>CM028130.1:949187500-950387500 GCA_016271365.2 Neoceratodus forsteri
CACCTGCTTGTGGGCTGTTTGTTTTTGTGTCTTTGTATGGAATAAAGTGAAGTTTTATCCTGACATCAGTTGTTGGATTTTATCTTCATATGGAGCATTGAGAGCATGTAGCCGAACTGCTGTTTGTGAGTACCTCTTCCACTTTGTTTGGGCTCTGGTCCTTTGCTGTTTTTAGCCATCTTTGTGCTTTCCTGCAGAGCTACAGAATATCTTGCCCAAGAGAGATGCAGAAGTTCCTGGATTTGAACACTAGTTTCATGTTTCTCTCTTTCCTTTTTATGTTGCTTGCACGCATGTGCAAGAAACATAGTGCCATCATCCGAGTTTTCAGAGGTGTGTCAGCCCATCTTCCAATACAGTCAGTGTGTTTGCAGGCGCGGCCCCAGTTCCCCAATCACTGCTGCAGCTGTCTATGACAAGCTGAAAATGCAGTGGCATACAGTTGAAAGGGAGAGTTCCGCTTGAGTGAGCAGAGCTCACCCCCATACACACACGCGCGCACGCACGCACACTGCATGCTCATGCGCCTTTCCCCTCCCCCACACTGTACGGCCGACGGGGTGCTCAACTCCCATCTGCTCCATGCCCCCAAAGATCCAGGTGCCACGCTGGGAGCCCACTCCAGCATGGCAAATGATGTTACGGCCGACGGGGTGCCCAATCCCCGTCGGCTCCACTGTCTCTCCCCAAGCATCCAGGTGCCACGCTGGGAGCCCACCCCAGCATGGCAAAATGTGTTATAGCCGGCGGGGTGCCCAATCCCCATTGACTCCAGCCCCTGAACAATTTGCTGCCACGCTGGGAGCCCACCCAGCGTGGCAAACGCCCCTCATCGCTCTAAATAAAAACACACCTGTAAATAGAAAAACTGTCCGGGCGCTTCTCCCTGCCCTCCCACAACCCGCACTCACCCACTGTGCACCCTGTCTCCCTACACCCCCACCCCATACTTACCTCCGAGCTCGGCACAACAATCTTCGGCGGACCGGGAACACATCTGCACTCTTCAAAGCCGACCGCGAACTGAGGAAATGCCGGTAAGCTGTATAATGAAATAGATAGGGTTTTTTCAACTTTATTGCATATCTCAGGCATTTTTTGGAATTTTTGCACCAAATTTTCAACATGGGATTTTTGGGACCCCTTCTCATGAATGCTTTCACTGTCATGGCGTTACTCAGGCCCGAAGGGTGATTTCGAAGCCACTGTGCAAAATCACCTTTCCAGAATGATTAATGAAACAACACTGCCAGTGTTCATAAGGTGGGCTCTCAAAAAGCCTATTTTGAAAATGTGGTGGAAAAATTCCAAAAAATGACTGTTTTACGAGCATGCGTTGCGCAGTTCCTACGCACACTCGTAAGTTCGCTAATTTTCAATATTTTCACTCCAGATTTTCAACATCGCCATTTTACCACACCTCCTAATGAGCAATACAGCTGTCATTTTCACATCCTGCCCAAACGCAGCTCACTATGTAGCACACAATGGCGCAGTCGGAAAAATCCATGTATGGGACAAATCAAGAAAATCACAGTGATGCTGTTCATGAGCAGAGGTCTTAAAATGGCTGTGTTGAAATTTGGTGAAAAATTCCTAAAATTACTGTTTTATTTAGCGTGCATTGCACAGTTCCTATGCACGCCGTAAGTTTGCTAAATTTTCAATATTTTCACTCCAGATTTCAACATTGCCATTTTACCACACCTCCTTATGAGCAGTGTAGCTGTCATTTTTCACATCTTGCCCAAAACGTGGTTCCGCCCATGTAGCACACAATGGCGCAGTCGGTGTGCAAAATCGATGTATGGGACAAATTAAGAAAATCACAGTGATGCTGTTCATGAGCAGAGGTCTTAAAATGGCTATGTTGAAAATTTGGTGAAAAAAGTCCTAAAAATGACTGTTTTATGAGCGTGCATTGCACAGTTCCTACGCACGCTCGTAAGTTCGTGAATTTTCAATATTTGCACTCCAATGACTTCCAAATTCCTAAACGGCACATAGAAGCAAGCAACATTCAGCATTGACAAATGCTTGTTTGTTTACCCATCAAATGGAAAATAAAGCACCATTGTCTGATACCTTACCTGCAAGGGATAACACATGACATGATGTGTGATTATGATGAAATAATGCACACCTCGGGTGGTTGTTTGGTATGAGGCATAGCCAAGTCCTGCCACTACCCGATAAAAGTATTATTCACTTATGACCACACATCCTGGTGTAACCCCCTACAAATGGGGGTTCCTGAAAAGTCTTCCTTGAGCTTGCCTAAATGGTCACTGCCAGGCTGGTGTTCTGCGTTTTAGCAGTTTAAATGTATTGCCAGAGAGTGCCTGTATAGCCTCTGTGTACTGTCTCTTTAAGAGCTGCCTGGATTGCAGTCATAATTAATCTGAGAGGGAGCTCTGTTAGAAGATGTACTTGTTTGCTGATCATTTGTTAGAGTAGTAATAATATTGTACTTTGTTCTAACCTGCCTTCTTTGCAGCATGGACGGTTCTGTTTATTTCCATCATCTTGGTCCTGGACTGCGGAATGGGCCAATCAGTACATTTGGGACTCTAAAATGGAGCCTGCCTACAGGGGCTGATGGGGCCAAAACTTGTAGGAATTGTAGTTTTGGGCTTTTGGCACCTAAAATAACCTGGAGGGGAAGCCCTTGTTGTGACTAACAGACAGATCAGCCAACCGAACCTTTTGGATCTTGGGGAAAGTCCCACACTGCTTGCAGTGTCAGTTAGATCTGAGTTGGGAAGTGAAGAAGTAACAGCTCAAGATAGTTTGAGCAGCAACCCACAGTGGATTCGCGCAGGAGAACTGTGGAAAGGCCTGAGTTTGGCCTACATGCCTGCCTGCTGTCCCTGAGAGGGAACTTGTGCTTTTTTCAGACTGAATCCAAATTTGGAGAACGAATTAAGCCACTGTATTGTGACCAGGGTTTAACCTGAAGAAGACCGAAGATTTGCTGAATGTGATCAGCCTGTCAGGACTTCCAGCTACCTCTGAACTCCCGGATTGTGCAGAGACTCTGTAATTGCAACTGGAGAGCCATTTGCCTGGTACAGTGGAATTTCCTTATGTGTGAATGTGGTGTGTGCTTATAGTGGGTCATGATTTGGTTCCCCACTGTGTGTCTGAATTGTGTTTTGCTTGCCAGAGGCTGTATCCAGCTCCATGGACTGAATCCATATCCATTTCCATTTGCCTGGGCCTTGCTACACTGGCCCAGCCAGAATAGCTGCTACGCAGAGAAAGTCGACGAGAGACCAGCCTGGGGATCAGCCCCCTGCTCAATGCCTTGAACAGGAATGACACCTCAGTGATTCGTGTGAGCTGTGCTTCTCCAGGCACTCCAGCTCAACAGCCTGCAGTCTCAATTTCATCCTGCCTGTGTCCAGTATTGGGTATCATGAGTAAACATCAGGGTAGCTCCCTGCAACAACAGCTAAATCTAAAAGTGTTATCTGATTGTCTTGTTGCCTTTCTTTCATGAACTGAGCCCTCCGGCTCCGGATTACAAATAGTGTGTGTTGTGAATGTTGCTTTCTTCCATCACAGGGCCCCAACCAGCTGCAACGTTCCTGGTTAGCCCACCATTTTCCTACCTGGGTACTCAGAGTGTGTGATTGTGTAGGAACTCTGAACTGCATGCATAACTGTCTGATTAATATAACTTTTAAGCAAATCAACCTGATTACACCCCTCCCTTGTTCAAGTCCCCTGAATAAATCAGATTTAACTTTGCTTGCATTTAACCCGACTGCGGTTCCAGTTTGTGCCAAAAGTACTGTACTGTTGTTATTTACTGTGCTTAACCTTGTTTTACAGGGGTTCCCCAGGGTCAGGCCAGAGGAACCAGCCCTGGTGGTTAGTGTAAACAGTGTGGGTAATTGCCTGGTGAATAAGGGTCATTGTGAAAGTAATTATTGTATATGGTTCACGCCACTAGAAGGGAAAGAGGGGGGTTACAGTGTCCCAGAGGGCTGTGCCCAGGTTAGCTTGACCACTAACAACTCTGACCTCTGGGTGGAGGTACCCATTTCATTACCCAGGCCCCTTAACCTGCTACTAGCCAAGCAGGCAGGGGTAGTAGCCCTTGGGATAGCGCCACCTAGGGGTTACACTGGAGTGTGATTCCACTTGTAAAATGGGTTTTTGTTTGTTAAAAGATAAGTAGTTTAGGTGAGGTGTGTGGTTGTCAGAAAATAATCAATAGTCATGTGATGTGTTTCGACCAATGAGGTTGCAGAATTATCAAGGCCCATTTTATAAGCAATGCATTTTCTAAACAAATAATATAGGCTTTCATTCTTTATTTGGAAGTGAGTTCCTCAGGATAGTATTACTAAGGTGCAGTACCATGTATGTAGTGGTATCTTCCACTCAAATTGACATCTAGAGACATGGAACAGGCAGAACAGGTTTTAAAAAATACCCCCCAAATAAAAATATATAAAAGAAAAACTGTTAGTTCTAACATTTTAAATAGAAAGAACATCTCCTTAAAAACAGTTTGTTGCTACTCCAGCAGGCTAGTGGTAGTCCGTATGCCTCAATGCAGGTGACCCTGGTTCAGGGGCAAGCCTGCCTCAGCTGCATGTGACCCCATGGGTCAGAGCATGCTGCTGATGGAGTGCTTCCTGCCCAGGAGAGGAGGCACCCCAGTTCTGTTGTTATAGTAACCCCTGTGGTGGGCCATGGAGTTTTGATTCTCTATCTCCTTCTGGGGTTGCTGCTGCAGTTTGAGGGTGGAGGGTGGAAGTTAAAAGAGGCATAAAAACTCCACAGACATCTGAATGACAGGAATTGGTACTGGTTGACCTCACAACTGTCTGAATCACAGATGTTGGTACTGTTGGAACTGACAACCATCTGACTGATGGGTGCCAGTACTCTTGGATATTACAACCATCTGGGTAATGGACATCAGTACTCTTGGACCATCTGCCACCCGAATGTCAGGCACTGGTACTCTTGGGCCCCACAGCCATCTAAATGTTGGGCACTGGTACTTTTGGGTCCCACAACCATCTAATGGGTGCTGGTACCTTTGGTCCCCACAGCCATCTGAATCATGGTGCTGGTACTCTGGGACCCTACAACCATCAGACTGATGGGTGACAGTATTCTTGGAACGCACAGCCATCTCAATGTTGGGTACCAGTACCTTTGGACCCACAGCCATCTGAATGATGGGTGCCAGTACCCTTGAACCCCACTACCATCGGAATAATGAGCACCAGTACTCCTGGGTCCCACAACCATCTGAGTGATGGTTGACATTACTCTTGGACCCCGCTACCATCTGAATAATGTGCACCAGTACTTTGGGCCCCACAACCATCTGACTTATGGACGACGGTACTCTTGGGCCCCACAATCATCTGAATGAGGGGTGAAAGTACTCTTGGGTCCCACCACCATCAGAATGTTGGGAGCCAGTACTCTTGGACCCCACTACCATCTGAATGTCAGGCACCGTACTCTTTGACCACACAAACATCAGAATAATGGGTGCCGGTACTCTTGAGCCCCACAACCATCTGAATGATTGGCCACAGTATTCTTGGACCCCACAACCATCTGGATGTTGAATGCTGATGCTCTTGGACCTCATAACCATCTGAATATTGGGAACCTGTACTCTTGGACCCCACAACCAGCCTAATGATGTGCTAGTACTTGGGGCCCCACAACCATCTGAATGATGGGCAACAGTACTCTTGGACCCCACAGCCATCTGAATGTCGGGTGCCTATATGCTTGGACCCACTACCATCTGAATACTGGAAAACAGTATCTTGGACCCCACAACCATCTGAATGATGGGTGATGGTACTTTGGGCCCCACTACCATCTGAATGCTGGACCCACCAATATAAATGATGGATGCTGGTACTTTTGGACCTAATAATATAAATGATGGGCACCAGTATGCTTGGACCCAACAATATAAAATGATGGGTGCTGATACTCTTGAACCCAGTAATACAAATGATGGGTACCAGTACTATTGGACCCAGCAAGAGTAGTAATAGTAGGGGACTTCAGCCTGCTCAGGGTAGACTGGAGCCTACCAGCCACACCATGTGCCAGGAATTAGTGATCCTGGAGGTGTTACAGAGTGGGTTACTGAGTTAGGTGTCACAGAACCCACCAGGAGGGGTTCATCTCTTGATCTTGTGCTCACAAATGGGGAGCACATACAGGAAATAATGGTCAAGAAACCCCTGGGTAGGAGTGATCATAACACAGTGTGGTTCCAGTTGGATATGGGCAGGGGAAACACCCAACTAAAACCAAAATCCTGGCTTTTAGGAAGGTGGACTTCAGGAAGATGAACAAGGTGCTAAGGAGGCACCTGGCGGACATCAGAACAGATTTAGGGGTGGACCAAAGGTGGTCCATCATTAAGGAGGGACTGAGGGTTGCCACAAAGGAATGCAGTAGGCTCAAGGTGAAGAACTCAAGGGCCAAAGCGCTTAGCTGGTTTAGTTCTGGGGTCACCCAGGCTGTAGGAAAAGAGGCTAGCAAATAGGAAATTCAAAAATACCAAGAGAGAGGTGGATAGGGAGAATTACCTAAGGTTGGCTAGAGCTGCAAGTAGGGTAGTATAGAGGGCTAAAGCACAGAAGGAACTGCAGATAGCTGTGGGAATTAAAAGGGGAGAAAGCATTTTTCACCATATAGCTTGAAAAGAGACAAGAAGGATTGGATTGTTAGGCTTAAGAAGGGAAGAGTGGATGGAGGAGAACAGAGGAAAAGCAGAGGTGCTGAACGAATACTTCTGTTTCATCTTCGCCAAGGAGAAAGACGAACCACTGCCTAGAGAAGAGAAGTGGGGGAAGGGGATCACAGATGTAGTGATAGAAGAGGAGATTGTGAGGAAGGGGCTGTTCGCATTGAAGGTGGACAAATCTCCAGGCCTGGACAGCGTACACCCAAGTGTGCTAAAGGAGCTGGCAGAGTTGCTTGCAAGGCCACTGGCAAGCCTGTTCAATAGTTCACTGGAGTTGAGTGTGGTACTTCAAAACTGGAGAACAGCACATGTGGTGCACCTCCACAGAAGTGGTCTGAAGGATGACCCAGGGAACTACATACTGGTGAGTTCGACCTCAGTCATGTGCAAGCTCATGGAGACCATACTTAAGGAAATGTGTTAGAGTTTATAGAACAGTGTGGTCTCCAGGATGCAATGCAGCATGGGTTTATGGGAGGGAGAATGTGTCAAACAAATTTGATTGACTTCTTTGACTTGGTCACTAAGGCAGTAGACAAAGGTCAAGCGGTGGACATCCTTTATCTGGACTTTAGCAAAGCCTTTGACTCTCTACCCCACAAGAGATTGATCAGGTAGTTTGCAGACCTTGAGGTTGGGGAGAACATGACCAGATGGGTAGAAAACTGGCTGAGGGACAGGACCCATAAGATGGCAGTGGGGAATGAGTTATCAGGCACAAGGGAGGTCACAAGTGGGGTCCCACAGTGTTCAGTGCTGGGTCAGTGTTGTTCACTGTCTTCATCAGTGACATTGGGGATGGCGTTAAGGTTAAAATATGCTTCTTCACAGATGACACCAAGCTCTGTGGTAGGATGGGCACAGCTGACGGGATACCGGACCTACAGGATGATCTAAATAAGCTTGAGAGGTGGTCTGGGATCTGGCAGCTTGGCTTCAATGCCAAGAAATGCAAAGTTATGTATGTTAGAGCCAAGAATCCCAGGATAGAGTACCATTTGGGAGAGTCTAAGTATCTGCAATGTAACAGGAGAAAGATCCTGGGGTGATGATCACTAGTGACCTAAAGCACTCCACACAGTGCAAGAAGGCAGCAGCAAGGGCATATAAGATGTTGGGATGCAAAGCTAAGCTGGTCAGCAGTAGGTAAAAGGAGGTTATACTGCCCTTTTACAGGTCACGGGTGAGGCCACATCTTGAGTATGGAGCACAATACTGGGGCCCACACCTCAAGAAGGATATTAGACTGCTGGAGGCAGTCCAGAGGAAGGCAACAAAGATAATCGATGGGGCAGCATGGTAAAGCATATGTGGAGAGGTTGAGAACATTGAATATGTACTCCCTGGAGGAGAGAAGAGAGAGAGAGAGGACATGATTGAGACCTTCAAGTTCTTGAAAGGGATAAACAGAGTGGATAAACAGGGTCTCTTTAGGCTAAGTGACAGCCGTAACACAAGGGGACACAGTCTTAAGCTGGGGGAGAGGTGTAGGAGGGAGATTAGGAGGCATTTCTTTACAGGGAGGGTGGTGGCCATTTGGAATGTGCTACCGGAGGAGGTGGTCTCATTGAAGATGTCAGACAGCTTCTAGAGAGGCTTACCGGGTCAAAATGTTGTGCCGACAATGCCGCAGGGCAAAACTGTGTAACTGTAACAGCACAAGTCCCTGAACCCCCAGAGGAAATTATCTTATGAAGTTGGGGAAGCCCCCTGCAGAAAACAAGTATTCCACTGTATTTCTTTGTTTGTCACTGTTCTAACAGTGTGGTATTGTGCCACGCTGTTTTGGTATGCAACAACATGACCCCATGCCCCATAGCAGGTGGAATAGATATAAGGAGAAGGTTAGAGTCATGTGTGGGGTGGATGGAAAGGATGGGAGGGCTGGGAGGAGGGGCAAGGTCAATAGCTTAAGCCATGGACCCTGCAATACGAGCAAACTAGATGGACCAAATGGCCTTATTCTGCTCGCTTTTTCATAATTTTGTATGTTTGTATGTAACAGTATAAATGATGGGCACTGGTACTCTTGAATCCAACAATGTAAATGGCGGGCGCTGGTACTCTTGGACCCAATAGAATAAATTATGGGTGCCAATGCTCTTAGACCCAACAATACAAATTAAGGGCACAGATTCTCTTAGACTCATAATCTGACTGATGGTTGCTGGTATTCTTGGACCCAGCAGTCTGAATGATGGGCTGCAGTGCTCTTGGACCAATAATCTGAATGATGGGTTCCAATACTCTAGACCCATCAATCTGAAGAATGGGTGCCTGTCTTGGACTCAACAGTCTGAATGCTGGTGTCGGTACTCTTGGACCCAACAGTCCCCCTTGTTGCCATCCTCTGCTACCTCCCTACCCCCACCCCCACTCTACTGCCCTCTCCTCATTCCACTCCTCACCCTGTACTACTTCCACCCCCTTCACCGCCAACCCCACAACCATCCCCACCCTGTACTTCTTCCATGCCTCTTTCTCCACTGACCCTCTACCACCCTGGACAAAGCTATCTCAGGATGCCACACGTACACATCTTGGACAAAGCCTTCCTTTGTTTGCTTTACACTCCCCAAGCACATGATCCTGAAATCCATCTGCTGACCTATGCACTCATCACAGTGCTGTTTACTCCCCAGAACAGTCTGGTACTACTGTGTCTATATGTTGAACTGATGGAGAAATTCATTGCTAATTTCTAGACAAATTGTAACAAAAGTGTAACTAGCTAATTAAGCACAATATTTTTGCTATGTAACCAATGTAATCTTGAGACCAAAGTAATCTTTTGTGCGCTAAATTTATTTACTTTGTATCTGTTGTTGTTGTTGTTAGTTTACATGTTCTGTACTATGTCTGACTTGGAGCCTTTGTGAACGAGTCCTTGGCTCAAAGGTATTAATACCAAACTGAAATAAATAAATAAAAAGAAAAATAAATATACAAAAGCCTGAATGATGGGTGCTGGTACTCTAAGACCCATCAATCTGAGTAATGGGCACTGGTACTCTTGGACCCATCACTCTGATGAGCACTGGTACTCTTAGAACGATCAATCTGAATGATGGGTGCCAATATTCTTTGGCCCAACAACATAAATGATGCACGTTGTCACTTTTGGACCCAACAATCTAAATGATGAGCATCTGTCTCTTAAACCCAACAGTCTGAATGATGAGAGCTGGAAGTCCTAAACCCAGTAATCTGAATGATGGATGCTGGTACTCCTAAATTGAATAATCTGAATGTTAAGCACTGGTGCTGTTGGATACAAAAGTCTGAATAATGAGCGCAAGTACTCTTGGGCCCAATATTCTGAATTATTGGCACCAGTACCCTTGGGCCCTGCACCACGGTAGTACCTATGAAGTAGTGTTGTGTCTGGGAGATTGTCATTTGATCCTGATGGGGCAAGACTGTCATGGAGGGGGGAAAAAAGCTTAATGTAAAAAGTAATTAGTATGTTTCAGAGACTTGTACTTGCTTCTGTTAATGGCACTTTTACCGCACATATCCTAGGATTCAGACTTCTATTTTAAGCTCCTCTCCTATCCTTTCCATGCCCTGCCTCATTTCACACCATAGCATTACCTGACTTATTCCCTAAGCTATGTAATGCCCTCCCCAGACGATATCACTCTTAGTGCCCGTCAGACCACAGCACGGTTGGCAAAACGCTTTTAAAAGTGGATTAACACTTACCGCTGTAGCGCCTGCTGCAACCCTTCCTGTGATCCACATTAGGCAATGCATTTTACAGGGTTCACACTGCGGCAGAGATCCTTGCCAACTATAAACCGAATTCAGCAGCATGGAAAAGCTGCTTACCGTGATGCTTGCGCTCTTGCTTGAAGTGCATTAAAGGAAATGAGCTGAGGCGTTACAGCTCTAGGTAAATCGTTTTACTTTGAAAAGCGGATTTCTGGAAGCGTGCTCAAGCCCAGGTCTCATCAGGGTTTGAGCACACTTCAAAATTCTATCTAAAAAGCGGGTTATGTGCTAACGCCATCCGGGTTGAAGACGCTTTTGAAACGGTTCAAGCGCTTGAGAACCGTTTCAAATGCCCTAGTGCGAACGGGACCTTACATCCCTCTCTCTTTCCCTGGTTGCTCCCTGCCCTCTGGCTTTGCCCTCTCCCTCCTTATAGTCCTCCCCCCCACCCTATCTTGCTGTATAGGTTCCTGTCGCAGCTAATGTACATAGGTTCTTGTATCATAATATGTATTCTACTTTCTTCTAAAGATATGTGCACTCTCTCATTGTTTATTCTTGCATTACTACATGGTATGAACTCCAATTTGTTGTAACATTGTATATATTTCTGCCTTGTACCTATCGTTTATTTTTGCATTACTGTATTGTTTGTACTCCCATTTGTTGTAACACTGTATATATATATAGTTGCCTTCTAACCATATATGTGAATGCCCAGGCTCATCTTGTAAATGAATTCTTCTCAATGATGCTCTCCTGGTTAAATAAAGATTGATTGATTGGTGCATATTTATTATGGAAATATGTGCAAATTACTAAATTAAATAAAAGAGGATCAAATAAAGAAATGCTTAGAATTTCTTTTGGTGTTACTACAGTAAATCATTAGCTTCCTGCTACCCTGGCTCAGTGAGAATGTGTGCATCATAGCTGGGGATGGTTTGTGCTTCCAATATTCTTGCTCTGCACTCAGTTTTAATGTTTTTTAAGAAACCGAGTTCAGCAAAAGAACGAAGTTACATGTGACTGATTTATTTGGAACACAACACTGGCAGACGAGGCTGGCAAACCACAAGGTGTTCCAAGTATCAACTCTGCCGTGTCCCTTGGGAGCCATTTCTGGTACAACTAAAGTAGCTAGATTAATTTGAGGTATGTTTCATTGCAGGAAGCCCAACTGATGTGATATGTCAGATGCCAGCCAAAAGTGATCCTGATGTGTTTTTGGGATACAAGGAGCAGCACGTGCACATATTTTGATGCACTGTCTAGCTTACGAACAGTGTGAGCACAATCCTTATTCACTACTTGGGATTATAGGGACAGTATGCACAATCCTGATGCCATTTTTGGGATTATAGGGACTGTGTGTGTGCACAATCTTGATTCACTACTTGGGATTAAAGGAACAGTGTGTGCACAGTCCTGATGCTATGATTGAGTTATAGGGGGACTGTGTGCACAATCATGATTCACTATTTAGGAATAGAGGGACAGTGTGTGCACCATCCTGATGCCATACTTGGGAATATAGGGATAGTGTGTGCACAATCCTGATTCACTACATTGGATTAGAGGGACAGTCTGTTCATAATGTTGATGCCATGTTTTAGATTATAGAGACAGTGTGTGCAAAATCCTGATTCAGTATTTGAGAATAGAGGGACAGTGTGTACACAATCCTGATGCCATGCTTGGGATTATAGGGATAGTGTGTGCACAATCCTGATGCACTCCTTGGGATTATAGGGACAGTGTGTGTGTGCGTGTGTGTGTGTGTGTGTGTGTGCAACCTGATGCACTTTTGGGATTATAGGGACAGTGTGTGTCTGTGCACAATCCTGATGCACTCTCTTGGGATTGTAGGGACAGTGTGTGTGTAATCCTGCTGCATTTCTTGGGAATCTAGGAACAGTGCATGAGTAATCCTGCTGCACTTCTTGGGATTATAGGGACAGTGTGTGCATAATCCTGATGTATTTACTGGAATTATAGGGACAGTGTGTGTGTGTGTGTGTGTGTGTGTGTGTGTGCGCACAATCCTGATGCACTTCTTGGGATTATAGGGGCAGTGTGTGTGCACAATCCTGATGCACTGCTTGGGATTGTAGGGACAGTGTGTGCATAACCCTGCTGCATTTCTTGGGATTATAGATACAGTGTGTGCACAATCCTGATGCAGTGCTTGGGATTATTTATTTATTTATAGGAGGCAGTATAGCGCTGTAGTTTAGAGCACTGCGCTGCAAAACTAGAGACCTGGTCTCGAATCCCAGAGCCCCTACTTGCATACTGTGTGACCCCGAGCAAATCACTTAATTTCTTTGTGCTCCCAGGTCGCACTTGGAAACAAGTTTTGATTTTGTGTGCCTTTTCTGGTTAAACAACTTCCCCTCCTCCCCCCCCCATTTATTTATTTAAAAGTTTGTTAACCTGGAAAGGCACACTGAGCAGAGATCCGTTTCCAAGTGCAACATGGGGGAAAGGGGAGTGGGAAACAAAACAAGAGGTAGTTACAACAACTGAAGGCAAGAACAACAGTAAAAAGTGCATTGCAGTGAGCAATGATACCGTTATACATACAATGAGGTAACCAGAACAGCAGTACAGTAGATTGGTACCATTTACTGATTTGCAACATATACCGGAGCGGGATAGACTGATATTATAGGGACAGTGTATACACAACCTGATGCCATACATGGAATTATAAGTACAGTGTGTGCACAATCCTAATGCACTGCTTGGGATTATAGGGACAGTGTGTGCACAGTCCTGATGCACTTCTTGGGATCATAGGTATTGTATATGTACAATTCTGTGCACTCCTTGGGATTATGGGGCAGTGTATGCACAATTCAAATGCATTGCTTGTGATTATAGTGACAGTATGTGCACAATCCTCTTGCACTTCTTGAGATTATATGGATCATGAGTGCACAATCCTGATACATTGCCTGGGACTATTGGGACCGTGTGTGTACAATCCTAATGTCATGATTGGGATTATAGGGACATTGAGTGCATAATCCTGTTGCACTGCATGGGATTATAGTGACAGTGTGTACACATTCCTAATACACTGATTGGGATTTTAGGGACAGTGTCTGCACAATCCTGATGCATTGTTTGGGATTAGAGGGACTGTGTGCACAATCCTGATGCATTGCTCTAGATTATAGGGACAGCGTGTGCAGAATCCTGATGCACTGCTTGGGATAATAGGGACATTGTGTGCTCATGTCTGATGCATTGCTTGGGATTAGAGGGACGGTGTGTGCACAATACTGATGCACTGCTTGGGATAATAGGGACAGAGTGCTCAGTCCTGATGCACTTCTTGGTATTAGAAGAACAGTATGCACAATACTGATGCACTGCTTGGGATTATAGGGACAGTGTGTGCACAATACTGATGCACTATTTGGGATTAGAGGGACAGTATGAGCACAATCCTGAAGCCATGCCTGGGTTTATAGGGACAGTTGTGCACAACCCTGATTCACTTTTTAGGATTATAGGGACAGTGTATGCACAATCTTAATGCACTTTTTAGGATGACAGGGACAGTGTGTGACAATCTGATGCACAGTTTGGGATTAGAGGGACAGTGTGCACAATCCTGATGCACTGTTTGGGAGTAGAAGAACAGTGTACAATCCTGATGCACTGTTTGGGATTCGAGGAACTGTGTTTGCACAATACTGATGAACTATTTTGGTTTATAGTGACAGTGTGCATACAATCATGATGCATTGTTTGGGATTACAGGGACAGAATATGCATAGTCCTGATGCATTGCTTGGGATTAGAGGGACAGTGTGTGCACAGTCCAGATGCTAAACTTGGTATTAGAGGGACAGTGTGCACAATCCTGATGCACTGTTTGGGATTAGAGGGACAGTGTGCACAATCATGATGCATTGTTTGGGATTACAGGGACAGCATATGCACAATCCTGATTCACTTCTTGGGGTTATAGGTACAGTGTGTGCACAATCTTGATGCACTGTTTGGGATTACAGAGACAGTGTGTGCACAGTCTTGATGCACTGCTTGCGATTAGAGAGACAGTATGCACAATCCTGATGCACTGCTTGAGAATTAGAGGGACAGTGTGTGCACAGTCCTGATGAACTGCTTGCGATTAGAGAGACAGTATGCACAATCCTGATGCACTACTTGGGATTAGAGGAACAGTATGTGCACACTCCTGATGCACTGTCTGGGATTAGAAGAACGGTGTGTACACAATACTGATGAACTACTTGGGTTTACAGGGACAGTGTGTGCACAATCCTGATGCACTGCTTGAGAATTAGAGGACAGTGTGTGCACAGTCCTGATGAACTGCTTGGGATTACAGGGACAGTGTGCACAATTCTGATGCACTGTTTAGGATTAGAAGAACAATATGTGCGCAATCCTGATGCACTGTTTGGGAGTAGAGGAACAGTGTGTACACAATCATGGTGCACTGTTTGGATTAGAGGAACTGTGTGTCACAATACTGATGAACTACTTGGGTTCATTACACTGTTATTACACTGGGTGGAGGATGGAAGAAGGTGAAATGACCCATTATAATCATCCACCCGTTTAGTGGGTCCAAATATTTCCTTTATCTAATATCCACATATCAAGATGCTTTTTAAATATTCCCAAACTCTAACTTTCCACAAGCTCCACAAGTAACCAATTCCACATTCTAGCTGTTCCGTTTATAAAAAAAGTAAACCTTGCATTTCTTTTAGTATTTTCTATTTCAGTTTGTAGTTTTTGTCCCTCAATCCATCAGGTTTATCCTGAATTGTTATACCTAGCTGTTCTTTTAGTTCATTATCATGTACGAAATTATAAATGCCCAATAAATCTTCTCTAATTCTTCTTTGTTCGAAACTAAAGAAGCCCCAACATATTTTGTCTGTCCTCATACTCAAGATCTTTAAGTTCCCTCACCATTTTAGTCACCCTACACTGCACCCCCTCCAACCATTCTACCTCCTTGCTCAAGTAAAGGCTCCAGAGTGGTGTTCCATAATCCAAGGGTGGCCTGATACAATATCTGTAGAGTGGCATTATACATGAAGCAGAATGGTTTACAAAAGTTCTCTTTATATTCTTCATAATCCTGATGCACTGTTTGGGATTAGAGGAACTGTGTGTGCACTATACTGGTGAACTAATTGGTCTTATAGGGACAGCATGTGCACAACCCTGATGCACTGTTTGGGATTATAGGGACAGTGTGTGCACAAGCCTGTTTAGGAATAGAGGGACAATGTGCACAACCCTTATGCATTGCTTGGGATTCTAGGGACAGTGTGTATGCAATCCTGATTCACTGCATGGGATTATAGGGACAGTGAGCCTGATACACTGTTTGGGAATAGAGGGACAATGTGTACACAACCCTTATGCACTGCTTGGGATACTAGGGACAGTGTGTATGCAATCCTGATTCACTGCATTGGATTATAGGGACAGTGTGTGCACCAGCTTGATACACTGTTTGGGAATAGTGGAACAATGTGTACACAACCCTTATGCACTGCTTGGGATTCTAGGGACAGTATATATGCAATCCTGATGCCATGCTTGGGACTCTAGAGACAGTTTGTGCACAATCCGTGTGCACTTTTTGGGATTAGAGGGACAGTGTGTGCACAGTTCTGTTGCCATGCTTGGGATTATAGGGATAGTGTATGCAAAGGCCTGGTGCAATTGTTGGGATTAGAGGAACAGTGTGTGCACAGTCCTAATGCACTTTTTGGATTAGAGGGACAGTGTGTGTTCACAGTCCTGATGCACTTCTTGGGATTATACTAACAGTGTGTGCACAATCCTGTTGCACGTTTTGGGATTAGAGGGACAGTGTGAACAATCCTGATGAATACTTGGGATTACAGGGATATTGTGTGCACAGTCCTGATGCACTGTGTGGGATTAGAGGGACAGTGTGCACAATCCTGATGCACTGTTTGGGAGTAGAGGAACAGTGTGTGCACAATCCTGATGCAATGTTTGGGATTCGTAGGAACGGTGTTTGCACAATACTGATGAACTACTTGGGTTTATAGCGACAGCGTGCATACAACCATGATGCATTGTTTGGGATTACAGGGACAGTATGTGCACAGTCCTGATGCACTGCTTGGTATTAGAGGAACAGTATGTGCACAATCCTGATGCACTGTTTGGGATTAGAGGAACTGTATGTACACAATACTGATGAACAACTTGGGTTTATAAGGACAGCGGTGCACAGTCCTGTGCACTGCATGGGTTTATAGGGGCAGCGTGTGCACAATCATGATGCCATTCTTGGGATTAGAGGAACACTATATGCACAGTCCTAATGCACTGCTTGGGATTAGAAGGACAGTGTGTGTACAATCTTGATGCACTGCATGGGTTTACAGGGGCAACGTGTGCGCAATCATGATGCACTGTTTGAGATTATTGGGACTGTGTGTGTAATCCTGATGCATTGCTTGGGATTATAGGGCAGAGTGTGCACATTCCTGGTGCAATGTTTGGGATTATATGGACAGTGTATGTGCAATCCTTATGCTCTGCTTGGGATTATAGTGACAGTGTGCACAATCCTGATGCAAAGTTTGGGATTACAGGGACAGCGTGCACAATCCTGATGCACTGTTCTAGATTACAGGGACAGCGTGTTCAGAATCCTAATGCACTGCATGGAATTATAGGTACAGTGTGTGCTCAGACCTAATGCACTGTTTGGGATTAGAGGGACAGTATGTGCACAGTCCTGATGTCATTCTTGGAATTAGAGGGACTGCATGTGCACAGTTCTAGTGCACTGTTTGGGATTAGAGGGGCTGTGTGTGCACAGTCCTAATGTACTGTTTGGGATTAGAGGGACTGTGTGTGCACCATCCTGATGCATTGCTTGGGATTATAAAAATAGTGTGTGCACAATCCTCCTCCCCCACAGCCCTTTTTGGTTTTACTGATTAACCTGATCCCCACTTGCTCGCCGGACAATGACCATTGAACAGGCACAATAATGAGCAGGAGCAGCAGCATCCACAGGGCCGGGCAGACCACAGAACTTTTGAGGTCAGTAGAGCATGAGGTCGGTCTGTCGGTGCAGCAATAGCACTACCACTCACACACCAGTTACTCAAGTTCAGAAATGAGCTCAGGTCGCTGAGGGCGCCCAGGGGAGGAGGAGGCTTGAGCATCCCAGGGGAAGCTATCTCCACTGGGGAGGAAGGGTAGCCTGCTAGTGCTGCTATACTACCACCTGGGTGACCACAGGTGGCAGTGCTGCTGGGAGTTGGGAGCTCATGGGTGGGAGGATGCTGCTGGTGCTGCATTCACTTGTATGCATTTGTGCTCATGCACCCTCACCACCAATGTCCTAGGAGAAGAAAGGAAAAGTGGAAAGTACTCCAGCGGCAAGATGACGCCAGCTGCTTACAGGCACCACACATGGCTACTCAGGTGCCACCTCCACACACTGGATCCATTCTGTGGTGAAGATTGGGGGAGCCTCCACCGCCCCTGCCAGAATGGGTCGAGCTCTTGGTGAACTCACAGAGGTGAATGTAAGTCCTGGGGATGCCTGGGTGATGGGACTGGGGCAGCTGAGTAGAAAGGGTCAGTCTTTTCTCAGAATGCCCTTTACCATGCAAGATCAGGTTTCAGATGAATGGGACTGGTTACTGGCAGATGGCATAGTTAAACCATTACAGGTATCCCCATAGGTCAGTCATACTGTGGTAGCAGAGGAGAAAGATAGTGGTCTTTGGATGTGTGTTGACCCTTGTCAAGTGAGTAAGCCATCATTCCTCATTGTTACCACTTCCTACATGGCAGAGTTGTCAACCCATTTCATGCACCTACAGTGTTTTCTAACCAGGACCAAAATCAAGGGTACCTATACGTTTCTCTAGCACCAATTACTTGAGAACTAACGGTTTTTTGACATGTAAGGGGGTTCCAGTATAGAAAATACCTTTGGGGCTATATTTGACCCCTAGTTGCTAAAATACATAATTGCACCACCACCACCACCAGCAGGAGTTCCAGTGTGGCTGTCTACCTTGATGATATCATCATTGATATAAACAAATTTGTCAGCAGAAAAGGACCACATGGCCCACCCAGTATGCCCAGATGTTCCCTGGCTTTTCTGCCTCTACAGACCCTATCTAGTCTTTGGTCTCCTTCTTTCTTGCTAAGTACTGGGTCTCCCCCTTTCCCTCCTACCTTTCTGATCTCCATACTCTCTCTCTCTCTCTCCTATCATCCAGCTTCCTCCACTCTCTGATGTCTGCTCCTATTTCACCCTGCACTGCAAAACTTCTGTTGGTCAATCTGCTTTCTTTGTCTGCCTTCCAAATTTCAGGAAGAGTTTCCCTTTCCCTGTTCTTCTCTTCTGCTCAGTGCTTATTTCTCTTCCTACTTACTTCTCCTACAGCAGTTCCTTTCTTGTTCCTGCCCCTTCTTTATGTCCTCTCCCTTTTCACACACATCCACACCTTACCATGCTCTATTAGGATGTATCTTATCATGAAATGCCTTATGTACTTTGTATGCACTATGTTAATTATAGCCAATGATACCTTTTATGTAATGTCTACATGTCTGTGTAAATGCCTCAGGACCTCCTTGTGAATGAGCATGCTAAATAGAGTTTTCCTGCCATAAACTTCAACTTGAACTTAAACTTACCCCTTCCCTGCCCCTGTCTCTACCATATCCCCCACTTCCAGCTCATAATCGAATTTCGTAATATAGTTTTGCTACTCCCTCCCCCCCAAGTCCGGCTCTTGATTGGTCCACTGCCACCTCGCCCCATCCCTTGGAACTTAACTGCTGCCAGCTGGAGTGCACCCTGGATTGCTCCCCCAGGGTGGGGCCATCAGGGGAGCCACCCCCACAACTCCTTGAACAGTGCCATGAAGATAATTCGGTGGCAGAGCGCCTCAGCTAACTGCGTGGGGCTTGGTGAGGATGGACTTCATCCACACCTCAGCCGGAGATTTTCCTCAGCTGTTGTTGGGAGGTGTGACATGCAGTGATGTAAGGGCATATGTGCCCATGTCTGGCACACCTGCCAGGAGCCTGCAAGCATTGGCTGTGATGTCCCTTGGCCTCCGCCAGGGGTCAGTCAAGCACCAAATGCTACCCCACCCTCCCCCAGAGGAGGAGAGCAATCCGCTGGATGCTCGATCCTCTTCCCCCCAAGCTGGGCCTCCTCCCCGGGCTTGCATCCAAACCTGAGTTGACAGGGTTGCAAGGAGAAATCCAATCACTTTGCCAGTGGGACGGCCTTCGTTTCTCCCTTCTGTCCCTCTCAGACTGCTATAATCTGGGTCTACTACACCACACTATATGTAACATATATTACATATTTTATGTATTTATTATTTATTTATTGAATTTTGGTGACCAGCTAGGCCCACTGAGCCCTGAAGGTCCCTTTTTCAGGGCGACCCAGGATACAGTACAGTATAAGACAGTCAGGTACAACAGGGTACCGAGAAGTACAGATGATAACAGGGTTACAGTATAGGCAATAATTCAGAATCAACTGAACATAGAAACATAGACCTTGACAGCAAATAAGGACCACTTGGCCCACCCAGTCGGCAGATTTCCCCTACCTACTGGATAAGCTGCAGATTCTAGTTAACCAACAGTCTACTTCCTGCCACCCCCCACTACAATTGCCTTGTGTCTTTCCCATGCATGTTTGAATTCCCCCACTGTTCTAGCCCCAACAACCTCCCCAGGAAGGCAGTTCCACCCATCCACCACTCTCTCTGTGAAAAAAAAATTCCTCACATTACCCCTGAGCTGTCCCCCCTCTATCTTTAAATTGTGTCCCCATGTTCTTACATATCTCTTTTTCTGAAAGATGCTACCCTCCTGGACTTTGTTGATTCCCTTGAGGTACTTGAACATTTCTATCATGTCCCCCTGTCCCTTCTTTCATCAAGGGTATACATATTAAGCTCTCTCAGTCTCTCTTCACGTGATTTCTGATGCAGACCCTGCACTATTTTAGTTGCCCTCCTCTGGACTGCTTCCATCCTGTCTATGTCCTTGCGTAGATGAGGTCTCCAAAACTGCACACAGTACTCCAGATGGGGTCTCACCAATTGTCTGTACAAAGGGATAACCACTTCCCTTTTTCTACTTGTGATGCCCCTTCCTATGCATCACAGTATCCCCCTGGTTCTCCTTACTGACTTCTCAAATTGCTTACCAACCATTAGATCATCTGATATGACTACTCCCAAGTCCCGTTCCATTTTTGTTGTTAGTACCTCCCCTGCTATTGTGTACTCTTTTCCTAGGTTTTTGTTTCCCAGGTGCATTACTTTGCACTTCTTTGCATGGAATCTAAGTTGCCATATGTCTGACCATTCCTTCAGCCTTGCCAAGTCCGTTCTCATCCTTTCTACCCCCCTTGTGTATCAACTCTGTTACAGATCTTTGTATCATCTGCAAAGAGGCATACATTTCCTCCAGACCCTGAATGTCACCTATAAAGATGTTAAAGAGACTGGACCCAGTACTGAGCCCTGAGGTACTCCACTAGTGACCTGCCTTTCTTGAAATGTGTTCCACTCACTATTACCTTCTGTGTCCTGGTGTGCAGCCAGTTTGCAACCCAGGCTACCACCTGGGACCCACTCCCAGGCTGGCTAACAGATTATTAATCTTTTGTGCGGGGACTGTGTCAAATGCCTTGCTAAAGTCTAGGTAGGCCATATTCACAGCCCCTCCCTGGTCTATTACTTTGGTGACCCAATCATATAAATCTATTAGAGTCGTCTGACATGACCTTCCTGCTGCAAATTCATGCTGCTTTGGGTCCTATGCCCCGCTGGCCTCTAGGTACTCAACAATTCTTTCTTTCACAAGTGATTCCATCATTTTCCCTACCACTGAGGTCAAACTTACAGGTCTGTAGTTTCCTGCTTCTCCCTTGCTCCCACTTTTGTGAAGGGGAATCACATCTGCCCTCCTCCAGTCCTCAGGTACCACCCCATCCTCCCATGATTTGTTAAAAAGTATGATCAGTGGTGTCACTAGGTCCTCCCTTAGTGCTTTTAGGATTCTGGGGTGAATCCCATCAGGCCCCATTGCTTTGTTCACCCTCAGTTTTAGGAGTTCTTTCAGGACTCTTTCATCTGTAAATGGACTGGTGTCAACCCCTACCCAGAGTGCTTGTATTGTCTGGTTTAGGTAACTCCTCCTCATCTTCTTCTTTTGTGAATATTGAGCAAAAGTACTCATTCAGTATCTCTGCCTTTTCACTGTCTCCCTCTGCACCTCCCTTTCCCTTAATTAATCTTCATAAGAGCATAAGAACAACGATTGATTGAGTCAAGGCATGAACTTGAAGTCTGTTTGGGTGAGAAGGGAGAGGTTGGTGTTAGTTGTAGGGGCCAGGGAGATTATCCTATACCTGACAGTGACACGAGCTGGCCTCTAACATGTGGGACTTGAGCCTTGTGCAAAGGTTTAGCAGAGATGAGGCTTCCTGTACAGAGGGTGGAAGATTGTTCCACAAATTAGGGGCAATGTGAGCAAAGGATTTGCCTCCCATGTTTGTCTTGACTCTAGGGATTGCAAGTAGGGTCCAACCTGAGGTCCTGAGCGTATGTGAGTTGTGCTTAGGAGTAATAGTTCCTTTTAGGCTGGGTGGGGCAGCCGGGCACTGCAGTTTGTATGCAAGGCAGAGCAGGGGGTACTGAAGACGAGCTGCAAGAGAAGTGCATTGCAGCTGGGCAAGCGCATCGCAAGGATGGTTTCTTGGGTGACTCTGGGTCACGAACCGCACAACCTTGTTGTATAGGACCTGTAGCCGGTTGACCTCTTGCTTAGACATTCCCTGAATTACAAGGGCAGTGTAAGTTAGTGTTGGGAGAAGGACACTGGAGGCAATTGCTCACTTAGCCTCCGGGATAAGCTGGTCTTTTAGCCTGTACAGGATGCCAAGTTTACCGTGGATGGTCCTGGTTACTTGGTCTATGTGGGACTTGAAGGTGAGACCTTGGTCAATGTGTTAGCCCTAGGTATGTTTTGGTGTCTACCACATCTATTCTTTTTCCAGCAAGGGAATTAGCTGTAAGGATTTGGTCCTGTCCTGTCCAAGGGATCTAGGACCAAACAGCATAACTTTGTTTTGCTTGCATTGAGGACCATTCTATTTGATGTAAGCCAGGTCTCAAGTGTTAATAGGTCACTTTGGAGGAGGGACCTAGTTCTGGCAGAGTATCTGTGGACTGGTAGTTGATGGTGTCATCAGCATATTGAACCACTGAATTTTCCCCCACAGTGACAATTAAGATTGTTAGTGAAGAGAGAGAACAGGAGGGGCCAAGAAGTGAGCCCTGAGCAACCCTCCTTGATAAGAAGAGGGTCTGACAGCTCCCCTTCCAGCAGACCCTCTGAGGGTGGCCTGCTAGATAGCTCTTGAACCAGTTGAGAGCCTGGGCATCCAGGTCTATACAGTGAAGCTTTGTTAGTAAAAGGTTGTGGTCCATGAGGTTGAATGCCTTGGACAGATCTATAAAGATTGCACCCATCGGCTTGCCTACATCCATTGCACTGAGTACATCCACTGTTAGATTGGTGAGTGCTGTGTCGGTCCCATGGTTAGTCTGGAAGCCATGCTGAGAGGGGACTAGGAGCTGGTGGAACTCCAGGTAGTCCCTCAGTTGCCCATAAACTAGCCTTTCTTGCAATTTTGCAAGGGTGTATAGCAGGGGAGATGGGCCTATAATTGCTAATATGTTGCCGCGTGCCACCCTTGTGAATGGGAACCACATTAGCCTGCTTCCACTGGTGCGGAACATATCCTTCAAGTAGAGACCGGCTGATGATCCAGGTCAAAGGTTTGGCAAGGGACTGGGCTCCTTCCTTGAGTAACCTAGGGCTGATACCAGCAGGGCCGCCAGAGCCTTTGTTTCTGAGGGCCTTTAGAAGATTAAAGACCTCGTTCACCTTGACCAGTCTTAGGTCAAATTGGGGTCCACATATTACATATTATATTGTCATTACTTATTATTTTACATTATATCATATTATGCTGTAGTATATTGAAGTATAGTATATTATTCTATATTATTATATTATCCTGCTTGATCATATTGCCAATTTTGTATCTATTCTGGCACCACCATATACCGCAATATTTTGCCTGCTTGCTCAGTTACACTGTATTTTTGTACTGTACACTCTGCTCTGTATATTTATGTCTGTTTACCCCTTCCATTGTCTCCCCCCACTCTGAAGCAAGCCCTGGCTCAGCTTGCCCATCCTGGTCACCATATTTTAAATTAATAAATAGACAACAATGACTAATTTATTTAAATACATTTTATAAGGGGAACAAGACAGCCCAGCGTGTGGGTATTATACCTTATGGTAAAATACCCTGGTGGTCTCAGGCCACCAGTTGGTAACTAACTTTCCCTACTTTTTCCTTTATAGATAAATCCTGACGAAAACCTAGGGTTAAAACGTTGAGTTTAACTCTGAAGTCTACTTTCAGCATTCTTTTAAAGCAGCAGTACATTTTCCAGAGAAAAGTTTGACTTACACGTTTTTGTTCTGTTTTACAATACAGTAGAGTGCCCTTCACACTGACTTGGACTATACCCTTCTCTTCCCATTTTGAGTCTGCTTTAGTGCTTTTTTTATTTTACATTTGAAATTATGGTTGCTCAAAACTACCCAGTGGAACAAGATTCATCATATTCAAGCATTTTCTCGGTATTCGGAATTTTGGTATTGAGGCCCAAAAATCGCAGTTCTGGAAAATGGTCAAAAGCAGATACAGAATCGAAATCCAGGTTTGTTTAAATTTAATAAGCGTTTTCATTCTTCAAACCTTGGCAACACTCAACCACCAGACACCCTCCCCAAAAAACAAAATCAGATATGTATGCATATAAACTGCTTTTTTTGTGAAGCTTGGAAAAAATAAGGGATACACAACCAGGGACCTCTGGAATACACAATTTATTTTCACAAGAGCTGTTTGACCTTGGGTAACCCACGAGTGATGTGCCCAAGGTCAAACAGCTCGAGTGAAAATAAATCATGTATTACACAAGGTCCCTGTTACGTATTCCATTTATGCAATAGGGATCTTTTAGGATAGTGCAAGGAGTTTTGTTTTAAATTGTTTATTTAATTTTTAATGTAAACTTACATGGACTTTTCATGGTTTTGCCAGTGTAGCTCCGTTTAGCATAGTGGTTGTTAAGTGGTTGCTATGGACACTCCAACTTTATATTATGGCCAGTACATAATGCAAAGGTTTGATGCATAATTATTATTATTTTGTTTTTGCTTTTGGGGGGGCATTTGTTTGTCAAAAAAGTCAATAACAATTTAATTTGTTGGTGTTTTTTGCTAATTATAAAAACTATAAGGTATATATAAATGAAACACCACTCATTTTGTAGATATTTTATGCTGAACAAATGTTGTGCTCACAGTACCATGCTATCATTTTTCATTTTAAAGTTATTTACATTTGTTTGTTCAAAAAGTGAAAAAAATATTTTTCTGCTGTTTTTGCTAATTATTAAAAAACCTAAAAGGCATCTATAAATGAAACATCACTAATTTTGTAGATATTTTTGTACTGAACAACTTTCGTGCTCACAGTGCCATGCTATTATTTTTCTTTTTAAAGTTATTCACATTTGTTTGTCAAAAAAGTAAAAAAGAAATTGAATTTTCTGCTGTTTTTGCTAATTCTAAAAAAAACAAAAGTATATATAAATGAAACAGCACTCATTTTGTAGATATTTGTGTGCTGGACAAATTACGTGCTCACAGTACCATGTTATCATTTTTCGTCTTAAAGTAATTAGCATTTATTTGTCAAAAAGTGAACAAAAAACTTTGATTGACAGGTGGCATTTATTATGTTTGCTTGCACATGTGCAAGAAACATAGTGTCATCATCCGAGTTTTCGGAGGTGTAGCCCTCTTCCATATTCAGTCGCGTTTGCAGGCGCGACGCAGTTCTCAATGCCTGCTGGAGCTGTCTATGACAGCTCAAAATGCAGTGAGTACAGTTGAAAGGGGAGCTACGCTCAGTGAGCAGTGATCGATATCGCCTGCTCATGCACACTCCCCACACACACACACACACAAACACACACAGGCACGCTGCATGCTCGGCCCCCACGTGCACACTGTGTAGCTGACGGGGTTGCCTAATCCCCATCGTGGCCAAAGGCGCCCCCCAGAGTTATATATGCGTGGTCAAGACATTATAGCTGACAGGGTGCCCAACCCCCGCCGGCTCCACTGTTCCCTCCCCCCAGTACAGGGTGCCACGCTGGGAGCCCACCCCAGTGTGGCAATAGATGCTATTGCCAATGGGGGTGCCCAATCTCCCGTCAGCTCCACGCCCCCCTGCCCCCACCAGCCATCCTTGTGCCACACTGGGAGCCCACCCCAGCATGGCAAATGTCCCGCGTCGTCACCTAAAGAAAAAAACCCTGCAAATCAAAAACTGTCCCTCAGCGCTTCTCCCTGCCCCCCTCCCACAACCTGCACCCACCACTCGCACCCTGCCCTACACCCCCTCACCCCATACTTACCTCCGGACTCCGCGCGACGATCTTGGTGGACCGGGAACACATCTGCACTCTTCAAAGCCGACTGCGAACTGAGAAATGCCGGTAAGCTGTATAATGTAATGAATAGGGTTTTCAACTTTGATGTATATCTCAGCCATGTTTTGGAATTTTGCACCAAATTTTTAACATGGGGTTTTGGACCCCTTCTCATGAATGATCTCACTGTCATGGCGTTCATCGGGCCTGAAGGGTGATTTCGCAGTCACGGTGCAAAATCACCTTTCGGGACTGAGTAACAGAACAACACTGCCACTGTTCATAAGGTGGGCTCTCAAAAAGCATATGTTGAAAATTTGGTGGAAAAATTCCTAAAAATGACTGTTTTACGAGTGTGTTGCACAGTTCCTACGCACGCTTGTAAGTTCACGAATTTTCAATATTTTCACTCCAGATTTTCAACATTGCCATTTTACCACACCTCTTTATGAGCAGTACAGCTGTCATTGTTCACATCTTGCCCAAAACATGTCTCCACCCATGTAGCGCACAATGGCGCAGTCGGTGTGCGAAATCAATGTATGGGACAAATTAAGAAAATCACAGTGACACTGTTATTGAGCAGAGGTCTTAAAATGGCTATGTTGAAAGTTTGGTGAAAAAATTCCTAAAAATGACTGTTTTTCGAGCGCGTATTGCACAGTTCCTACGCATGCTCATAAGTTTGTGAATTTTCAATATTTTCACTCCAGATTTTCAACATTGCCATTTTATTACACTTCCTTATGAGCAGTACAGTTGTCATTTTTCACATCTTGCCCAAAACGTGTTTCTGCCCATGTAGCGCACAATGGCGCAGTTGGTGTGCAAAATCAATGTATGGGACACATTAAGAAAATCACAGTGACACTGTTCATGAGCAGAGGTCTTAAAATGGCTATGTTGAAAATTTGGTGAAAAACTTCCTAAAAATGACTGTTTTACGAGCGTGCATTGAAGTTCTCATGCGCTTCGTAACTGCAATTTTCTATATTTCCTCCAGATTTTCCACATTGCCATTTTATTACATTTCTTTTGAACAGTACAGCTGCCATTTTTCATATCGCCCAAATGTGTTTCTGCACATGTAGCGCACAATGGTGCAGTCGGTGTGCGAAAGCAATGTTTGGGACAGATTAAGGAAATCACAGTTGCACTGTTCATAAGCAGAGGTCTTAAAATGGCTATGTTGAAAATTTGGTGACAAAAGTCCATAAAATGACTGTGTTACGAGTGAGCATTGTGCAGTTTCCATGCACCCTCGTAAGTTCATGACTTTGTAATATTTTCAGTCCAGATTTTCACCAGTGGCATTTTCCACACTTCCTTATGAACAGTACAGCTGTCATTTTCACAACATGGCCAAAATGTGTTTTCACACTTTCAGCGCAGAGATGCATGGTCACTGTGGGAAATCATTGTTCGGGACAGATAAAGAAAATCACAGTGACACTGTTCATGATCGGAGGTCCCAAAATGCTTGTGTTGACAATCTGCTGTAAAAAATCCCCAGCCTAATTACATTATGGGTGTGCGTTGCACAGTTTCTATGCACGCTCCTGACTTCACCAGTTTTTTTAACATTTTTACTGCAGATTTGCAACATTGCCATTCTTTACACCTCCCCATGAACAGTACAGCTGTCATTTTTCACATCCTGTTCGGAATGTGTTTTTTGCACCTGTGGTGCTAAATGCCGTAGTCGCTGTGCATAAGCAGCTTTCGGCTAACAAACTGATATTCCCCCTGTTCATGAGGTGGGGGTCACAAAAAAACCATGTTGAAAATTTGGAGTGAAAATACCAATGAATGCCTGAGGTGTTAGGGTTTCCAACCATAACGCCCCACCCTGTAGAGAATGACAGGCATCAGGGGTGTGACTTGGGATTCTTGCTTGTAATGCTCATACCATTCCACATCCTGCAGCCAGCGAGAGGCATCGAGGTATGCCTTGGACTCTTCGGCCTCAAAGTTCACCCCATTCTCCTATACCGCACCCATCTCACCGTATTTCCTGATGGAATGGGGTGTGCATAAGGGCCAAAGACCCCAAGGAACACCGTGACACTTGTCAGTGTCTGCAGGGTAGGGTGTGGTGAAATGGTGTGGCTGTTATGCCCGACGACCCAAAGGCACACCCCAATGCCTGTCACTCTTTGCAGGGTGGTGGTGGGGTTGGCTTCAGTTCAATACTTCACTACCATTTCTATTATGCAGCTCTGTAACTTCTACACTACCAATGCCAATGCCAGCAAGCAAACATTCGGCATTGACAATGTTGTTTACCATATGTTGAATAAATCTAGGATTCTAAATTGTATTCAACTTATGTGAAAATAAATAGAGAATAATAGATAGGCAAGTGTGTGTTATGGATTTTGTTTTACACACCCAAGGTGTGTGAAGAATACACAGTGGGGGGGGGTATAATAACAACAACAAAAATGGAAAGGGACCTGGGGGTAATCATATCAGATGACCTTAAGGTTAGCAAGCAATATGAGAAGGCAGTAGGGAGGTCTGAGGGGATATTGGGATGTATTGGTAGAGGCATCACCAGCAGAAAACAGGAAGTTGTTATCCCTCTTTACAGACAGTTGGTGAGACCCCATCTGGAGTACTGCGTCCAGTTCTGGAGACCCCATCTCCGCAAGAACATAGACAGGATGGAGGCAGTGCAGAGGAGGGCAACTAAAATGGTGCAGGATCTGCAAGAGAAGCCATGCGAGGCGAGACTAAAGGAGCTTAATATGTATACCCTTGAAGAAAGGAGGGAGAGGGGGGAGATGATAGAAACTTTTACTACCTCAGTGGAATCAACAAAGCCCAAGAGGGCAGCATCTTTCAGAAAAGATGTGCAAGAACAAGGGGACACAATTTGAAGATAGAGGAGGATGGCTTAGGGCAATGTGAGGAAGTATTTTTCACAAAGAGGGCAGTGGACGCATGGAACAGCCTTCCTGAGGAAGTTGTGGGGTCTAAAACTGTGGGAGAATTCAAGAATGCATGGGACAGACATAAGGCAATTCTGTGGGGTAGGAAGAAATAGGCTGCTGGTTAACTAGGATCTGCTACGTATCCAGTAGGTAGGGAAATGGGCAGACTAGGTGGACCAAGCAGTCCTTATCTGCTGTCAAAGTCTATATTTCTATGTTTCTATGACACATAAACCTCAAGAGTGAAGTTGAGATTTATGAGGCCATTACACACCAAGGGTGTGTAAAAATCCATAAACACACACTTGTCTATTCTTTATTTTTATAATTGCTGGTGCATGGATTTTCTATGTAGAACTACTTTAAGAAAGAGGGAAAAGTGCTTGCTGTTGATGTAGTGCTGTTTAACTTT
This sequence comes from Neoceratodus forsteri, assembly GCA_016271365.2. NCBI lineage: Eukaryota > Metazoa > Chordata > Ceratodontiformes > Ceratodontidae > Neoceratodus > Neoceratodus forsteri. The sequence goes on from CM028130.1 coordinate 949,216,949, forward strand.
TATGAAGCAGTAGAGACTGCACTTCAAGAAAGTATTGCAAGGTTTTGTAGAAAAAGCAGATTAGCTGTGCTGTTTAAGGTAAATTTTTTGTTTCACTTTTGGAATGTGAAGCCAGCGGTGTAGACCATGGAGTCGAGGGCGAGTGTCTTGGAGGGTCTCAGTGAAGCATGACCAAGCGGTGTTCGCTTTTGTAAAGAATATGCCACAAAATGTGTTAAATATATTAAAAGAGTAATGTTGTGTGAAAACCACATCAGCTGTTTTGGTAAAGGTTAGTTTTCTTAGTTTGCTGTGAAAGAAGCCGCCGAGTTTAGAGCAAGGAGAGCGAATGTTGCTAAGAATTGTGTAAAATCTTCTGAAGCCGCCGAGTCACTCACTCTCCTCATTCTAAACTCGGTGGCTTCTTTCACAAGAAACTAAGAAAACTAACCATGATCAATACAGCTGACATGGTTTTTACAGTGAACATTGCTCTTTCTATGCATTTTGTAGCATATTCTTTACAAGAGCGAACACTGCTCGGCCACGCTACAATGAGCAGGAAAAAAGTGTTTGCAACCATTAGGGAAAGTGAAAATTGTTTTGAGAACACCGTAATAGCCGGATTTTGGATTATTACGGCGTTTCGCACTACTCATAATCAGGTTGACAAATAGAGTCACCAGTAATTACATGGATTTATTCAACAACTTCCAAGTTCATGCCTATTGCATAAATACAAATATTTACTAAGTGCTTGTTGAAGGTGTTTGTAAGAAATTATATCCCATGGAAAGATGCCAGGTGTGGTATGCCTGGATTGGAACAGGAGGAATGTATTATTGGCCTCTGCCATCTGTGCGCCTGTATTGGAATGTACTATCTTAATGGGGGCAGCTGCCACATTCCAGGATTCTAAGGAACTCTGAACTTCTTACTAATTTGAATACCACCCCCCATACAAAAGTGCTACTGCATTGCAAATGCTGCTGTCAAGACTGCTATGATATTTTGCATGTGTGCTGTGGGTAAACAAGAATCCATCTCCGCTAACTTTTGATGACCGTAGTAGCTGAGTGGGTAAACCCTTAGAATTGTTTGTAACTATATTAGAAGGCACCTCTCCCACGCCAGGGCAGCAGGGAAAAGCCAGGGGAAAATATATAGTCTCTGTGCTGCTTTGCATTTTTGCTGCAAAACAATATTTGGGAATTCATATTTTATGCTGAATAAGAAAACACAAGTGCTGCCTTTGAAAAAGGACCCAGGGCAAACAAGAGCAGAGAATAAAGCAAACCCTTGCGCTTCTGGGTTTGCAACCTGTCTCCTAAGTCTCCACACACACAATAACTAGTCAGGGTAACCAGGCCTAGTGGTTATGTGGAAGATATCCCAGATTATCAGAATATCTCTACAAGGCAGTTTTTTCAGGTCTCAGCCTCTTTGCTTTAGTTCCAGCGGAAGAGGTCTGTAAGTTTACCATGTATTAGGTAGAAGTGGTACTTCTTATGAATTTCACTACACTATATCTGCTAAATTTCATAGCAAGGGATATTAGCAACTCACAAAGTTGAGAGTCCAGTAAAAACAGCACGAGAATAACAGCGTGGGAAAAAATAGCGACTGGCACAAAACAGTGCGGGTCATTTGGGCGCCATCTCTGACTTGTGCTGCTGTGCCTGTGATCTGTGTGATACTGAGTCTGTTTATATTCTAGTTGGGGGTGTGGGGGGCAAAGCCTCCCCATTATATGTTACAGCCTGTGTAGCTGTTTTCAGTTCTCACTCTGATGTACTGTCGCTGTTATTGCAGTCACTGTTTTGCCTGCGCTGTTTTTAAGCATTGTTTACACTCGCTGTTATCACCTAGTACCCAAAGTTGTATATAGATTTTCATGCTACCAGTCATAGGGTATATCCTATTGTTCAATGATTGTGAGCAAATCCTGCAAAGTTTATCCGTCGGCTACTAATGCTTGGATTCCAACAACATGTTAATCAGATCAGCAATCGCTATATCAATTGCAAACTCATTTTATAAGCTGTATGTCTACTATGGCTGTGAGATATAATCTAGTATCATATTATGTTTAACATAATAAAATATAAGTTTAATAAAAAAAACTGTTATTTTCACAACATATCTTACTTCAGCACATTTTCACCACTTGAGGCAGAGAGCATAGATATTGCTGGCACAGGTGTAGGCAGAGAAGGACTTTGTTCTATTTATTGTAGCCTCCCCCTTCCCACCATGTATGCTCTCCGGATAAAAGTTCTGTCCACAACAATTATCAGATTTATTGAATAAAAATAAATTATTGCCCCCCTCCATGCCAGATATATTTTTTGAGAAACAAATGCAGAACAATCATTTATCTGGCCAGGTTATACATTCTAAATAAAAATAAACAACAATGTAAATGTATCCACACACTAATCTATACATCACTACCCCATCTTCCCTGAAGCAGCTTTTGGATCACAATCAGATTTCAATACTAGGTGGATCAGTTGTAAAGCTCTACATTCCTCCAGTTCGATAACTGGCATAAACAGCAGCACTACACTGACAGATTAGCAAATAGCTCCAAGGATTATGTTTAAAAGTGTCAGTAGTAAATAGTTTATTCTCTTCAGCAAGGTGGTAACACCCCTGCTTAGGAACCACTGTCAACCATTACAGGTGTTCACTATTAAATAACTTCATTATAGCAGGGTTCATTATAGCAAATGTAGCCAGACCCCCTTTTCCTGCTTCCCATGGTCCCTATAGTGGGGAGGAAGGGCGTACAGTAGTTGCAGAGGCAAGTCTTATGTTTAGGAGTGTTAGATGCTACAGTATCACCAAGGGCCACGCCCTGACTTTGTTCAGTTCCAAAACTTGGCAGTTAGACCCCACCCCTGGAAGCAGAGCTTGAACCTAATGTGGCTATAGTTGTCCCTGCAGAACAGCGTGGCTTAGTTTCAGTCATTCTGACTATTTTGGCACATAGGAGGGAGAATGCTTGCCTTCTGTGGACTCCAGTTTGGAGGGCATGAAGGGTCCATAGTAGCCCTGCCACCTGGTGTGCCAGTACGGCCGGGGCACCATGTCTGGCAGTCTTCAGTTGCTTCTCCTGCAGTTTGATGAAGATGCCTAATGGCAAGTACCCCCCTTCACATTCTTCACTCTCATCTTCCTCCTCCTTATCATCATTGATGAACTCCTTGGCTCTGAGGGAAAACAGGGCCACCTACTGTATGCTAGTCAAAAAACAGATTTCGCTTTGCACTTTACAGTGCACATTATTACTGTCCCCGTAAGGCAACATGGGTTAAGCCTTAAATCCTTTTCAAACTATAATCCAGAACTTTATCTTCAGTTTGCATACTGTAGCTGTTGCAATAGCAGGTTAACAATGTGCACTTTGCAGGAAACACTCGGACACAGGGCACCCCACTTATGACTTAAAAGTTGCTTGCAATACCCCAAACATTTATTTAAGGAAGTAGATGCACACAGCCTGAGCCAGTGGAGACACTCCTGCTGAAGCTTGTGATTTTGGGGCCAGTGCAAATTAGCACAATCACAGTTACTGTAGAGCCCCTAAGTCTAGCCAGCTCAATTACTTTAAACATGTTTACAGCTCACTTCCTCATTCTCTCCAGCCTGTTACTGTACTTCAGTGAAGTTACATATTTCCCTGTTTACTCCTGGTGACTCTCAGAAACATATACAGTTACTTAACAGTGCCCCACTTGTAGCCATGAGGGGGAACCAGAGGATCGGGCCATTCTCAGCCCTGCATGTCGGAGGTGTACTGGTGCTGCCTGGCATAGGGACTAAGAAGGATATACCCTTTCGATCACAATAACATGCAGAATATTGAGACAGTTTAGGTGGCAACCTCAGGAGTCTGCCTCGAGCTCCATGCCTCCATGGGGATCAGAGTCAGCACCTTTATGGTCACAGCAAACAGTGGCTTACCTGAACTGGCCAGCTGCCCTAATCTCCCGTCATTCAAACAGAAAGGCCTCTTGCCTTAGGCCAGATTCCCTTGCCAGCACAGACCACACTTCATACTCTCCGCCTTTACAGGAAACAGAACAGTTTGTTTATGATGCTATCAGGAGACTCTCATTGAGGACAAGTCCATAGTAGGCCCCCACTGTCCCCAAACTCAGCCCCCTGCCAGGGCCTGCGCCTCCAGAGACCCGCACTGAATGGGACCAGTGCCTTGCATAACCAAGGACCCTGCCAGCATCCCTTGGCCCGCAGGCCCCATCCTGCCAGTCACAGCTTGTGATGCGCACTTGTAGGTGCCAAAACTGGAACTTCATGCAGTAATCCAGACTAGGGAAACATGAACTCACAAACACATGCCCTTTCAGTGGGACACAGGCCCTATTTATATTGCCCTTAGGGGGTGGGAAGCATTGCCCAGGAACCCTCCTAACCAATGGGAAATAGAGGTGCAGGGCTTGCACCTAGACACACTGCCAGTAAGCATGACCACACTGCATAACAGGATACATAGGAAATGCATTGTTTAACATTCCAGAGCATATTGCAGAAACACATTTCTGAAACCTTGAAACAAGGATAAACTTAACCAATCCCATAAGGGCACTTATGACTGGCACCTTATTTTAAATTACAGACCATAAAGCATAGCCTTGCTCACTGGCACCACTACATGGGTCCTGGTAACCTGCTGTGCTGACAGCTGGGTTACACAAGGGACACGCTGTATGTAAATCAATCACACAATTCCTAAAATCAGATTACATTACATAAATCGAATATACGCTTGTGAGATATCAACAGATCAATACCCTTTCATGGAAATAAAAATGATGCCTAAGTCATCCTGTGTCATATCCATATAGAAAGATAGATAGACAGACAGGAATATGGACAAAAAACAAAGTGTTGCATCAGCATGTGGGCTGAAAACAAAACAAAAGGTAATACTAAATGCATGCTGAAAATAGAAACTATAGTTAGAATTGACATTTCGACCATAGATCTTCAGGAATTATCCAAAAAGAGAAAAAAGTATTTTGTAAACTGACTAATTTTACTTTTCTGTTTTTTAGATAATTCCTGAAGCAGACCTTTGATTGAAACGTCCATTCTAACTCTGTATGCCTTTAACATTACCTTTTTGTTTTGTATGTATTATGGGGGCACTGTAGCACCCCTATAGTTAGGGCTGAGTAGGCTGTTTAATGTTAAACCCCAAATTTTGCACCTTAATAACTTTGGCTTCATTTAACAAAATACCCAAAATTTGGCATGCGTAGTCAGCCTGTCAGAGTTTCAAGATATGGAAAGTTTCGTTATGGCATCTTGCATGGTTTTCGAGATACGGAGTGCCAAAAGACGGAACAAAAACTTGTTTGGTTTCTGTATACTTAACCCCGGGTATTTTTTGCTCTCACCTATAGCCTAGAACATGTGGAATGTTTTCATGTACTTTTCAGGGTGGAAGGGGCCCATGCCAAGGGTGTGCCTTTGGAAGGTTTGGTGAAAAAATATTATACCATTTTAAAGTTATAATGCTTTTTGAGTTAATGTTCCAGTGTGAATGGTTAAAAAAAAAAAACTATTGCAAAAGGTAAAACAAACTGTTGCGAAAGTTAAAAAGACATATTACGAGTGATCGTTCGCATGATTTACTTGTTGTGGGGGAAAAACAGTCAAGATGGCCACCATTTTCTTTTTACTATTTTAAACTAACAAACATTTAACGTACATACAAATTATGTCTTTCAAAAAAAACAAACACATCAACCTAGTTAAATGGGACCCAAATAGGTAGATTCTAGTGTTTGTGTTTTTTTAAAAAGTTGCCCGAAATACATTTTCTGGCACCCAAAATTCAGGGTACCCAGCTTAGCGAGAGGAGCCGTTCACCCACATTCTCTGTATGAGAACAGCGGGACTTTCTTGACTTCTGCAGCTGCAGCTGGAACTCGTGCTGCGGGCTGCAGTGACAGCAGTGAATAACACAAAATAAAGATCTAACAAACATACAATCAAAGCATATTTCTTTTTACACTGCCCTTTCAGAGATTGATGCTTTCCACTAGCTTTCCATAATCGTTATAATTTTCCTGTTTCCCTGTGATACTCAAAAACAGAAATAAAGTGCTAGTGATCTCAAAATGTAAATGAAAAGAGAGCAAGAATGAGTGAGAAAGAGAACATTGTAGAATAAAGAATCTAGGTCAATTAGCCATTAGCGAAAATTAAGACCTCAAACTAACCTCAAACAAGGTAGAATAACATACATTTAACCAAAAGTATACATAGAATAAGGATACTGCATCATTGGTCAAAGCCTCACGGTGAAAAACATGTAAATTCTGCCATTTTAATTCAAAGCTATGCCTTGATCTGTTATGTTTCCCTAGTGGTGCCCCCATGCTCCAGTTGCCATCCCCATATGTATTATCTTTCCTTGGTATCTAGTGGCATCCCTCACCCTCCGATCTCTGTCCCAATACTTATATAATGTTTCCCTGGAGTTTAGTGGTGTCCCACCACCCTCAGATCATCATCCCCTTATGTATTCCTGGTGTCTAGTGATGCCCCCACCCTCCGATCACCATCCCCATAATATATTTTTCTTTCTGTGGTGTCTAGTGGCACTCTTCACCCTCTGATCACTGTCCCCATAATATATATATATATATATATATATATATATATCTTTCCTTGGTGTCACTCCGATCGCCATCCTGGTCTGAAATAAAGAAAACCATACCTCAATGTGTTTTTTTTTAACCTACAAAAAAGAAAACGGTCCCTCGCTGATCTGACCCTCCCACCCCCAACTTCCACTCAGCACCCACCACCCCACATCCCCAGTACACCCCAACACACCCTCACTCACCTGACCAGGTCACAGGCCAGAGATCCACTCTCCGATCGAAGACACGTCTTGCTGCTGGAATCATCGACTACAATATGAGAAACTGAGGTAAGTGTGGTTCAATGTATTTAAATGAGGTTTTGAACTTTGATGCATAACTTTGTCATTTGTGGAATTTGACCCCAGATTTTCAACATTGCTTTTTGGGACCCCATCTCATGATCAATTGTGGTGAAATTACGCAAATCAAGCCCAAAAGGCTATTTCACGGTCACATGTCGAAATAATGTTTTGGGAGGAATTTGAAAATTTTCACCACCATTGTTCATGACATAGGTCATAAGAAGGCTATGTTGAAAATTTGAAGTCAAACTATATAAAAATAGCAAAGTTATGCGCATACATTGAAATTTTATTACACTCACTCGTTACTTCGTTAATTTTAAATATTTTTGACCCCAGATTTTCAACATAGTCATTTTTTACACCACCTCATGCATGTGACAGCTGTCAGTTTTCAAATCCTGGCCAACATGTATTTTCACACCTGTGGTACGGAATGACATTTCAATGCTGCAGAATGACATTTCAATGGGGATTTGAAAATTTTATTTATGTATTTATTGTATCAGAATTGCATACCTTTGAGTCAGAGACTCATTTACAAAAGCTCTACATCAGAAAACCTACAGATATTCAACATTAACATCACATATTACAGTTAGTTACAAACACTGAAGTACAGCTGCATGCAGGTAGCATTGTCATGAGAGCATCCAGGTTGTACACTGCGGACAGTTATCCATAATTTGCATTACATTCAGCTTACACAGTCTTATACACAGTAAAATTACAACTGCCAGCAGGAAGCAAGGCTATACATCAGGCTGTACAATGAACATATTTATTAAAATTACATACATAGAATTACATTTCATTCCATCAGGTATATAGCAGCTACCAGTTGTAGCTTAGTCATGAGTATATAGCAGCTACCATTTGTCATATCAGTATCAGTGGTCTATACTAGGATATAATTTACCAGGCTGGAAAGGGGATAGGTTGGAGGGCTGGCGATCCAAGTGTGCCTTAGCCTGGAAGCAGTAAAACTTATGGTTGGAATGTCTGTAAGTGGGCCTAAGGACAGGGAGGCATACCAAAGAGTATGGCTAGAGGCAGTTGCATCCTCTTCATGTCAAATCTGTTCCCCAAGGAGGTGTTTGAAGTGGCCAATTTTTGTTTCAGTGAGGATGGTACTGGGGAGAGCATTAAGCCAGGGGGTGCCCTGTAACCAAAGGTTCTTTGGACCATCGCTGATCTGCAGAGGGGGACCTGGTAACAGGATTTACTGGAGCGATGGGTACATTTAGGGGCAGGATCAGATTGATGAAGAGGTGAGAGGCCATGAGGTGCATTACCATTAGTGATTTACGCTGCTATAAACTAATAAGTATTGTACAGTACTCTACCTCTGTGTCGTTACACTGAATGTATGTATCCTACCCTTGGCTGCAATTTTTTCTCCCAAATGATTTCTCCTAAAATGTTAATGTACAAGCCTTTGGTCATTTCTGTACTGTATAAGCATTTCCAATTTATGTATGTGGGTCTACGCCCCAGGTGCATCTGGAATCGAGCATGTTGCTCAGTGTGTTTTCCTGGTAAAACTCGTAAATAAATAAATTTACTTTCAAAAAGGCAGGTCTGGTATTTAAGCCTTCAGTGAAAATCAAGCCAGTTTCTGAGGGTGTAAAGAGAGCAGGTGTAGGTCAGGTGCTCACAGCCAGTGGCAAGGCGACAGGTCTTGTTTAATGATATCCTGATTCTTTGAAGGGCAGTGGAGTCAGCAGCCACATACGCTACACCAGTATCCTGCAATCTGTGAAGAACAGGATGAATGATGAGATGGCAAGCTGTAGGGCTTCCGGTGTGAGACAGTGCTTATGATGGTACAATAGGGCAATGCATGTGTTTACAGCGGTGCTAAGGAGGTGGATATGTTTGTGGTAGTTAAGAGCAGCATCTAGGGTTACTCAAGGTATCTGAAGGAGATTACCTGTTCTAGGGGACCTGGTTGGAGTTGAGGATTTGCAGGGTCAGGCCAATATGTTTGTTCTGAGAATTAACAAATAACATTATTTTAGTTGTTTTATAGTTAAGGACCTAATGGTGCTTGGAGAACCATGTTTCAGCTCCATTAAAAGACTGCTGTAGAGACTGTTGTAGTATGACAGGGTTGGGGTGGGTAGCAAAAAGTACAGCGTTGTCTGCGTATAGAAGTAGACATCCATAGCAGGCTGCGGGGAGGGAGTTGAGTAAAATGCTAAAGAGGTGGGGCCCAGGATTGATCTCTGGGGTACCCCAGATGTGACTGGGAGACTGGAGGAGAGAACATTGTTTAGCCTAACCTTCTGGGAACACCCAGATAGGTAATCTTCAAACCAGCCAACAGCATCACTGGAGAGCCCTTGTTGGGAAAGTGTAGCTAGCAGGAGGGAGTGATGGACAATGTCAAAAGCTTTTGACAGATCTACAAATACTGATCCAGCCAGGTGCCCATTGTCAAGGGATGTGTGAATGGCTGAGGTTAATTCTAGCAGTGCTGAGGTGGTGCTGTGACCCTTCACGAAACCATGTTGTTGATGACAGAAGGTTGTATTTGGTGAGGTGATCTGTGAGCTAGTCAGCAGTGATTTTTTAGGGTCTTAGAGAGTGGAGGGAGTATGGAGATGGGGTGGTAGTTTCCTGGCAAGGTATGGTCACCACTTTTGTGAATAGAGGTGATGAAAGCGGTTTTCCATTTGGCAGGGAACTTTCCTAGACCGAGGGAGTGGTTAAGGATGCTGGTGAGGGGGCGCAGTACTTCATCAAGGGTTAGGCGCAGTAATTTTAAATCGAGAGAATCACTGCTGAAATGGGATTTGCTTAATGCTTTAAGCAGGTAGGGTCTAGCCTTCAGTTGGGAGATGGTTTTGAAATAAAAGGGGCGGAGCTGGGTGCTGAGGGGGGTTGAGTAATAGGGTCAAAGAAGTTTGGGGAAGCATACCTTTGAGATCACAGAAGGAGGTGTTGAAGGCATTTGCAATGTGACTGGGGTCTGTGGTAATGCAGCCATTAACGTTGAGCTGAGAGGGAGGGGTGGATATATGCTTACCATTGAGGTCCTTTAGGTCATCCCAGAACTTGCATTCTGAGCCCCAGGAAGAGGTGAGGGATGCTCGATAGTGATCAGCTTTTGGCTTTTCAGATGGCCCATGTACATTTGTTCCTGGCCACCTAATAGCACTGCCTGTCAGTAGGCTTGCCAGTTTCAAGGGAAATGTGCCCGAGATTATCTCTTTGGCACATCTGGTCTGAAAGGGCCTGGGAGATCCATGGAGTATCAGGGCATTTGATAGTGCATTTGGTGAGTGGTGCATAGATATCACATGCAGCATTGAAAGAATAAATGAAGGCAGGTGGGGGGGTGGAGCAAGATGGCTGCATGAGTTGTGGAGCTCTAAGAGTGATCCTTTGATCTGTCGGCTATATGCGTTTGTACTAAATTGTAAAATTGCCTGGCGGATAACAGCATTTGTAGAAAATGGTCAAAATAAAATTTCATGCTGGTTAAACAGAAAGATGGGCAGAGTGGTTCCCCTGAAGAGTACAGCTCTCTGCGTATTCAACCGATGGGAAAACTTTCAGGCCCTAAACTAGCCCTGGAAGTCGGCAGACGCCTGATGTTGTTGGTGGGGGTTTAGAGCCAGGGTCTCCAGCACAGCAGGGTCAAAGCCCTAGAACAGAGTATAAATCTTGTGGCACACAAGAAGCATTAAAACCGTCAACACATGATGCAGCAAATAACTTGCTTGACACGCAGCAAAAGAAACAGGAATATGATCGGGGCAGCTTACCATACAACAAATGTAGTATGCTGAACGGTTTGATTTGGTGGAGTTCCCGACTCAGCAGTATTGATGCTGAAGCATACAATGGAGTCTATAGGGATTCTATTGACTGGATTTTGCAGTGAGTGGGCGCTTGGACCAAAACTGGAGACTTTGAACCAAAAGTTGAATTTATCAAGCGGAGGTGAAACATAACCATGAGAGTATTACTAAACTAAATAACCAGACACAGGATAACTCTCATGATATTCAAAAATAACAGATGTGGTAAAAGTTATTGAACCCTTTGGACTTGCTTTGGCAAAAGATAACTATAATTTAAATAGGAAAATAGAAATGTTGGAAAACCAGTCAAGATACAGAAATCTGCGGATTGTGGGTCTTCCGTTAAGTTTGGACAGTGAGTTCGAGTCTACTCGTGATTTAGTCAAAAGATCTTTACAACAGTTTATGAATTGCCTCAAGATAATCTTCCATTTGTGACTAAGGCTTTTAGGGTTTTAAGAAGCATGAATCATCAGGGACAAAAGAACAAGAGAATAAAGCTACTATTTTTCTTTCACTTGCATTCGAATCTGATCATGATGATATAAGTAAGTTATATATAAAGAGAAAACTTTTGAATAAGGGGTTTAAATTTAATATTTGTCCTGATTTTGCTTACTCTATGCAGCAGAGGCAAAGAAAATTCTTATCGTATAGGCAAGAAGTGCTAGAGCTCAGGGTTCAATTTTAACTTCTCGCACCTGCTAAGGTGCGAATCTGTTATAAAGGAGAAACATATGTTTTCTTTGAAATCAATCAGTTGGCTGAATTTTTGAGGGGTCAATATAAAGAGTACGGAAAGTCTGGAGAGGGTACTGAATCCTCTACAATCTCAGAACTTGAAATGTCAGCAGCTGTGGATGCTCTGGAAGGGTTTAGGATTTAATTTAATGCAATGCAATGTTCTTCTTCTTAGCTGTGCTTAGTTATAATTGTTTAGTTTGAACTCTGTTGTTGGGCTATGTATGTGAACTATAGGGGATTTGATATACAATATCCACAACAGTTTTTCTTCCTACCTCAGATTTGCTCACCACAGTAGCCATGTCTATTTTGTTACCAGGTTGGGTATTCCCTCCCCTCCCCGAGTTGGATTGATTTGGACTTGAAGTATTCTTCTTCCATGAATGTTCTTTTTCTTTCTTTTTTTTTTTTCATTTGTGAAAATTGTGGTTAATAAAACTGTATTTTAAAAAGGAGGGGAAAAACTAAATAAAATATTATATGAAAGAATAAATGAAATGGTCGAGGCTGAGTCTATATTAGGAGCGTTTTCAGTGTGTGACCAATACTAGCTTGCTAGATGGTGTTTCAGGTGTTGCAGCTACCAGGTTTGAGGCGTAGCTGGATCACTGTTTTGGGGCAGATTTAGCCTGCTTACAAGACCAGAGACATAGCATTGGTGAGTGGTCACTCAATACATTAGGTAAGACAGAGACCTTAGAGAATGTATTGGGATGATTTGTAAGAACTAGGTCGAGTAGGGTGGAGGTATCTGTTGCAGGGTTTATGCAGGCAGAGGACTAGACTATTTGTGTGGGTCAAAGCGCCACTATGGCATCCTTTAGGTGGGCAGCAGAGGTGGAGTGCCAGTTGGTATTGAAGTCACCAAGGGCAATAATTTCAGTTTTGGGTGGTAGGAGAGAGAGCTGGTTAAGGACTGAGAGGAAAGCAGCTTTCTGGTTCCTGGAAGGGGGATGTAGATGGAGGTGATGTAAAGGGGGTCTCTTGCTGTGGAAGAGATGACTTTTAGAGAGAGCACCTGAGCACCAAGCTTAAAGATGAGCATAGGGAGCACTAGGCCTAGCAAAGGTTCACAAATATAGATTGCACAGCCACCTCCCCTTTTACCAAGGTTTTCATGTTGGAACACAGTATAGCCGGCAAGGGATATTGCACTGTCAGGGGTAGTGTTTGTGAGCCAGGTTTCAACCAGGGAGAAGATATCCGGTCGCTGCTGTGCTACCCATACCGTCAGGCTCTCAAATTTTTTGTAGGAGGCTGCTTATATTAATAGATGCTATGTGAAGACCATCAGATGTAGGGTGCTTAGGGATGGAAGTGGGGGGGGCTGGATTAGGGTGTATGTTCCCAGATAGTATCAGGAGGAGGAGGATGGCCCCTGAGACTGGCAAGTTTAAGGACCTTGTTAGATCTAATGCTGTGGGGGTATGGATGGGTGGGTGCATTTGTGGACAATGGCAGGGACTGGGAGGTCCGAAGGAAGGATGGCAGTGTGGAGGGGGTCCATGGAATGGGTCTACAGAGTGTTCAAGGCTATATGCAGAGATGGGGGGCTGGTGCGGGGAGTGGAAACCGTGGAGGAGGTGTGAGGAGACAGGGTGGGGTCATGAGGGAGTTGTTGCAGGAGTCAAGGTTTACAGGGCAAGGTGTGGGTGTTGTCACATGGTGGAGGACTGAGCAGAGCAGCAGTGGTAATGTATGAGGGGAGCTTATGGTGAGTACTGCCATAATGGACCTAAGGGTTGCATCAGGGGTGCTGGTGTCTTTGATTGTGAAGAAGTGGATATGGGTTAACAAGGTGCAGTTAAAAGTTGTGCAGACCAGTTGGTAAAGTGGTAGGGGCTCCAGATTGGGATGCTAAGGGTATAAGGTTCAAAACTGGCAGAGGGAGTGTAGTCTAATATAGCTCCAAAGGGGCAAGAGGAATTAGTAGGCAGAGCAAGAGCAGTGGGAGAGTAGGACATGTGTGTAGCGTGTCAACACTAACTCCCAGTGGCCAGTCAGTATAACTTGCTAATGGGAATTTGGGGACTTAGGAAAAAGGAGAACCTAGTCATGTTAGGAGAATCTAGTCATGTGACCATCAGGACTCAATAAATGTAGAGCTGGCCTTGGGTATTTTCACACTGCATTCAGGAGGTGGGGTAAAAGAAGGCTTTGCTGATAATCTGGTGTACAAATATCATAAATTGCCCAGGTTTTGAGTGAGCGTTGCAGTATTTCAATGTTCATTCTACTTCACTAATTTCACTATTTTGACTCCAAACTTTCAACATAGCCATTTTTCCACACCACCTCATAAATGTGACGTGTCATTTTGTAAATCCTGGATGAGGTGTATTTTTGCACTTCAGGTACGAAATGACATTTCAGCCAGTATACTATAAATGGTACGTTGTATTTATAAGGCGAATCATAAAATGGATATCTTGAAAATTTGTGGTCAAAAGTGAAAAAAACAATATATAATTGTTAACGAACTTTGTGTGTAGGGCCACTCTTCATGGGTTGTTTCAAGCATTTATGGACAACTTGTCCTTTTCTGCTCATTCCTCCATATTGATTGTAACCCATCCTATTTCTATTTATCAAATGATTATCTAGTTTTTATAATGCATATGGGGCACAAAAACCCTGGCACAATGTATTAGTTGGGGGTGAGGATATAGCATGCACCAAGCAAGAAAGGGATCTGGGGGTTATCATCTCTGATGACCTCAAGGTAGGGAAACAGTGTGACAAGGCAGCAGGTAAAGCAAATAGGATGCTGGGATGTATAGGCAGGGGCATCACCAGCAGGAAAAGGGAGGTCATAATTCCACTATACAAGACACTAGTGAGGCCGCACCTGGAGCACAGTGTACAGTTCTGGAGACCTTACTTATGTAAGGACACAGAAAAGGAGTAGAAGGTTCAGAGGAGGACCACAAAGATGGTACATGGATTGCATCACAAGTCCTATGAGGACAGGTTGAAGGAATTGAATATGTACTCCTGGAGGAGGGAGAGGGGATATCATAGAGACATACACGTATCTTACAATGAGGAACAGGGTGCAGGAATACATTATTTTTAAGTGAAAAAGATGTTTCAAGACTAGAGAGCATGGAGGAAGTTGGAGGGAGGACGATTCAGAGGAAACGTGAGGAAGAATTTCTTCACAGAACGGTGGTGGACAAGTGGAACACCCTGCCAGAGGAAGTGGTAGAGGCTGAAACAATTGCAGGATTTAAGAATGCATGGGATAGACATAAAGGAACTCTGGAGGTCAAGGTTAAGGGCAACAGACTTCTAGGAAAACATAAAGTGAACTTACAAGCTCAAATGGGCAGACTGGGTGGGCCATAGGCCTTATCTGCTGACACTGTCTATGTATCTGTGTAGTTTCATCTTAAATTCCTTCCACTTCACAACCTCCAATGGGAGACTATTCCGAGCCCTCACCACCTCTGTAGAACCACATTCCCCTCTTTTACGTTCTGCTAATTTCCCGTGTAACAAGACTATGAGATCTAGTTGTAAACTCCCCTTCATTCACCTCTATCCCTATGCAGTCCCACAAATCCTCATTCTCAAATGCACCATACACCAGGCATAGGTCTCCCCTCATTCTCCTATATTCCAATGAGTAGAGTCCTAATCTTTCCCGTCTTTCTTCGTAACCCAAGTCCTGCATACCCACAATTATCCTAGTTCCTTTCCTTTGTATCCCCTGTGGGCATCTAATCCCCTCCTTTGTACATGGTGACCGGAACTGATGCAATACTCCAAATGAGGTCTCACCGATGCCCTATACTGAGGCATCATTGCTCTCTTATCCCTATTCTGCATGTGTCTCCTAATGCACGCCAGCATATTATAGCATTTTTGTGCTGTATCTTTCCAATGGCTTTTCATGGATAAATCCTCTGTAATTATAATGCCCAGGTCCTCTCTTCTTGTGTTACTTCCACTTATTTCCGCTTAAAGTTTATCCTGCTTTTTTATTAAATCTCTGTGAGTGCATGATCTTGCACTTTTCTATGTTGAATTCCAGTCTATGCTCCACTGCCCATTGCTCCAGTCTTCGTAGTTCTCTTCTTAAGTTTTCAATCTCTTCTTCATTACTTACCGTGGCCCCTAATTTAGAATAAACAACAAATTTAACCAGATGTCCGCACAGTACATGGTAGACACATACATCTTAAATAGGCAAGGTCCCAAAACAGATCCTTATGGCACCCTAATTGTCACCTCTATCCAGTCTGATAGTTCCCATCTCAAGGAGATTCTCTGCTCCCTGTCAGTCAGCTATGACTTGATCCATTCTGTCAACCTGCCATTTACTCACATACTCTGTCATTTTTCTATCAACTTTAAGTGATCCACCATGTCAAAAGCCTTTTTGTAATCCAAGAATATCACATCCACAGATGTCCCTTTATCCAGGGCCTTCTGACCTTTTTGTAAAAACCTAATAAATTCATTAAACATGACCTCCCCCTAGTAAACCCTTGCTGGGTACCATCCTGCAATTGATTAGGTTAACCCCCCTACAAATCGGGTTCCCCAAAAAGTCTTCCTTGAGCTTGCCTAAATGCCCACTGCCAGGCTGGTGTCCTGCGTTTTAGCAGTTTAAATGTGATTGCCAGAGAGTGCCTGTATAGCCACTGTGCACTGTCTCTTTTAGAGCTGCCTGGATTGCAGTCATAAGTAATCTGAGAGGGAGCTCTGTTGAAAGATGTAACTATTTGCTGAAAATCATTTAGAGTGATAATGATAATGTAGTTTGTCTAACCTGCCTTCTTTGCAGCAAGGACTGTTTTGTTTATCTCCCTATCTTGGCCTGGGACTGCTAATTGGACCAATCAGTATTGATGGAACCTGGAATGGAGCCAGACTACAGGAGCTGTCGGAAGTCAAAATCTGTAGGAATTGTAGTTTTGGGCTTTTGGCACCTTTTTGTGAGCCCTCCCCAGTGTGCCTAAATATTTTTGGAAACCTGTAAAATAAAGAAAACCATCCCCGAAGCCTTTTTTTTCCCCTGTAAAAAAGGAAACAGTGCCATGTCATTTCCCCATTCCCCTCTCTCCACTCCCACCCTCTCTCTGCAGATCCACCTCCCTGCACCCCCCCCACCCCAAACTTACCTCCGGAGAGCGGAAGCAATGATCTTCCATTGACTGGAACACGTCTTCACTCTTTGAAGACAACCAGCAAACTGAAGAAATGATGGTAAGCTATATAATGAGAGTCAATGGGGTTCAACTTAGGGCTGATATCGTAGCCATTTTAGGAATTTTGGCCCACCCTCAACATGGGGTTCTTGGGACCCCATTTCACGATAACTGTCACTGTCATTTGGTTGCTTGGTCCCGAAAGGTGATTTCAAAGTTGCTGCATGGACTCACCATTCGGGACTGATTAACAAAATGACAGTGCCACTGTTCATGAGATGGGGTCCCAAAAAACATATGTTGCAGGTTTGGTGAACAAATTCCAAAAAATGACTGCGTTATAAGCGTGCATTGCATAGTTTCTATGCACATGCGTAACTTCACCAATTTTTAATATTTTCACTCCAGATTTTCAATACTGCCATATTTTCACACCTCCTTATGAACTGTACAGCTGTCATTTTCACATCCTGCCCGGAATGTGTTTTTCGCACTTGTGAAGTAGGATTGGTGCAGTCACTGTGGAAAATCAACTTTTCTGGACAGATTAACAAAATCATGGTGGCACTATTCATAAGAACCTAGGCAAACATCTTCCTCACCTCCCTCCCACCCCACTCTTTTCTGAAAGGGCTGGGTCTCAGCCCCTCTCTCTCACACCTCACTCTCTCTCTTACTCCTTCTGAAGCCTACTCCCCATCCCTGCCGACTTCCCTCCTGTCGTGCTCTACCTCTGCTGCCTACAACCTGCTTCCCTCCTGTTGTGCTCTACCTCTGCCTTGTGCAGGCAGGATCCACAGCATATTGAAGGGGCCAGGCCCTGGCAAACCCTTCTCTTCCTTCCTGATGTGCTCCAACTCCCACTGCCTACAACCTGCTTCCCTCCTGTTCATGTTTGACCTCCGCCTGGTGCAGGCAGGGTCCCCAGCATTCTGGAGGGGTCAGGCCCTGACAGACCATTCTCCTCCACTCCTTGCCTTTCCCTCCTCCAAATCCCATTTCCATCCCCCTGCTCTCTGCCTATATACCCCCTCCCCACTCCCCTTCCTAGCTGTAGTTACTGGCTAACCCCTACTCTCTAATGCACTTATAGTCAACTTTGCACTTTTGAACCACCTTGCACATTTTGTTCTATCTGTGTCTCTCCTCGCAATCTTGCCCTAGTTCAACCTCCTTGTATTCTAACCAGCCATTTTCTAACTACAAAGCCATGTCCCACCAAGTGTCTGCCAAATATATTTGTGCTATTGTATATATCTAGTTCAAGGCTGTTAGCATTGTATTCCATCTAGTTCATACCTGTTAGCATTGCTCCTTTTCAGTACTCCTGTATAGTCTGCTCACTTTATTGAATGTAATCAAATTGTGTATCTATGTTGTGTACCAAATCTCTGTATACTATCCTCTTGTTCCCCTACCTCCCAGGTCGCACCAGAGGATGAGCAACGTGTTGCTCAGCATGCCTTCCTGGTGAAACATTTCAATAAATAAATAAATAAAATGGGGGGAGGTCCCAAACTGCCCATGTTGAAAATTTGGTGAAAAAATTCAAAAAATGATTGCATTACAGGCGTGCATTGCAAAGTTTCTACGCACGCTCATAACTTCACCAACTTTTCATATTTTCACTCCAGATTTTCAACATTGCCATTTTTCACACCTCCTCATGAACATTACAGCTGTCGTTTTACACATCCTGCCCTAAATGTGTTTTCACACCTGTGGCACTGAATGGCGCAATCACTGTGCGAAATCACCTTTTGGGATTGAGTAATGAAATGATAGTGCCACTGTTCATGAGATGGGGTCCCAAAAAGCCCATGTTGAAAATTTGCAGCGAAAATACCAACAAACACCTGGGGTATTAGGGTTCCCAACCGTAATGCCCCACCCTGTAGAGACTGACAGGCATTGGGGGTGTGACTTGGAGTAGTCGGCCATAATGCTCACGCCATTCCACCCCCACCCTGCAGCCAGTGACAGGCATTGAGATGTGCCTTGGGTCTTTGGCCCTAACGTTCACCTCATTCTCCTCTACTGCACCTACCTCAGCTTATTTCCTTATGGAATGGGGTGAGTGTAAGAGCCAAAGACCCCAAGGCACACCGTAACACCTTTCAGTGTCTGCAGGGTGAAGTGAGGTGGAATGGCATGAGCATTATGGCCGACGACCCAAGGGCACCCCTCAAACACCTGTCAGTCTCTGCAGGTGGGGTGGGGTTAGGCATTAGTTCAATACAGTACTTCACTGCCATTCCTATTATGCATCTCTAACACCTGCACTACCAATACCAATGTCAGCAAGACAACATTCAGCGTTGGCAAATGCTTGTTATATATTGGAACAACTGTAGCTCTTCTCCAACTTGATATAACGTCACCCAAATCTAATGAGGTCTGAAATATTTTAGTTACAGGTGCTGCCAATTCACCTGCCAACTCTCTAAGCAGTCTTGAATGCATGTCACCAGGGCCTGGGGCTTTATTTGGTTTAATACTTCTTAATCTTTTTCTAATACAGTATCACCCTCTTCATTCATTACTCCCATGTAATCACTCATATCCCCTTTTTGTATTGTCCTATTATTTTTGGGTCTAAATACTGTACTGAAATATTCATTTAATACTTGTGCCATCTGTTTCTTCAGACACAGTATGACCTGTCTCATCCACAAGTAGACCTACCTTTGTGTATTACCTTTTTATAGTTAACAACATTTTAGAATGATTTTTATTATCCCGACCTTACATGCTGACTCAATCGCCTGCTTTGTTTTAGCCATCCTTATATGCTTCTTACATTCTTGCACCTTTTCTTATAATCCTCCCACCCTGCTTCATTATTCTCCTTGCGCCTGTCTGTATGCCCGCTCCTTTCTCTTATTTCCTTCCTACCTTTTATCCTTCCATCCTGGTATTCTCCTCCTGTACTGTATTTAGTCCTTTCTAGAACAAACTCATCCATTAATTCCTTAATCTTCTTAACCAGTACCTCCCACATCTCATATAATGATTTCTTCTAAATTCAGCTTCCCAATCCCAAATCCTAAGCACTTGCCTCATTTTGTCAAAATCTGCAATATTGAGGCATTTAATTTTCGTTTTACCCCTTGTTGGACAGTTTGTCTCCAGTATATTAAACTTAACTATTTTTTGATCACTCTCAGTTAGAAGTCCTACTGTTTCACAGTTTCCTGTCTGATCCACCATATTGCTCAATACTAAGTTTAGAATAAGAGTAGATATTGCCAAACCAAGTAGGGAAATGGGCAGACTAGGTGGGCTGTATGGTCCTTATCTGCCGACAGATTCTATGTTTCTAGAATATGTTGGTTGACAGTATAGCCTAGAGGTGAGAGTAACAAGGTGTGAATGAGCTTGGTATATCCAGCAGTTCTGGGTTTGATTCCCATAACCTCCACTTGCATACTGTGTGACTCTAATGAAGTCACTTAACCACCCCAGTGCTCCAGGGTTGTCCCTAAAAACAGGTACGTGTGCCTAATGGGCCTTACCTTGTTACCAAAGACTGAAAGATATAAAAACAAAATAAATGTTCTTTTGTCCATAGTTCAACAAATTGTTCCATACTTAATCCTTCCACTACTTGAACAAACTCGCTTTCCAAGTGGTTCCTCCTTCTTTTGTCTTCCAGTTAATACCTGGCATATTAAAATCTTCCATAAGTGCTATCCTATCTTCATTTTCCAAGCTATTTAAGTAGTTCAGCATCCTTTCATCTAATCCTCTATTCTGTGAGGGTGGTCTGCAAGTCCTATCAAGATCTTTTTCTCCCTCTCTGGTAAATCCTTACCCATAGTTGTTCCAGGTCATAATTTACACTTGGCTCCACTATTTCACCTGCTAACTCCTCCACCACATACATGCCAAACCCCATCCTCTTCTCCTCTATCCTTATAATACAGATTGTATCCTGCTCTGTTCCCATCCTACTTATCACTTTCACTCCACCATGTCTCCGTCACTGCGCATATTTTCACTCCTTCTTTCCTCATCTCATACTCTAAGTCCTTTTTACCAAGCATCTAGCATTTGTGAGCATAACTTTAAAGTCAGTTATCCTCTCTTAGCCCTTCCACCTTTCTTATTTGAGGCACCAGTTTGTCTGTGTTCACCCCCAATTTCTCATCCAACAGTTTAAAACCAATTCTATTGAATTCATTATTTTAGTTCCTAATAACCTTGCCCTCTCCCTGTTTAGATTCAACGTGTCCCTTCAGTATAGTCTAGTATTATTTATGAAATCCTCCCAGTTTTCTTGAAATCTGAATCCATCCTCATCACACCATATTCTCAGCCATCTGTTCAGGGCTATGATTTCAGGTAATTTCCCAATTCCCCCTTTATGTATGGGGAGTACTTCTGATATTATCACAGTGCATCCCCTCTCTTTTAATCTCCTTCCCACTTCCTCAAAATCATTTTGAATATCTTCCTGTTTCTTCCTTCCTTCCTATGTCAACGATCCCTACATGTAACACTGTTACTGGTTTATGTTACCCTTTCATGAACCCTTCCAAGTTATTCCTTATGTCCAGTATCTTTGCCCAGGACAGAACACTTACTCTGTTGTTTCCTTTCTGCCTCTGCAAATGTAGGTATCCATATACCTAATGATCGAATCCCCTGGGACTACTACCTCTCCTCTTCTTGTCTCAGTCCTTTCTAATTTTTCTGGTGGGTCCTCCATTATGTTTGCATGCCTCTGACTCCTGCTCTCTGCATCCTTTTCCATTCCAAACTGTCCTACTTCTCTCATCCCACCTGTAGCGTCTTCTTCGTTTGACATCACTCCTTTCTGTTTGTTAGAGTCATTTTGTACTTCTCTAATATCCATTTCCTCAACCTGCTCCCCAGGTTCCACATCATGCCTATTGCACCATTGAAGCTGTTCCTTCCCTTTCTCTGCTATTTTAGTTCATCCTGACACCTGGTTTTCCATGGTTCCTTCCATCTCACTCACTCCCGCCTCTTCTTCTGTTTGCAATGCAGCATACAAGTTTGCTAGCTCAATTTGGTCCCCTTGTATGAAATGCTCATGTCTCCTTTTTATTCCTCTTTGTATCTTACACCATTCTTCTTCCAACTCATAATTCTCAAGTTCCTCTTCCGTATCCACATCTCTATATCTTTTGTCACCTCCATTTAAGTCTACTGTACCCCCTCCTGCAGTACTCTCCTCTTCATTTGCCTCACCCTCCTGTAATGACTTCCACTTATCACCTATGAACTGTTCCAGATCTCTCAGTTCTCTCTGCGTGCTAAGCTGTTGTTTCAGCTCTTTGTTTTCCTCCAATAATGTTTTCACATAGTTACATTTCTCACAGTTGCAATATCCATTGTTTCTCTTTCCTCAAACATATGGCACCCTTCACACTGTTTTAGTTTATCCCCATTGTGTGTGTCTTAATAGAATTACCTTGTTGTATTGTTATAACTTAGAATCCACTCTGGCCTGTTGCCTTGTCTGCCCTGGCTGACACGGCAGACACAAGCGCTTGTCTCTGTGCGTGTCTCAGCATGCTGCTCTGCACACTTGCCCACTTCGCTAGGGACATTCCTTATAGTGTGTACCTGGAAGGAGCTCCTCCGAGGTCAACCTCCTCCAAGTTTTTTTTATTTATATTTAATTTCTTCTCACTTAACTAAAATAACCTATGGTCTCCAACCTTTTAATGGATTCCAGTAACTGTGCTTGCCTAATTTTCTCCTCTTTTATACTGTATCTCTGTTCCTCATACTGCTCCCATACTAAGTGTCCTTCCTACACTGCCCACTCCCACTCTTCTCCACCAAATAGCAATAAATAGGAAAAAAATATATATAATGCAAAAAATAATGTGCAGCCTCTGTTATCTGTGCTCAGTTTACTCTGCTACAGACTCCCACTGTCAGCCTTCCAAACAGCCCCACTCACTAGGGACATTCCTTATAGTGTGTACCCCCGAAGCAGCTCCTCTGAGGTCAACCCACCTCCAACTTTAATTTTTTTTTTTAATTTATTTTCACTTAACTACAATAACTTATGGTCTCCAACCTTTTATTGGCTTCCTAGTAACTGTGCTTGCTTAATTTTCTCTTTTTTCTTATTAGCCTGATGACTCCAGTCCCTGACCCCACCTGCCGCTCCCCCATCTCCAGGCTTCCCTCCCAGGACAGGGCTGCCGAGTGGGTGACCCCTTCATGAGAACGTGGATCATGAAACCTGGTTGCCCCCTCAGGGTGGGTCATGGAAGTGGAAGCCCCCCAGCGGACAGCAATTTTAGTGGGAGTGAAGCAGAGTGGCCATCATTTGTGGCCTGGCTTTTGTGTTTTTCTCCCTAGGGCAGGGATGTGCAATGATGACAGTGTCCACCCCACCCCCGGAAACATGTAGTGCCAGCCACTGAGACCCCAGCCTCCACCAGGGGTCCTCATTGTGCTGGACACTCTACCCCCTTCACCCAGAGAGGGAGAGCAGTTCACGGGACTCTCAATCCCTCTCTCCCGGGCCGGCCCTCCAACTCCTGGGTCCATCCCCAAACCTGGGATGTTGGCGCCGCAGATGGATGCCTTACCACTTCATAGGTGGGCCAGCAATTTTCTCCTCATTTATATCTCCATTCCCCATACTGCCTCCCATACTGAGAGTCCTTCCATTGCCTAGCAATGCCTTCCTACACTGCCTGCTCCCACACCTCTCCACCAAATAGAGATAAATAGGAAAAAATATATAATACAAAAGATAATGTGCAGCCTCTGTTATCTGTGCTCAGTTTACTCTGCCACAGACTCCCACTGTCAGCCTTTCAAAAACCCCAATGGGTGTGCTTTCTGATCCCATGCTGGTGAGTTGAGTTCATGGGTGAGCTCAGTGACCCAGCTGGATGGGGTGAGGGTGGAAGGATGGTGCTGTTATGCAACACCCCCCAGCCAAGGAATGAAAGGTGCAGGGTTGTCCACACGGGCATGGGTACCATATAGTGAAGGTAACTGTCCTCGTGACACAGGGCCCAGGACTTCTGCACCCCTGGGTGGCAGAAGGCCCTGCACATTGGCTGACAGATGCACTTTTTGCCCTGTGTATCTGTATCTGTGGACACATGGAAGCACAAGGACCACAGGGCTCTGCGCTTCTGCAGCCCACCAGACAGACCCAGGAATTCTTCACATCTGTCGCTTCTGTAGGTGGATGGAGTCTTCGCTTTGTGCAGGGCATCAGGTTCCTAAGGGACATGCATCAAGGAGGATATGATTCCACAGTCTCACAAAGAAAGGAAATTATTTGCAAAAAAATTCATTAATGCACCAGTTAGGGTAACAACACCACAAAAGTAGGAAAATGTGTCATTAGGGTTTCCAACCCTAACTCCCCACCCCCAAGCAACAAAAGGGAAAAACATTAGAGTTTTGGGTCTCCGGAGTCTTGGCAAATCCATGGTGGGTCTTCTTTGGGGGTTGTCAACCCTAATGCCCACCCCATTCTGAGAGCAAACATCACACATGATCTACTTTCTTCACACAGGGCCCACAAGGTGCAACAAATTGTGTTGGCAACCTGTGGCAAGACATACTTCTCTACCTCTGAAGAGTGTATCTTTATGAAGCAGTGGCTTGGAGCTACACATAGTGCTTCAGATTGGAAGATATAGGCTGGGTGGAGGGGCATTAGGGTTGACAACCCCCAAGGAAACCCCACCACTGATTTGTCAAGACCCGGAAACCCCAAACCCTAATGTTGTTTCCTTTGCTGCTTCGAGGGTGGGGGGTATTAGGGTTAGAACCCTAATGACACATTTCCTACTTTTATGGCATTAAGTTACCCTAACTGGTGCATTAACAAGTTTTTTGCAAAGAATATATGTGATTGGGGTCAGTGGGATAATTATTTTTCTACACAAGAGCAGCTTGACCTTGGGTAACTTCATAAGTGGCAATAGCCATGAGTGATGTGCTCCAGGTCAACATGCTCAAGTGATGATAAATGATTTATCCCATAAGGTCCCCATCACATATTTCATATATGTAACATTCAAGGACCTTGAGTCTTTTTTTTTTATTTCTTTTGTGTTTTCTAATATAGTTTCATTGGTGTGTTTATTTTGTGAAAAAGCACTGATGTGCTTTATTTTGCCATCGTTGCTGAGCTCTGGCTCTGAAAATGCCATCAATGGCCATGCTGTGATGCAGCATGAGCTGCGTGAGCATTCAAAGATTTCCGTATAACATGATGGACAGTTTTGACAAGAGTAAACTCACTTCCATGAAACTCTAGGCACAGTAACCAGAATGGCATTCTCAGTTAAATTTGTGTTTCTTTTTAGGGTTTTTTTTTTCGGGAGCTGGCAGGAGTCTGCATGGCAGTAAAGTCAAAGATCGCATGTCAAAGAAACAGGAGGATGGAGAGCATGCTGGGGGACTAGAGGTCTGACAGATAGCTTTGGGTGGTAAAAAAACAAGGTAGGAGGCTGCAATTAAAAAATGGGAACACATGAAATTAGTTTTGAGTGCATTTTACTTTGTTTAATGGCATTTCAGCACTTTGAGGCAGCGTGTGTATGGCAGACTTGGCAGAACACTGAAAGTGGGTGCTAGTAGGGAAATAGTGTTGGCAGGCAAGCGGGGCTGGCACTGACAACGTGCTAACTATATGAATAAATCCTAATGACGAGTTTACTGTATGTATACATTTCCTTTATACAATAGTAGGTTAGATAACAGGATTTATACAATAACTGGGTCGGTTCCATGTCATAATAGTGATTGCTATTATGGCGAGTGTATATCACCGAAAAGCAAATTGGCAATATATACTCCCAGGTGGCCCGACATCCAGAAAAAAGAAAAAAGTGTTTTTGTGGGAGGGCTGCACACATACACACAAACACGGTGCCCCCAGGGAGTTTTTCCCACATACCCCGCCTCGAATAAGGATTCTCAACCCAGGGGTGCATGTCAGGAGGGACAAAATCTCTGCATCTAAAAAAATTAAGTGCCGTAGCCACAGGCAGTGGCAAAAATCTTTCCACACCCAGTCCCGAACCCTGTACCTGCTGCACCCAAGCTAGCCAACCACACCACACCACCACACCACACGGCTAGCTCAGCGGCAGCAGATACACCCATCCCCCAAAACCCCTCCCCTGTCCCTCTCCTTCCCCCTCTCTCCCCCCTTCCTGTTGCCATGTACTACCCTTGCATTTGCATAGGGTCGCTATCCTTCCAGGACAGCCCAGGAGGAAAGCGCTGAATATGAGTTGCCATTTTGACAGTTGCTCATATTCAGTCACCATCCTCACTGGATACCGCTGGGTCCATGCACATTGCATACAGAGAGAGAGTGAGAGGACAATAGGAGTTGGGGGGGGGACAAGAGAAAAGTGATATTTTTGGCTAATAACAACAGTAAGATATCAAAAATATTTTGCTGTTAACTGGTTTTACTATGGATATCTTGAAGGTTAGTATCATCATATTTTTATACCAAACCAATGGGAGGGCACTAGAGAGCTAGGTATGAAGCAGAACATGTTTTGTTTCAGCTCATAGAGACAAAGAAACATAGGGCAGGATTTTCAAAAAGGCTTAGCTCATCCCAAGCCCTAGATGCGCCGATGATACGGTGCATGGGGTTTGTAGCAATCTAACGGGAGTTTCTATCCTATGCAATAAATGCCACAAGTTAGACCAACGTTTTCTGGTTTAACTTGCAACACTCTTGGGGGCCTTCTTTGTGGAGCTTGCACCAGATATTTGGCACAAGCTGCCATAAATCATGAAAACAGTCGCAACTGAATCCACGATTGTGAAATCGGGTGTAGTTGTGGCAAAGGGGTTGGTGCACTGCCAGAAATTAAGTGTTGTGATGCAGTACTTGGCACAAGCCCTGTGCCAAGCTTTGAAAATCCTGCCCATAGAGTTTGCCAGCAGATAAGGACCACTTGGCCCACCTAGTCTGCCCATTTTCCCTACCTATAGTATCACTGCAGATCCTACTTGATTTCTGGCCCATTCACACACACCCCCCTTTCATTTTAGGAATTGTGGAACATAGGAACATAGTAATTGTGTCAGCAGATGTGGACCGCAAGATCCATCTAGTCTGCCCGTGTTTCTGCCACCTCCCTATTTAGACTTCACCCTGATGTGTCCACAATGTCTGTCCCATGCGAATCTGAACTCGCATACTGCCTTGGATTCCACCACCTCCTGAGGTAGGCTGTTCCATGGGTCTATGACCCTTTCTGTAAAGAAGTACTTCCTGAGGTTGCTTTTGAACTTGCCTCCCACCAGACGCAAGTTGTGCCCCTTTGTATGCGCATCCCTGTTTTGCTGAAAGAGGTTTCCTGCTTGTGTTGTGCTGATTCCCTTAACGTACTTAAAAGTTTTGTTCATGTCTCCTCTGTTTCTTCTCTGCTCAAGGTTGTACAGATTTAATTTCCTGAGTTTTGCCTCATATGGCTCATGTTGCAGTCCATGCACCATCTTTGTAGCCCTTCTCTGTACCATCTCCAGGCAGTCCATGTTCTTTTTAAGGTGGGCCTCCAAAACTGACTGCAGTACTCTAAATGTGGCCTCACCAAGGACCTGTAGAGAGCAATGATAACACATCACTCTTTCTACTTGTAATACTCCTACCAATGAATCCAAGGATGCCGCTCACACTCTTTGCTGCCTTTTCACATTGTTTTCCAACCTTTAAGTCATCCGCGATGACTACTCTGAGGTCTCTTTCTGTCTTTGTCTCCTCTGATGCCCTCCCAGTGTGTACTTTATCCCTGGGTTTCTTTTTCCTATATGCATAACCTTGCATTTCTTGGCATTAAATTTCAACTGCCAGTCCCTGGATCATTCCTTGAGTTTTTTCTGGTCTACTTCCATTCCTTTTGCTCCTTCCTGCGTGTCTACTCTGTTTCAGAGTTTTGCATCATCTGCAAATAGGCAAATCTTCCCCCTCAAGTCATTTGCAATATACCCGATAAATATGTTAAAGAGGATAAGTCCCAGCACAGACCCCTGTGGCATGCCACTGGTAACTTTGCCTTCCCTTGATAGTGATCCATTGACAAGCACTCTCTGAGTCCTATCTTGCAGCCAGTTGTTGATCCAGTTCACTATCTTATGAGTGATTCCTGTATGCTCTAATTTGTTAGCTAGCCTTCTGTGGGGGGCAGTGTAGAAGGCTTTGCTGAAGTTCAGGTACACAATGTCCACTGCTCTTCCCTGGTCGACCGCTCTGGTGACCCAGTTGAAAAAGTCGATCATATTGGTTTGACAAGAGCATCCTGCTGTGAAGGTATGTTGCCTGGGGTCAATCTTTCTGCTATCCTCCAGGTACTTCACTATCCTCACCTTTAGCAATGACTCCATCATTTTTCCTACCACCGAGGTAAAACTGACCTGTCGGTAGTTTCCTGCCTCTTTCCTGCTTCTGCTCTTGTGTAACGGTACTACTGTTGCTCTTTTCCAATCCTGAGGTATTATTTCACTTTCCAGTGACTTGTTGAAGAGCTCAGCCAGTGGTGTGGTGAGTTCTTCCCAAAGCTCCTTCAGTAACCTAGGGTGGATGCCATCAGACCCCATTGCTTTATCTACTACCTTGAGCCTATTCAGTTCTTCTAGGACCCTTTCCCTTAAAAAGGGTCTTGTGTCTGCTCCTGTGGTGTTGTATACTGACCTACTTAGTGTAGGACCCTTCCCGCTGTCTTCTATGGTGAAGACCGAGCAAAAGAAATCATTTAGTAACTCTGCTTTGTCTTCGTCTGTCTCTGACATATTTCCTTCCTTTGTTGCTAACCTGACTATTCCCCCTTACTCTTTCTTTTTTCCCATTTATAACTAAAGAAGGTTTTGCCTCCCTTCTTGACCCTCTGTATTATTTTCTCCTCTGGCTGTGCTTTTGATCTCCTAACTGCCTTTCCTACCTCACTCAGCTTGTTTTTGTATTCTTCTCTATCTAATTCACTTTTAGTTTGTTTATATTTTGCAAAAGCCCTCCTTTTTTTCCTTGATTTTGGTTGCAACTTCCTTGGTGAACCAGAGTAGATTTTTCTTTCTTTTGGATTTAGTGATCTGCCTAGTGCATGTAGCTGTAGCTGTATTTGAGGTAGTTTTTAAGTCCTCACAACAGTTTTCTACATCTTCCGAGTTTCTGCCATTTAGCATGGATGTGACTATATGCTTCATTTCGGGAAAGATTGCTCTCCTGAAATCTAGAACCTTGGTTTTAGTGTGACTAGTATCTTCTACCTTGTTCACAGTTAGACGGATTGTCCTGTGGTCACTGGTCCCCATATTGATCCCTACTTGCACATCTGAGACTTGTGCTGTTTGTAAGCACCAAGTCCAGTATTGCTTTGTCTGTGGTGGTGGAATTCACCAGCTGTTGTAAACCTGCTCCTTGCAGTACAAACAGGAAATCTTTGCTTCATTCAGAGGATGCTGTGTATGAGGACCAGTCCACATCTGGCAGATTGAAGTCCCCTGCCAGCAGCAACTCTCCCCTGTCGGCCATCTTCAAGATGGTCTCCATGAGCTCTTTATCTATATCAGCTTCCTGGGATGGGGGTCTGTAGATAACTCTGCTCTGGACTGGGGCCTTCTCTCCAGCCCCAAGGGTAGTCCAAAGTGCCTCTGCATTGCTTTGCTTCCTTTGGATTTCTGTTGCATTGATGTCCTCTTTTACATACAATGCTACCCCCCTCCCTTTTTACCTTCTCGATCCTTCCAGACTAGCATGTCCTCTGGGATGGTGACATCCCATGTGTGGTTCCCGGTGAACCATGTTTCCGTAATGGCGACCGAGTCTAACTGCGCTTCTGCCATCATGGCTGTGAGATCAAGAATTTTCTTCATTAGGCTACAAGCGTTAATGCACATTGCCTTCCAACACTGTTTATTCTGGTTAGTTGAAGGCTAACCCTGCCTGTGTTGCGTATGTGTTTTGTGTTGCTTGTTGTGTGTATGATAGGAGCATAGGCTTGCTGAACTAGTTGGTGATGGGTTAGGGGCACACGGCAACCCTTGTGGTGTAAGGGATGCCTGTCCCACCCCCCCGTCCACTAGTTTAACTGACCAATATGGACATCAACCTTTTGACCAAGTGCTCATGTACCTTCTTTAGAGAGGTGCAGGCTGTCAAATTAAAAAAACTCACATTTCCAGAAGTCCTGCCAATTACTGATATACCGGTGACCTATTTCCTGGCATCAGTTCCTCAGCTAGGTGTTAAATTCAGTGATGTCCTTTTCCATGATCTTCTGCCTGCTGTCTCCCTTATTCCAGGCAGGCAGAATCTCTGAGAAGGTGAGACCAGTTGCAAGAGAAGAAAGTTTGTCACCCAGCCTGGAAATATTTTGTTTAGTTTCCTCCACTGACCTACTGGCGAGGTCATTTGTATATATGTGGAGAATGACATCAGTGTTGTGGTCCACTGCATGTATGATCCCCTCTATGCAGCTTGTGTCCCTCCATGCTGATGTTCCCAGGAGGCACCTGGCTGCTACTGAAGCATGGTTCTGCTGGAGGTGAGGTTCTAGACCTCTAATCATGGAGTCACCTATTATTAGAACAGGTTTCTTATTTTCTGATTTAGCATGTTTAGTTGTGGGGTGCACGTCCTTGTACTGGTTTGGATGTGGAGGGTGTTCAACACCCATTATGCAAGTGGAGAAACATCTACATTGTCTATGCAAGTCTCCCTGGGAGATAGTGGTGTGTATCTGTTCAGTGTTGAAATAGGATTGGAACTCCCCTTAGCAGAGGATTTTTTGGTTGTTCTATGGTTCCTGACCATCTGCCAGCCCCCTGGCCTGTTTGTCCTTTGAGGTCAGCAGTAGCTGATGTATGAGAGCTGCGGCTGATGTATCTCAGTCCAGGCTGCATGTAGCTGAGATTTTAGGTCCTTGAATTTGAAGCACGTTGGACAGTGCCCCACTCTAAGGATGAAAGCCTTGCAAAACAGCGTGCCACAGCAATTGCAGTTTACAAGATCCATGTTGGCTATATTACTCTGTATAGTTTTTTTAGGTGAGAATAGTTGATTGCTTTATAGCAATACTTGGATGAAAGAGAAGTAGATGAGACTTCTGGCTGAGAGCTTTCTATTACCCAACCACTATTTCAGCAGTTGGTGAAGATCAGTGAAGCTCAACAGACAGTACAGTTAGGGCTGGACTGCTCTTGGCATACGCCTCCGAGGGGAGACATTTGTGTCTGAGCTGTATGTATTCCCTGCCTTTGTAATTAGGAGAGGCAGGAAGGGAGAGGAGCAATGTAGACCCTATAAAGGAGGGATGACCCGGGGGTGGGTGGGCAGAACCTTTGTTTCTGCTACCTGTAAAAAACAATCAGTGATGTTCTGCCTTTTAGATGTACCAAGCCTTTGTTACATCAACTGCACATAAAACCAAAGTACACACAGAACTGATAGGATGGAAAGGAAACTTGTTTTTATGTTAACGGGGTGTGAAGTAAATGTTCCAACAGCTCCTTATGCTGAGAAAGCAGCCACTGGCTGGGTCTGAGCAGAGCGAGTGAGGAGAGAAGCTGCCTCAGTGGAAAAAGGAGCCCGGACTGTACACTCCAATGAGGATTCAGGTAGAACTGCTGTCAAGGAATCCCTGCTTCTGCACCTGTCAGAGTCTGCCATCCCTCTTTGAGTGGTCTCTCTCCCAGTTGGTGAAGATCAATGAATCTCAGCAGACAATAAGGCTAGAGACTGGACTGCACTTGGCGTATGCCTCCTAGGGTTGCCCTTTGTGTCTGGGTGGGGGGGAGGTGATGGATTCCTCCATCAAACCCCACAGGTGCGCACAATATGTGGCACAACCCTGCAGCTGTGGCAACTCCCATGTGTTTCGTGCATGGACTCCCATTTCTATAAAATAGAGCTCAGGGTCCCTGATGCACTCGGAGTTTGCTGCAGCTGTGGATCACCTAAGATTCACTTATGCCTATCTCATGCATTCTTGAACCCAATCACTGTTTTTGCCCCCACCACCTCCACTGGAAGACTATTCCAGGAATTCACCACTCTTTCTGTGAAGAAGTTCTTCCTCATATCTCTCCTGAATTTACCCCCCCCCCAGCATCTTATCATGCCACCATGTGCTCGAGCACATTTTGTTCTGAAAATATTTCCTCCTGTACCTTATTTACCCACTTCAGGTAGATCATATCTCCCCACTCCCTCCTTTGTTCCAGGGTGTATATATTGAGGTCCTTTAGTCTCTCCTCATAGGGCTTTGGATACAGATCCTGCACCATTTTAGCTGCCGTCCTCTGGATCACCTCCACTCTGTCTATGTCCTTTTGGAGATGTGCAGCTCGATTTTCAAAATGAGCCCTATGACACATAGTCTGTGGCAATCCAAGTTTTTGAAGGCAAGCTGTGTCAAAATTAGGATGCTGTGCACCAAAACGGACCTGCATCACCCCTGCAACATAAGCGCCCTTGTGCCTGGTTGCAAAGGAGCTTGCACCACAGTGGAGCTACACCATTCCCTTATTCAGCATTCCAAAAGCCCCACCATGGCTGCAAGTGGGGGCTCACTTTAGATCAGCTGGGAGGTGGTATAAGGGCCCTGTGCCACTATCTGGCAGGGCTGGTGATTGGGGGGTACCTGGAAGGTGGTAACTGGGGGTCACTAGTGCACTGTTGGTGCCATGGGGAGTGAGGGGGACACAGCATCAGTGGGAGGGATGTGTGGAGGCATCTGGTGGAGGTGCCCTGTGAGTTGGAACCCAACCAAATGGGCCAGGTTGGGAGCACAGCCAGACCAGCATGACCCAGACCCCAGTTGACAGCAGCCATGGAACCTGCCCCACAGAACCCACAATTTCCTAAAGGCAGAGGGTGGCAGTGGGTACAGGTTGCAGGGTATATTTGGAGGCCAGGGATGTGCCCTGGGAACTGCAACATTCCACAGCTGCATTGTCTCCTTGGGTGGTGGCTGGCATATGCCAAAGTACAATGCCAAGGACTGTGGGGCCGGTGCCAGGGCTGCTGTCAACTGGGGTCTGGGTCATGCTGGTCCAGCTGTGCCTCCCCCACCTGGCCTGTTTGGCTGTGTTCCTACTTGCAAGGCACCTCCATTGGGTGCTTCCACACTTCCTTCCCACTGCCGCCGTGCCCCCCTCACTCCCCATGGTACCACCAGAGCTCCATCGGACCCTGGTTCTCACCTTCCGGGCTTACCTATCCCCCAACCTCCACAAGTCACCTAAGGTTGCACCAGGCAGAGGGGGTGATGGATCCCACCATCACACCCCCTAGGTGCACCCAATGTGTGGCACAACCCTGCAGCTGTGGCAACTCCCGTGTGTTTGGTGCAGAGACTCCCATTTTTATAAAATAGAGCACAGGGTCCCTGATGCACTCAGAGTTTGCTGCAGCTGTGGATCACCTCAAATTGCAGTGATCTAAGGGTGCTCTGACTATCGAGCCCGTTGTCTCCAGAACTGGACACAGCACTCTAGGTTGGGTCTTACTAGGAATCTATAGAGAGGCAATGCCACCTCCCTGTTTCTACTGGTGATACTCCTCCCTATGCACCTTAGTGTCCCACTAGCCCTCCCAACTGCTTAGTTGCACTGCCTGGCCACCTTTAGGTCATCTGATATGATTACCCCAGGTCCCTTTCCTGCTTGGTGGTCATCAGTACCACTCCTCCAAATTTTGTACTCTTCCCCTTGGTTTCTGTGCCCCAAGTGCATTACTTTGCACTTTTTGTGTTGAAACCCAGCTGTCATACCCTTGACCACCCTCGAGTTTTCGGAGGTCTCTGCTCATCCTTTCCACCCCCACCCACCTGAAGAGTCCACGCTATTACAGATTTTGGTGTCATCCACAAAAAGGCAGACCCCTTCCAGCTCCTCTGAAATGTTACTTATAAAGACATTAAAGAGGACCAGTCCTAGTACTGATCCCTGAGGCACCCCACTGGTAACCCTCCTTTTCTTCCTCTGAGTGAGCCCCTGCACAATGCAATTTTAAAACACCAATAACCAATTGAATAATTGAAAATTCCTTTATTATTTGGATTTGCTGTGATTCTGTACCACATCCTCAATAAACAGATAAATTTCTTATGATGGGACATCTTAAGGGAGTCATTGGAGAAGCCAGACAGAAACAGCAGCAGCAAGCACAGCAGGACCACACGCTGTTACCTTGGCCCAGCAGTGCTAGTGGGATGAGTGGAGTGGGCATTGTCTGAGCCCCCACCCTGGGATACAGTACTACTGGTGGTGAGCAAAGCTGACAAAAAGGTGGAGAGAATCCTACAAAGAATCAGGGCTCAGAACACAAAAATAGAGACAACTGTGGCTTCTTCCATTGAGGCAAAGGAAAGATCAATGCATACCCAAGCTACAGTTGCCAAAATGACAACAGAAAATACTCATTTGCGCACTAGGCTAGAAACACTAGAAAACAATACCACGGCTATGAACTTGAGGGCAGCTGGCCTTCTGGAGGAGACTGAAAGGGAGGATTTGTGGTTATTTATTAGGACCTGATTTATAATACTCTGCCTGAGGGTCTGGGGGATCCAGATGACATTAAAGACCTAACAGGATCAATTTTTGAACAATCAAGCTGAACTTTAAGTTACACTTTAAGTGTCGCTTAACTATAGAGTAGTTATAGTGTAACTACACTGTAACTGCATTGCAATTGCAAAGTAGTTGCATGCAGCAAACATGTAACTACAGTATAATTACATGTAAAAAACATGTAACTACAGTATAATAAGTATATAAAGTGGGAGCAAGACAGAGGCAGGAAACTACAGACCAGTTAGTTTGACCTCAGTGGTAGGGAAAATGATGGAATCACTTCTGAAGGAAAGAATTGTTGAGTACCTAGAGGCCAGTGGGGCACAGGACCCAAGGCAGCATGGATTCACGATGGGAAGGTCGTGTCAGACGAATCTAATAGATTTCTTTGACTGGGTTACCAAAGTAGTAGACCAGGGAGGGGCTGTGGACATGGCCTACCTAGATTTTAGCAAGGCATTTGATACAGTCCCACACAAAAGATTAATACACAAGATAGCCAGCCTTGGAGTGGGTCCCAAGGTGGTAGCCTGGATAAAAAATTGGCTAGACAACAGGACTCAAAGGGTAGTAGTAAATGGAGTACACAGTGACGAAAGGAGGGTTACTAGCGGGGTACCGCAGGGTTCAGTACTGGGACCGGTCCTTTTTAATGTCTTTATAAGTGACATTGCAGAGGAACTGGAAGGAAAAGTATGTCTCTTTGCAGATGACACAAAGATCTGCAACAGGGTTGATACACAAGATGGAGTGGAAAGGATGAGAAGGGACTTGGCAAGGTTGGAGGAATGGTCAAATGTATGGCAGCTCAGATTCAATGCAAAGAAGTAATGCACATGGGGAACAAAACCCTGGGGAAGCGTACACAATGGGGGGTGAGATACTGACAACAGTAAAAATAGAAAGGGACCTGGGGGTAATTATATCAGATGACCTAAAGGTGGGCAAGCAATGTGAGAAGGCAGTAAGGAAGGCTGGGGGGATACTGGGATGTATAGGAAGAGGCATCAATAGAAAACAGGAAGTGTTATCCCTCTATACAGACAGTTGGTGAGACCCCATCTGAGTACTGTGTGCAGTTCTGAGACCCCATCTCCAGAAAGACATAGACAGAGTGGAGGCTGTCCAGAGGAGGGAACAAAATGGTGCAGGGTCTGCACCAGAAGACATATGAAGAAAGACTAAAGGAGCTTAATATGTATACCCTTGAGGAAAGAAGGGAGAGAGGGACATGATAGAAACTTTCAAGTACCTCAAGGAATTAACAAAGTCCAAGAGGTAGCATCTTCCAGAAAAGAGATGTGCAAGAACAAGGGGGCACAATTTGAAGATAGAAGGGGATGGCTCAGAGGTAATGTGAGGAAGTATTTTTCACTGAGAGGGTTGTGGATGCATGGAACAGCCTCCTGAAGAGGTCGTGTGTCAAGAACAGTGGGGACTTCAAGAATGCATGGGACAGGCATAGGGCAGTCCTAGTGGGGGGTAGGAGGAATTAAGCTGTTGGTTAACTAGGATCTGCAGCTTATCTGTTAGGTAGGAAAATGAGCAGACTAGGTGGGCCAAGTGGTCCTTATCTGCCGTCAAATTCTGTTTCTATGTTTCTATTACACTTTTGCATGTAATTAATGATTAGTTACATTGAATGCAACATCAGTTTTCTAGGTAAAACTTTTGTATCTGCTGCTTGCGTGAAGATTTGACAGTTTCTCTCAGATTGCAACAGCTGGCATTAATGCTGCACAGTGCTACTGTGATGTCACTGGCATTGTGAAAACTGAACTCTGATTGGTTTAGTGTTTCATTGCAATGTACCCAGTTTTCAAGATTTCAACTGTGACATATCATGACATCAAATATAACATGTTACGTTGAAGACTGGTTCAACGAGTGTACACCACCAAGTGGCGAGTACTGCTTGTGCAACATTGTTGATAGTCAGGTGGCTAGTTGTATGATTGAGCTGTCTGATTGTTATTTGTAAATGTTTTGGCCATTTGTACTCGCTACCCCTTTGGGACTACTGCCCTGTCTGGGTTCCATGAAGGCTAAGGAACCCTCTTCAGGAGGGTTCCACCCCCAGAGGTTCCACAGGGACATAATTCCCTTAGACTACAGGTACCTCAGGAAGGAGCCCAAGGAAAGAACTGAGTCACTGAAGGAGGATGGTGGGAGCAAAGAAGAGCTTTCGAATGAGACTGGAGGAAGATGGTTTACATAGCCCAAGGGGGGGGGCTGTTGTGGCTGTTGTGGCTGGTTGCTTCCACCAATTGAACCACAGGCATAGCTTTTTAATTATGAGATAATGCAATTGACTTACATAAATTTATCACCACTACTGTTGTACAAGAAGGAGATTTTACAATAGTAGAAGAATATTTCACAGCAATATTTGTTGGGATGGGATACTTCACAATGTTCCTGGAAGGGACACTATAACAGCATAATGTCTTTAGCTAAACATTGCTCCACAGTGCCTTCTGTCCTGCATGTAGTGGTTTCAAACCAAGTGAGATGTCATCAGCATTGTGTGATTTACTCTTTTTGGCACAAAAATTAAATGAAATCTGCAATCAGTAATAGATTACTTTTTTTAAGTAAAGTAGGCAATAATCTAAGGAATAAAGTCTTGAAAGCAATTTTAGAGAATTTACATTTTCCATTAATAATGTCACTGTTGGTATCACCAGAACCCACTTACACATAATTAAACCAAAATTTAAATTTTAGGACTTTCCTTCAGTGGTCTGCCCCTGTCCAACCGGCCCACTTTTGCCAGTCACCCCAGCTCCATCACCCTGACATCCTCCAGGACTTACCTGTCAACATCTTTCCCCAGGTTTTACTCCACCCCCCCACCCTGTGGGGTTGGCAAGGTCCCCGAACCCCCCACCCATCAAACAGGATCCAGTGCACTGAACAGGGCCTGGGCAGTTGAGTGCGTGGCTTGGGGTTGACCAGTGACATCCAGCGAGTTGGTAGATTTTCTCATTATCTCCCCTGGAGATGTGGATGTACAAGGCCATCAGGATGCACATTGCATGCTTCCACATGCAACGTGCCTTGGTGGCCATCGCACCTCCATGCATGTCTGACGGCCCTCAGCTGCCTTCCCCTAGCCTCCGCTAGGGGTCAGATGCATGCCAGGCTCTGTGTCCCACCACCACCAGAGGCAGAGAGCAATCCCATGGATACTCAATCCTCCCCCAGCTGACCCTCTGACACCCTGAGTTCACTTCAGAACCCGGGTCATTGGCACCACAAGCAGTAGCACTACTGCTGCGCCGGCAGACTGTCCTGACATTTTTTGTTTTGTTCTGTATTTTATCTCTCCTCTAGCCTGGCCTCTATTGGCCCCTCATGACCACCCAGCACCATTTCCCCATTCTGCAGCTCCCTATATAACCTCACCCAGCTTGCACCCCCTCCAAGGCAGTGCAGAAGGGGGAAGGCCCCCCCTCTGGAGTACTTATGGGTGGTGGAGTCCAGGAGGCTATGTATTGTCGAGTGTACTGGGCATCATTTTGCCAGCCAGGATAATTTTTCCACCATGCCCCCCGGAGGACAGTGGTGGTTGGAACCCCATTGCATGAACATGCACACAAGTGTGTTTCATTCCATAGAGACTGCTATTGCCTACTCCAGCTAGCCTTTCCAGCCTACACTGCCACCTAGGGTCACCCAGGTGGCAGCAGCACAGAGTGGCTGAAGAAGGACAGCATTTTCTGAGACCTTTAGTCCTTCTCTCCCCTTCCACCCATGGACCCTCCTATGGCCAAGGCTTACTCTTGGACCCAGAATGCCAGCAGGCTGGCACTAAAGTCATTTTCATTTATACGGGATCTGTTTCCTCTCAGACTTAATCCAGGGATGTTCAAATCAAAACTTCTAGGACTTGTCCCACCACAGCTGTTACTGAATTAGTTCTTGCCCCTAATTCATTACAGTGAAATCAGCCCTCTTTTTGTATATGTCATTCAAGGAAATGTATTTATTCCGCACAAGGGGCAATATGTGATTTTTTCACACCTCTGACTTAATCTGCTCCTGTTGCTTACACCTGCCTGGAAGTAATAATGCTCTGCTTATGACATCACAATTTGTTGCCACAGAAATTATTCTAATGTTACAAACAGGGGATTATGACTTCAGTGCAGGAAAAGGAGTGGGAACAGATGAAGTCTATCGGGCAAAGGGCCTGGTTTTATGTAAATGCTTTTTGTAATAAGAAATGGAATTTCCTGAAATTTACATTTTTCTGGGGAATGTTGTGAGATATGAGCTCTACAGTTTGTCAGCAGAACAGGACTGCTTGGCCTTCCCAGTCTGCCCAGATGTTCCCTGCCCAGTCTGCCTCCACAAACCCTAACTGGTCTCGGCAATCCTTCCTCCTCCCTGCTTATTCACAAATATCTTCCTATGTCTATCCCACGTATGCTTGAATCCCTCCATTGTGTTCATCTCCTCCACTTCTGCTGGTAGTCTATTCCAGGCATCTGCTACCCTTTCAATGAAGTATTACTTCTTCACATCCCTCTTAAACTTCCCCCAAGCTTCAGCATATGCCGTCTAGTCCTGGTGGTTTTTCTTCTTTGAAAGAGACTCCCCTCCAGCATCCTATTCACCCCCGTGAGGTACTTATAGGTCCTGCAGACACCAGCTGTAATTTTTTTTCGTGAAAAACTAGAAAGGTAAAATTTTTTCCCCATCCTCTGTAACTCACCTGGTCTGCCCCCGACTGCTGGCACCCATCAGCTGGACACCTACCTTCTCCAGGAATTACCCCACCACTTGTCCTGGACCATTGCTGGTTAGTGGGTGCCATAGTTCATCATGAAGGACCTGTGAGGATACCTGGCACCATCCAGCTTGAATGGATTTTTTGTCCACCTGTTTTACTCCCCAGGGATCCTGGTGTGCAGTGACACTTGTGGCAGTGTGCATACGCACAGTATCATGAGGCTTTTGGCGGCAACCCTCGTTGATGTGGTGGCTCCGTGTGCACTACCACCCACTTGAGGAACTGTCTCCTCCCCCACCCTTAGAGAGGAGAGCTGTCCCAGTGATGCTCAATTGCCTATCACTCAGCTGACCACCAGTAACTCAAGCTTATTGCCGAACTCGGGTTACCGGATTAGTGAGTGGAAAAGTTACCGCTGGTCTACCAGTTCAGTTAGTAGAAAAATCACTTTTAACAACCCTGGCTGTAAACGAATATTTGTAACTCACTCAGACCCGATCAGTGAATTCTAAAATATATACTGCATAGATTTTGAATTGCACAAATGAGTCTTTCATTTCTGAATAGCATAAACCAAAGAGTCAAACATTATCCAATTATGTTCTTTAAAATACACTGACATTCCCACCCAAAAGCTTAAGAGTAGGCTGTGTGTAGATTCCCAGGGAGTGGTCCCTTATGAGTTTTTGCCAACTAAATACAGTATGGTTTTAGGGGTTGGGAACACTTCTGCTACCTGCAAGTATGCACTTATCTTCTTCATAAAATGTCCAAGAAGAGTAGACTGCCAAATCGAGTCAGCTGCGCTGTGTCTGACATTACTTACCGGGGTGATCCATGGCACAGTTTGGGGCCATTTGAATGCCAATTTCTAAAGGGCTTTTCAAGACCAAATAAGAGACTCTACTAGATCAATACTGGTGAAATGGAACTCTGAACTTGCAATGAACTGTCATATAACACTTGGCTTCATCATGCTCTTTCAGCATTAAAAGTAGCCCCCTCCACTTAGTGGAGAGAATTTGTGTGGAAATGCTGTTAAAGATTTTTCTAGACCTCTGCAGTCCTGGCACAATTTTTGCCATTAGAATTTGGGAGATAGTGGCACCTCTGCAGACAGGATACAACTAATCACGCTCGTATTTTTGATTTTGTCCAGTGCTGCAATCATACTGGCTGGACATTGCCACACAATATATGGCATTATCCCTTTCAACGGAATTGATCTAATCAACGATGGTGCTCCTGTGTACCCCCCCATGGGACTCCGTTTAAGTAGATGTACATTTGTCTATGTATATATTCTCGCAGCTAAGAAAGCAATCACCTGACTCTGGATGCAAATCACACCTCCCACGATGGATAACTGGTGTAACACAGTATTAGAAATTGACTATATGGAGCACCTTACTGCCCCCACCCGTGACCGACTAGAGCAGTTCCACACCAGGTAGTAGGGACAGATAGATTTTCTGAATGGTTAGGAATGGAGGTGGCAAAATTCTTTGACCACAATGACAATATAGAAGTCTCATTCTCCTACCTATGCTTTCAAGGCGTTTGTAAGAGGGAGGATTATTAGTTATTTTGTAAATAAAAAGATGCACTGATTGAACCTAAGAAAGAGGTTAAAACACTGAGGTCCTCTTCTAATGCCCTTTTAGTTTTACCCAAAATCACAACCTGTGTGGGTGAGATGGCTTTTTCATTTCAGGCACCTAAACTATGGAATACCATGGCCAAATCTTGTTTAAATGCTGAAAGTCAGCTGAATTTTAAAAAGGAGTTCAAAACTCATTTGTTACTCCAGTCTATTTGTAAGTGTTATTGAAGCAGATTAATTAAGATGTTTTCATGTTTTTTTAACTTGTATTTATTGAGTTTGCAAAGTCAATCAATACAAGCATAGCCCATAAGACAGTACTTATTAAAAAGATACAGCAGTATTAGTACAGGACATCCTCTTAGCACACCCACCTGTGGTACAGCAAAGGAGGGTTACCTATAAACATATTAGTACAAGAAAACAAACCATAGGCTATTGCTACCATGAGTGGGGATATACCAGAAGAGGTACTGACTAAATCTCAAATAACACCCCTTTTAATAGGTGCAACATCCCCAACTTCCAAAGACAAAAAGTTAACTAAATACTCAGAGCATTCTCCCAGCTCTGCCACATCTCAAACTTATCCAGCCTCAGATAGCAAGAGCTATCTTCCCACCAACTCCCCACCAAACTTAGCTGGTGTTCTAATAACAAAACACAAACAGCTTATACACTGCAGCATAAGATCAGACCTTCAACAAACAGCAAATCAGCCCCAATTCAGTGCCTACAAGTTGAAAACTCTGGACACAAGTGTGGAAAATCCACGCCATGGAGCAAGCAAAATAAGGTTGAGGGAAAAGGAAAACGGAAAACTGCACCACCAATGGATGCTTAGTCCAAAACCCCCCACTATAATTGGACTAAAGGAAATAACACTAACCTTCATGTTTATATATTGTTATAATAGACAACAATACATACACCATTTATAAAAGTCCCATATGAAAAATTTAGTCCATAACTGTGGGGATGTAACAAGTGACAATCTTAACTTTCCAGGTCTCCTTCACCTTCAATCTCTATCTTTGGCCTGCAAGACCTCGACTCACTTGACCTCAGGAATTAGCCTCCTCGTCTGAGTCCAACTCTTATCCATGGGCAGTTTAGTCCTTCTTAATTTTAGTGAGCCGCTTTCCAGTGTCTGCAGGATCAGAAAAATGGAAAGTCTTACTGCCGTACACAAGACTCACCGGCATTAAGAGCACATGGTGGACTCCAAGCTGGCATAGTTTTGCTCATACCCCATCAAAACCCTTATGGCATTGCTGTGTAGTGAAGCTCAAGTCTGGAAACATGTGGATAGGTGTATTTTGCCAGTGGAGTGGGCTCCATTGATTTGCCACTTGCAAGACGCAGTATCGCTCTCTAATGGAACCCAAAACTACTAGGATAGTACGTGCCTGGGAATGAGCTGCATCTGCATAGAGTCGGCCACCTTGAGGAGTCACTCAGTAAGCCCTTTGCATTAGGATTGGGTATTCCAGGCTTAAAATGTCTGGGAGCCACTGCTTTAAGTAACTGCATAAATCTTGGCCCTCCGTTGCCTCTGGCAGACCCAGGATACAGATATTGGATGCCTGAACCCCATTTTCCAAATTCTCCAGTCGGTGTCTAAGCAGTATGTTCTCTTTCACAAGACCCGACGTAGCTGCCATTGCCTTGTCTGCTACCTTAGTAGCCCCTTTTGCTTCATCCTCCACTGTCTGTAACTTTGTCTCGACCACCAGCATTCTAGCCATAAAAATCATTTATTTTTTTTGTCGATTGTCTGGATCGCTTTTAGAAGAGCTGCATTACATGGCTGACTCAAAGTAGAAGCAGGAAGGTCGCCATCTTTGCTTGGGCCTAGTCTTGTCTCCTTTTGCTTGGATCCCTCTCTTCCTGCCACTGTTTTAGTCCGACCCATTTCACCAACCACTCTATATTTTATATCTAAGTGATTAGAAAGTTCTTCTGCAACTCGTTTTCACTTTGGAAATAAACTCAGACAATCTTACACTTCAATTTACTGTGTTTTTTAAGAGGGATGTGCAGAGCTATAAAAGTTTGCTTCTCACAGCTTGGCTGCTGGCCACACCCCAGTGTTTTCACGTTTTTGTATTCATGTTGTACGTATCTGTTTGTATTTTTGTAACATCTAAAGCTGCTTGATGAGTGGCTCTGGGTCGTTCCTGAAAATGAGCCTTGGCCCAGTGTGCTTACCCAGTGAACAAAGTGAAATAAATAAATAAATACATACATACATAAAAGTCCCAGAAAGAGCTAGAAACAAAGGGGAAAAAAACGACATGCTATGGAACAAAACTACAAACAGAACAAGCCCTGAAACCCACAACTACTACACAGGATGACAGTATTAAAATATGAAATCAATAAAATATATTCAACTAAGCTGAATATGCCATTTTCAGAACAAAACAAGCTTGTTGTGACAAAGGGGAACAGTTAGGCAAACTACTGGTTTATAGGGCTAAGAAAGAGCAGAGCCAAAGTTTAGTGTCTGAGATCAGAAACCAGCGGGGGAGGATACAAGTAACCAGTAGACATTTAAAACTGAATTCAAGAAATTCTATGAAAACCTATATAAGAACAAACAAATATGCACAGCTGAAAAACAGCACTGTTCTCAATAGATTACATACGAGTACTTCTACATTAGATAATCTAGACTGAGAATCTCTTAAAAAAAATCACTCTAAAAAAAATTAATGAAGCCATTGCAGAACTACCACCTAAGAAAATATCTTGCCCAGATGGAATTTTGGGTGAATTTTACAAACTGTTGAATCCAGTCATTTCCAAATATTTTATAAAAGGTTTTCAATGAAGCTTTCAAAGATAAATCTGTGCCAGAATGTTTCAATGGAGCCAGTATTATACTAATTTTGGAAAAATGGCAAAGATCCTCTAGAATGGGAAAGTTATAGGCCCATTTCCCTGTTAAATGAGGATTATACAATTCCAACAAAAATACTGGCTATAAGACTTGGAAGACTCTTAGCTAAACTAATGGAACTGAGAATGTAAGACGGTTGATCGCTACAGTCTGGACTCCAATAAAATTAAGACCCCAGCCATACCAATTGCACTTGAATTTTTCAAGGCCTTTGATTCCCTAGAGTTGAATTACCTCCAGAAAATTCTAGTGAATTAAATATTGGTTGTAGTGTTATAGAACGGACTAGACTGAGTTACAAAGCACCCACAGCAGAGATCTTAACAAGTGGCATCATCTCTTCACACATTCATCTACACAGAGACATGCGGCAAGGCTGCCCCCATCCCCTTATTTGTTTATTATGGTTGTTGAACCCTTGATCAGGAGAATTAATGATGCCACAAACATTCAAGTAATCAAAACTGGGTCCTACCCAAACAAAAACCTTCACTTACGCAGACTGTTTACTAGTTACTGTCAGAAAGCCAGCAGAATACATAGGGTCCACGACAAGCCCGCTAAAATAAATCAAGCGCGGTCACTAACCGTGCAGAGAAAATGCCTACAGCTAAGATCATGACATGCAAAAAGGTGACAAGTAAACAGAGTGCAAATGAAAGCACACAGATGAGGAAGCCCCACCACACAAATAACATTACAATGGCCCCAAATAAAACAATAACAGAAGGATGTCAGCAGGAAATAATCCATCTTTATTAGTACAACTACACATGGTCATGAATCATACACCAGGAAAATAAAGAAGCAAGAAGAAAAAACATTTAAACGTAACCCAACGTCCTGGCAAG
Organism: Neoceratodus forsteri; assembly: GCA_016271365.2. Classification (NCBI taxonomy): domain Eukaryota; kingdom Metazoa; phylum Chordata; order Ceratodontiformes; family Ceratodontidae; genus Neoceratodus; species Neoceratodus forsteri. Next base: position 949,261,281 of record CM028130.1, read on the forward strand.
TTACACTCTGTCACACAGAACTACGTATACAAACACAATTGGGGGGAACCAATCACTCAGAGGATCGATTTACTATTACCACTCCGGGGAGGCAACTGGGGGATGATTTACTATTACCACTCCGAGGGGGGGATTCAGGGTGGGTCGAATTACCATGGCATGCATTTCACCCACGCTGTTCTGTCCATGTAGCTGTTTTCGCCCATGCCATTTCCACGCTGTGTATTTTACTGCACTCTTATTGAAACAGTATTTTGATGGTATACCAAATACATACAGTATATAATCCTAATGTAGTACTACAAGAATTTACCATTTTCGTGTTTGCAAGTAAATTGGAATAAGACCCAATTATTGTCCTTAAATAACCAAGTGCAACTGAATCTCTGAATTAGTCATCTTGGGACACTGGCACCTGCAAAGGATATCATCTTATATTTGGGACTCCAAATCCCAAATAATCTTGAAAAACTAGTAGACATAAATCACACACCCTTACTGAAAGATTTAGAAGTAGATACACTCTTCTTGACAATTCTAAATTAGAACTTCATGCTGTCAGAGTCTAAAGAATCACACCAGATTCTTAAAGGTGACTTGCAAAGTAAATGCTGCAGCCCGCTCCCATCCCACATACCTTTCTGTACTGCAGCAGGACTCCATGGCTGCTATGATGTTCATTATTAGATTAATGTATATGTTTGAAAACACTCCCAAAACATATCACTGAACGTGGAAGCGCTGTCCCAATCAAGCACATGCAAGTTCTCATGGGTATTTCACCTATTTAGTGATGTGGATGACACCACTGGTCTGAATGTAGTAGTGGTGGCTGGAGCTAATATTCTTATGTTATTAGCTTCCATGTCGGTCTTGATGCTGAAAATAATATTTACAGCAATGGCCTATCCAGGTGTTGCTGTAAGTATTATTTTAGGCATCAAGACCTCCTCTTCCTTTTTGGAACAGGGCTGGGATTGGTGGGGTGGGGGGCATTTCCTAACAGAGTGGGGAGGGTCCACTAAACACCAGTTACATTTTTGAGGTAATTTTTTAATGGTGGTTGGACTTGGCACGGTGGGCACCCTGTGATGAAGGGGGGTTTCTTCCATTTGGAATGGGGCCAGCGATTGGCGAGTGGACACTACACACTTGGTGAGGGCTATCAGGTGGGGGGACACTACAGTAACCAAACTCTGCAAAGTGTGAAGTTTGAACTCCACTGGCAGAGTTACCAAATTCCACATTCTGCTGAGTTGGTTTGGGGGGGAGCATAGTTGGGCTTCGCACATTGATCTACTCTGTGCAGTGGGGAAAATCTGCAAAATTTTTCACGGAGCAAATTTTCCCCACTTCGCACATCTCTAATCACAAGATATGCTTTCCTATCTTAGGCCTTAAAGAGGAATCCTAAATGTGTGTTATTCTTGCAAAAAAATTCATACTGACACAAAATTATTGTAACATTAATATTCATGCATTTAAGATACCTGCTGTGGTTATTGCACGCTTCCTTGCTATGATTAGAATGCAGCATGTAATTATTGGTTTTGATAGTATAGCTCTGTTTCATTGTAAATTTATATATGTTCTGCACATGTATAGTCTTTTGTGTTTGCTAAAAATCCGATAAACTTTCTAATGAAAAACTGACAGCCTCCGGTGACCCAGGGGTAGGGAGCTGTATGGGCAGGAATACAAAGCTCTAGACACAAAGTATGAATGAACAACAGGTGGAAACAGTGGTGGTGCTCTGACAGATTACATCATTAATGCGCTGCACTTTCTGTCCAGTTGTGGCATGTAGACTTCAAGGTCCCCTTCCCCCTCTGGCAAGGTAAGATCTGTTCCACACTAGTCCATTACAGTATATGAGGAGAGAGGCAGTGGGTATCTGGGGGAACAGTATGTGAGGAGACAGGCAGTAGGTATTTGGAGGGACAGTATATGAGGAGATGTGCAGTGGGCATCTGGAGCACATGATATGAGGAGACAGGCAGTAGGAATTTAGAGGGATAGTATATGAGGAGACGGACAGTACCTGTCTTGGGGACAGTATATGAGGAGACAGGCAGTAGGTATTTGGAGGGACAGTATATGAGGAGATGTGCAGTGGGCATCTGGAGCACACAATATGAGGAGACAGGCAGTAGGAATTTAGAGGGATAGTATATGAGGAGACGGACAGTACCTGTCTTGGGGACAGTATATGAGGAGATGGGCAGTATGTATTTAGAGGGACAGTATAGGAGATGGGCAGTGTGTATTTGGGGGACAGTACATGAGGAAATGGGCAGTGGGTATCAGGGGAACAGTATATGAGGAGACAGGCAGTAGGTATTTAGAGGGGCAGTATATCAGGAGATGGGAAGTACCTATCTTGGGGACAGTATATGAGGAGATAGGCAGTGGGTATCTGGGGGATAGTATATGAAGAGAAGGGAAGTGGATATCTGGGGGGATAATATATAAGGTGATGGGCAGTGGTATCAGGAGGGACAGCATATGAGGAGACAGGCAGTGGGTATCTGTAGGGACAGTATATAAGGAGATGGTCAGTGAGTGTTTAGGGAACAGTTTATAAGGAGAGTGGCAGTGGGTATCTGGGGGGACAATATACGAGGAGATGGGCAGAGGGTATTTAGGGTGATAGTACATGAGAAGGCAAGCAATGGGTAACTGGGAACATTATATCAGGAGGAAGGCAGTGGGTATCTGGGGGGACAGCATATGAGGAGACAGGCAGTAGGTATTTGGGAGACAGTGTATGAAGAGACAGACAGTGACTATCTGGGAAGAAGTTTGTAAGGAGATAAGCAGTGGATATCTTGGAGGACAGTATAGGAGGAGATGGACAGTGGCTATCTGAGAGGACAGTACATGAAGAGACAGTCAGTGGGTGTTGGGGACAGTATACAATGAGATGGGCAGTGGGTATCTAGGGGGACATTATATGAGGAGATGAGCAGAGGGTATCTAGGAGACAGTGTATAAGGAGACAGGTACAGTAGTAGGTATTGGCAGGACAGTATATAAGGAGATGGGCAGTGGGTGTCTGGAGGGACAGTATATAAGGAGATGGTCAGTGAGTATTTAGGGAACAGTTTATGAGGAGAGTGGCAGTGGATATCTGGGGGGAGGAGATGGGCAAAGGATATTTAAGGAGACAGTACATGAGAAGGCAAGCAGTGGGTAATTGGGAACATCGTATTCGGAGGAAGGCAGTGGGTATCTGGGGGGACAGTATATGAGGAGACAGGCAGTAGGTTTTGGGAGACTGTGTATGAAGAGACAGACAGTGACTATCTGAGAAGAAGTTTGTAAGGAGATAAGCAGTGGATATCTTGGAGGACAGTATAGGAGGAGATGGGCATCGGCTATCTGAGGGGACAGTATATGAAGAAACAGTCAGTGGGTGTTGGGGACAGTATATAATGAGATGGACAGTGGGTATCTAGGGAGACATTATATGAGGAGAGAGGTGGTAGGTATCTTGGGGGACAGTATATGAGGAGATGGGCAGAGGGTATCTAGGAGACAGTGTATAAGGAGACAGGTAGTGGGTATCGGTGGGTCAGTATATAAGGAGATGGGCAGTGGGTATCAGGAGGAACAGTAAATGAGGAGACAGACAGTGGGTAGCTACAAGACAGTATATAAGGAAAGAGGCAGTGGGTATCTGGGGAGACAGCATATGAGGAGATGGGCAGAGGGTATAGGGGGATGGTATATGAGAGACACAGTGGGTATCTGGGGGAAAGAACATGAGAAAATGAGCCGTGGGTATTTGAGGATAGTACATGAGAGAGGCAGTGGATGTTTGGGGACAGTATATGAAGAGACAGGCAGTGGCTATCTGGAGGGACAGTATCTGAGGAGACAGTTAGTGGGTATCTGGAGACACTATATTAGGAGAGAGGCAGTGGGTATCTGGGGGGGTTGTATATGAGGAAATGGGCAAATGGTATCTAGGAGAGAGTATATAAGGAGAAGGGCAGTGGGTATTGTGGGACATTATATACAGAAACAGGCAGTGGGTATCTGGAGGAACAGTATATGAGGGGACAGACAGTGGGTAGCTACAAGACAGTATATAAGGAGAGAGGCAGTGGGTATCTGGGGAGACAGCATATGAGGAGATGGGCAGAGGGTATCTAGGAGACAGTATATAAGGAGATGGGCAGTGGGTATCTGGATGAACACTATATGAGGAGACAGGTAGTGGGTATCTGGAGGGCCAGTATGAGGAGACAGGCACTGAGTATCAAGGGATGGTATATGAGGAGAGGTAGTGGGTACGTGAGGTCATTATATGAGGAGATGGGCAGTGGGTATCTGGGAGAGAGTATATGAGAAATGCAGTGGGTATTTGGGGACAGTACTGTATATATGAAGAGATGGGCAATGGCTCTCTGGACGGAGAGTATATGAGACAGGCAGTGGGTATCTGGGGACAAAATATGAAGAGACAGGCAGTGGGTATCTAGGGCAGCATATGAGCAGATGGGCAGTGGGCATTTGGGAACAGTATATGAGGAGACAGGCAGTGGGTATCTAGGGGCAGTCTATAATGATATGGGTAGTGGGTGTCTGGGGCAGTATACAAGGAAATGGGCAGTAGGTATCTGGGGGAACAGTGTATGAAGAGATGGGCAGTGGCTGTCTGGAGGGACAGTATATGACACAGGCAGTGGGTATTTGGGGGACAAAATATGAAGAGACAGGCAGTGGGCATCTGGGCACAGCATATATGGAGACAAGCAGTGGGTATTTGGGAACAGTATATGAAGAGACAGGCAGTGGGTATCTTGGGGCAATATATGATGAGACGGGCAATGGGTATCTGGGAAAACAGTACAAGAAAAGATGGGAAGTGGGTATCTGGGAGGCAGTAAATGAGAAGAAGGATCATGGATATCTGGGGCAGTATATGAGAAGATGGGCAGGGGTATCTGCGAGAACAGCATGTGAGGAGGTGGACAGTGGGCATCTGGGGCAATATATGAGGAGATGGGCAGCACGTGTCTGGGGGAACAGTATATGAGGAAATGGGCAGTAGGTATCTGGGGGCACCATATGATAAGGCATGCAGTAGGTGTCGGAGGCAGTCCTAGAAGACAGGCAGTGGGTATCTGGGGCATTGTATATGAGGAGATGGGCTGTGTGCATGTGGGGACAGTATACGAGGAGATGGTCAGTAGGTATCGGGGCAGCATATGATGTGAAGGGCAGTGGGTACCTGGTGGGCAGTATATGAAGAGGTGGGCAGTGAGTATCAGGAGGACAGTAGATGAGGAGACAAACAGTGGGTATTTGGGGTCAGGAGGCAGTGTAGCACAGTGGTTTAAGGCTCTGCGCTGCAAAACTGGAGACCTGGGTTTGAATCCCACAGCCCCCACTTGCATACTGTATGACCCTGAGCAAATCACTTAACTTCCTTGTTCTCCCAGGTTGCACTTGTAAACAAGCTTTCAGCTTAGTGTCTCTCTCCTCGTAAAAAAAAAAAGTGTTGGATCCAGGGTTTTGGACAGACGAAAGGAGAGCCTCTTTGCAGATGACACAACGATCTGCAACAGAGTTGTTACACAAGGTGGGGTGGAAAGGATAAAAAGGGACTGGGCAAGGTTGAAGGAATGCTTAAATGTACGGCAGTTCAGATTCAATGCAAAGAAGTGCAAGGTAATGCACCTGGGAAACAAAAACCCAGGGGAAGCATACACAATGGGGGGTGAGATACTGATAACAGTAAAAATAGAAAGGGACCTGGGGGTAATTATATCAGATGACCTAAAGGTGGGCAAGCAATGTGAGAAGGCAGTAAGGAAGGCTGGGGGGATACTGGGATGCATAGGAAGAGGCATCAATAGTAGAAAACAGGAAGTTGTTATCCCTCTGTACAGACAGTTGGTGAGACCCCATCTGGAGTACTGTGTGCAGTTCTGGAGACCCCATCTCCGCAAAGACATAGACAGAGTGGAGGCTGTCCAGAGGAGGGCAACCAAAATGGTGCAGGGTCTGCACCAGAAGACATATGAAGAAAGACTAAAGGAGCTTAATATGTATACTCTTGAGGAAAGAAGGGAGAGAGGGGACATGATAGAAACTTTCAAGTACCTCAAGGGAATCAACAAAGTCCAAGAGGGTAGCATCTTTCAGAAAAAGAGATGTGCAAGAACAAGGGGGCACAATTTGAAGATAGAGGGGGGATGGCTCAGAGGTAATGTGAGGAAGTATTTTTTTCACAGAGAGGGTTGTGGATGCATGGAACAGCCTCCCTGAGGAGGTCGTGGAGTCAAGAACAGTGGGGGAATTCAAGAATGCATGGGACAGACATAAGGCAGTCCTAGTGGGGGGTAGGAAGAAGTAGGCTGTTGGTTAACTAGGATCTGCAGCTTATCTGTTAGGTAGGAAAATGGGCAGACTAGGTGGGCCAAGCGGTCCTTATCTGTCGTCAAATTCTATGTTTCTATGTTTCTATTAGTAGATCTAGAACTGTAGTTAGATTTGTATTCTGTCAGTTGACTACACAAAATGGGAGGGGGTTCCCTGTTCTTTTAATTCTAAAAATGAACCTAGACATTGAAAGCTTAAAAGATAGTGTATTGGATAGCCATCCCAGTCTGTTGAGAACATCACAGTGGCACAAATTATTAGGTGTGAGCAGTGCAAATTTGTCTATTTTTGTATCAAAATAGATTCCTTCAGCAGTGTACTTGTAGGAGCATTATCAGTTATTATTGATGCATAGTTCACCATGGGCAAAAGAACTTGGTTAACTATAGCTATTCTAGATTCTAAGGTTAAAAAACTGCAAAGCCTATACAGTAAAGCAAGTTTTGTATGAATTTTTGCCATTGTAGTTTGTATGTAGAAACTGAAATTCAGAGTAGGATCTAACATACCTCCCAAATACTTAATATTATCTACATTTTCATAAGTAGTGCCATCTAATGACACAACCTGGAGACTGTGACCATGGTCTCTCAATTGAACAGAAGGTCCAAATAGCACTGTTTTAGTTTCTAACTTATTTAACACCAGGTTGTTTTTTTATCAACCACTTTTGCATTAACACAATCCCCTTGTCAAAATTCCATTTTGTTCTGCTGACGTCGACCCTTGAAAGTAAATCACAGCACCATCAGCATGCAAAATTAAGTGCCTACCTTTAATGGCTGTTGTAATTGAATAAAAAAACAAGGAAAACAAAGTGGGCCCCGATATGGAGCCCTATGGGACTTCACATTTAACTCTAGCCTTATCTGAGATACAGCCCCCATACTTTACATACTGATATCTTCCCTTAAAATAATCAGCAAATCAACCCAAGGCTGGTGTCCCCAGTCCCAGGGATTTCAGTTTTCTGATCAAGAGTACATGGTCAGCCAGGTCAAATGCCTTGGTCAAGTTCAAAAATGCAGCACCAATCAGACATCCTTTTCCCATGCCTTCATGGACCATGCTTATGAACTCGACCAAGGCAGTGTCTGTCAAATGCCCTTTCCTGAATCCATGTTGATTCTGTGACATAAGACCATAAGTTTCTACATATTCAATATATTGACTATAAACTACCTTCTTTTGTATCTTCAACAGAGCCGACAATATGGAAATCGGTCTATAAATACTCAACTCAAGAGGAGAGCCTGATTTATATATAGGTATAAGAAAAGAATGTTTCCATAAGTTGGGCACTTCACCCAAAGAAAAAGATAAATTAAGATTAACACAAATTGGATACGCTAACTCGGCTAATGCCAGTCTTAACAGTTTTGGAGCAAAACTGTCAAATCTGCCAGATTTGTTTAGTTTCAGTTTATTTATTAATTTAAACACTTTGGTGGTGCTGAGGGCTGAGGTGCTGGATGCCTTACCTCGCATCACACCGGTGACCCATGTTCGAGTATGAGCCCAAGTCATCGGAGAACTGGCATGGGGGGCCAGGAAGGGAACAGCATTGAGCAGCCGAAGGCAGCTCTCCTCTCCTGGGGAAGACTCTGTCACCCACCGTAGTTCCACCGCCCCTGGATGGAGATCCACGGGCAGTGCAGGTGAGCAGGCGGCAAGCTGTGGGAGGGCATCCAGGTACCGCAGCATGTGCGTGCCTCCACATGCGTGCATTCGACCGGGCTGGGTTGGGAGAAAATGGGGGTAAAAAGTGGGATAAAATATTAAAAGAATAGTAATTTAAACACTTTATACCTTGTAATGGCCTTCAAATAAAAATTTTGTCTACCCAAGGGCTCATCACAACCTGTATCTAATGGACTGTCCTTACAATCTTTATGATAAGTGTCCAGATCAGTAAACATCCTATTAAATTCATTAACTATGGATAGGGGACATGACAATTTCTCATCTCCCCTCTTCATAGCTATATCAGATTGCAGTGTAGAATTAGTGAGACTTAATAGTCTTCCAAAACTTTTTATTGTCTGATAAACCCTCGGTTTGCTATTTTTTTTTAAATTCAATCTTTGCCAATTTTATTTTATTTTAGCAAGTATTTCTTAAATACTGGCAATGTTGCATATTTTCCACTGTTTCATTTTGCTTGTAATGCTTCCATGCTCTATCTCATTCCTTCATTAATTTGAAAAGAGAGGAGGTTAACCACTTAGACTTTCTGGCCCACATTTTCAAAGGAGAGGCACAGTCCAAAATGGAGATGTGCGGCGCATCCCAGAAACTGCATGGAACTGCAATATTCAAAAGGGAGAGATGCGTCACGCATTTCTGAATGTGCGATCCTGCAGATATAATGTATGCAGCACAAAAAGAGGGGGCGTGTACATGCCGCACATCCGTATATATAGCCAAAATTTGCGGCACAACTCAAAATGCTCTACCCAAAGTTAGGCATGTCAGGGGATGGCCTAAATCGGCCGGCCGGCCACCAACAGACAGGCTATAGAACTGCAGACAGGTGACCCTGGGACAGCCCTCAGAGGCACACAGGATGTGCTCCAGGCATCCATACACAACAGTCATGCCAGGATGGATGTACCCAAAGCCACAGGTGCCGGCACACCATGTGCACCACCCAGAGAGCCATCCCCCACACAACTCCCAGGACATGGACACCCAGCTGCCACAAGCCAGTGCTGTCCGGTGCCCCCCCAGGCACACCTGCAGAGCAGACAGCCACAGTGCAGCACATGTACCAGGGGCCATGTTCTGCACCCATGTGGCTTGCAGGGCACCACCCAGTGGTGGCATGCACCCAGGGTGACATTTAGGGCAATGGTGCCCAGCTGGCATGGTGGTACTAGTGGCAACATGGCCTAGGTCAGAGACTGACCTGTGGCACCCACCCATGGTGGTACACCATAGGTGCACACAGGTGGAACCCACCCACTTGGATACCTGGCCACCTTCTGTACAGTGCCATTCATTGCAGTTATAACCATGTACCTGTCATATGGAGGGGAGAGAGCACTGCAGGTGACTGTACGCTGCATATGGAGCTGGTGTATCACATGCATTTGGTATACCGATCAGACTGTGTCACCCTGTGCCCTCCCCTGTTGCTTGTACAGGTGGGACCCTGTGGCCACTGTCCAGGTGGGCCCCCTATACTCCAGGCTGACCCTATACATGGCTATGGGTAATAGCACTGTACCCGGGCCAATGCAGTCCACCCACTCACACACAAGCATTCCATCACACCTGCCTGCTAGGCTAAAGTACCTTCTGTTCTCTTTGTGAAGTGGTGGGGCAGCCCTGCAGAGTTGGAACTGCGCATGTCTTGGGTATGCAAATGGCCTGAATACATTCCAGTAATGAGCTGCTCATGTGGGAAATAGGCTCGGAATGTGCAATGAGGTCATTTACATATCCTGGTTGAATATTGCAATTTTGCATACTGTGCAAGTGGCTTTCCATCGTGCATTTCCCTATGCTCTGCACAGGTCCCAGGTCACCTGCTGCACCATGCATCTCCCACTGCATGATCGTGCATGTTTGGGATATTCAGCTGGATATGCACGATTGCATCTTATGGCGCACGTTTTGAATATACCATTATTTTGTGCTGGCACATCTCAGTTGCACGGCGCAGGCACTTGCACAATGCAGCATGGGACTTTTAAATATGGGGCCCTTATCCACTAGTGCACCTTCTAATATACGGAGCATGTAAATCCAATACTCTTGTAAACTCATTAATAAAATGATCTAATGCACAGTTTACATCAGGAATCATCTTTAAACATGACCAGTTCACATTCTGCAAACTCTCCTGAAAATGTGATTTGTTAAATCCTGAAACATTTCTAAATATAGATAGCTTGAGTTTGGATTTTGTGTTACTTGAATGCTCCCAAATTCAAAATATCGGATGATGATCTCTGAGCAAGTCAGCAATTAACCGACATTTAGTAATGTGGTTTGTCCTATTAGTCAATATCCAATCATCAAGAACTGTGTGCATTTTCGATTTCAAGTTTAGCCTACAGTAGTGAAGAGGTTAATTAGTTGTTGTAAGTTTGTATGTATGAATGTACTAGTAAGTTTAGGAACTTCGCCAGCCCATCGGCGCAGTGTTTGGATTTCCACTCACAATGCCGGCGGCCCGGGTTCAGGAGCGGACTCGGATTGCTGGAGGGCCGACCAGGGGGAGAAGGCTTGAGCGCCCCAGGGACTGCTCACCTTCTCCGGGGACAAGATCCACAGCTTGCCTGACCCGGGTGGAGGCCTGAGGTACAGCAAGCTGGCAGGACAGACCAATGGGGAGCTGTGTAGTGGACGCCAGCATGTAACGCCTTGACATCAGGGCACACACCACAAAGCAACAGAAAGCCAAAAAAAGCACCACCAGAACACAGGTAGATGGAGCTCCAGTGCCAGTCCTAATTGTGATGGCCTGCCTGACCACCAAGGGACCCGACGAAACTTGAAGATGTCGGGGCCCTGGGCCCTACCCTGTACTCACCTGGTGGGGGTATAGCCACGGCTCCATGGGGGAACCTCAGGGGATTCAGGTAGGCCAGTCATGGGGGTACACTTAGGAGTCTCCTGAAGAAGCGCAGCGCCAGAGTGGGGGAAGGAGGAGAAAATAGAACTTCAACCCCTGTCCAATTGGACTTAGAATCTCCCAACACTATGAGCTCACCAACAGTGTTGTGAGCCAACAAGTCAGGAAATTCCTGTAACCCTTCCTTGTTTATCTTTGGTGGTATATACACACAGTATATCGTCAAATTTTTAACTGCTCTCAATCTGATTTGAATAGCCGAGAGTTCACAACAGTCTGTTGGGGGCACTCCTTATGCATCTCTACTGTACGGTAAATGTGTTTTTTACATGAAACATAACTCCACCTCCCCTCCCCCTCGATCTATCTTTCCTCTAGATATTATATCCTGGGAGAGTTATTTCATTGTTTGCAACTAACGGTTGCAACCATGTTTCACTTATGGCCAATACATCAGGGTTGTAACTTGCAATTCAAGCCTCTACCTCATGAAACTTAGACAAAAGACTTAGTGCATTGAAATTAATTATTCATGTCTCATTTGTCACAGTCCTAAAATAACTAATGTCAGCCAAATCATTTGCTGGGGAGGCCAGGGTTCCTCTTGCTGTCCTCAGCCAACAACAACGCAAACAAAATGCTTGCTATTACATGCGGCCGAGACATCGCAAACAACCCCATTTGATTTTGCATAACATATCCCAAATTATATCCCAGTTTTTTAATAAACACTCCTATTATTTGACATTGTGTCACGTTGTTGTCATATGTGATAGCACCCAAAAGGCTTTTTGTTACATTATTTGGATTACTTGAATATATAGTCTCATGTAAACAACATTGTAGCAATTACAATGTCCATGCTCAGTATACATAAAATATACAAGATCCCTACAGACAGACCTAATACAGTCATTACTAATAAATACAACTATTAGATCACAATAAAAATTGATCTTTGTTAGTTTAAAAACCTGTCATCAGTATGTTCTTGAATCTTTTCCGAGCAGTGCTCCGTGCCCTGGTCAGTTTCAGTGTGACTCTGGTCAGACTCCTACGTCTCCTCACTTAGTTGCCGCCACTTAAACGCTGCTGTGTCAGGTGTAGGTGTTTTAAGGGGAAGATGCACACCTCATGCAGTTATTAGGCACGAGGCATAGTCGAGTGATGCTACCAGTCAAGAAGGTATTATTTCCTTATAGCCACACACCCTAGATTGTGTTACCTCACTATAAAATGGGCTTTTATTTGGTAAGAAAATATGTAGTTCAGATGAGGCAATGTGAAATGAAGCACCATCTTGATGTCCCAGTTGCAAATAACAGAGTCCCATAGTGTTGAGGAATTGTAACATTAGTGCCCTCTAGTTGTGAGAAGCTGATAGTAATGAATGGTTAGAGCTGCTCCCTTCAGGACTCAAGGTCCCCGGTTTAATTCCCAACAGGGGCTCATGGTACGTCTGCTCAATAGAGGGGGCAGTCATAACATCAGTGTAAATGAAACTCCTGAATGAGGGCAGTAACTTTATAAAAAGGGTCCGACTTTTAGGATTAAGGAATCCTAAGCATCCCATGGGACAGCTAAAGGGAAGAAGGATTATGAGATTGAAATTAGGCCTTTGCTCGATTGCATCTGTTCATCCCACACCCTAGAGAAGGAATGCTATCTATGTGGGCTAGCACTGCTCTGGGCAGCATGGGACATAGAGGGGGCAGGAATTCAGCTTTGATGGGAATCAAGTCCTGTAAAGTTTCCAAGCAGCTGAGCATGTCAGGAGGTAAGAATGTGAGACATCAACAGACAACATCCCTGACGAATCCTGCAATGCAACAGGAAACCTGGAGGGAAATACTGGTAAAGCCTACAGTATGCATGTAGATTGAGTTCCCATTCCACACTATTACATGATAGATAGATAGATAGATAAATAGATAGATAGATAGATAGATAGATAGATAGATAGATAGATAGATAGATAGATAGATAGATAGACAGATAGACAGATAGAAAGGCAGAGCACACCTCTCAAAAGTCTCTGATTCTGATGGACATCCCTCAATTTACCCCTCAAAATGATTGTGTCCCTCATCCCTCAGTCATGGAAAAGGTGCTGCCCACACAGAGAAAATGCTGTAAATTCAGACTTTAAAGCAGTAATTCATAATATTCTAAGATACTATGTAAAAATAAACTTTGTTCAGGTAAACACAATGGTTTCCACAGTGTTCTGAGCTTGCATCTCCATGTTTGAGGATGTGTCCCTCATTATGAGGGTCAGTGTCCCTCATTTTGAGTGTCTGTGTCCCTTGGTGAAAAAATGTAGACAGGTGTGAGAGCAAGAGAGAGAGATAGATAATAGACAGACAGACAGATGGACAGGTAGATAGCCCGATACAGACAGATCGATATTTATGCATTTCTAAAACCAAGATGCAGTTCAAAACCTGGGAAATATACAATAAAACCAAAAGTAGGCAATAAAAATGTAGAGAATTAAATTAAATTTCCTCGGTCCTCCCTCTTCTCGACTACAGTCTATTGATCTACAGTGCAGCAAACACCTTGGCCCTTGATAGACTCCGTCTCTCCCTGAAAAAAGCCTGCTGCCTCATATTGGGATGGGATCGTCTAACCCATACTTGCTCACTCTATAATGACACCAATGGCTAAATCTTGACAATAGAATCAGGTTTCATACTTGTCTCATGGCAAAAAGACTATCCTTGGTCTCACCCCGGGCTCACCACCATAGTCCACCCTGCCCAGTACTTAAGCATACCCGTAGCTCTAACAAACATCCCTCTCGGTTCCCCACTCTCTAACCTCCCAGTTCCAAAGGTCTTTCAGCTACAGGGCTCCTTCCTGGATTAACAACCTGCCCAAGTTACTTGTGAATGAAAATAGAATTGGCCTCTTCAAAACCCAACTTAGGGACACCTAAAGTCCTCTAATACTTGTGACTGTCACTGATCCTGCTGTACCCCTCCTTTTGTTTTTCTCTTCTCTCCCAAGACTATGGCCTCTGGCCTGCTTTCCCCTAGACCCTAATTTAAGCTGATACTCTGCTATATCTTGTATATAAGTGTACTGCTACAGACCTGTACAAATTAACATATTAGCCACTTGTTAGCCTACACTGCTCTTTGTAAATATACTGGACTCTATTGCTTGTTGTATAATGTCTGTTCTGTTGTTTTTTCTGTGTGACGTGGAACCTTTGTAAATGAGTCTCTGACTCAAAGGTATATCCGAAAACTCAATAAATAAAAATAAATAAATAAATACATTATCCATATAGAGAAACTGAATCCGTGATCACACTAAACATCGAATTGAGAAAGTCAAGTAAGTACCTAAAAAGATCTGGTTAAAAAAATGTGTTTTTAGTTTATTTTCAAAAATGAGGACCAAGTGGGCAGTCTGAATGTCCGAGGGGAGGCTGTTCCACAAATGCGTCACAGCAATCTTAAAAGCTCTGTCATCTGCAGATTTTAAATGGGATTTGTACACAGCTAAAAACTTAGAGCCCATAGATCTTAACACTTGATGGTAGGGAGGATGGGAGGAGTCGTGGGGGGGGGGCAGGGACAGTACCTCAAGCTGTAGACCCTGCAATACTAGATAAACCAGATGGCCATCTTCTGCTGGCTTCTTCATACATTTGTATGTTCATATCTTAAGTCAGACATTGGTGTGCTTTTTGTACGGCTCCTAAAGGTTGTGAGGCCTTAGTCCATCGTGGGCCTTGTAGGTCAATAACACGATCTTAAAAACAGGACTGAAGATGCTGAGAGAGTGTTTTGACTGCTCCAGATCACTATTCACGGACAACTCAATTATCAATATCCAGGTGGATAGACCTGAATAAAAGATCATTTTCTGATAGTTCCGGATAATCCCAGATCATTTTTTTTTTAGCATACTTGCCCGGATACTGTACCTCATTATCTGCTCTGAACAACAAATCTGAACCTAAAATGCCATCATCCAGGAGTAACCAAGGACTGAGCTCAAGGAGGACTCCACAGTCTTCTTCTCCATTTGGGGGGTGGGTGGGCGGTATGGGTGGGAAAAGTCCAAATTCCATGCCTTCCCCCCACACAGAGGTGGGCAAGCCAGGAATGTTTACCTAGAGTCAAGCCTGAGATGAGAGCCAGGGGTCTGGCTTGACTTTGCGAGCCAAGACCTACCTACCATGGGCTGTTCTCTACACAGGCGTTGAACATTTCAGACACTACATTAACTGCTCAGGCTAACAAAATGCCTACTTTGACCATAACTGGCTCAGCTTGACCTTGGCTCTCAGTTGCTTATAGAAGTCAAGCCAAGCCGAGTGAGGCGTTAAGATCAGGCCTGGCTCGAGCCTGCTCTAGATTGCTCACCTCTACTACCACATGAGTCCTATCTGCCAGCCCAGTCCACAGGCCCACCACGGCTAAATTTATTTTTTTTTTTGGGGGGTGGGCATTTGCAGTAGATGCTAGTGCTGCTCTGGGCTCAACTGGCGAGGCATGTGTGCAAAAGTAAGGAGTCAAGCCCCTCAGTTCAAGGACAAGCCTGGCTCTCTGCAGATCCCGAGGGTGGGACGTTATAGTGTGTGTCCATACCTGGATGGCATTGTGTTATGTTTCCCGTGCCACAGACTTTGCTAAAACTCCATTTTGTGCTATGCTGATTTCCACTGAGACTTGCCGCACTGGCCACTTTCAAATCATTCAAAAAAAATTAAGAAATCATTAGAAAGCTGCATTCACATGGCACCGGTGTTTTTGGTGCCTTTTGCTTTCCGGAGATTTAGGTGTTGTTCCGGTCACTGTTGAGTTGGTGGGGACTTGTAGTGATGCAGGTGGTTTGCCTGTTCAGACAGCACAGGAAACCACCTACACCACTCTGCAAACCCAATAAAACAGGGATCACGGTGGCAATGGTACGCAATGGAAACCTGCCAAAACAGGACGGTTCACACATCAGCAGGAGAACCGATCTGGCCGTTGAGAGCCAATGACAACAGCTCAAAGGCAGTTGTGTGAATGAGCCTTTAGAGATTCACAATCCACCCAGCCATAAAATATTGGTGCGCAGCATATTAGGTGCTGACGCTTCTGGAACACTGCAGTAAATCATTTTGTGTAACTTAAAATCAGAGATTAATTGCATACATTGTACAGGTTTTCAAAACATTTGTATGTGTCTGTTTAAATGTATTATTTATTTGTTAAATGTTTTGAAGCAAACATAAACAGGATGACTTTGAAAATAGGGCTTGCCCTAACAATACAAATCTTGTATAAAAAGAAAGGTTTTACTACTGCATTTGAAGAAAAAAAAATTCCTGTATGGTGATTAAATCTTTGGTCGGGGCACATACCTTGTCTAGGGGTACAGGGATGGTGTCTGTCTTTGGGAGCCACACCTTGCAAACATTCCAGTTCTGGCTGCCTTGTTCTCCTGTCATGTGACCACGGAGGTGCTGCCTTTAAATGTCCCTGCCACCAGTACCCTGCCAGCTGATGTGTCTTCCTTCCTCCTATCCTCCTTTTTGGATGTTGCCCTTTTGGCTTGATCCTTCCTCACAACCGGCTCATAGCCCCCTGGGAGAGTCAGGTACCTGCACCTCTTTCGGAGGGCAAAATGATTTGCAGTCATGTAATAATTGAATGCCCACTCCCCACCACCCACCATTCCCCTGGACCAGTGGGCCTCTGGGGAGAGGAGGGGGATGGGCAGGATGCGGTAACAGACTCCAGTCTAGCTGTCTGTGCAGCAGGCATATTTCACCCTGTGCTGCTACCAGCTGTGACTGGAGTTCCACAGACTTCCTGTAGATAAGGCAGAGACCTAATGTCCAGAGCATAGACCAGGGGATGGTCACCCCACAATCCCTACAGCTAACTAGCCCCTTGTCATACCTACCCTGCATACTGTCCAGTATCCCTTAGCGATTTCCTACTACTTACACTTTCTACTACACAGTACTCCCAAATCCCCTTCGATATTGATTATTGAACCCTACTCTTGACAGGGCGTTAGGTCAGCTTGCTACTTTCAGGCTGTTTTATTTTTTACAATTAGTTCTACAGTCTCTCCTTCCAGCAGAAATACAAAATCCCCCTTCCTTAAAAGTATATTTAACCTTACCCTAGATAGGGTGCTTGATGAACTTGCCACCTACAGCCCCAATCCAGACTTAGTTCCACTATGTTGCAAACCACTAGTGGCCCTCCCTGTGCATTTCTGTCTCAGGTAGCGTTTCCCTGCAGAACTGCGGATGCCCTAAGAACACTTCTACAGATTCTGCACTCCTGCTCCGTGGTACTCATGCTCAATGACATTCACGCATAGAAACACTTGCCTCAGACAAAATTGAAACCTGCCCTCCCTCAGTCAAGTGGCTCTTCAGCAGCTAGCCTCTGGCTTACCGCCCACCCGATTAGCATACTCACACACACAGCATGTTGAGTCACAAAGAGCCTTACCACCCTACTGGCACTGTCCTCTTCACTCTAGGACCTGCACTTCCACCTTTCCCTCAATCGAAACCTGTGGAAAAAAGATTCAGCAAAACACAGCAGCCACTTTTGTAATCATATTCTGCAAAGTCTGCCTTTGTTGCCACTCTCCCTCAGTGGACTGGCTCAGCGGCAGCTAGCCTCTGGCTTCCTACCCACCTGGTTAGCCTTCTCCTCTACACTGTGCGCCAAGCCACAAATCCCTTTACTCACCCCACAGAAACATAGAATCATAGAAACGTAGAAATATAGAATCTGATGGGAGATAAAGACCGCTTGGCCCACCTAGTCTGCCCATTTCCCTACCTAACAGATAAGCTGAAGATCCTAGTTAACCAACAGCCTACTTCCTCCTACCCCCCACTAGAATTACCTTATCTCTGTCCCATACTTTCTTGAATTCCCCCACTGTTTTTGACTCTACTCGTTCTCCCCACTCTAGGATTAGCTGCTACTCCCTTTCTGTAATTACAGTCTGTGAAGGAAATATTCCGTTTGTGACCTGAACCTACAGCTTTCTGGACTTGTCTAATGTCAGTGTTTTTCTCTGAAGTTTAAAACTGTAAATTATCACAGCTAGCCCCTTGTCTTGAGAGTTCATTTTTTTTGTTGTTGGTATGAAAATATGACTTTAACAAATAATCTCTTGGTTCATTTTTAGACTTCATGCTTACCTCAAACTGAAACACCAGAATCTGACAACATCCCTGTCCTGTATCCATGGCAACAGCGAGCAGTGGTGGGAGACTCTCTGAAAAGGGTTAAAAGAGCCTGGGTCATACCTCCGATACGCGTGTCTGAGAACCAGAGGCAAATCCCACAGATGCTGGTTCAGGTATAATTTGCATGTAACTTGCATGTACAACTTAAAGAAGAGACAGCTACACAAATCTTGGATGTCCTTACCTTTACAGGTGTTTTCTTTTGCCTTTTATACTTTAGCCTGTGTTTTACTATTACTGCTGGACTATTAACTTGATGACTGCTGCTGTACTCCATGGGACCCCCAAAACAACATGCTGTAGCTCATGGGTTTATCCCAAATGGTGCAACTTTAAATAAATGAATAAAAAATAAATAAAATAAAATGCCTGAAACTATGATATTTATGACTGTCATGTCATATGTTATATGTTAAATTATATGGCCTATTTAGAGTGCAGCAAAGCCTTTGACACGGTGCCACATAGAAGGCTGATTAGGAACTTGAGCAACACAGGAGTAGAATCTATAGTTGTAAACTGGGTTAGAAATTGGTTAAAGAATAGGAAACTGGGTAGTAGTTAATGGCACAAATGCTAAAGCAGGGAGTGTGATGAGTGGGGTACCACAAGACTCAATACTAGGGCCAGTCCTCTTTAGTATCTTTATGTGGACATTGTGCAAGAGCTAGAAAGTAAGGTATACCTTTTTTCGGAGGATACTGAACTCTGCAGTATGGTGGACACTCTGGAAGGTGTAGGAAAAATGTGAAGGGATCTTGAAAAGCTCGAGGAATGATCAAAAGCAGGGCAGTTGCGGTTCAGTGCCAAAAAGTGCATGTTAATGTATCTAGGACATAAAATCCTGAGCACTGAGTATAAGATGGGTAGGGTAGTACTGACAGACGCCAAGCAAGAAAAAGATCTAGAGGTGATCATATCTGAGGTCCTCAAGGCAGCAGGGCAGCATGACAAAGCAATGGGTAATGCTAATAGAATGCTGGGTTGCATAGGAATGGGAATCTCCAGCAGGAGGAGGGAGGTGGTTCTTCCATTATATCGCTCATTGGTGTGGCCACACCTGGAACACTGTATTCAGTTTTGGAGACTGAACCTCTGAAGGGATACAGAAGCAGTGGAGATGGACCAGAGGAGGGTAACTAGAGTGGAAGCAAGATGCTAAGTAACTGGAAGGGGCTGTGCCCAGTAAGGGGATGGGAGGGAAGGAGCTCTGGAAGGAAAGGAGACATTCAGAGGATGCCTCTGTGCCACCCTGTCCACATGAGCAACTCCACAGTCTCGATATGGGTGCTCCACCCCCTCTTTCACCAGATTCTTGTCTTGGGAAGGTGGTCTGGGAATTCCCCCTACTCCCAGCAGATAAAGGACCCTGAATGGGAGAGGACATGTAGAAGCTGCAACAGCAGAATGACAGAAAATGGAGTACAACAGCACTCACCTTCCATTCATGAAGACAAAAATGAACCAGTATCTCAACACAAATTCAGCACTGGAATCTTCCTTATTAAAGTGCCTCGTGGTCTCAGGGGCCTCATGTGGTACACTGGCTATGTGCTTGCCTTATAAGCAAAGGGTCACTGTCTGATTCCCAGGGAGAACCTATATCTGCCATCTTAATTAGATAAAGGGGAAAAAAGAGTTTAATTTGCAGTATCAGTGGCTCAGCAGGTAGCACACTCGCCTCTGAGGCTGGGAGATCAAAGGATCATCAGGGGGCTGTGGGTTCAATTCCCACACCTGACACTTGGGTTGTCAGAGGCTGTGGGTTCAATTCCCACACCTGGCACTTGGGTTAATATCCCAATAGTGACACTGAAGTGCAGCATGAGGAGTGCTGTACTTCTGAGGTGCCATCTTTCACATGAGACGTTAAACCGAGGTCCCATCTGCCTGTTATGGTGGTAGTTCAGGTGGATGTTAAAGATCCTATGGCACTTACTGAAAAGAGATGGGGAATTTTTATTAAGATAATCATAAGAAAACATAATATACAACATGTTGTATTCACATGAAAATCATATACAAATCATACAAGAAAATCAAAGCAAATCAAATAAGTGCTTCCTTAAAGACTTAAAAGTTTGCATTTTTAACTCTCAATTGTGGTAATTTGTGGAGGTAGATTTTTCCACCACTTCCTGAATTTTTGATCTGGGCAATTCTTTCGCTCTCTCTCTCTCTCCCTGATGTCCTTTAGAATTTGAATTAACTGTTGAAAGAGTTGTTCCTGGTAAAAAGGAATTGTTGTAAAGACCATTTACAACAAGACTGCCATAGACAGTATTTAAAACATATTAAAATAAGTTTGACTGTACTGGGGTGAAATTGTTTCCACTGTGAGGGAATAATTCCTGATAATAGAGTGTTGGGTGGAATGTTACAAAAGGAACTCCAACCCATTTCTTTCTGACCACTTGCCAAAAGGTGATGATGTAAGGACATTTAAAAAAGAGATGGTCTGTGGTTTCCAGTGTATTTGTACAAGTTGGTGTAGGACAATTATGTTCACTTTTGTCTTCATGTTTTAAATTATTTTTGACATTTAGTATCTGATGAGCACTTAACCATACACAGCCCACATATAGGGAGGGGTCCTGGGGTCAGTCAGGGTACTTTGTATGTCAAGGTGTTGTAGTCCTGGATTGGAAAAAAAATGGGAGTCTGAGAGAACCAGGTTATTGGTGTAAAGTCATAAAAGTTTTTTCTGGTCATAGTTAAGAGAGAGTGTTTGGTAACTTTCCATTGTTTCAGTTTGGAGAAACAGTGCAAAAATGGGGCCAATTCTGAGTGGGTTTCTGCTTAGGTATTGCTAAATTCAAGATCCAATCCTTAAGTACGGTATTCGTATGGTCTAACACCCAGGCTATCCATAATGTTGGTTTTTGTAGGACTGCAGGCTTTATGTCCGTATAAAGAAAAATACTGGAAAAGAAAATCAAGGGGTTAATCATATTTAAACCTCCTTTAGAAATTGGTAAATAAGTCAATGCCCTCATAACTGGGTTCAATCTACTGCCCCACAAACAAAGAAAAAAACAGCTATATAGTTTTGTTTCCAAATGCCTAGGAGGGAAAAATATGGTTGAGGTGTAAAAACATAGATATGAAAAAGGACTTTGTAAGATAAATGCATTGTTTTGCTCATATTCCATTTATTCCATATTTTGACTTTTTCAGTGGCAATGTTTAAGGTCTGTTCCCAGTTTAGGGTGGCCAGGCCTCCCAGATCAAAATAAATTCCCTAAATGTTTGGGGGTATATTGGATACTGGTATGTCCATTACTGAGTCCATAGTCAAGTAATCTGTACCTATAGACAAACATGTACTTTTATCATAATTCAGTTTTGTTCCTGACACTGATTCATATTTTGTTAATATTCTTTGTGAGGGAGTAACAGATTGTATGTCTGCTAAAATTAAAATTAAGTCATCTGCATATGCTAGAGTCTTTATTTCTGAGTCTTGACTAGAAACCGATTAACCATTTATGTACTCATTTTTTTGAATGGCCCTAATTGAATCCAATGTCAGAATGTTCAATGCTGGACTCATGGGACAGCCCTGTCTCACTTCATTTTTAATGTCACATTTCTGTCCTATCCAGCCAAGATGTATGGATGTACTGATGCTAGAGCATAACATTTCTTTACTCACATTATAAAGATTTCAGGAAAACCATAATTGTGTAGACATGACCATAAATAAGGGTTGCAACAGAATCAAATGCTTTTGATTGGTCAAGACATAACATGTGTTCTGAGACTTCCCTTTCCATTCCTTTTGCCATAATCTCTCTGATCAAAATTAACACATCTAATATTTTCTTCCCTGGAACAGAACAAACTTGTGTAGCCTGTATAATGTAAGGTAAGGTTAGGATTATTCTATTACTAAGAAGTTTCATAAGAATCTTGAAATCACAGTTTAACAATGAGATTGGTCTCCAGTTGTTCAACATAGCTTTGTACCCTTTTTTTGTATATAAAAATTATTAAATCTTGTAATATTATGTTTGGTAGTTTGGTATGGTCCCTTCCATTAACATGAAATTATACACATTAGTTAGTTCCTGTAATAAGTCTTGTGATATTATTTTCCTGTAAAATTCTATCGGCAATCCATCTATGCCAGGTGCCGACCCTGTTTTAAGTTGGTGTAGAGTACTTTCTGCTTCTGTTATGTTAACTGATTGTTGTAAAATATCTGAAAATTCTTTTGAAATTTGTGGTAGATTTTGTTGACAAAGCCATTTAAGCATTTCTTCCTGATTTATATCTGGGGATCTAAATACATTGGAAATATAATGTTCTGCAGTTTTTAGGATATCTTTATTATTTGTTACCAATACACCTGATTCATTTTTCAGAAAAGGCATCATTCTTTGTTTTCTTCTGGATTGACAGCGGTCAAAAGGGTTAGTAAAGAAGGATTTGCCTTGTGTTCCAAATTTTTGTTCATGATTTAAAGTGGTCATTCTGTCATATTGGCATTGTGCCATACTGTTTTTAATCTGTGCTATTTGTGTTGAATAATCTTTATCAGTAGTGTTTTGAAGGGATATTAAATTGTATGTTTTGTCGTAAAGTTCTAAATGTCTGATTTTTCTGTGACCCTTTCAGTAGTCCTGTGATTTTTAAGAAAGTCTGTAAAGTCTGTTTTAGTGTCCAGCCACCAATTCGCTGGTGTATCATACATAAAATCTACTGATTTTCTGGCAGTTATGATGTGATATAAACCCTGGAGTATGTCTCAGTCTTCTAATAAAATTATGTTTAGTTTCCAGTAACTGTTACCTGTGTTTGTTTCTTTATAATTTGCTATAGTAATTTCTAATAAGTCATGGTCTGATGTAGGAACCGTCTGTGTTTAAACTGAGACTAGTGATAAAGTTGGAGAAATAAAAAAATAATCTATGCGAGATGATAATTTACCTCTGTGGTATGTATGTCCCGGTATATTTTGCATTTTTGAAAAACTGTCTATTAGTGCAGTTTACAATAATTGATTTAGGAAAAAGGTATCACAAAAAACCTTCTTTGTCCGGAGACTTGTGTCTGAGCTCAGTCTCCCATGATTAAAACCTCCTGCAAAAATGATTTGTCTGGATATAAAGAGAAAGGGTTGAACTCCACTCTTCCCTGCCTTAGTCTGTCCTGCATATATATTATATATTTAGTAACCTAAAGTCAAAGTTATTAAATGTTATATCCACTAACAAGGATCACCTTGGGCAAACATCGACCCTAAACTGTGGGACACTCTCCCACCTCTAGTACAGGAGGCCCCCTCGCTACCAATCTTTTGTGCTAGGCTTAAGTCCCTCTTGCTTGGGACAAGCTCATGCCAGTTTGAGGGTATAGGATAATCGCCCTCGATCCTAATCACAACACCCATCCCCCCCTCTCTTCTCACCTTAACCTACATTAAATCATGCTTAAATCCTTTAATCTTTCAAGTGTTGCACTTATGGGCTACAATTTGAATAATTGCCTCTCCTGTTATCCTCATTATTTTGTCTACTTCTCGAAACCCTGTATCACCTGACTGTATGTATTGCATTGCTTGTGTTCCCCGGGTCACCCCAGAAAAAGGGACCTTCGGGGTCCAGTGGGCCAACCCGGTCATCAACATTGAATAAATAAATAAATAAGTGTGTAATTTTCATATTTTCATTATTTATGCCAATACCTAAGCCACAATATTGGTCCTCCCAATAGACCAAACACTTTGACCCCAGAGCCAAGAGGTTTCGCTGTTGTTATCTCCTTATTAGTATTGAACCTAGTATCCTGTAAGAAAACTAAGTCATAGTAATGCTCCTTGAAAAAGGTCAATGTTGTTCCTCTCTTTCTCATGGACTTAATACTATTTGAGTTTAAAGAAACAATTTTTAAGCTATATAAGTCCATGAAAGAGAGGAGGGATTACATATTTTTCAAGTGTCTTTTTTTCTTTTTCCTTGCTTCTGCCAGTGTTTTCCATTTTTTTCCAGTGTCAGGCTTGGGGTCAGATTTTTCTGGCTGTTCTAAATCAGAGGGCATCTCTACTTGAGATGAAGAAATTGAAATAGAATCTAATTCTTCTTCCATTTCTGTCTGTCCCCACTGGGAGAGCAGTATATTGATTTGTCAGTAAAACTGGCTCAGTTTCTGTGGTTTGTTTGGAGGAAGTCTTGTTTTTCCCATGAGAGACTATCTGAAATTCTTCTCCATCTTTGGGGGGGCATCACTGCACAAGGAAGCTGAATCCTGTCATCTGGTGGGTTTTCATCTGATTGCTCATTACCTGTGTCAGAGTTAGTCTGGGGAGAGGGCTCCATGCGCATTGCAGTGGGGGTATCTGACCTTCTTCTGTTGACAGGTACTCTTTGCTGTGTGTGGGCAGCTTTATTTATATAAAAGTCCTGTTCTGCATAGTCTGCACTGGTGGTATTGTGAGCTGCCCAGGGACATGTTGTAAATAAATGTCCTTCCTTATCACATAAGTTATATTTTGGGGTGGCTGTGCGGTGATATCCCGCATGTCCCACCGATCCACGTACAGAACATTTAATTTTCTCTCAGTTTGTGCTAATGTGCCTAGAGGAGTCACATTTGAAACACACAAGCGGTTGTCTTTGATAAAAGAGTATCCTCTTGTCTCTCTTCCCAGGAAAAAAAACAATTTGGCAAGTGTTCAGTGCCATGTAGTGTGCTTTGTAACTTAATTTTGAATTTCCAACCTCCCGTCCAGAACCCTTCCTTATCTATAATAGGTCAGTTGTGCTTTGAATATCGCACTTCTTTTCCAGCCAATACATAATGTCTGTTAGGTTCACCCCCTTCGTTCCTAAAAAGAATAGTCACTATTTTTATTGTGGGTTTTGTCAGGGGGGATAGCCTGAAAGTGAATCCAGATGGCATAATTTTTCTGAGTGGAATGGAGTACCCAGAATTTATGTAACAGTTCTTCCGATCTAAAACCTATATCGTAAATCATTTGTCCTGTGGCATGAATGAGAGCATATACTTCCAATTGTGAGAAACCCATTTTGTTTTTAATATCTTTACCTACAAAAAAAAATGTGTGATGGACCCTGCATTCCCCCCAAATATCTTAGTCACACCTCATGTCTTCGTTTGGCATTTTCTACAGGTTTTTGGAGTAGGCTAGCAAATGTAGGTCTCTGTGGCTCTGTCAGGGATTCCGTGACCACAGTAACCGCTGTCTGCAAAAGTTCTGAAGCTTCCGATACTTCATCAGTATTCACTGAATTTACAGTCTGAGTTTCATAAAAGATTTCTTCTACAGGTTCAGTAGTTAAATGTAATGGGTTACCTGACTGATTTTGTTGGCTGGTACCATCGTTTATCTGCTTCTCCTCAGTCGCTTGGTTTATATGCTCAGGTATTTCAGGTTGGCGACCAGGCTGCAAAGTTTGCACAGTGACTTGCTCCATGGGTGAGTGATGCGGGTTGGGCTGTTCCACTGGTTTCCATTCAGGTGTACCCAGTAAAGGGATATCAGGATCTGGAAGCCAGATGCTGTTCGATGCTCTTTTCCATCCGGCTGATTTTAAAGCAGTTTTGAGTGACCATTTTGAGCTAGTAGAAGCCTCTTCTCCTCTGGCCAAATCTGAAGTTCGATCCGGGGCATCATTAGAAGCGCCAAACTGAAAAATTTGCTGGAGGGTTGATTTCTTCCCTGGTATGACAGGGGAAGCATTAGTAAGATGTTTTTTTCTTTTTTCTTCTTCCAGTCTATTTTCTCCAAAGTATATTCTTTCCACATTGTGGAGCTGCTTCTGAAGTTTTTGTTTCTTCTCCTCCATTGATTTTTGTAGGTTTTTTTTTCAGCTGTGGCAATCACTTCTTCCTTGGTTAGGTCCATATTATTTTGTGAAGAAATATCCATATCTACGTTGTCTGCTGACATACGGCAACTAGGAGTGCCCTCAGCTTGCACAGCATTGTGCTCTTCACCACATCCTGGAGTCGACTGTCCAGAATCCTCCATCATCTAACAAGGGTTCCCCCTACAGTCCTGTAGAGGAATTTTTTTTATTGAAATCTGAACAAAATCATAACAAAGTATATGCAAATCGATATTACATCATACATTACCATAAAAAGAAAGAAACAAAAAAAAAATATTCATCCATACAATGACCCTAAACATAAAAGAAACAGTATAACCCACCCTCCCCTTTCTCACTTATAAGAGTAGGGGAATCAAAACAACATATATAAGACTGTATTCCATCATAAAAATCTTACAAAAGAAAAATACAAAAATAAAAATAAGTATTATTTTATACAATTACCCTAGAACATAAGAACAACATTTTGACCCATCCTTCCCCCTCCCCACTGTACGAGTAGAGGATTTTTTCCATTAAATACAAAACAAAATCATAAAAATATATAAAACTCATCAGCACAATACACCAGCCCACAAAAAAAGAATAATACAAAGCATAAGTAGTATTAGTTCATACTATTATGCAACATATATATCAATCAATATTTTTACAACATCAATCAAACCTTTAACATGATGTAAAAAAAGCTTTAAATAAACTCAAATTGATTCCAAAATGCAGACTAATTCTGTAAATCATATTTCTTATATTCTTTTTGTTTTAAGGAACTTAATTCCGTCTGTAAACTATGAAATAAATCTAATTCAGAAATCAATTGCTGTTGTAAAGCTAAACAAAATCTGCATATCCAAATCCAGTATAACAAATGCACATGAATTAAACGAAAAGTACTCAAAGCCCTCTGTTCCATTTTTTTGGGTGGAATTCCATAATACAAAATATCAGATTCTGGAGGAAAGTCCATCTTATGTTTCCATCTATGTTTTAAAATATCCCAAAATCTTACCACATAAGCGCATTGAAAATATAAATGGTCCATTGCTTCTATTTTCATAATATATTCTATCTTCGGACAATATCTTTCCTGTATCATCTTATGTTTTTGATTCCCTTTTACATTAATTCTATTATGAATACCCAACCATACAGTATCCCACATGTGCATCGGAATATGACTATTCATAATGTATTCTGATATACACATCTGATTTGTCTTTGTAAAAGCCGAAAATGGGTATTCAATAAAATATGTATTTAGGATATGTTTGTAAAAATTCTTATGTGTCATGGATTGGACTTGTATACAACAAATATTCCACAATTTAATTTTATCGAAAACCCCCTCCCATCTTTTAGCTAATCTTGGGCTTTGCTTATTTTTATGTAAAAAAAATATTTCCCTTCCAATCATGGAGTATACCCGCTAGGGTTAATCTGCCTCTCATCCCCCATAATGGTTCAATATGACCTAATAAAGGAACCAAATTGGAGTATAAGAAAATGGAAAAACAAAATTGGGTTTAACATATTAATCCCTCCTTCCCGTAACCCTAGATATAATACATTTCTTTTAATTGGGTTCAACCTGCTCCCCCCAAAATAACTAAAAAATAAGCCCGATAATGGAACTTCCAACTTCTTAGGTAATGGAAAAATAACACTTTTATACAAAAAAAGGGAACCAAAAAGGTTTTTATATTATACGCCCTTTTTTTCTTCAATACCTTCTATTTGTTCCAAGCTGCAACTTTTATTTTCCCTTTATTTAATGCCTTATCCCAATTATAATATGCCATATCATCTCCACCTAAATATAACCCTAATACACAACAGGTTTCCATAGCTATCGGGTACCCTCCCACTCACTCTTGAGAGTGTGGGTATCCTGCTATTCTCATTATTTTTGTTTTATTTAAATTGAGTCAAGCTCCTGAGATTCTGCCAACTGAGTGTATCACCTCACAAGCAATCAAGAAAGAGGATTCATCTTTCAAAATTAAGCATAAATCATCAGCGTATGCTATAGCTTTACACTGATGTTCATTATAACCTGAACTATCATAAATTCTTGGGGATTTTTGTGATATCCTTAATAGAGGATCTAAAGTGAAAATGTACAGACTCAGACTCAGGGGACACCCATGTCAAACTCCTTTCAAAATTTTATGTCTATCGCCCCCAACCATTTTCATATGGAATTACATATGCTAAAGCATAACACAAATGGATCCATTGGATAAACTCATTTGGAATACCATATGCACTTAAAGTTAACAACAAAAAGAATGTGAAACTTCATCAAATGCTTTGGCTTGGTCCAAACTAATTGAATCAGGCAAAATGTGCCGGTTCAGAGGATTTAGCAAAGCAGTTTCTGATGGGTTAGGTGCCCAAAATAACTGATCAACAATGGAAGCAGCTGGGGGAGATCATGGCCTGGAAATTAGGCAAGCAATACAGGGGTTGAATCAGGGAAGGCGGGGACCGATGGGTGTCCCATAGAGTTTTATAAAACATTGAAAGAACAGGTGGTGGATTCGCTATATCAAGTGTTCTCTGAAGTTAGAGAGGGGAGCCTCCCAGTCTCCTTTAGAGAGGCAGTCATCCATTTGGTACCAAAGCCAGGAAAAGATGGGCAGGAGTGTTCCTCATTCCGACCGATCTCCTTACTAAAT
Organism: Neoceratodus forsteri; assembly: GCA_016271365.2. NCBI lineage: Eukaryota > Metazoa > Chordata > Ceratodontiformes > Ceratodontidae > Neoceratodus > Neoceratodus forsteri. The sequence goes on from CM028130.1 coordinate 949,290,024, forward strand.
TGTGATGCTAAAATACTGGCTAAAGTGCTGGCAAGGAGATTGAACCAGCTCATGCCTGAGTTAGTTCACCCAGACCAGACAGGTTTTGTCACAGGAAGGAGCTCATCATAATATGAGAAAGCTGCTTAATGTAATATGGAGAGCCTCACGTGGACAGAAGAATATTGCAGTTTTAATAATGGATGCTCTGAAGGCATTTGATCGTATAGAATGGAAATATTTGTTGAAGGTTCTCCAGATGTAGGGATTAGGGATGGATTTATCTGCTGGATCAGAAGTATGTATAGAGCCCCGAGGCAAGAGTGTTAGTGAATGGGAAATTAACAAAAAATTCACCCTTCATAGGGGTACCAGGCAGGCTGCCCTCTGTCACCTTTATTATTTGCACTAGCTATAGAGCCTTTAGCGATTGCAATTAGAAATTAAGGAAATTAAAAGGAGTAATAGGGAGGGTCGGTAAGGAACACAAGATTACTCTATACGCAGATGATATGTTACGATATGCTCAGGAACCAGCCAACTCAGTTCCCGTTATTAGAGCTGATAGGGAAGTTTATGCCTTTTGGGATATAGAATAAACATCCACAAATCAGAAACACTGCTGTGGGGAGAAATTGAAAGAGGATTTGAAAACACAGTCTGGGGTCTTAAAAAGATGAAAAGGAATTTACATATCTGGGAATTCGAACTGGACATGACCTAAGTCAGCTATATAAGCTAAATTATGGACCAATGGTACAGAGCATAGAAGAAGAACTAAAAGATGGAGGATCTGCCTATATCATGGTTAGGCCCATAAATCTTATAAAATGAACACTCTGCCTTGAATTTTGTATCTGATGCAAATGCTGCCCATGGGGCTAAACAAGACAGATATGAAAAGGTGGATAAAGCCTTTGTAGACTTCTTATGGAGGGGAAATGACCAATGGTGAGTCTTCATGGCTACAGGCAGAGGGGACAAGGGTGGGTTAAATCTACCAAACTTAAAAAATTATGCGTTAGCCATGCATTATAGATTTATAAGTGACTGGGTAAATAGGCCAACAGAAGCTGGGTGGTTAGACCTAGAGGAAGGGGAAAGAGTGGTAAGAGCATCAGCTTTCCTGGGAGGGGGAAGTAGGAAGGCATATGGTAGGCAGGCGAACCTGAACCCATTAGCGATGTCAGTGTTAGAAGGTTGGGAACAGCTGTTGAAATGGTTCGGTGTGAAATCAGGGGAAGAAACACTTTTACTATCAATTAGGGGGAACCCAGGAATTTTGGTGGGACTGGAAGATAAAGGTTTCCTGGTATGGGAGGAAAAGGGTATAAAATGTGTAAAATACATGTGGAGAAAATGGCAGTTAGTGTCAGGAGTGGAGCTTGGGGAATGCCTAGGGGCAGGGATGTTTCGAATCTTACAAGCAAGCAATTATGCTAAAACAATTATGAGAAGTCAAACAGACAACTCCCCCTTGGAGCAGATAGAAACTATGGTTCTTGGTACTCGGGTGGGGCCGGGTGGAGTAATAGGAAGAGCGGCAAGGATGGGGCATCAATACCTGCCTGACTATACCAGTAAAATTAGGGCCCTGTGGAATAGAGATCTGGGGAGGATGATACCAGATCAGGGTTGGGGCCTACTACTACAACTCCATAAAGGGTTATTAGTCTGTAATAAGTATCGGGAATCATACTATAAGTTTGTTCATAGGCTCTATTGCCCCCCAGATATGGTTCATAGATTCCGCCCTGAGATATCCCCTCTGTGCAGGAGGTGTGGGTTGGAGCGGGGAATGAATATGCATTGTTTCTGGGAGTGCCCAATCTTAAAACAGTTTTGGGAAGCCATAGCCAGGGAAGCTGGTAGGGTGTGGGGTAGGCAGATTGATCAGAACCCAGTGGTCATGTTGTTCGGGGTGAATGATTCAGAGGATGAGGACTGGAGACCCCTCCCAAGATGTGTACGAATTTTGGTTATTTTGGCCAGACATTGCATATTAAATACATGTGTTTCTAATGAAGTGCCCACTATTCAAGTCTGGAAAAATATGTGTCTGCAAGTAATATGTCTGGAAAGATTATATTATGTGAACAAAAACAGAGAGGACCAATTCTGGGAGGTGGGGAACATTCATGGCCACATTGCCACCAGAAGAGATGAATGCATTGAGAAAAGACCTGCAAGAATAGAATGAAATGATAGGGAATTTGAAAGGGAGGTGGGGCAAATATAAAGGATGAATTGGGAAAGGGGGGGCGGCATCCTGGAGGAATGAGATGGAGAGGGTATAACATGGAAGATAAACCTTTTATTAATGAATTAACAGCCTGCACAATTGATTAGTCTATGTTACTGTTAGCTTATTTTAGTTTTCGTCTTGTTAGTGTAACTTTTGGTTGGAGTGGAGTAATTTAGGTGGATACTAATAGGGGAAGGGGTATCGTGGGTAGATGTTATATAGAGGAAGAAGTGGGGGTCATTGGTAGATGTTGCATTACTGTAATAACTGTCCTTTATTGTCTGTGTTTAATGTGAGTTTTGTACTTTGTATTAATGTGGAAAATTAATAAACAAATTATGGGGAAAAAAAATCCTGAAGGGAAATCTCCAGGACTGTTATGCCTGGGTTATATACCACCAACTGACCTATATGTAACCATAACCCTATACACCTACAGGTATTAATGACTTACCACATCTCATAATGTTTTACCTATATGATATGTTTCTGCCATATATACTGTTTCTAGTTTCTACATATATTCTGCTATATTTCACAGTACAATAACATGCTGTATGCTTTTCTGATAACATTGCAAGTATATTCCAGACTCACCGTCTACAGTGAGACTGATAACAGCTTTTCTGTTTATTGCTATGATTTTCCTTTATTCTAAATTTTATGCCAAGCTATGCATATCTGTTTCCTGGTGTTACCACCCAGATATTACACTCTGCATATTATATCCAATTGTATTTGTCTGCCTTATCCAAATGTTGTATTCTTATCAGTAATTTATATGTAACTGCCAGCCAGCCCCTGCCCAGTCTCTGAGATTTTGGTGTTCTTTCCGTACGTTTGTTCATGTCCGTTTGTGTCTAGATCTAGATTTATATAGTACGGTGCCTGGCTGACTGGTGGAAATCATCCTCTTTGTAACTCCTTGTTACATGCTTTGGTGTGAGTATTTTAGTAATAAACTATTTGTTATTACGTACTTGTCCTGTGTTTTCTTTACTTAGTCACATGCATACAAAACTAACTATGAACAGGACTCATATGTAACATTTATTTATTTATTGAAAATGTTTCACCAGGAAAGGCACACTGAGCAAAAAGATGCTCGTCTCACGGTGCGACCTGGGGGGAGGGGTTACAGAGGAGGCAGATATACATACAAAAGTTAAATTTAGAAGTACAGTAGAATAATACAGATAATGTACATAGTTGGGTGGGATTACATTTGAACTTGTTACATAGGGAGAACAGTACAGTACATGATCTTCAAAGACAAGGTATACATTTCATGGGTACACATCAAGCGCAATACATGATTACATAAGTGCCGGTAACAGAACTTGAGTGCCAGTAACAGAACTTGAGCTGAAGCGAGATGCACCAAGTTGACAGTAGGAGTTGGAGAGCAAAGACAGAGGGTAGGGGAGGAGTGGACTAGTAAACACTAGGTGTTAGGGGGGTGGTTTAGGTGTGGTGGGGAAGGAGAGGGGAGTTAGTAGCTGTGAGTAAGGCTGAAGAGTGTAGGTTATGTAGGAAGGACGGAGGGAAAGGAGATATTAGGAGTGAATAAGAGTGAGAGTGTAAGTGCGTAGGGCAATGTATAAGCCAGACAATTAGGCAAAGGCCAAGCCGCTGGTCAGGCGTTAAGGGGGGACGGGGGAAGAGAAGCTATCGGGGGGGAGGTCAGGGGCAGTTGCAATTTGGTGCGAGAAAGTTAGTAAGGGCAGAGGATAGGGAGTGTTTGGATGAAGAATGGCGGATCTGGGCCAGCAGGCCATTCCAGAGTTTAGGGAAGAGGTAAGAGAAGGCCGATTGGCCGGCGGTGGTCCTTCCGTGAGGGATGACTAATAGCCTAACATCAGTGGACCTGAGGGCATGGGTGGGGGTAGGTGGGGAAGATAGGGAGGATACAATGTAGGGCGGGAGAGAGCCGAGCCAGAAGTTGGAAGTGAATTTAACGCTATGAATCAGGCGCCGGTTACTCAGGGATGGCAAGGCCAGTCTACGATAGAGCTCGCAGTGATGTGAACGGGGGGGCATCGAGGGCAAAGCGGCAGAAAGCATTAAAGAGGAGGTCAAGTCTGGCTAGGTGGTCTTAGAGGCAGAGCTGTAAATGGCATCACAGTAGTCGAGGAGGGTAGAATCATTTTCTGACTAATTCACGCCTGACAGGTAGCAGGAGACTAGTGCAGTTTCTATAGAGGGCACCAAGTTTTGGGTGCAGTTTTGAAATGGTGGCATCCCATGTGTGGAAAAGGAGAGGTGGCGATCGAGCCAAACCCCTAGATATCTGAAGGAGGGCACTTCATCGAGGATAGTGTTATTTAGGGTATGGAAGATCAGAGGGTGGGTGAGTTTGGATAGACGCTATCTACTGCCGAAAGTCATAGAGACAGTTTTCTTGGCATTTAGGGAGAGTTGGTTGGTATTGAACCAGTACTGGATTTTGTTGAAATCGGTTTGAAGTTTGGAGGTGAGTTCTTCGTGGGTCCGGCCGGAGGTAAAGAGGACCGTGTCATCTGCATACATGTGGATTGCGGTAGTGGAGCAAGAGTTAGGCAAATCATTTAGAAGGATGGCGAAGAGGATGGGGACAAGAACTGAGCCTTGGGGAATGCCGGTGGTGATGGGGGGGGAGGTGTGGTCAGCTATTTTAGTGGATTGGGTTCTATTTAGTAGGTAGGCACTGAACCAGTTTGTGGTGGACGCTGCTAACCCAGCCCCTGTTAGGCAGGATAGGAGGAGAGAATGGGATACCGTGTCGAAGGCTTTTGCTAGGTCAATGAAAATAGCTGCAGTGATTAGCCCTTTATCCATCCCAGTGAGGATGGAGTCCGTGAGTCTTAGTAGGGAGGAGGTGGTAGAGTGGTGTTTTCTGAAACCGGACTGAAATGGGGTGAAGAAGTTAGATTCTGAGAGAAAGTGGGAGAGTTGGGATAGCACCAGGTGTTCTTGGAGTTTGGCGAGGGTGGGAGGAGGGAGATGGGATGGTAGTTAGTAGTGGAGGTAGGATCACCACCTTTTGGAAGAGGTAGGACAGTGGCATGCTTCCATTTGGAGGAGTGACTCGGTGGTGAAAGAAAGATTTAGTAGGGCCACGAGGGGAATAGCGATGGCGGGGGCAGATAGGAAGAGGAGTTTGTTATCGAGACCATCAGGGGAATTGCCTTTGGAGGGGTTGAGGGAGTGAAGGGCATCTAGGGTTTCAGTGGGGGAGATGGGTCTGAAGGAAAAGGGGAACCTACCAGACGGTAGGGGGATAGATGTCTGGGGGGCGGGTGGTTGCAGGAGGTAGGGAATCGAGGAGGGCCAGGGTGCAAGTAGTGAAATAGGAATTAAACTCAGAGGCTACCTGCAGGGGGTCGGAGAGGAGAGTCCCTTGGGTGAGGAGGAGAGATGGGGGCTTGCTGTCTGGGGGAGAAAAGAGTTAATGACTTTCCAGAATTTAGAAGGTCTCCTAGATTTGCATTTAGGGTGTTGTTAAAATATTCAGCCTTAGCTAAGCAGATGGCCATAGTCAGTACTTATGCGGGAGCATGCGGTAGGTGATATAGTTGCTTGGGAGGAGCGTGATTTGTAGTTTCGCCAGGCCTTGTCACGGCTTATTGGCAAGCTGTCAGCTCAGGGGATATCCAGGGTAGTGAGACCCACGGACCCGAGCCCGCACGGGGGCGGTTTGTCCCAGGCGGTGAGGAAGGTGTTCCGAAGTGCATAGGGCCGAGTCCATGTTAGAGCAGCTTGACTTGGGACCCAATTAGAGTGAGAGAGATCTTCCAGGAGGGGGGAAAGGCTGAGGGATTTGTAAGACTGTTGGAATATAAATTTGGGAGGGGATTTGACTCTGTGGATTTTGCGGACCAAGTAGATTAGGTGGTGATCACTAACGGAATCAGGGAGGAGGTCTGAACTGATGACACGGTGTGGGTGGGATGTAAGCGCCCAGTCTAGGAGGGAGTGATTACCAGATTTCTGGTTTGAGCGTGTGGGTTCCGTAATTGTTTGGCTAAGGTTGAGAGCGGTTATCTCAGTTTGGGTTTTGTTAAAGGTGGGTGCTAGCCAGTCGTGGTTAAAGTCACCCATGACGTATAGTTCACCCAGCTGGGCAAGAGATGAGAGCTGGCACAGAAGGTCGGTGACTATTGTGGTTGGCGTGCCAGGGCAGCAATAAATACCAGCCACAAAGATAGGTAATGAGGAGGGAAGGGATAGTTTTACCATAAGAAGCTCGTAAGCTTTGGGTTCAGCTTTTGTAGAGAGACAGTGAAGGGAGGCTGTTCTGATGTAGATAGCCACCTCCTCCTCTGGAGGGCCGGTCTTGCCGTGTAATGGTGAACCCTGAATAGCGATGGTATTATCTGGTAGGCTGGGGTTTAGCCAGGTCTCAGATAGGATGATTATGTCAGGGGCATGGTGGGCTAGGACCTGGCTGATCGAGCTTAGGGGCTAGGCTACGAATATTTAGATGGAGAAGGCATAAGCCTCGGAGGAGGTAGCCAGAATGAGTGTCAGTGGTGGCCTTGGCTGAGGGGTTCGGTATGGGGTGGTTGGGGCCTGAGGTAGGGGTTGGGCCAGGATTAGGGTGTATATCTCCTGCAGCCAGAAGGAGTAGGGCAATGGTTAGGTGGTAGCTTAGAACATGGAGAGTCCAGGATTTTACCATGCGCTGGCTGGAGGTGCCAGTAGGGCGGGCTGAGTGGAGGAAGTGGGTACTGGTGTGGGAGAGAGAGGCCAGAAGGCAGCCAAAGGAAAAGACCGAGGAGGAGGAGGGGGTGTAGGGAAATGGGACCAGGAGATAGCTGGGAGGGATGAAGTCGACTTATAGGGGGCATTAGTAGGATGAGTCAGAATAGCCGGTGGGGGGGAGCTGGGTAGGCACTAGGAGGGGGAGTTAAAATGGGAAGGGACAGTAAAATGGGGGAGATCAGAAGTACAAGGGTTATTGATGGGGACATTTTACCAGATTTGGGGAAGAGGTGCCCAAACGTAGTGCCTTGGTAATAGCAGGGTGGTGAATTTCAAGTATGTTGGTTGCCCCTCAGAAAGCGTAGATACCACTTTGGAGTAGTGGTACTGTCATGGACTCTGGTGGCTAGGGTACAAGGTTCAAGACCCTGGCAGGGCAGTTGGGATAAGACCTGGCTGAGAGCAGGGATCCAGGCTCTAGGTGACTTAAAGTGGCTGGGTTTGGGCCAGGAAACAGGGTTGAAATAGTTACTCCTAGTGGTCACTGGGGTTAGTGACAGGCTGGGTGTGGGTCAGGTGATAGGGCAGGGGTTAGTGAGTAGTGCTAGCCAGATGGCAGGGTGAGGGTGAGGTGTGGGCAGAGGTAGAGGTGGGAGTAGGGAGAGAAGTAGCCTAGTCAGGTAGAGAGGTTACAGGAAGTAGGAGGGGATTTAGATGGGAGACTGAGGTGGAAAGATCAGAGGGTCCCTCTAGTGGCTAGCAGGTATAACCTGCAAATGGAAAAGTGGGGACTTAGTAAAAACTATAGAGGGGAAGTGAGTGGGGAATCCAGCTGTCTGGAGGTCAGGAACTGTGGAACATCTTGGCGACATGTGGCTAATGCTGTGGCTAGTAAGGAATTCATGACAGGCAAGTTGCTGTGAGGACTTGTTTAATTCTTCTCAGTCTGTGTTTTACAATGTGACTCATAAGGCACCAGGAACCCTGCTTCTATTCAGACAGACTGCCTTTGTCTACTGGATACACTAACAGCAGAGTGAGAAGAGAAACAAACAAAACAAAACAAAACACGTTGCATTTTGTGATAACTTTTCTCTCTTAAAGTCATCCACACACGCCTACCCATTTGCCAGTGTTCATCTACTGTGGTTCAAACACATGAGCTGATCAACAAATGGTTAAGGATTTCCCTACTTGACAGACATGTCTATGGTAATTAGCACATAGTTGAGAGAAAACATCTTGGCTTATCTCATTACACATGGTGGATGGGAGTGCTATAATGAATTAACTAAAGATGACTTAATTAAAGATACTTTGGATCCAATTCAGTTGATCTGTGAGCAGTATGTTGCTCTGAGACTGTCGATTAAAAAGCAGTCCGCTAAGGACTGCTCGTATTTCATTATTAGCTTCATTACAGATGTTGATTCCAGTGAAGTCCAGTTTTACTGATTATAAGAAATCTGTTGGAGAACAGAATGCAGAGCATTTGAAGAATGTAGGCAGACTTCAATCTGAGCTGCAGGCATTACGTCAGCAGAATGAATCTGCTAGCTACTTCAGATGAACACTCTAATATGAAAGTGCTTGAGCTGAGGGAACTTTGTAATAAACTGCAGCTTGATAGACAGCAAGTTTTACAAATGATATACTGTCTAAAACAAATGAGTCTTTAATTCAGGAGAATGATGAACTGAAAGCTGATTTGCAGACAGGGGTGTCATGATTTAGAACAGTTAAGGCTAGATCACGCTGAGGTGTCTGCAGTCTGCAGGGTATTATAGAAAGACATGTCTAGAGGTTTGTTTGCTGCAAATGCCAAGGTTAATCAAGACAAATGTTTTGTTAAAGTGGCGATGTTGCACCAACAAAGACTCCTTTAACAAGGTCACATTAAAGCTATGAAGGGCTTTAGTTATGCCCCCACTGATGTTTATTCTTCTGTGGAAGAGAACTCTGATGCAGAGGATTCTGCAGATCTATCAGAGCAGGCTAGCCATACGGCTGTCCCTGCTCCTGTTTTGTCACACAATGGTGGATGTTCTCATTCACAAAATGGAGGTGGATGTCAACATCTTATGCAGCAGTGCCATTCACAAAATGGCACTGACCTACAACAAGATGGGCATCCTCAGGAGGTCCTCCTCCAAGATGGCCGCATCGTACCTCTGCTACAAGATGGCGATGGCAGCAGCCAAGGATAAATTAAAGCTCTCCTACCCCTGCAATTGCTGTTTTCAATTCAAAAGACATAAAAGAGATTAATACTATGACTGATGAGGCTATACAGAAGATAGGTATAGCTGAAGAGCAGTGAGACAGATTGCATGAGGAGGTCAACAAAATGATAAAGTAAGCTAGTTCACAGGAAATGTACTAAAGTCAGTAGCACAGACTGCTGCAGAGATTGCACATAATACCTCCAGAGCTGTAGCTCTAGAAACTGACCAGAAACCACCTACAGGCAACCCCATGCAGGCTGCCCATTCAGCACAACAGATTGCTGACAGCATTGGGCATATGCAGCCTAATGATAATTTGAGTTGTCATCGGGCAAATGTGAGCTCACATTGCGAAATGCTTAGCCTTCCAGGGGACTGTAAAGTGAAAGTCTTAAGGTTGATAATCGACCCTGGTCTTTGATCCAAACTCAAGCCAGCTGTACGGAATGGTGATAACATGGATTTTGATGAGATCTGTACTAATTTGTTATCTGCTGCCAACCCAGGAGTTGTAGGTGTGCGTTTAGCCTTGAATATGAGACAACAGGCTAGGGAATCCCCTGCCTCATACCATTCCCGCTTGTGTGACATAGGCATGCTCCTTGCAAAGGAGAAGCATAACACAAACCAGACTGAATACAAGGATTTGTATATCAGAAACATGACAGCAGCCCTGAGTGAGAGGGTTGAGTGTGAGTGTTCCCAGAGCAAGACACTTTGATAAAATTAAACAGTGACAGAGAGACTGTATCAGATTTACATCTGGTCTCTCAGTTCTATAGATAAACACAAGGTTGCTGCAATACAGCAACCTATCAGAGGCATCACCACTTATGCAGTGGAAGGAGGAGGGAACCACCTGCTCAGTTGCCACATACTATCGGGACCAAGCGGCAACAAATATGGGCATGGTAAAAGAATACCAAGAACAATTATCAGGATAAGAAGCATTTTAATGCTACTCTTTCTGTGACTAATAAAGGCAGCTGGAATTACTGGACTGGGCTACCATATAAACAGATTGCTAGGGAAAATAAAAGGTTGAGAGAGATGTTAGATCAAGTCAGACCTGCTAGAGGCCCTGGTAGTGACCACATCATGGCAGCAATTATTCCAGCATCCCAGACCACGGTGGGGGGGATACAGGATCATAGACAGTCCTGGTCTTGCAGCTTCTTTTTACTACTCCAACACCACCCCCATCCCCCACATTACCAGCACCAGCTCCACCTACCATGCAGCCCTCTCCACTGACATCTGCCTTTGGAGCATCACCTGTGGCAGCAGTGGCTACCACTAGACAAAGTCAGTTACTTCCAGCTTATAATGTGAATAAAACCAGAACTGGTCAGAAAGTGCAATTAATGTCTGCACAACTCACGGGGGGGGAGCCCTAATAAATCACAATGACAATTAGAGATCCCAGTCTGCATTGTTTCCCCTGTGGTTGTGGATACAAGTGGAAGGCCTTTTGTAGAGGTCATGGTAGGGGGCAGCCAACAGGTAATGCTGCTTGATAAATGAGCAGCTACGTCAGTACTACATGATGAGGATCCAGCTTCCTCACACTGGTCCACCGGATGGTTGACCGTGCTCAAGGTGTGGATGGTACCATATTGCAGACATACAGGTCCATCTCCATTCCAGTGGTAGTGGGTATCCTAAACACCCAATTAACTTTTCACCTCATGGTATTTGTCATCGAGGCACAGGTCAGGAAGCATAGGAAAACCAGGAGCAGTTGTAGAATTTACCAAAATATTTATTTATGCTAGCAGTAACATAAAAAAATTTGTTCGTGATAACTATTTACAGAGGCAAAATAAACAGAAAAAGTACATCTGAGTTTTTCTTCAATCTCTGTGTCCATTCTTCTCTCTCAAGCAATTGCAGCTCAGCTCTCTTATAAGTCCTTCCAACCCCATTCTTAACAAGTAGCCTGTTCTTGTAAGTATCAGGCAGGTGCCAGGCAGGAAGACAGTGTGCCTGAGCTGAGGCCCCTTTCCACAGCTCTTCTGCAAAATGCTTTAAACTTGCAGTCAGGTAACCTCTTGAGTTTACAAAAGCTTTTTGCAATTATCTCAAAATATAATTATATACATTTCAACAGTAACACTATACATTTTCTAAACAGAGGGATCCCAATATTAGTCACATTTCCACATAATGATATGCATATTTTTTTTTTTAATTTCTATTTATTCACCTCCCTGCCTGCTGTCCCCGACCCTTCAGGAGCCTCAAGGCAGACATCCCTCTACCTTCTACCCTGCCCGTATGACCCTCTGGAACCCCATGTAGCTTCGGTTTACCCCCCGAATGGGGATGGGGCAGAGCCCCCTTACCCCATCAATCAACTTACGTCCGGTCCAAGGGCCATCGGCGGCGAAAGCACATCAAGGCATCGCCTTCTGGAGGCTCCGCTTTCCCGGGCGACGGCAGGCATTTTCCACTTTTTCTCCCACCCTCAGCAGCGTAGGGACCCCTGACGCAAGGCTCAGGACGCCATGCTGTATCAAGGCAGCCCTTCCCTAACATTAGGGGCTCCAGCACCCCGAGCCTCCGCCGAGCCAGGCAAGTGCTCGGCCACTGCCTTAACCCTCCCAGAGTAGGCAAGCTGTCATGGGATGCTCAAGCCCAACTCCCCTGGCCAGCCCACCAGCGACCCAAGTCCGCCCGAACCCGGTCGCCGGGCGTGAGCAAGGTGTGGCGCCCAGCACTCAACCTCAGCCACCAGGCTGGACTAATATATTTTATATCAGCAGATATGCAAGGGGAAAAGGACAGAAAGCAAGGGAAAGCTGAGAGAGTGAGAGGCAAAGAATTGCGAGACTGTTGGGAGTGATCAAGTCCAAGGTCTCACAGGAAAATTTGGTAATGCAACCAGACAAACAAGAGACAGGAAAGGAATATAACAGAACAGATCCTTGCATTTAAATACTTTCTCTATAACAACTGGGACAGGGTCCTATTTCACCCTGTCACATACACCCCCCCAAGAGGGAACCTGTTTTATCAAACAGGTTTCCAAAACTTTCTATTAATTCTTCACTAACATTTGCTGCCTTCAGAAATTAAGCACATGTGCATTATCCATTTTTTTCTATAACAGTACAGCAAACAGTAAAGTTCAAACTCATACATTTGTTTTTCAACCTTCAAAACACTCAATTCCTGATCCATATCTTGACAGAAAATCAGCATTTCTGTTCTCTACCAGATTTGTGTATCACCGTGAATTTAAATGGCTGTAGTGCCAGGTACCACCTTGTGATTCTGGATTTTTTACAGTATCTTTTATTTGGTTAAGCTCAACAGAGAGGATTGTGATATGTTACAAGAACAAAGTCAGTTCCTAGCAATAAAACTTGCGACTCCATGGCCCACTTTGCTGCTAAACATTCCTTTTCAATGGTGGAGTACCTTTTCTCTCTGTCATGCAACTTCCTGCTTATGTGCAGAATAGGATGTTCCGTCCCACCTACATTTTGACTTAGGACTGCACCTAGACCTACGTCTGATGCATCTGTTCATAACAAAAATGGTTTCTCAAAGTCTGGCTTCTAAGGCAGGAGCCGAACATAATGCAGCCTTAACAGCCCGAAAAGCTTCATCACACTCTGGGGTCCATTTACATTATTTGGGTACCATTTCTTTGTGAGTTCAATGAGGGAGTAGCTAACTCTGCAAAGTTGGGAACAAGTCTCCTGGTCAACCAGCCAGCCCAAAAGGTACAGAGCTGTTAGCTACAGCTTCTGCTTTAGACATTTCTGGCTTAACTTCTCCATTTCCCAACACATAACCCAAATATCTGGTTTCCTGCATGCCCAATGCACATTTGGTAGGATTAATAGTGAGACCTACATTTTTGATAGCTTGGATAACTGCTCGTAGGTGTTCCAGGTGGCTTTTCCAGTCTGGACTGTACACCACAACATCAACCAGGTATGCAGCACAATAACCAGTGTGAGGGATAAAATTACATCCATGTACAGCTGGAATGTAGTGGGAGCACCATGTAAACCAAATCGCATGGTGGTGAACTGATAAAATCCAACAGGAGTGGCAAATGCAGTTTTATCTCTGGATTCTTTAGCTAAACGCATTTGCCAGTAACCCTTCGTGAGATCAAGGGTACTGATATACTTTGTACTACCCAGTCTGTCCACCAAATCATCTATTCTGGGCATAGGATAGCTGTCAAATTCTGACAATTAAGTTTCCTAAAATCAAGACAGATTCTAACACCCCTTCTTTTTTGTTTACAGTTACCACTGGAGATGACCAAGCACCCTCAACTCCACTATGATAACCAATTCTTTCATTTTTCAATTTCCTTAACCACGCCAGCTCTTAACCACTCTGGTAACCTGTATGTCTTTTTGTCAATATGACTAGCATTCCTTGTCACTGTTACGTGCTCAACCCTTTTGCTCAGCCTGGTACTGTGGTAAGAGTACTGTTAAATGTCTTTAGCACATTACTTAATGTCTGCAGTTTGTTCTGAGGTTAAGAAAACATTCACCTTTACAGCATCAGCAGTTACAGTTTGTTCCAGTCTATCATAGTTACATCAATATCTTCCTTATCAGTTTCTGTAAACTAGCAAAGCAGCTTTGGCATTTTTCAACCCATTTCTTGAGGAGGTCAGTATGGTATATCTTAGGATTTTACCTGTCAGGGTCTCAATCTCATAGTTAATGTGCCAGTACATCTACGCACTTGTAAGACCCTTGCCACTTCATTAACAGTTTATTTTCTGTTATGGGTAGCAGTAGCAAAACCTTTTCACCTGGCTCGAAAACTTTCTTTTATCCCATGATCATAATATACCTTCTTCTGGTTTGGGGCCTCTTCCTGATTACTACGGGCAATTTCAATATATTTTGCCAGCTTCTTCTTAGGGCACATATAAGATGTTATAGATTGTTTCTGATGGGGTTATCTTCCCACATTTCTTTTTCACATCCAGTGGCCCTCTTGGCTGCCTACCATACAGCATTTCAAATGGTGAAAACCCTGTTGATGTCTGTGGCACTTCTCTGTGAGTAAAGGTAGGTACAGCAAGTATTGGTCCCAATCTTTCCTTCCCTTTACAAACCTTTTAACATGCATTTTAGGGTTTCATTAAAACACTCAACAAGACCATCTGTCTGAGGGTGATAGGAAGAGGTTCATATGGCAGTGATACTTAGTAGTCTGTACAGCTCCTTAAGTAATGCAGCACCAAAATTACTACCCTGATCAGTAATAATTTCTTTAGGTATGCCCACTCTGCTGAAAATTTTTGCAAGCTCTGCTGCCACTTTTGAAGCTGTAACAGTATGCATTGGAACTGCTTCTGGTATCGAGTAGCATAGTCGCATGCTACCAGGATAAATCTATTACCCTTTTTACTTTTGTCTAAAGGACCAACCACATCTATTGCAGTTCTCTCAAAAGGCACATCTATCAAGGTAGGGCAACTAGGGCACCTTGTCTTTTCTAATGACTAAGGCTACTTTCTGACACTCAGCACAGGAATTACAATAGACAGCAACATTTTCATGAATTCCAGGCCAGTAAAATCTATACAGCAATCTGGCAAGGTTGCAATCCCTCCCTGAGTGACCAGCCACAGGACTATCATGTGCTATCTGTAACAACTCTGTTCTATACTTCTGTGTTATAACCAATTGTTCTGTTTGTTCCTGTGTCTGAGGTTTAACCCAAACTGTATACAGTAACCCATTACATTTTTTAAACGTTGGTCCACACTGTTTTGGTTTCACCCCCAGCTGCTTAAAATAACCCTGGTGAGAAACCTCGTTAGCTTGCTCTGAAAGAAAATCACAATCAGTTATCAATTTAGTTTCAGCATTTTCATATGGTAACCCCTTATGTCCATCAGTCATTTGTTACCACAGTTTCTTCAGGCATCATCTTTCTTTCCTGGATTTCCAGATCTTGGAGCTGTGCTCAAACAAGTCTGAATCAAAATCACTGAAAGGAAAAGTGTCCCCACCATCTGAAATTTTCTTTGCCTGAGCTCTTGTTACCACTGCTGCTAAAACATCAGGATTTACTCCCTCTTTGATTAGCTCAGTAAATCCTGGAAAGTCACTTCCAATAATCATGGGTACAGGTAACTTAGGCACTACCCCCACTTTCATTTGGTGCGACATACCCTTAATGGTCAGAGTCACTTGGGTGGTGGGATAGTATTGAGTGTCCCCATGGATGCAGATGACACCAGTACCTGGTCCTTATGCACAGTATTTTCTCAGCACTTCAACATGCATTAGGGTCAGTCTGCTTCCGAATCAGAGTCCTTTACAGTCTTATCCCCACTTTCACATCTGTTAGTATTGCTCTAATTTGCCAAGGACAAATCTGCTCCAGTGCCACTCTCATTACTACGGCAGTTTCTTGCAGTTTGGCCTGGCTTATTACAGTTATAGCAGATAATGTCTTTGGGCACAGATTTGTTACCCCCACCAGAGTTCTTATCAGGCTTGGAGTTTAAATGGAAAAAAGAGTGTCTTACTGGTGCTTGGCTGTTACCTCGCTGCTGTGGAGTCTGTCTGGCCATTTGGTACTCCTCGGCCAAAGAAACAGCCTTTTCCACACTCTCTGGTCTGTGTTCCTTTACCCAAAGCTGCACATCTGTAGGCAGGATGTTGATGAATTGCTCCATGGCAATTGTGCTGATGATCTGTGGGGCTATTTTGTCCTCTGGTTAGAGCCATTTTTTCAGGAGTTCTTTAAGTCGAGTGAAGGCTTCTTGAGGATTGTCAACCAAGTTGTACCTCAGAGATCGAAATCTTTGCCTGTAGGTCTCTGGAGATGTCATACCTTTTCAGGATTTCCTTTACTAGGTCATAGTTTTCTGACTGTGCAGTGTCCATATTGCTGTAGGCAAGTTGGGCTTTCCCTGTCAGACAGGGTACCAGTTGTCAGGTATGCCTCGATATCATCTGAGGGACATAACTTTGTAAGTTTAATAGCTTTCAAGTTGCTTCCATTTTGTTGCTCATCTGAATGTGTGCCAGATCTCTGCTTTTGATAGCTTGCAAGGCATCCAGCCATCACTGCTCCTGTTGCTGCATCTCTTCTCTCATCTGCTGCTCCTGTTGCTGCATCTCTTCTCTCCTCTGTGCTTCTAAACATTGAATCTCTCTGCTTCTCAGTCTCTTTTTGTTGTATAGCCCACCATTTGAAAAATCCATCAGGCTTTCAGGTTTTGTCACTGCCTGTTCTTTTTCCATAACTTGTGCTGGCTGTACAATCTCAGCTTGACTTCTGTCTCTGCTAGTTTGGCTGCCATTCTCCTGGTAACCACTCCTGGACTTGTTCTACAGAATCCATACCTTCTATGCCTTCCTGGTACTAGGTCCAGTACCCACTCACAAAACACCTAGCTTGGAGTATGCATGGCATAAATCCCACTTAGACTGACACCATCTGTCATCGAGGAAAAGGTCAGGAAGCATAGGAAAACTAGGATCAGTTGTAGAATTCACCAAAAATATTTATTTATGCTAGCAGTAAAAAAATAAATAAATAAACTTGTTCAGTATAACTATTTACAAAGGCAAAATAAACAGAAAAAGTCCATCTGAGTTTTTCTTCAATCTCTGTGTCCATTCTTCTCTATGAAGTAATTGCAGCTCAACTCTTTTATAAGTCCTTCCAACCCCAGTCTTAATAAGCATTCTGTTCTTGTAAGTATCAGGCAGGTGCAAGGCAGGGACACAGTGTGCCTGAGCTGAGGCCCCCTTTTCCACAGCTCTTCTGCAAAAGGCTTAAAACTTGCACTCAGGTAACCTCTTGAGTTTACAAAAGCTTTTTGCAATCATCTCAAAATATAATTATATACATTTCAACAATAACACTATACATTTTCTAAACAAAGGGATCTCAATATTAGTTACATTTCCACATAATGATATGCATATATTTTTATATCAGCAGCTATGCAAGGGAGAAAAAAGACAGACAGCAAGGGAAAACTGAGACAGTGAGAGGTAAAGAATTGCGAGACTGTTGGGGTGATCAAGTCTGAGGTCTCACAGGAAAATTTGGTTGCACAACCAGACAAACAAGAGACAGGAAAGGAATAGAACAGAATAGATCCTTACATTTAAACACTTTCTATATCAACTGGGACAGGGTTCTATTTCACCCTGTCACAGTATTACGTCATCATCCCAGTATTCTAGGGATTGATTTCCTGCACAACATGGCTGTGTTGTGGATTTAGCCAACAGGTTAATGATTCAGATTCCAGGACAGTACCATACTGTCATGATATGATTAACATGTTGTGGCTGCCATTACACACAATGACACTGAGTACGACGTCATAGATAACCACAAGGATCATGACTCATATAGTGAGCTGCAGCATATACTTGCAAAACACAAAATGTGTTTGCAAATAAACAAACATGATCGTGGCAGGATAAAACAATCCATTGAAGTAACAGACCCAGACCCTATTAGACAAAAACAATACCCTTTTCCTGCAGAAGCCCTGCCATCATTGAGAGAGAGACTATCCAGTCCCTATTCCAACAGGGGGTGATTAGACCATGTGTTTCAACCATAAACTCCCCCATTTGGCTTGTGAAAAAATCAACTGGGGACTGGAGACTCACAATTGATTACCAAAAACTCAATCAAGTAACCCCAAGCTGTGCCCCAACAGTGGCATCAGCACCAGATGTGTTAAGGATGTTAACACCTGACCACAAATGGTTCACCACATTGGACATTTGCAATGGATTTTGGTCTTTACTATTGACTAAGGATAGCCAATATAAATTTGTCTTCACTTTTGAAGGGCATCAGTACACATGGACCTGCCTCCCTCAGGGATACCATAATAGCCCCTCTCTCTTTCATTTACACATGAAAGATGCAGTACAGGGATTTTCAGCCCCTGAGTGCCTTCTGCAGTACATGGATGATTTCCTCTTGTCCACAGCTACCAAAACAGAACATTTGGTTCTACTTGATGAGCTACTGACCCTCTTACAGAGGGGCAGGCCTCAAATGCAACCCTTCTAAAGCACAATTGTGCCAGAAAGAAGTCACCTTTCTGGGCCTTTGTGCGACAGAAAAAGGCAGAAGTCCAGATTTGAAAAAGATTCAAGGACTACAAGATTTGCCCCTACCAACTAGTGTGACAACACTCAGACATTTCCTAGGCATGGTAATCTACTCTAGGGATTTTATTTGTGATTTTGCACAGAAGGCTGCACCTGTGTATGAGTTACTGAAAAAGAATGTTCCCTGGACATGGGATCCAATACAGACAGCAACTGTAACCAGCCTGAAACAGTCACTGGCCTCAGCTCCTGCTTTGGTTAATCCAAATCCATCTTTGCCCTACCATTTGGAAACAGCAGCTACAGATGTAGCCATTTCAGCAGTTCTAGCACAGAAATCCAATAGACACCTTAGGCTTATTGCCTATGTATCACAAATGCTTTCTCCAGTGGAAAGAAAGTATAATCTCTGTGAAAGGAATCTCCTTTCTACTTACTGGGCTGTGAAACACTTTTCATACATCATTGGTTACATTCCCATTGTTCTGCATACCAATCATACGCCCACTCATTTTCTGTTGTCAGATAGAGTCAAAGATGGCTCTGTCTCTAACACCAGAGTTACACACTGGTCTCTTCTTTTCCAGGATCATAACATTACTGTACACTCTACAAAATTACCATCCCTGTTGGCCTATGGCCTATTATATACAGGTGACACACATGAGTGTTCCCTCCAACCGCCTGACCTGCCTGACCCAGGAGCCTTTCTTCCAGCAATACCAGAAGTACTAAATGACACCAACTTCTGCCATGTTTTCACTGATGGTTCAGCCTCATACAATGATGGAGATCAGGTAGCAGGATTTGGGATACTCATCGTGTATCCTGACAATAACACAATCCGCACTGCCCGGAACTGTACAGTCAAGTGGAGTATCTCAGGGATCAGTCCTGGGGCCAGTCCTCTTCAATATCTTCATCAGTGACCTTGCAGATGCACTGGAGGGTAAGGCTTGTCTGTTTGCAGATGACTCCAAGATCTGCAACAGAGTAGATTATCCAGATGGTGTGGGCAAAATGAGACGAGATCTGGATAAACTAGCAAAATGGTCAGAAGAGTGGCAACTGGGGTTTAATGTAAAGAAGTGCAAGATCATGCATAGGGAAGAGAAACCCTGAAGCCACCTATAGGCTGGGAGGGGAGTTGCTGGCAGTCACAAGGGAAGAAAGAGACTTGGGTGTCATCATCACCGATGATCTGAAATCCTCCAAGCAGACCTCTAAAGCAGTAGGTAAGACTAGAGGGATGTTGGGGTGTATTAGTAGGGGTATCACAAGTCAGAAGAGGGAGGTAATAATCCCTCTTTACAAGACACTGGTTAGGCCCCATCTGGAGTACTGCATGCAGTACTGGAGGCCACACCTTCACAAGGACATTAACCAAATTGAGACAGTCCAGAGAAGGGCAACCAAAATGGTACAGGGACTGCATTAGAAAACATAGGAGGACAGATTAACAGAACTCAATATGTATACCCTAGAGCAAAGGAGGGAGAGAGGTGATATGATTGAAACATTCAAACACCTTAAGGGCATTAACAAGGTGAAAGAGTCTACAATATAAGAAAAATAGCAGGACAAGAGGACACAGCATGAGATTAGAGGGAGGCCAATTAAGGGGTAATGTGAGGAAGTTCTTTTTCACAGAAAGGATGGTGGATGCATGGAACGGCCTACCTCAGGAAGTGGTGGATATGAATACAGTGCAGGGCTTTAAACAGGCATGGGATAGGCGTAAGGGAGCAATACATATGAGTATGAATAGATAGGCCATTGACAGAGCAAAGGCCTATGGCACATTCATAAGGCAGAAAAAGAAATGGGCAGACTGGATGGGCCTTGCGATTCTTATCTGCCATCAACTTCTATGTTTCTATGTCATTTCCTCACAGTATGCCGAATTGGCAGCTGTGGCCTGTGCTCTGGAATTGCTAATACAAGGCACTACAGACACAATCATCTTTACAGATTCTAACTGGATCTGTTCCTCCCTGTCTGAATTCCTACCACTTTTGGAGAAAACAAACTTTGCATCCTCTGATGCTACACCTGTAAAATACAGAGACTTGTTGGTATACATCGCAACACTAGCACAACAGTTTAATCATAAACTGTACATCCACAGAGTTCATGCCCACTCCAAGAGTGAGCCATACCATTCTTTCAGTGACCATGCTGACTCTCTTGAGAAAGCCGGCACTCAAGGAGGGGGCAAATGGGAACGGAAACCCCCCTCTACTACAGGTACTGTATGTGTTGCTGCTGTGAAACAGCAAACACCACCTTTTGTGCCACTAGATCTAGCATCCACACAACAACAGGACCCTCATCTGAGAGCAGTATTCAAATTCCTTAACAAAGGTACTGAGGGAGACCTTACACCACACAGTTCCTTCAAGAAGGTAATAGGTCACTTTCACCTCTCAAGTGATAACCTACTCATATGGTATCACAACCCCAACAATTCTGAGAAATTGTGGGTAATTCCAGGACAACTGAGGATGGATTTAATCCATCAAGTGCATGGTGCTCCTACTGGAGGGCACCAAGGAGTGGAAAAAACCCTGGATAGACTAAGTACTTTTGGATGATGGCCACACATGAAACATGATGTGGAACACTATATTAATAATTGTTCGATTTGCATATAGAATAACCCAACTTTGGCCAAGAAAAATGCCAAATTGTTACCCCAGAGGTATTCAGACCCCTGGAATTCCATCCAAATCGATTACATTGGGCCACTCCCAATAACCAAAAACAACAAGTTTGCTTTGGTGGTCATGGATATGTTCTCTAAATGGATAGAGGCATTCCCAACAAAAACAACACTGCAAAATACCTGCCAGGGTTCTGGTAGGACAACTTTTCACCAGATGGGGTCTCCCTTTGAAAGTAGACTCTGATCAAGGTTCTATTTTCACAGGTGCACTGATTCAGGAAACTCTGAAACTCCTAGGAGTCAGTCAGAAGTTTTGCATCCCTTACCACCCACAATCATCAGGGCAGGTGGAAATGGCAAACAGGCACATCAAGCTTATGCTATCTAAATTTGCTAAGGAAAACCCCAAGAACTGGGATTCCCTGTTGCCTTTGCTCCTTATGGCAATAAGGGCTACACCCTCAACCAGTACAAAATGTACCCCATTTGAAGTCATGACCAGAAGGTCAATGAGATTACCAAAACATCTACTTCTGGATTTGTGTGCTTCTACTACTGATAGAGTATTAGTGGACAAATATGTCCAGAAATTGAAACAAGACATCCAACACATACACTTGTTTGCTGCAAAATGCTTGGGCAAGGCCCAATAACAGTCAGAGGTACAATTTGACAAGACAGTCCATGATATGGACTGGCAGATCGGAGATCAAGTGATGGTTCTCAGATTTGCTGCTCCTACTCATGCATTCAAAAACAAATGGGAAGGTCCCTAGCCTATTGTAAATAAGCTCAGTCCATCGATCTAACAAGTTAGACTGCCACAAAATAAGAAGCTCACTGACAAATGGCTATATGCCAATCAGATGAAGTTATATAAAGGAGATTAAACTACTTTTCCTCACCCCACAGGGTGGAATACTACTGAACTAATCATGTTTTTCTTTTCTCTTTTCTTCTAGGTACCTAACTGAGATGGTGACCCAGCACCTACTCTTTTTTGGAGTCCTGTTTATAACCTCACATTGTGTGGTCTATCATAAATCTCCCCATGACTCTGATTCTGGAGTATCCAACATCAATGTCAAAACCAATGAGGCAATGCCTCGTGAAACCCAAATTGATGTCACAAGTACAAAGATCATCATTCAGGAGGGCGAGGAAGCACTACTGAATGCTATGGTTACCACCACAGATCAAACCAGCCTTGACATTGTATGTCATGCAGAACACAATGGAGTAAAAGTACAAGTAGCCACCTAGTTAATAGTACTTTTCAAGGATGGCCCAACACCAAAATGGCACCTAACGGTACCCTTTTCATCCATCATGTAAACCCTTCACATTCCGGTCTGTATAACATTACAGCTTGGTTTGATCCTAGCTCATGCAATAATTTTAAAAATTAAAATTATCAAAACATTCTGTATATTACATTTCCTGTCACATTCTAGTATTCAACTAGAAGTTATACCTGAAATTGAATCTCTTAGAGATCAAGATTGGTTTATCAAGGCAACTGAATGCCCCAAGCAAACACCAGGTCCACTCAGTGGCTAATTGCAGTCTTTGCCAGGTGCCTTGATTAACAATGTGCAATTCATGCACATCCCTGTTCTTTTGAACCTCTCCTTGTGGGACATGAAATTGTTTGGTTTATGTTCTGAAACAAATGTTTCAAGTTTTTTTCACATTTTACTTACTGATATTATTGCTGCGTATCAAATACGCATTAGTGACCCCTTAACTGGGATCCTTAGCACTGAACTTAGGAGAGTCCTTAGACCTCACCCTAAATCTTTGTGTGAAAAAAAGGTAAACCAAAGCACTATAAACGTTATATGACATCTGCAGGTGCAGCTACTGCCACTGACACAGCCCTCTTTGGTTCTGGTATGCCTGTTTGGAATAGGGCTGATATAGCCAGTTTAAAATCCCAAATGTCTAAAACTGATGAAGCATTTAAATATAACATTTTTCCACCACTGTTACATGGTGTAGATGGTCTAAGCCAGGAAGAGAGTTTCACAATTAATAATATGAAAGAAATATTTGAAGAGTTTGAAGACACAAGATTAAAAATTAATCAGCTGATTTCTGCTCACAATAAGGAAGCAGAAAAGCATTCAATTGGAAGGGAAATTTTATGCACTGCGTATGGTTCCCAATTGAAACAACGATTACGGGATTACTTGATCTGGAATCTGGATGTATTCTGGATCTCATTCATGATAAATATCTTGGATGATGGTGTTGCCCTCGGTGTTCCTCAACGTCATGTGTGGCAATATGTTTGACACAAACTTTATCTAAGCAGTTATCAACAGCAGGAAATCTGGAATATATAACCTCACACCCAAACATTTCTCCTTGCTTTGCATCTTGTTCATGCTCAATCCAGGATGCCATGTATGTAACGTTTACTATCTCCTTACCACAATTTGCTTCTTCATCAGCGATTTTTGACTGTCTGGCAACTGTCCATTTATCGTGAATATCTGGATATTCCTCCATTGTTGGTGTTCCACCCTATACTCAGTGTTTGGGCTGCTCCCCATACTGATTGCTGTGTCTGGAAAGGGTATTATCATCTCCATAGATGTGATGTCTTTGATCTCATCTGTCCTGTTTGTGGATATTCCCCAATGAACTTGGATTGGTCGTATGCCTCTAATTTGGGTCTTCTAAACAATAGAACTTTGGAGTTAATACTGATGGTTTGATACCTGTTGATTCTTCTTTTGACACTGGAAGAAACTATGGATCTATCCCTGGAACCAATTCTGGAGCATGGATTGTGGACAGAAACATTGATCTTGTTTTTCCTGTTCGCCTTTGCAAATAGATTGCACCGTCTGCTAAAGTGACATTCATCCAATGGAGAATTTTATGTTCTGTCCAACCCAAAAACATTCTGCTATGGTGATAAACAATATGATATTCTTCAACCAAGTTTTTGTCTCACACCCCATCAATAAACTATTATTGGTCACACAGTGATCACAACTGTCCGCTCTATGGAAATGGACATCACTGAGTCTGACCCAGACTACTTGGATGCTTTATATCAGTATTTACCTGTCTTCAATGTCCATATCGGACCTCTTAATCTGTCTCTTCAATCCCTTCTTGATCGCACTGATACTCAATTGATTTACATTAGTAATGATACTGCAGAAGCGAATGAATCGTTGAATGATATGATTAATGATGATATTGGTTATTTTTTAGAAAATTCTATAGTTGAATTTACATGTAAAATGTTTACATACGAACATACGAAGAAACCAGCAGAAGAAGGACATTTGGTCTATCAAGTCTGCTCGTATTACAGGGTCCACAGCTTGAGCTAATGTCCCTGCCCTCCCTCCTCACTCCTCCCATCCTCCCTACCCAAGATCCTTATCTTCCCCTATGTTTTTCCCAGCCTCTCTTAAATCTGTCCACTTTCTTCAATGAGATGACCTCTTCCAGCAACACATTCCAAGTGTCCACCACCCTCTCTGTGAAGAGGTGCTTCCTGACCTCCCTCCTAAACCTCCCACCTCCAGCTTAAGACTGTGCTCCCTTGTGTTATGGTTGTCACTCAGCTTAAAGAGACTCTCCTTATCAACCTTATTTATCCCTTTCAAGTACTTGAAGGTCCCAATCATGTCCCTCCCTCTCTCTCTCCTGTCTTCCAGGGAGTACATGTTCAGTGCCCTCAACCGCTCCTCGTATACCTTACCCTGCTGACCCACTATCATCTTTGCAGCCCTCCTCTGGACCTTCTCTAGCAGATTAATGTCCTTTTTGAGGTGTGGGCACCAGTACCAAACTCCATACTCTAAATGCAGCCTTACCAGTGACCTGTACAAAGGCAGTATAACCTCCTCTCTCCTACTACTGATCCCCCTAGATATGCATCCCAGCATCTTCTTTGCCTTTGCTGCTGCTTTCTTGCACTGTGTAGAGTGCTTCAGATCACTAGTGAGCATCACTCCTAGATTCTTCTCCTCCTCTGATGCAGATACTCTGACTCCACCCAGGTAGTACTGTGTCCTAGGATTCTTGGCTCCAACATGCATAACTTTGCATTTCTTGGCATTGAAGCCAAGCTGCCAGATTCTGGCCCACCTCCCCAACTTTTCCAGATCTTCCCGTAAGTCCTGTATCCCTTCAGCTCCGTCCACTCTCCTGCAGAGCTCGGTGTCATCCATGAATAGGCACATTTTGCCCTTAATGCCATCCCCAGTGTCATTCATGAAGACATTGAACAACATCAGCCCCAGCACTGAGCCCTGTGGGACCCCATTGGTTACCTCTCTGGTGCCCGATAACTCTTCCCCCACTACCAACCTCTGGGTTCTGTCCCTCAGCCAGTTTTCCACCCATCAGGCCATCTTTTCCCCAACCCTGAGATCCACCAACTTCCTGATCAACCTTTTGTGGGGGCACAGAGTCAAAGGCCGTGCTGAAATCAAGATAAAGGATGTCTACCACTTGGCCTCTGTCTACTGTCTTAGCGACACAGTCAAAGAAGTCAATAAGATTCATTTGACATGATCTCTCTCCCATAATCTCATGCTGCCTCACATCCTGTAGACCATGCTCCCCTAAATATTCCACCAACCTTTCTTTTAGTATGGTCACCATGAGCTTGCCCACAATGGAAATCAGACTGACTGGTCTGTAATTCCCTGGGTCATCCTTGGGACTGCTTTTGTGGAGGGGCACTACATGTGCTGTTCTTCAGTCCTGTGGCACCATGCCTGACTCTAGTGAACTATTAAATAGGTCTGCCAGTGGCCCTGCTAGCTCCTCAGCCAGTTCCTTTAGTACCCTTGGATGTACTCAGTCCAGGCCTGGTGATTTGTCCACCTTCAGTGCTAGCAGCCTCTCTCTCACTCTCTCTCCTCCTTTATCACTACATCTGTTTGCTATAATTCAGTCTATTTTGACATTATTCATGATACTGACTCTTTGCTGTCTTCGGCGAACCCTACGACAACACAGATGGCAACTAGATTTCCTTTACAATTCCTCTGCCATGGGCTTGTTAGAGAAATAAGACATACCATTGCTACTCCTTACTTTCTTCTTTTTGTTGTGTTGCCCTTTGAGCAAGACAACAAGGAGGGGACTGGTATGCCTGGGTTATATACCACCAACTGATGAATATGTAACCATAACCTTATACGCCTACAAGTATTAGTGCCTTACCACATCTCATAATGTTTTACTGATACGAAATGTTTTTCCATATATACAGTTTCTAGTTTCCACATATATTCTGCTATATTTCACAATACTATAACATGCTGTATGCTTTTCTGATGACATTGCAATTATAAGCCAGACTCACTGTCTCCAGTGAGACTGATAACAGCTTTTCCAATTATTGATGACTATGATTTTCCTTTGTTCTAAGTTTTATGCCAAGCTATGAATTTCTGTTTCCTGGTGTTACCACCCAGATATTACACTCTGCATATAATATCCAATTGTATTTGTCTGCCTTATCCAAATGTTGGATTCTTATCAGTAGTATATATGTAACTGCCAGCCAGCCCCTCTCCAGTCTCTGAGATTTTGATGTTCTTTCCGTACATTCGTTAGTGTCCGTTTCATGTCCTTTTTTTTTTATAATTTAACAGTTTATCCTCCTGTACGGAGCAGGTCACAATGCCCGCTGGCACCCACACTCCCAGACCAGGTCTGATGCACACACAGGGACCCGATGAAGTTAAAGGGGCACCCCTCCCCCTAGGGGGCCCTGACCAGGAACCAGGTGGCCATGTCTCTCATGTCTGGGGGTGCGGGGCATGGCCATGAGCCACCACGGTCACCCCACAATGTTTCCGCCATTGTATTCACCACAGGAGCTGGACATGCAATGACGTCAACTGCACCTACATGCAGACATCTGCTGCGCTCCCTTCCCCGTAGTGTGCTCGCTATTGACAGTGCGCCCAGCCTCCACTAGGTGCCACTGCAGTGCAACACATGCCCAGAGCCCAACCCAGAGGAAGGAGAGCAGTCATAGGATGCTCAATCCTTCCTCTCCCCTGCCAGCACCCGATGGCCCAAGTCCATTCCCATACCCAGGTTGCCAGAGTGACGCAAGGTGTGGCATCCAGCACCTCGACCCCCAGCACCACCGGGCTGGCCCATAGTGTCCAATTCATGTCTAGATCTAGATTGACATAGTACATGTACCCCAGGGCTGACTGGTGGAAATCATCCTCTTGCAACTCCTTGTTACATGCTTTGGTGTGAGTATTTTAGTAATAAGCTATTTGTTATTATGTACTTGTCCTATGTTTTCTTTACTTAGTCACATGTATACAAGAACCTGAACTGTGAGCAGAACTCATATGTAACAGGACACATCTGGAAATGAGCTTCATGGCTCAGTATGTCTTTCCTGGTAAATCTCTTTTAAATTAAATAAATAAAGTGACCAGGGACACGGTGTAAAAGTTGTTTCTTTTGCCATGACATCCATTCATAAAGGTATTCCTAACAGATCCTCTGTTGATTCACTTTTCTTGTTGCATAAATGTAGAGAAGATGTGGTACAAATGTCCTTTTATTACTGAATTGCCTCTTATTGGAGTTCCTTGCCAAAATTATTAAGGGATATTGGAAAACTATCCTTATGTATCTCAACTCAAGAAATACGTACATTCTTCCTAAAGACTGTAAATTATGAAATGTTATATTGTATTGTATTGTTTGTAGTTAATGTTTGTGTCTTTGACCACTGGTGTCTTTGAAAATGGGCAATATTTGTTCAAAGGTCCTCATTTAAAGAAAATGAAAAAGTGATTGCTGTTGGCCTAAGACATGAAACAGAAGTTGTAGAACATGAAAGTTAGCCAGAGCCAGGAACTGGAGAAGCTATGCAGTTACAGAGGTTGGACCTGGAGCTTGTCCTGATTAAGGCAAAGGCTGAGACAGAGCTGCAGAAGATAAAGCTAGAAGCAGGAGACATAAAAAAGAGAGCAAGAAGAGCAGTGCCAGCATGAGATCCAGCTGAGAGAGTGAAAGAGCACCGGCACAAGAGAGAGATGGAGATTCTATGCCATTGGACAACACCATAAACAGTGAGTAATGGCATGAGAGGTTTGACCCAGGAAGCCAAAATTAATTCTAAAATGTTTTCCAGACATCAGGAGGGGGAGGATCTTGATTTATTCTTAAGATCTTTAAGAGAATCTTGGGGGCAATCTGAATTGGGGAACCTGCTTAGTGGCAAGCCATTAGTAGCTTTCGCAGAATGGACAATGAGGACTGCTTGGACTATGATAAAGTGAAAATGCCTTGCTAAAGCATTTTGAATTAACTCCCAAGGCCTATAGGTAACAATTCTGAGTCTTAAGAAAGGCACTGGGAGATAGCTATGCTGAAATGTATGTGCAGCTAAGTAATACGTTAGAACGCTGGATAGAGGGTGCACAATCTTGCTCTGAAGAGGAAATAAAAGATGTATTTCTTATGGAACAGTTCCTAAAAACCATACCCGAGGAACTGAGAATATGGTTCTTGGATAAATCTCTGAGCTCCGCAAATGAGGCAACCGAGACAGCTGCTCAGTTCATGTCCAGCTTTCTATACTTTCATCACAAAGGTAATGAGGGAGGGACATCAGGGGGTTTTGATGGAACCTGGAGGGCAACCTAAAGGAAGTCAGCCTGTGCTGGACCGAAAAAGGAAGCCAAGTGGTTTCAGAGGTACAGAATCAGAGGAACGTAAGTGTCATATCTGTCAGAAACTGGGGTATTTGCTATATGATTGTCCCAAAAATGTAACAGAAGGGGCCAGTGCTGTGGAAGGGAGCTCCCACCAGATAGTGGCCTGTACACAAAGTGTGGTGC
The DNA here is from genome assembly GCA_016271365.2 of Neoceratodus forsteri. Taxonomy (NCBI): domain Eukaryota; kingdom Metazoa; phylum Chordata; order Ceratodontiformes; family Ceratodontidae; genus Neoceratodus; species Neoceratodus forsteri. The sequence goes on from CM028130.1 coordinate 949,318,772, forward strand.
CCTCTAATTTCTCTGCACATATGCACCTAGTGGTGGTGAATGGATTGGTAACCCAGAGATTGAGGGACACCGAGGTCTCAATTTCTTTTTTACCCCTGAACCCCCAAACCTGCACTGCTCACTGTCCCCCCATGCCCAGAGTTGCCCACTGGGAGGGGCTGCCGGGAGGGCTCCCCCCAATGGACACTATAGGTGAACCCTGGCTTACCACCTGGGTTGGGGCTATGAGAGCGGAACCCCCCCAACAGATGTCAAAAGCAGTGCAGACGGCAGTGGGACAGATCATCATGCTGGGGGGCTGGCATTTTGTTTTCTTTCCAATGCTTTCCTGGGGGAAGGTATGTGCAATGATGTCCCACATCTGCCCCGCCCCCTCAGGTGACAGTGCAGGCACGGCAGTGCTCCCAGCCTCCATCAGGGGTCTGCGGTGTGTTGGACACTCTATCCCCCTCCCTCCGGAGAAGGAGAGCAGTCCCTAGGACACTCAATCGCTCTCCCCCCAGCTGGCCCTTTGATGTCCCACGTCCATTCCCAAACCCAGGTCATTGGCATCGCAGACGGGCATCCTGCCTCTGCATCAATGGGCCGGCGAGGCCTTGATTTCTATGATGAAGGATTTGTTTCATGAGGAACACATCCTGCCTGGACAGTTTTCTTAAATTAGAGTGGTGATGGGTCCGGATGTCTCAGTGCCAATGGCCCACATCTTTCTGTAAGTCTTTCTTACAGGAAGAGCTTATGCTTCCATTTAGGAGCCCCTTTCCTCCTCCTACCCCCCCCAGAGCTAGGGAATTTATTAGTGTTCTGGGGGACAATTTCTGCTGGACGCCTCGAGTGGCAGCAGATGGCAGGTTTGGGAAGGTATATAAGGGTGGAGACAGGAAGTTTCGGTGTCTTTTCCAGCCCGGGCATTAGGCCTTGGGCTGGAGGAGGCAGCTGGAAGAGCAGAATAGGCAGTCAAGAAGGGAGCTTGGAGGTCTGGGTGGGCCTATGGGGGGCAACCCTTCCCAAAGTGGCAGTTAGGGATGGCCTCTGCAGAGCATGGCATTCAGGAGCTAGGAAGGAAGCTCCATGGGGAGGATAGTCAGCCAGATGCCTGCATCATTGGGGTAAGGGAGGTGCAGGAGGCAGTAGTTAGGCCAGGATAGGCAGGAGCCCTTAGAGATCCCATGAAGTAGTTTACTCAGGCTACCAGGGTCCCCACAGGGAGGAGGCAAGTGGCAGTGGCTGTTTCCTGTACCTGGTGTGGCAGGGTGGCCTGAGTGCAGAGGGAGTCAGGGGGCCCTTCTCCCAGTTTAAGGGACCTGCTTGGAGGGGCAGATCCTGGGGTGTCGGCATTAAAGGGCCGGATGGGTCACAGGTCTTACGACAGACTTTGGAGGGTGGCCTCAGGCTGGAACTTACCGCAAGCCCAGGATGTGTGACAGGGATTTTGGCCTGGGGCTGGATCCTCCTGAAGGGTCAGCCAGGAGTGGAAAAGAGGATTTGGGGCGCTATCTGCAGAGGTGGGCTGCTCAGTAGGCCTGGGTGGCGGCAGGGCCCAGGAACTCTCCCATGGCACGGCAGTCCATTTACAGGGTGGCCCAGGTTCTGGAGCAGGGCCAGGTGTGAGGGCCACTGCACCAGTGGAGAGCAGTGCAAAAGGAAAGGCTGAGCTGTAAGTGAGGGAATGGGTGCCGTTGAGGTTGGGAGCACCAGCAGGTTTAGGCTCCCTGTAAAGCGAGAAAGACGGGGTTACAGGGCATGGGTCAGAGGAAAAAATCCTGGTATCCTCTTGTAGATTTGAGCCTGGGGTCAGATGGGGGAAGCAGCACGCTTTCCCACACCAGAGATAGGGCAGCAACCAGTGCCAGTCCAGACAGAGAATGTCTAACCTAGAATAGAGAAAACAAACAGACTGGGCTTACCAGCACCAGTGAGCCAGGAGTCTGTGGGTTTTCTAAGTAGGGAGGTTCCTTGGGTAAATCATCCAAGAGGTTAGAGTGAAGAAGCCCTGCTTGTTCTGCCTGTAAACCATTCTTGCTGCTCAGAATGTCCAGCATGGGTATTTTGTAAAAAAAGTTCAGATAGCCTCATGGAGCTGCTTTATTTATTCGATGAAGAATATGACCCTTGCATTCCTGGAATCATTTGAGATGCAGGAGTTAAATAAAGAGGCTAGTTGAGAAGAAATATGGCAATGATTCTTTCTTTCTGTAAGTTTGGAAGGGGGATAAATGAAATGGAACCCCCCCTCCCTTGTGTCTAATTTATTTCATAAGTTGTAATTCCAGAAGGCATCCATCAGGCTGCATAAGAGATCAAGGGGATCTGGGGCTCAAAAGAGTCAGGAGGTCACAGTTCAGAGAGCCTGGTCCAGTGGTCAGTGCTTGGGGGTACAAACAAATCCAGAACTGGAGATGAGATCAAGAGTGCACCTGGAATTGAAGTCAACGAGAGGTAGGACAGATATATTTTCCTGTCTTATTTGGGTGCACTGGCTTGGGTGTTACGCTTGATGTAGTCCTCCTAATACTCTCTGGAACTGCGATGAAGATTTATGCCCCTAGATGAGGGGAGGGGTTACATTCCTAAGATGGGAAGGTGGGTAGGGCATACAGGAGGTGGATATTGTACCAGATCTGCCAGTGGATGTGATTATGGGGAGTGACATCTATATCAGGGCCAATACTGGGTGTGTCACTACACGTAGCAAAGTGAGGGAACAGGTACCTAAAGATGCAGAGGGGCAGTGTAAGAGGAAGCAACCACTACCTCAGTAGCAGGGGAAGTTTCAGCTGAAGGATGTGCTGGGAGCAGCAGTTCTGAACCACTGCTACAGACAGAAGAGAGTCTAGTCACACAAAAAGGCAACTAACTATTTTTACAGGCCCAGTATTTTTAAAGATGTGGCAAACTACTGCTAGACTTGTCCACAGTGCCAGAGGAGGGAATGGTTGGGGGCAAGGCTAAGGCGGCTTTGCTTCCCCTGCCTAATAGTGAAGAGCCATTTACGCGAGTTGCCATGGACACTGTGGGACCACCTAGCAACCAAATCACACCAGCAAGCGGTTCATCTTGGTAGTTGTAGATTACACCACAAGGTACCCAGAGGCAGTGCTCTTGTCCTCCACCAAGGCTGTGAAAGTGGCCCACGAACAGCTGGGGATATTATGCTGGGTGAGTTTTCCACAGGAAATTCTGTCAGACCAGGGCACCAACTTCATGTCTGACTTGATGACTAGTCTTTGAGAGAAGTGGGGAGTGAGGCAACTCAGGGCCTCCCCATACCATCCTCAGACTAACAGCCTGGTCGAGCCATTTAATGCATCTCTTAATCCACATTGACAGCATTTGCTGACCAGCATGCAAGAAAGTGGGACAAGTACTTACCCAATCTCTTATTTGCATACAGGGAAGTCCCCCAGTAGTCCACAGGGTTCTCGTCTTCAAACTCATATTTGGCTGTAGGTTGAGGGGCTCTGTTGATTTGGTAAGGGATGAATGGAAGGATGAGCTTGCTCCCCAATGAAAATCTGTTGTGGAGTATGTACTGAATTTCAGGTCTAGGCTCAAGAAGCTCATGGGGTTTGCTCAGGAGTACCTAGCCACTGCACAGCAGAGACAGAAGACATGGTACAACTGCGAGGCCAGAGCCTGGGACTACAAAGTCGAGCAATGTGGCATAATTCTCATCCCCATATGGCAGCATCAACTGCAGGTAGCTTGGAAGGGTCCATACTCTGTGGTCAGGAGGGTGAATGATGTTAACTATGTAGTGGAACTGCCCAACAGGAGGTAGATTGGCCATGTGAACATGTTGAAGCCCTGCCATGGGCGGGACAAGAAGGTCATGGCTGTGTGCCAGGGATTGACAAATTGTAAAACTCATTGGTAGTCCAAGGACAAGTGACTTGTCTAAAAGTAGTAGTCCTCATGTTGAAGCTGGTAGTCCTGTTAAAAAGGGGCATGTTTTTAAGAAAAATCAATAAAAATAAAGAACAAAGTGTTTGTGTTTTTTTTTTTCTGGGGGGGAGTTAAATACTAACATGTTAACACTGACAGTCTGAAAATGTTTAATTTCTGTTATAGATCAGACAGAACCAGTGTCAGGAGAGAAGAGACTAGGTCAAAAGGACAGAGAAAGCAGCGGTACAGGCCAGGGTGCACAACACACACAGGCAAATCAAATCACAACCCATCAGTCAGAATAGCAAGGCAGAGAAGACCTATCAGCAAAAGTGTCAGCCAGAGCACTTGGAGAAGGAGCATCATCGTCACCCGCAGCAGTAGAAGCAGTAGCATGGCCATGAATGTGACGTGTGCCAGGGCCAGACAGGAGCCAATGGTCAATAGCAGGATCCGGATCAAAGCTTTCTAAATCAGAACCTTCCACAGCAATTTGCAGAAGTGACTGGAGTGTTTTGTCAGCCAATCTTGTTCTTATTTTGCTTTTAATAAGATTTTGAATAGATATGGAATATGACATGGGTGAGAGTGAGACAGCAGAAATATCTCCACAAGCTGCCATTGAACTCTTGATATCCCACAAGTGCGAAGCCATGAGTGGGATATCTAGAGTTCAATGACAGTTAGTGGAGATATTTCTACTATCTCACTACCACCCATGTCATATTCATTTTATACAACAATTGTGGGTCTCTCTTTTTTTCAGTTTTAAAGTTATTTGCACTTGTTTGTTGCACAAAGTGAAAATAATTGGATTTTTTGCTAATTATAAAAAAACTAAAAGGTATCTGTAAATGAAACACCGCTCATTTTGTAGATCCTTTTGTGCTGAAGAACTTTCATGTTCACAGTACAATGCTATAATTTTTCATTTTAAAGTTATTTGCATTTGAATACGGTTAGCACTGTTACTGAGGCCGAACATTCTAAATGAGTTCCAAACCTTTTGTGACATATCCAACTGGCCAAGATATCCATTGTGATATATCCAACTGTGAAGACAAAAAGTGATTTCTCACATGTGGTCAGTGAGATATCGCTTTTATCTTCCTGAAAAGAGGCACTCACATTGTATAAAAAAACACTCTCTCACATTTTGCTTGAGCACAATCACAGCCATTAGCATTTCTATGAGGTCAATGATGTGAGCAAGTTGGGCCAGTCTCTCTCTCAGTAATCCTGAATAAGACTACCAGATATGGTTTATCACCTGCAGTGTTTAGTAGTGCTTTTAATGCAGCATATTCAATTTTCATACAGCTCATTTGCTCTTCTGTGAAAAACTTGTGAAAGTAGTCTAACAAGTTAGATAAGTCACTTGTCCCAAATTCAGCTAGTTCTTCTCAGGGCAGATCAAAATGTTTAAAATCTAAACACCTGATTCATTTAAGTGGCTCCTCTGAGAAGTTTTGAAACCTCTTGTCAATGTAAGTTATTGCTGCATCTGTTAAACTGTGAAGTTGTGAATCTGTGGTAAAATTTATTTCTAGACAATTGCCTCCAAAGGTAAATGGAACAGTCCCTTCCTCCCCATGCTTTGAAATAATACAAACCGTGCATTTCTCTTCTTGATTGTATTGTTTCATAAAGGACATCATGAATTTTCCAGGCTTTACTTTTAACTCCATTAACTGGAGAATGCACGTCCCTATGAGTTGTGGGACTTCCAATAAAAGCAGGTCATCTTTTTGAAATGCAAGCGACAGATGTTTCAGAATGGGCAAGAAATCTTGGAGCATGAAGACAGATTTGACAAACTGTACACTCTGGACATCTCTTAGAAGTGCCTTTGCTTTAGCACCATCATCACCAGCAGAGTTAGAGACATGTTTGAGATGTTGAATTACTGTGGGCAGACTGACTTGTACAGCATGAACAGAACATGTCTTACTTGCAAGCCAACGAACCTGCTTAATGGCATTGAAATGTGCAAGATTGGTGTCTATGCCATGGGCTATTTCCTGCAGCTCTCTTAGTTTCTTAGGGCTGTAGTGGTAGAATTTAAAATTTCCTTTCAGAGTACTTTCAACTTTATTAACAAAAGGATTATTTTTTCATGGCATTGAGGACTACCAACTCCAGTTTATGAGCCACACAATGCACAGGTATAACAGTTGGAACATATTCTCTTATTTTTTGCTATGGTTCCACCTGTAGGGCCCATCATAACATTGACTCCATCCAGGTTTACTGAGATGGGCACCTGCCCGGGCTTGCTCACATCATTGAGGTCGACAAAAGAAAGATTCATGAATTCCAGTACTGTGCGTATTGCTGTAAACATGCCTTGCACATGAAACTGTTCTAGTGGCACAGCATTAATTAAAATAGTCGTGACCTGTTTTGATGTGCCTTCCACAAAGCAGAGAAATACATTTTCCGACTCAGTGAAACTTCAGTCGGTACTGCCATCAGCAAGAATGGTAACAAACTTTGTATTTTTAACTGTCTGAATCTGAGTTTTAGACATAGCAGCTGATATTGATGCACAAAAGTCCCTGGTTCTCTTGTCATTAGCATAATTGCTTTCTAGTTACATAGATACATAGACAGTGTCGGCAGATAAGGGCCTATGGCCCACCTAGTCTGCCCATTTGAGCTTGTAAGTTCAGTTTGTTTTCCTAGAAGTCTATTTCCCTTACTCCTGACCTCTAGAATTCCTTTATGTCTATCCCATGCATTCTTAAATCCGTGATTGTTTCAGCCCCACCACTTCCTCTGGCAGGGTGTTCCACTTGTCCACCACCCGTTCTGTGAAGAAATTCTTTCTCATGTTTCCTCTGAATCGTCCTCCTCCAGCTTCATCCCATGCCCTCTAGTCCTGAAACATCTTTTCGCTTAAAATCGTGTTTTCCTGCACCCTGTTCCTCCCTGTAAGATACTTGTATGTCTCTATCATATCCCTCTCTCCTCCTCTCCTCCAGGGAGTACATGTTCAGTTCCTTCAACCTGTCTTCATAGGATTTGTGATGCAACCCATGCACCATCTTTGTTGCCCTCCTCTGAACCTTCTCTACCCTGTCTATGTCCTTACGTAGGTATGGTCTCCAGAACTGTACACTGTACTCCAGGTGGGGCTTCACTAGTGTCTTGTATAGCGGAATTATGACCTCCCTTTTCCTGCTGGTGATGCCCCTGCCTATACATCCCAGCATCCTATTTGCTTTACCTGATGCCTTGTCACACTGTTTCCCTACCTTGAGGTCATCAGAGATGACAACCCCAAGATCCCTTTCCTGCTTGGTGCATGCTATATCCTCACCCCCCAACTGATATATTGTGCCAGGGTTTTAATGCCATTTTTGTCTTGTGATGCACATAGCCACTCCATATCGGTGAAAGGACACAAATTTTCAGCTATGACATATGCACTATTAAATAGGTGTCTCATTTTGTTTTTGGTGGAGTCTCCATTTGAGAAAATGTGTGATATAAAGCAGTTTTAGTAACTTCAAAACTAACTGCATGGTGGCCACTGTCATGTCTGTGCTGATTTTCACAGATATGTGGACTGGATTTCTCATGGGCTCGTAGTGATTCTATTCTAAAATTATTTGAACCACTGGCAAATACGTTTGGTTTCCTTGAATGTGCAGGAGCTGCAAATGAAGGATATTTTTCACACATTTTGCAAAACATTAAGCATTTTTTATCATCATATCTTAGCCAGGTGAACAGACTTAGCCGGTGAGGTTGAAACAATCTAGCCCTTTTCTCTTGGTCATATCTTTTATAGTATATGGTTAGGGCTTATTATGAATAGAAAGCCGTGGCTATCAAAATCTTGTTGTAGGACAGTTCAAAGGTCAAAAAAGCTGTTGTACTATCGGTCTGACGTCACAATGATAGTACAACTTTTTCTGACATTTGAACCACCCCATTCGTTGTTACCGTTCTGGAGTTGGTTTCTAAGGTGCGCCACTTAAGGTTACTACAACCACCCGTTACTCTTTAGCCTTAGAACAGTAGCAAAACACTGATTTGGAATATCTTTTTCTTTTCTTATTAGTAGCGCGAGCCTGTCTCTACGGATTGGGCTGGCAGCAGTTTTTTAGTCACAGTCAGGAGCTGATAACGAAAGTCACACCACACACGCTCTAAAAAAACACTTCATTTAATGTAAGAAATATTGCTTTTTTTTAAAATCTTCTCCACGTATTGCAGTTCAGGGACATGAGAGCGAAGAGAGGTGAACGAGGGAGCAGGCAGTTGGGGGAAACAAGCGGTAGGTGGTTAAATGAGCGAGCGGGTGGGGAGAGATAAGCTGGCAGCCCATTTTCTAGCGAGCGGCAGGTACGTGATCAAGCTGGTGGGGAAAGACAAGCTGGAAGCCGTCGTGTCCTGTAGTTTTTAACCATATACTACATAAAATAGTATTGGCAACCATACAAGTTAGTGTTTAGCTTATCTGGTTTGAGATGACATCGAGGACCTCTTGAGCTTCGCTCTTGAGGTCCCTATGATGTCATCTCAAGCCCTCGATGGAAACATAGCCTTGTTGTGTATGGTTACCCATATACTATTCTATATGTCTTTGCTTTTTCTCCTGGATCAAGACCATGGTTGCATCTTCTAAAGGTTGCTTTTTCTCCTGGATCAAGACCATGGTTGCATCTTCTAAAGGTTGCTTTTTGTTAAGTACAGTAGCTGCAATGACTGTGATACTGATGCCACCAAATTGGTGCTACTACTGCTGCTGTTGCTGCCACCGTCATTGTCAATGTTTTGTGGAACTGAGTCACTATCTAATACCACAGATTCAGAACCACCACCAGTCTTTTGGTTCTTTCCCTGATAAGGGTTTTGGGAAGGCACTTTATTATGTTCTATTCCAGATGAAGTAGAAGATGGCCTGGGGGAGATGGAAGGGGATTTCCAAAGGGAAAAGAGGGTACTTTGCTTTGTTTGCTTATTTTTCTGCATAGTAATATATATTATGAATTAAATAATATATGAAATAAGTAATAGCTTAGGTTTATTACTCTGTAACTTGTGCACTGCAAATAAAGTAAATGGATTGCAAATCTGACTGCTTGTTTTTATTGCTTCTTTTTTTTTTTCAAGCTGTCTTTTTTTCCTTTCACAAGTCTGCAACAGGACTCTAAGTGGACACAGGGTGGGGGGCAGGTCACCCCTTCACTATTTGCCACACAGTCTCCTCTCTCCCAACAGCTGAGACCACACACTGTTAGTCTCCTCTTGTTTTATTTTTTTTTTTTTTACTATCTTATCTTATTTTTATTTTTATGAGTTTGTCTTTCACAAGCCAGCCGACTACAGGACACTCATGGGCAGGTCACCCCTTCGCTCCTTTCCACACGGTTACCTCCTTATCAACAGCCCACACACTCACACTCACACAGCTAGGCTTCTATTTTATTTTAACTTTTTTTTTTTAGCTTTCTGATTTTTTTTTTGTGTCTATCACAAGCCAGCCGGCCACAGACAGGACACTAAGCAGGTCAGGTCACCTGTTCACACACAAGACACCTTTCTAGTATCCCAAGAGAGCCCAGTTAGGCTTTCCCTTGCTTTTTTCTTTATAGTCTTTTTTTATTTTCTTTCACAAGTCCGCCGCAGGAGTGGACTGGACTGTGGATACTGGGCAACAAATCAACGTGTTTCACTACTTCTTTCACACTCTCCTTGACTCTCTCACAACAGCCCCACACAGTTAGGCTCAGCTCCTGTTCTTTTTTACTAGTTAGTATAGGAGGACCTCTACTAAGTTGCTTGTCAATAGTGTTTTTTTTTTGGTTCTTAATTCACAAGCCAGCCATGGGATACTGTACTACAGGACAGGACACCTCACCTCCCTTCACTCCTCTCCCAACAGGCAGCAACAGCCTTCGCACAACAAAGTTAGGCTACATTTTTTATGTTCTTTTCTTTAAAATCTTTTTTTTTTTTTAACTTTTGTGTTTTTTTAGTCTGCACTGAAAAAACTAGAAGTCCTACAAATTGATTTGCCCTGGCTGTGTGTTCAGGTACTTGAATGAATGAGACAGTCCACCTGTTTCTGAATGATCTAGGGTTTTATTCTTACTTGTGTGTTCTCTTAATTCAACTTCTCAGGCTTGTGTTGCACAGAGTAGTCCCTGCTCTCTAGGTTTCCTGACTAGTGATTTCCGAATTCACTAAAAACTCAGTTATCTGGTAATCTGGCTATCCTCTGACTGATCAAGTCTGTAAATCCCTTCCCCAACTGCATGCAGTTCTTTCACTAGGACACAAAACACCAAACAGTCTGGACTGGTCTCCTTTTATTTATTACTTGCCCGCTTTTTTTTATCATCACCAGCTGCTGTTGTTTCTGGTAGTAGTTATATTTATTTATATTTGTTCAGCAATAAGCACTGGCAAGATAAGCAAGCCTCCTCCCCACAAACTCCATGCACATGCAGTCCTTAAAGCAGGAGACAGAAGAACATATGGTCTCCCTATTTAGTTTGCTCACTGTTCTTGTTTTTATATATATTAGCACTGGCACTCAGTAGTCTTTAAAAAGATTGGGAGGTCATCGTCCATTTAGCTTAAGACTGCAGTGCTGTAGACAGGTTTAATCTGCTGGCGAGATTTTACATCAAAGAATCAGAAGCAGCCAGCCCGGTGGTGCTGAGGGTTGAGGCGCTGGGTGGCACACGTCACACCACGCTGGTGACCCGTGTTCAGGAATAAGCATGGGTCGCCATGGGTCAGCAGGGAGGAGATGGACTGAGCGTCCAATGAACTGCTCTCCATCTCCAGGAAAGGGGGGTTCCAGTGGCCGGTGCCCACCTGACCCCTAGTGGAGCCTGGGGCTCAACAGCACAGAGCCGCATACCATGGGGGCAGGTCGCAGCAGATGCTTCACAGGGGCATGCATGGGAGAGTGCATGCACCCAGTCACTGGCATCATTGCATGCCATGAGACCGCAGAGGAGAAAAGCAGAAAAGGGCACCCAGTCACAGTGGCTTGATGGCTGTCTGTGAGCACCTGCACCAGCTCCAGGAGGGGATCACCATGTGGATCTGAACTTGGTGGGGGAAGTTGGCCACCCCCTACCTCCCCACCATGGAGGGTAAGCCATGGGGCAATTAGGTGATCGCCCTCCAAGGAGACCGGTACGGGTCAGACGGCGGCCGGAGAAAGGGATGCGAGGATGGATTGGCCAACTGGGGGCCCCAGGAGAAACAACACCCACAAAAAAAAAGAATCAGAAGCTCCACTCCATCCACTGATCTGTCATGAAATGGCGCTCTCACACTGTCTCCCACTTACTATACCACCTCCCGGGAGCCTCCCACCCCCAACACTGCCTGTTTGCCAATTACCAGGACTGATGGGGTAGTCACCCACTATTAACTCATTGACTCATCTGTCAGACTTGGTTTCTCTGCAGCTGTACTGGTCCGTAATGGGTAGAGAGTGATTCTCAGGAGGAGGGTCCATGCTAACGGCTACCGCATGCTTGCTTCCAGCGGCTCTCTCAGTCAGCCCTGCACCACATGACTGCATTTACTGTACACATGTGACAGTCTGGGCTCCGCTGGAAAAATATGTCTCAGGCGGCAGCACCTAGTGGACAGTCTGCACATCACAGCAGCCAAGTAGGGAAAGAAAAAATAAAAAAAAAGGTCTAAGCTGTGTTGTCTGTGGACAACTGAAGACTGTAAATTTGCTTCTCTGACTGAAAGATCCTGTAGCCCAGGATGTAAGGCTATGGGATTTGTCGAATCCTGCTGTTTGCACCTACCCAGAGGAGGAAACGGGTGGATCCACTGGTGGATCTCTTGGGAGAGGTTATAGGAAAATCCTCAGTGGATGCAGTCACTCTCTTGCAGAGGCTGACACCAGCCTGAGCTACCAAAATGTGCAGGGTGGTGTGAATATTCAAGAGGATGTTCATAGGGAAATTGAGGTATATCACACTGGCAAAGCACCATGTGGATGTAATGTCCCGAGTCCATGAGGGTGTAAAACATGCCACAGAGGGGAGATCAAGGAGATGCTGACTCTCCAGTTGATCTAGGAGTCCAGTAGTCCCTGGATTCCCATTTGTACTGATCCTCGAAAAGGATGGGACCACGAGGTTCTGCATTGACTACCACAAGTTCAGTAGCTGTATGGAGTTGGATGCACACCCTATGCCCAAAACAGAGGAGTCCTTAGAGAGGTTGGGGGGAGATCAAGGAGATGCTGGCACTTCAGGTGATCTAGGAGTCCAGTAGTCTCTGGGCCTCCCCAGTTGTACTGATCCTTGAAAAGGATGGGACCATGAGTTTCTGTGTTGACTACCGCACGCTCAATAGTTGTATGTAGTCAGAGGCATACCCCATGCCCAGGACAGAGAAGAGCTTAGAGAGGTTGGGAGGGTGATGTACCTGACCACCACAGACCTGAAAAAGGGCTATTGGCAGGTGCCCCGATCCCTTGGCCAGAGAGAGGTCTGCCTTCGTCACCCCTTTGGGTTATTTGAATTCAGAGTAATGCCATTTGGGATGAAGAATGTGTCAGCCACCTTTCAATGGCTCATGGACTGAATTCTGAATATGGCAGGAGCTTTTATGCTGTCATACATGGATGACATCACCATCTATAGCCAGACCTGAGAGGATCACTTCAGGCACATGAGTGAGGTATTCCACCAATGGCAGCCCACCAGGCTGACAGACAATGCAGACAAGTGCCAGATAGGAATGGCAGAGGTGTCATACTTTGAGCACAGTGTGTGAAGTGGTCACATCCAGCCTAAGCCAGTGAAAACTGAGGCCATGCAGGGGTGGGCCACGTCTACGACTAAGAGGAAAGTATGGGCCTTCCCAGTGATGGTGGGGTACTACCATAAGTCTGTGCCAGATTTCAGCAGGATGAATTTTAGGTCTAGGCTCATGGCCAAACCCCTGTTCAGTCTCACCAGGAAGAAAATTCCAGATAAGGATCAGTGGATGGAAACCTGTGATACTGCGTTCTGCCAGCTGAAAGAATCATTGTGTCAGGCACCTGTGCTTGCCAGCCCGGACTATTCTCTAAGGTTCACTGTGCATGTAGATGCATCTGATCATGGGTTAGGCACAATTCTTAGTCAGGCTATACACCCAGGAGAGGAACACCCAGTTATACTGTATATCTGAGCAGGAAACTGCTGCAGAGAATGGAGGCCTACACCCCAATCAAAAAAGAGTGTCTAGACTTTGCGAAGCTGCAGCCTTATCTGTACAGGGGAGAGTTCACCCTGGTCACTGACCACAGCCTACTCACATGGCTGCATAGGACCATCGGGCACAACCCCGAATTGTAAAGATGGAACCTGGTGCTGTAGTCCTATAACATGGACACAGGCACCGTATTGAGTCACAGCATGGAAATGCTGAGGGGCTGTCTAGACAATAGCTAGGACCAAGAAAAAAACAGGGAAGAGGTGTTGTGAGGAACTAGTGTTGGGTTCACACCGAGAGTGAACTGAGGGCGTAGCTAGGGGAACCAGCTGTCTCACACGAAAAAACAAACATCCTTTAGGAGTGCTAAAGGAATGTGTTTTTCATTTCTCGGGGGGAGATGTAACAATAATTTTGTACTTACTACATTGCTAAAGAATAATTACCTACCGTAACAGTAGATCTTCAAGAGAATCTTCTCCATTGAGCCACATCTTGGAACTGTAAGCCATCAGCATTGGGACTACTGTGAGATTTTGCAGGCTGGGGCTGCCTATGTTAACGTGCCTCATGGGTGTCCCTAGCATGCCTCTGTCCCCCACTGGAGATAGGCTTGGAGGATCATTGGACTGGCAGGGACCAAGGTGGCCAGGACTAAACCAGGCACACAAAAGAGGATGTGGAAACCTGAGTAGAGATGCCATAGGAGGTATCAGAAGAGAACCAGCTTGCTCACCACTCACCTGACAAGGGGACAAGGCAGAAGGGACAGCTGTGGCTATATGAAGGAGATTCTCTTGAAGATTTCCTGTTACGGTAGGTAATTATTGTGTCTTCTTTGAGGATGTCTCCCTCCACTGAGCCACATAATGGAATAATTCCCAAGCAGTACCAAATACAGAGAGGATAGCAGGACCTAATGATCCTGAATAAGGAGGCCTTGCAGAACACAGAGGCCAAAGTCGGCACATCTACGAGAGAGCATGTCCAGACTGTACTGTTTAGTAAATGTATGAACAGTTCCCCAGCTGGCAGCAGCACAAATATCAGCAGCTGACACATTCTGAAAGCAAGCCACTGAGGAAGCCATCTCATGGGTGGAATGATCACGAATGGGACCAAGAAGCTGCTTATTGTGCTTCCAGTAACAGAACGTAATACAACTAGCCAGCGTGCTGGACAGGACTTGTTTAGAAATCAGTGAGCCCACCATTTGGTGGGCAAAGGCAATAAACAGCTGAAAGGATTTTCTACAGTCCTTTGTATGATCCAAATACCAATGCAGTACCTACGGACATCCAGCATATGTAAACTACGCTCCCTACTGTCCATGGGGGATGAAAAGTAAACACGAAGGTCTGTGGTCTGACAATGTTCTTTTCAGACACAACCTTCAGAAGAAAATGAGGAATGGTATGTAATGTAACCATATCATTGTGAAAAATAAGGAGGGTCTGCAACCACAGCCTGTAACTCAGAAATGCACCTAGCAGACATCATTGCCACTAGGAACAGTATCTTAAAAGACAGGAAGCACAACTCCCAAGTAGCAGCAGGCTCAGAGGAGGTGCAGTCAGGATCTACAGGACACTGGAATGGGATCTCGTACCAGGGGTGCAACAGGAGAAGTTGGGTATCTATGGGAAACCTTCAGCTGGGCCACAGTCTTGCCCTCTGTCAGGGCATGAAAAGTCGGCATAGTGGCCATGTAGACCTTTATAGAGGAACAGCCGAGGCCCAAGTCCTTAAGGGACAAGAGGTAGTCCAGTACTTTTGCAGCTGGACACATAAAGGGATCCAGAGCAGGGGAGGGGGTGCTGTGGAGCCCAAGCAAAATGGCGGCTTTGGTTTGAGCACTGAAAAAAATTCTGTAGATTGTGCTACAAAACTATTGTTCTGAATAACGGTGACCAAGAGGAAAGTGTACTGCCATGTGTCTGAAAACCTCAGTGTTATTATGGGGAAGACTCAAAGAAAAACTTCAGGAGGGAACTGCAAATAAAAATGCTCCTGCAGCCCCAAGCATGAGGTCAGCTCCAAGTCGGGCAGCAGCCACTGCGGAATCCAATGATCCAGAAGCTCTACAAACTCTGGGGTTAAAGTTAAACACCCTAATCAGGTCAGTAATAAATCTCTCAGACAAATTTGACACACTTACCAACCGTGCGTCCACTCTTGAAACTAATCTGGACTCTGTGCAACTTGCTACATCAGAGGCTACAAAACACTCAGACTCAGCGGCAAATGTTATTAAGGAAAACCAGTATTTGTGCACATGTTTGGAGACTTTAGAGAATCAGGCCTGATCAGCAAATCTTCAAATAATCAGTCTGCCTGAAGGATGTAAGGGGGACCACTTGCTTCTATTTCTGGCAGATTGGCTTCGACAGCAATTCAGAGCAGAGGAGCCAGGTGACCCTGTGAATATGAAGAAGGCATATCGCCTTACCTCTAGAGGGCGACCAGAAAATCCAGATGCCCCTCTTGCTGTGGTGGTCATTTCAGATGGTGTAGGCATGAGGGATCAACTGCTGGCATTGGCAAGGAGAAAGAAAGTGCTGCTACAGGATGGGATGCAGGTACGACTTTATCCTGATTTGAGTTACACCACATGTCAGAAAAATAAGTGATTCGATGGAGTCAGGGCAATGCTGTGGGAGGCCGAGAACTCTCATGGGATGGTGTTCCTGGCTTGACTCCGCATAGTGCATGGTGGCAAGATTTTTCTATTTAATGATCCTTCTGATGCCATGAAATGGGCTCAAAAGAATACATGCCGGTGATCAATACCTGAAAAGTCTGGCCCATTGAATTCGGAAGAAGAAACATGATTTGAACATTGACTCTCATGGTACTCTTTATCAGCAAATCTTCAAATAATCGGTCTGCTTGATACTAAACAAATATTTTTGCTCAGTATTCACAAATGAACAGGGGGTAGTACCTAAACCAAACAATAGAAACACTATGGATACAGGAGCTGATACCAGCCCATTCACAGAAGAAAGGGTTCTGAAAGAACTCCTAAAACTGAAGGTGGACAAAGCAATGGGGCGTGATGGGATTCATCCCAGAATTCTAAAAGAACTAAGGGTAGAACTAGTGCCACGACTGACTACCCTCTTTAACAAATCATAGGAGGATGGGAAGGTACCTGAGGACTGGAGGAGGGCAGATGTTATTCCACTTCACAAAAGTGCGAGCAGGGCAGAAGCGGGAAACTACAGACCTGTTAGTTTAACCTCAGTGATAGGGAAAATAATGGAATCACTTCTGAAGGAAAGAATTGTTGAGTACCTAGAGGCCAGAGGGGCACAGGACCCAAGGCAGCATGGATTCACAGTAGGAAGGTCATGTCAGATGAATCTAATAGATTTCTTTGACTGGGTGACCAAAGTAGTAGATTAGGGAGGGGCTGTGGACATGGCCTAACTAGACTTTAGAAAGGCATTTGACACAGTCCCACACAAAAAATTAATATATAAGTTAGCCAGCCTGGGAGTGGGTCCCAAGATGGTAGCCTGGGTAAAGAATTGTCTGGAGAACAGGACACAGAGGGTAATAGTAAATGGAGTCCACTCTGAAGGGGTTACTAGTTGGGTACTGCAGGGTTCAGTATTAGACCAGTCCTCTTCAATGTCTTTATAGTTGATACTGCAGAGGGACTGAAAGGAAAAGTATGTCTCTTACAGACGAACACAAAGATCTGCAATAGAGTTGATACACAAGGTGGGGTGGAAAGGATGAGAAGGGTCTTGGGCAAGGTTGGAGGAATGGTCAAATGTATGACAGCTTAGATTCAATGCTAAGAAGTGCAGGTAATGCACCTGGGAAACAAAACCCAGGGAAGAGTACACAATGGGGGTGAGATACTAACAACAAAAATGGAAAGGTACCTGGGGTAGTCATATCAGATGACCTAAAGGTGGGCAAGCAATGTGAGAGGGCAGTAAGGAGGGTTGGGGAATACTGGGATGCATAGGAGAGGCATCACCAGTAGAAAACAGGAAGTTGTTATCCTCTGTACAGACAGCTGGTGAGAACCCATCTGAGTACTGCATGCAGTTCTGGGGACCCAATCTCCGCAAAGACATAAACAGGATGGAGACAGTCCAGAGGAGGGCAGCTAAAATGGCGCAGGGTCTACACCAGAAGACATATGAAGAGAGACTTAAGGAGCTTAATATCTATAGCCTCAAGGAAAGGGGGGGGGACCTGATAGAAACTTTCAAGTACCTCAAGGGAATCAGCAAAGTCCAAGAGGATAGCATCTTTCAGAAAACAAGGTGTGCAAGAACAAGGGGGCACAATTTGAAGATCGTGGTGGGGGGGTGGCTCAGAGGTAATGTAAGGAAGTATTTTTTCACAGAGAGGGTGGTGGATGCATGCAACAGCCTTCCGGAGGAGGTTGTGGAGTCAAAAACAGTGGTGGAATTCAAGAATGTATGGGACAGTCGTAAGGCAATTCTAGGGGGTGTGGGTAGGAAGAAGTAGGCTGTTGGTTAACTAGGATCTGCAGCTTATCCATTAGGTAGGGAAATGGGCAGACTGGGTGGGCCAAGCGGTCCTTATCTGCCATCAAATTCTATGTAATATTAGTTAAATGAGAAGCTGTTAGGAGTCAGGTCTGATATCAACACTTGTCAAGTTTTTTTTTTTTTACACAGTTTACACTATCGCTCGAGACCTGTTGGTCTCATTAGTTCAAATAATTGCTAAACCATATTGATTTCTTTGAAATTAAGTAGCCCCTAAAAGAAGTATGTGCATGCAAGCAAGCTGACTGAAACTATTCTAGTTATTCATGTTGATGTATCATTGCAATAAAGCGTGGTTACATGAATATTTTACTTCCTCTTCAGGCAGGAGGATAGAGACTTTGAGACTATTTACTTGTGTTTCTTGTTTTTCATTGCCATGCAGCTCATGGGCTCAAACCCACAGCAACATAGTGGACTATAATTTTCTTTTCATTATAAATTAATTTTGCATTCCCCATCTGTATGATATATCTTATTGGCACAGGATGCACCAAGTGGATCTAGTAAGAGTGGCGCCCTCAATGGTTTTAACTAAGATGGTATTTGCTATGTCTGCATTATTTCAACTGCATGTTTTAGATGAAAATAATAAACATATAATTAAAAAAAAAAGGAATCCAGAGCATGCTGAGCACACCATACTGTAAAACATTTCAGTTTTTGTAAGTGTACTGGGTAGATGGCTTTCTAGCCACCAAAAGCACATCTGCAACTGCTGGGGAAACTACAAAATGGAAGCGCTCTATGTCCTCAGGAGCCTGGCATGCAGATACAGGGACTGCAGATCCTGGTGCGCCAGAGCACCCTGCTCCTGTGTCAGCAGTCCAGGAGTGGGGCAGAAGGTTTCGCAGCCAATTGCTGAAGCAGTGGAAACCAAATTTGTCTGGGTCAGTGAGGGACCACCACAGAGAAAAGCATACAGAAATCTCCCTTATCAAGAGATAGACAAAGCATCTAACCCAAAAACTCCATACGTTGGAGCGAGCAAGCAGAAATGCAGCAGTTTTGTGCTATATGGAGACCCAAACAAGTCTATGTCTGGACAACCCCATTTTTCGATTAGGTCAGCCATGACAGAGCCTGCAAATTCCCATTCATGGCAGAGCACAAGGGGACCAACTGAGGTGATCCACTAGTTTATGTTCAGGGTACCAGGGAGAAACACTGACTTGTCACTGCTGACAGGAACATGTCGCATTCCACCGCTCAGTTCCAAACTCTCATCGCCTCTCTGTAGACAGCATATGACAGAATTCCGCCTTGTCAACTGATGTAGTACATCACCAACACATTATCTGTGTGAATCAGCAGCTGAGTTCCTGAGGAGAGGGTGGTAAAGACCTGTACGCCATGCAGAAAGTCCTCATCTCTACAATGTTGCTGTGAGGCATAGTATCCATAGGGCCCCACTGGCCCTGAGTTATGAAGATGCCCAGTTGATCACCCCAGCCCAAACCTGAGGTATCAGTGGTCATCACCTGCAAGGGGGGGATGGCTGAGGAAGGGGAACCCCATCTCAAGGCTGAGCAGTCCAACCAGCAGAGCAGGGAATGAAGGAAAGGAGGGATGACCTGAATGAGACACTCCAGTTTGTCTGAATTCTGAACCCATTGTGCCCTGAGGAACCACTGAGGGATCCTCCTATGGAGATGGGACATTGGTATAGTCAGGATAGCAGCTGCCATCAGGCCAACCAGTCTTCTGGCTGACACATAATCACTGGAGGAAACCAGCTGTGCCTGTGCCGTGGCATAGTCAGAGGGCAGAAGTGCCTGACCTAGCCCCATGTCCAGAGCAGCTCCCATGTACTGGAGTCTCTGGCAGGGGGTAAGAACCGATTTAGGTTCACTAACCAGTATGCCCAGCTGGTCGAACAATTGTTGGGTCCAAAACAGTGCGTAGACAATGGCTTCCTGAGATGGGGCTTTTAACAACCAATTGTCTATGTAAGAGAAGACACACAGGCCCTCCCTGCAAAGGGCAGCTGCCACCATGGCATATACTTTGGTAAAGACATGCAGTACAGAGCATAATCCAAAGGACAAAACACAGAATTGGTAGTGTGAGTCCTGAAGCATGAAAAAAATAGGTTACTCACTTGTAACTGTAGTTATAGCAGTGGTATATAGTTCACATCCACACTCTCACAGTTCCACCAGAATTGTTGACTCGGACATCTTTAGGCTAAGCTCCTCCCACCAGTATAACTCCCCCAACACCACCCCATGACTTCAGATCTTGCATGACTGAAGCAGGAATCCATGTGTCACTTGCCGTGAGAGGCCAGGTGGGTTGTGTGGATGTGAACAATATACCA
The DNA here is from genome assembly GCA_016271365.2 of Neoceratodus forsteri. Taxonomy (NCBI): domain Eukaryota; kingdom Metazoa; phylum Chordata; order Ceratodontiformes; family Ceratodontidae; genus Neoceratodus; species Neoceratodus forsteri. The sequence goes on from CM028130.1 coordinate 949,338,716, forward strand.
CGCCTAGAAATACGGTTACGGGTGAGTAACCTATTTTTCTAGGGGGGTGTGTGGGTATAGTTCACTATCCACACTTAGGCAGACCCCTAGCAGTTCTCTGGGAGGAGGGGGCAAGATGCACACCCCTACTTTGGAAACAGACAGTGGAGAACTGAGGTCCCCAAAACCAGCATCCTGGCATGAATCAAGGTCAATGTGGTAATGGGAAATGAAGGTGTGTGCTGACTTCCAGGTAGCAGCCCTGCAGATTTCCTAAATAGGGACATCCCTGGAAGCAGCCAGTGAGGCAGTGGTATGTCTGGTGGAATGAGCCCTAAGCCCTAAGGGAGGCTCCCTACCAGCCAGCCTACAGCAGAGGTCGATGCAGGAGACAATCCACTCACAATCATCTTTTTTAGTCTTTGCAACTGGGTAAGGCCGACTAGGCACAAGTGCCTGTTTCCAGGGGCGACCTGGGAGCACTGGGCGATTAAGTGACTTGCTCAGAGTCACACAGTATGCAAGTGGAGGTTGTGAGAATCAAACTCAGTTCTGGTCTGCTGGATGTACCAAGCTCATACACACCTCATTCCTCTAACCTCTAGGCTATACTGCCAGCCCAAATTAGCTACTAGACTGCCAGGTGTGGCTTCAGCGTAGGTGACAAATAGCTAATGAACCTCTCCCTGAACTCCAGCCATGCACTCCATATAATAAGCAAGCACTTGCCTTAAGTCCAAAGTATGAAGCCTGTGCTTGGCCTCCGAGGTTGGAATGGTGAAGTATATTGGGAGATTGATCACTGGTTAAGATGAAACTCTGAAACAACCTACAGGAGGAACTTTGGGTTAGGACGGAGGGCAATTTTGTCCCTGTGGAACACCAAGTACGGAGACTCCGAGAGTGCCTGGAGCTCACTGATCCTTCTGGTGGAGGTGATAGCCACCAAGAAGGTGGTCTTCCATGACAGGTGAGAGATATCACACCTGTGCATTGGTTCAAACGGCTTGCCCATGAGCATAGCCAATACCAGCAGCAAGTCCCAATGTGGTGGTGGTTTGCACACCGGCAAAGACAGATGATTAAGTCCTTTAAAGAAGCACCCGACTATCTTCTCCTGCACCACCATCAGCATACCAGCCTGTACCTGGTATGTAGAGATGGCTACCAGGTGCACTTTGAGGGTCACTGACCTCAGGCCCAGCTGGGAGAGGGACCACAGGTAGTCCAGAATGCTAGCTAAGGGGCAGGAGAGGGGCTCCAGCTCCCTGCCCTGGCACCAAATGGAAAAGTACTTCCATTTGACAGCATAGTACTGGCAGGTCGACCACTTCCAGGAGGCTTCCATGACCTGAAGAACCTCTTCAAAGCCTGGAACTCTAGCCACTCAGGAACCAGGCTATCAGGTGCAGGGACTAAAGGTCCAGGTGTATGATCTTCCCCTTATGACAAGAAAGCAGTTCCAAGTGAAGAGGTGAGCACCACAGAGGCCTGCTGCTGCTGAGGCTGAGGAGCTCTGGGTACCAGAACTGGTGCAGCCAGTCTGGGGCTATCAGGATCATCTGCATCATGTCTCTCTGCACCTTGATCAGCACCCTGTGGATCACAGGAAAGGAAGGGAAGGCGTAAAGGAGGCCAGGGATCTAGAGCCTTGCAATGGCATCCCACAACAGTGTCCCACACTGTGGAGGGTGGGTACAGACCAGCTTTAGCTTTGGGTTCTCCCAGAAGGCAAACAAGTCGATCGGGGCGTGCCCCACTGGAAGAACAGGTGGTCCACCACCTCCAAAGGAAGGGACCACTCGTGAGATGCCTCACCCACTCTGCTGAGGGTGTCCGCCAGTTGGTTAAAGGCTCTGGCCACATGAATCGCCAGGAGATCAGCACCCAAGCTGTGCAGGAAGGTCCAGATACTGACAGCTTCCCAACATAGCCGGAGGAAATGTGTTCCACCCTGCCTGTTGACATAGTACACGATTGTGGTATTGTCCATCTGGACCTGCACGACCTGATCCCAATCCAATGGAGTGAATTCTGTCAAAGCTAAATGTACTGCACAGAGCTCCAGCAGGTTGAAGTGGTGTCGAGATTCCTTAGGGAACCAGAGCCCATGGGCCCTGTGGTCCCCCAAGTGGGTTCTCCATCCCACCAGAGATGTGGAGGTTGTCAGAATGATTGCTGGCTCTGGGCAGATGAATGGGACTCTCCTGTAGGTGTTCTTGGACAAGCCACCACTGGATGGCATCCCACATCGGTTGCGTCACCACGACCATCTGGTCCAGGTGACCCAGGCACTCATACCACTGGATGTCCATCTCCCACTGCTGAGGGCACATCTGCTAGTAGACCCACCAAACCACAGTGGTGCAGGACACCATATACCCCAGTAGCTTCAGGAAGTCCTGGGCAGGGCACGAGCACCCAACCTGAAATGATCGGGCAAAGGAAGAGTGATCCGCTACCCAGTTCCCTGGGAGTCAGGCCTTGGTGCTGAGAGTCGCGTTCTACCCCAATGAAGTGGATGACCTGTGAGAGGTTGAGTTCCAACATGGTTGGGTTGATTAGAAGACCCAGAGCCAAGCAAGTCTGGAGGGCCAGGTCCCTGAACTGCTCCACCACCTGGATCAGCAATTAGCCAGTGTCCAGGTACAGATATACCCAGATCCCTCGATGCCTCTGGAATGTTGCCACCACTGCAATGCACTTAGTGAAGACTCTGGGGGATGAGGAGAAGCCGAAAACAATGACGTGGAACTCGTAAAAAAACCCTTCTGCATGGAACCAAAGGTATTGGCAGCAGGACGGATGGACTGGGATGTGAAAGAAGGCATCCTGGAGGTCCAGAGAGCAGAAGCACATGCCCTGCTCCAGAGACGCAATTATTTGATTCAGAGTAACCATCTGGAAATAAAAGTGACGTACTCACCATAATTCTTGATCTTCTTTGACAAGTCTTCACCATTCATTCATACTGCTGGGTTCAAACCAGAGGCACTAGGACCCTGCAGGAGCCAAAAATCTTCAGGAGGGCCGGCACCGAGATAGGACCACGCATGCGCAGCACCACGACACTGGCTCATGGCTATGTAGGCTATCCCAGCTTCAACCCTCCAACAGCATCAGTAACTTTTTTACCAAGGAGGTGCAGCATAAAATAAGTTAAGAAACACCTAACCTAACAAAGGTAAAAGATAGCCCAATTGACCCATATAAGAAGGGTCAACTTGAAACCATGTCTTCACAGCCCAGACAGAATGAGAGAGTGAAGACCAGGAACAGATTGAGTGAGCTCGGGGGATGGTGAGTGGATGTATGAAGGAATGGTGAAGACTTGTTCAAGAAGATCAAGAATTATGGTATGTAATTTTCATATTTTCCTAGACTTAAAGTCTTCACCATTCATTCATACTGCTGGGTGAGTACCAAGCTAAAAACTAATCCCCCAAGCAGGACAGTAGGAGATGGAACTCACTCAGGACAGGATTCCATTAAGGATTGTCCTGCCAAAGGAAGCATGCTGTCTGGCGTGGATATCCAGAGCATAGTGCTTCACAAAAGTGTGCGCTGAGTTCCAAGTAGCTGTTTTGCAAATGTCATCAATCAGAACAGAATCGGTTTCTGCCAGAGATGTGGCCACAGCTCCCATAGAATGGGCACACACCTTGCCCTCCAACTTGACCTACACCATGGAGTAACAATGGCAAAGGTATGCCACTATCCAAGCAGAAATACATTTGATGAACACTGGCTGACCCAGCCAGGCCATGTTGAAGGACACAAACAGCTGCTTGGCTCGACGGGTGTCCTTGGTTCTATCAATATAGAACCGCAGGGCTCTATTAACATCCAGAGAATGAAGGGTGCATTCCCCTTCATTCTGGAAGTTAGCGAAATAAGTACACAGAACCAGAGGCTGGTTGAGATGGAAATCCAAAACCACTTTGGGTAGGAACTTAGGGTGAGTACGGAGAACTAACTTGTCTTTATGAAAGACTGTATATGCAGGGTCTGTGACCAAAGCATGTATTTCAGAGACCCTATAAGCAGAAGTGATGGCCACCAGGAAGGCGGTTTTGCAGGTTAGAAACTTCAGATCACACATAGCTAGAGGCTCAAAGGGTTTATGAGGGAGCATATTTAGCACGAGGTTAATGTCCCAGGGAGCAACCAGCTTTCTAACCAGGGACCTTGTATGAAGTATACTTTTAAGGAATCTTTCAGACAGCGGCAACTGAGCCAGGGTCATGTTTTGGACTGGCTCATAATAGGCAGAAAGTGCACAGAGGTGCACCTTTACAAACAAGTATTGCAGTCCTGCATCTGAAAGGTCCAGTAGGTATTCCAGCACTTTCTCTGGAGGACAATGAAATGGATCTAGGGAGATCTTAGCACACCATTGTGAGAAATGCTTCCATTTAACCATGTAAGTCTTCCTGGTAGAATGCTTACAAGCTGCCAGGAGGATCTGTGAGATTGTCTGTGACACTTGAAACCTGCTGACTTCTCTTTCCTCAGGAGCCAGGCATGGAGATGAAGGGAGCACTAGTTGTCGTGGACCAGGGGTCCTTGTGTCAGGAGGTCCGTTCAAAGAAGTAATTGTTTTGGCGGTACCTCTGACAACTTGTTGATCAAGGGATACCAGATCTGTTAAGGCCAATATCACGCAATTTGAATCATTTTGGCCCCGTGTTCCTCCAGTCTGAGCAGCACCCACTGAATTAGTGGAAGAGGAGGAAATGTGTACAGAAAACATCTTTTCTACCACAGCCTGAATGTATTCTGACAGAAAATGCCAGGTTCTGGATTTCTGGAGCAGAATAGAGGCAGTTTTGCATTTGGTGGGGACATAAAAATGTCCAGGTCTGGACTGCCCCACTTGTTGAAGAGCGACTGCACTACATCTGGTGCAAGAGACCACTCGTGAGGATCCACTTCCATCCTGCTGAGGTGGTCTGCCAGATTGTTCTGAACTCCTGATAGATAAACTGCCTGAATCAGGACATTGTGGTTGAGGCACCATTCCTATACCATCATGGCTTCTCTGCATAGAGGGTAGGAGTGTGCTCCACCCTGTTTGCTAATGTAGTACATCACAGATTTGTTGTCTGTCTGAAGAAGAATTATCTTGTGAGTGATCACTTCTTCTAGGACTTGTAGGGTGTACAGGACTGCCCTCATCTCCAGAACAATTATGTGAAGATGAGATTCCTCTTGGGTCCACACCCCCTGAGTGTGAAGGTCCTAGCAGTGATCCCCCCAGCCAAACAAAGATGCATCTGTGGTGATGGTGATCCGAGATTCCAGCATGGCAAAGGGCACACCTTGTAGAAGGTAGTCCTCCTGCAACCACCATGCAAGTGACCAATGCAGGGTCTCTGTCACTTTGATGGAATAAGATGGAGGATGTGTAGTTGGGGACTGTGACAGGGTGGAATAGGACCCTGTCCCATTTGTAATGGAAAATGTGTTTAAATGCAAGGATCTGTCCTTTCCTGTCTCTTCTCTGTCTGGTTGCACAACCAAATTTTCCTGTGAGACCTCGGACTTGATCAACCAACAGTCTCGCAATTCTTTGCCTCTCTCTGTCTCTCAGTTTTCTTGCTGTCTGTTTTTTTCCTGCATATCTAGATCTACTAGGATATAAAATATGTACAAATCAATGTATGGAAATTTAACTGATATTGGGATCCCTATTGTTTAGAAAATATATAGTGTTACTGCTGAAATGTATATATATATATATATATATATATATATATATATTTTTTTTTTTTTTGAGATGACTGCATAAACTCTAGAGGTTACTTGAGTGTAAATGTTGAGCCTTTTGCAAAAGCTGGCAGGGCCTCAGCAAGCACAATGTGTTCCTGAGTTTCACCTGCCTGAAATATACAAGGACAGGATGTTTGTTTAGATTAGGGGGTTGGAAAGGATTTATACAAGAGAAGAAGAAGAAGAAAAAGAAGAAGAAGAATCAGCATTTGTATAGTGCTTTTCCTACACAGTGTATCCCAAAGTGCTTTACAACCAATGTTAGACAGGTAGTGAAGTGACTGAATGTGTGGTGGCGGCCATATCACACATCATCACCCACACACAGCCTGGATAATTGCATGAATTGGTTTATGGGAAGGGGAATGTTGGCCAGGTCACCAGGAATGTTCCCTGCTCTTTTGCGAAGAATGCCCTGGGTACTTTTACTTCCACCTGAACACCCACCAGGGCAACACCAGGATGGGCAGAAGGGGACCTCGGTTTAATGACTCATCTGAAGGACGGCACACCCCAGCAGTACAGCACCCCCAATACTGCACTCAGATGCCAGCGATTATTAGGTGCAAGTCCAATCCCAGTGTGGGACGAGAACCCACAACCTTCTGGTCCAGAGGCGGATGTGCTACCAAGTGAGCCACGCTGACACCAAGAGCTAAGTTGCTACTGCAAAGGAGATTATGACAAGAAAATGCAACACAGACTGAAGGAAGATTTTATGTTTTTTCTCTGTACATGGTTATTCTGAACAAGTTTATTTTTTTGTTACTGCTACTGTAAATAAATAGTTTTGGTGAATTCTACAACTGCTCCTGGTATTCCCTATGTTTCCTGACCTGTGCCTCAATGACAGATGGTGTTAGCCGTGGGATTTACACCATGCATACCCTAAGACAAGAGTTGTGTGCGTGGGTACTGGACCTAGTACCAGGGAAGCACAGAGGAAGGTATGGATTCTGCAGCAGCAAGTCCAGGCGTGGTTACCAGGAGAATGGCAGCCAAACTAGCAGAGACAGAAGTCCAGTCTGAGATTGTACAGCTAGCACAAGTTATGGAAAAAGGACAGGCAGTGACAGAACCTGAAAGCCTGATGGACTTTTTCAAATGGTGGGCTATGCAACAAAAAGAGACTGAGATGCAGAAAGAAAAAGAGATTCAGCATTTAGAAGCACAGAGGAGGGAAGAGATGCAGCAACAGGAGCAGCACATGAGAGAAGAGATGCAGCGACGGGAGCAGCAATGGCTGGATGCCTTGCAAGCTATCAAAGGCAGAGGATCCAGCAGAGACCCAGATGAGCAACAAAATGCAAGCAACTTAAAAAACATTAAACTTACTAAGTTGTATCCCTCATGTGATATTGAGGCATACCTGACAACCTTTGAAAGAGTTGCCACAGCCTGTTAGTGGCAAAAGCAGTAATGAACAATCAGACTGGTACCCTACCTGACTGTGAAAGCCCAACTTACCTACAGCAGTATGGACACTGCACATTCAGAAAATTATGACCTGGTGAAAAGCGAAATCCTGAAAAGGTATGACATCTCCAGAGAGACCTACAGGCAGAGATTTTGATCTCTGAGGTACAACTCGGTCGACAATCCTCGAGAAGCCTTCACCTGACTCAGAGAACTCCTGATAAAATGGATCCAACCAGACAGCAAAACAGTCCTACAGACCATCGACACATCTGCCATGGAGCAATTAATCAGCATCTTGCCTACAGATGTGCAGCTATGGGTAAAGGAACACTGACCAGAGACTGGGGAAAAGGCTGTTTCTTTGACCGAGGACTACCAAATGGCCAGACAGAAGCCACAGCAGTGAGATAACAGCCAAGCACTGGTAAGACACTCTTTTTCCCATTTAAACTCCAAACCTGGTAAGAACTCTGGTGGGGGTAACAAATCTGTGCCAAAAGACGTTCACTGACCTACGCAGCCAGTATAGTGTTATGCTTGTGCAACTGTGTTAGTTTGGTTTTGGCCATTCGCACTCTCTTTTCCAGTTGAATTACCACCCTGTAGGGCTACGAAAGGCAAGGAACCCTTGGAGAGGGTTCCACCCCTAGAGGTGCCAACGGGACAATTCCTGTGACTAAAGGTACCTTAGGAATACCCCTAAAAAGAGAGTGCTGCCACTGGAGGAGGAGGAGGGGAGGATGGTGGGGCAAAGAAAAAATGCTTCACAATAAGGCTGAGAGGAACTGATTATATAGCTCAGGAAGTGGGAGTGGCTGGCTGCTTGGCCACCGAACTTCAGGCAAAGCCTTTCCAATTCACTGACCTACGCAGCCAGTATAGTGTTATGCTTGTGCAACTGTATTAGTTTGGTTTTGGCTGTTCGCACTCTCTATTCCAGAGGAATTGCCACCCTGTAGGGTTATGAAAGGCAAGGAACCCTGAGAGAGGGTTCCACCCCTAGAAGTGCCACAGGACGATTCCTGTGACTAAAGGTACCTTAGGAATACCCAAAAGAAATGTATAATCATCCCCAAAGAAGGAGGCAACACGAAGCATATGAGCAAGCAGTAACTGTGACAAAGGAGCAATCACTGTAATGTAGTAGTAGAGAAGCATAGGAGGTTTGATAATGCAATGAGATGCTCAGTTGGATAATGTAATGACTGCCCAGGTTTGTGTAGCATGATACTGATGGTTTGCATTGAGATTAGGGGATCCCCTAAGGAGAGAGGGAATGGCAGGACATCCTCCACCTCCATCCAACAGCAGAACCTAACTAAAGAAACTAGGGGAAACAACTATGCTAACTAAGTGTTATGACCTGAGGCAATGGAGGAGAGTAAAAAAACCCTATGAGGAGGAAATCTCTGGGGATCCAAGGCCTGGATGGCTTCTCCAGGCTTGGGATAGTTTATTTAGTGATGGCTCTGCAGCTGCAATTTGGAAAACCCAATTAAAGGGAGGTGGAAAATATTCCAATTTGGAGGAAGGCTGTCACTCAAACCCTCTAGCAGGAACGCCGTGGAAGGTTGTGAGAAAACTCTGCAACAATATGTGCAACCACGGTGGAGGAGGACAGCAATAACTGCTGAGGCACTCACCTGGCCTACCCGCCCTAAACTCAAACCAGGTGAACCAGAGGCAGTCATAGGGAGAATGCGATGAAGGTGCCTTGCTAGGGAAACCACTTAAGTCAATGGTTAACCATTATAGTGGAACACTAGAGTCAAAGGAGATTGTCGTAACCACCCTTGACCACTAGTCTTAAATTCTACACCAGGAGCTGCTGTCACGTAGCAGGCAGCTAAATCCAAGCCCAGGGTGAGGACATTCCCAGCTATGGGCCAGGTGCGAAGGATCACACCCCAAGTTGGACACGCTCAAGATGTGGACTAAATGCAGAGCGAGACTGCCAGCTGCAGGAACCCTGCACCAGACAGAATGGCTGGCATGCCCCAGAATTGATTGAAAGCTGAAAAGCTGATGAGCTGAATGAGCACGACATGCTAAGATTGTAATGAGCATTGAGTGCTGAGACCTTGCAAGGTCGAATGCAGATTGAGTGCAACAGAATCCCAGAGGCTGAAGCCAAGGAGATGGCAGTAGGCATGAAGCAATGGTTTGCCTAAACAAGGAGCAACAGTTGAGTAAGCAAGTATGGACCTGCATGTAGGTCAGTAAACAGAGTAGTAATAAGTGGACCTGCACGTAGGTCTGCATAATGTAGGGCAAACAGCACTGAATAGTGGGGCAAGCCAGCCAGGCATTTCAAACCCAAATCAAGGTGACAAACTCTGAGGATTTTCAGCAGCGAAGACAGGATTTAGTACAGAAATAATTAGCCACATCGGCCATGACCCCCCTAAGCACCTCCCAGTCCCTGCCGTAGGACAAACAAGAAAGCAATGGAAAGGCCAAGAACCACATGCAGATATAAAAGCTAATTTAATAGCCTCAGCAGGAGCTTTAGCTAACCTCAGAGTAGAACAGGTACAATAGCAATGGGAGTAAACAAAGCAGCAGCAGGAAGCAATTAGGCCTGTGCAGCAGTAGTGAAAACAATTGAGTACACTGAGTTGTAACTGCAATAAACAAAATAAAAGGAGGCACAATGCTCTGAAAGCACTGTCACCAAGCAGTGCAATGAGACTGCTGCAATGAGGTAATTAGAACAAGCATGAGTGAGGACTTCCGGTGACGTCATCAACCGAATGGCGACTTAGCTCTAAGCTCCGCGGTGGTGGTGCAAAAATCATTGTTAATCCGGTGTTAATAGACATTTAAACTAATTCTTTGCCAAGCCTGCAGTTAAAACAATGAGTCAGGCAGTGAATTCGCGGGGCAGAAGCGCTAAGAAAGCCCCAAATAAGCGCCGATCCAGATCTGATCGCAGCCCAAGTGTACCACTGTCTAGGGCCTCAGAATCAGTGGCAGGTACCGAGAGAGAGGAGGATGAGGAGAGAATTTCAAGGGGGAGCTCCATGGACGGCCGGGCGACGGCCCATATTGTAAAGATGCTACAACGGATTGACAGCAGTGTTAAGGACATTAAACAGGACTTGAAGCATTTAGAGAGAAGAACGCAAGAGCTCGAGTCGGGCCTTGATGAGTTCCACGAGGACTCCATGCGACTTAGCAGGGCAGTAATATATTTGGCCAGAAGGGAGAGAGAGCTAACGGCCAGGGCCGAGGATGTGGAATCGAAGGGGAGGAGGAAAACGATCAGAATTTTTGGGTTTCCAGAGGGAGCTGAGCAGGACAAGCCGGTCAAATTTATCAAAGCCTGGCTTCACCAAGAGTTGGATATCCTGCTATGGAGCCTCTTGAGCTGGAAAAGAGTGCACTGGGCCGCAGCCCCAAGCTGAAGAACGATGCCCCCTCGCCAATCCTGGCCAAATTCACTACACTAGTCATGAGATGGTGCTACGTAGCATGGGGTAAACAAGATCTGAATTTAGATGGGAAATGGGTATATTTAGACCATGACTTCCCCCCGGTCACTATGCAAAAGAGGAAAAGAGTCCTTGCAGTTATTAAGCGGCTGAGGGAAAAGCAAATAAAAGCCTTCCTTAGATATCCAGCAAAGCTGCTAGTGCAATGGTCTACAGGCAGCAAGTTGTATGACTCCCTCTTGCAAGCGAAAAAGCTGCTCCAAAAGGCTGGAATTGTACTCCCAGACCTGCAGCCAGATGTTTTGGAACAGACTTTGTTGCATTTAAATTGGTCGATGACAAGTAAGGCTGCTGGGGGAAAAGAGAGCTTCAAGACCAAGGGCCCAGACGATCAGCTGTGTAAGGACCTGTGTCAACTGGGGAAAGGCCTGCATGCCAGGAAAGTGAACTGACGGCGACTGGGACAGATACTTCGGTTTATCCTTCTGCCTATTCGTTCTGAATGGACTGATTCTGTTACTGTACCTGGTTATTAACAAGTTAATGATGTTGATTGAAGGGCCTTTCGCTCACCGCCTTTGGGAAATTTTGGCCAATACGTTGAGTTAAGAAATGGCTGTCGGCGAGAGGGAGATACAAATTGATTTTGTTCTGGGCCTGGGTCTTGTTATCCAGGAGGGCCTCAGTAGTAAGTTAATAGATGGGCCTTCTCTCATGGGGAGGCGGAGCCGGGCCTGGTAGTGGCCTTGGTCCTGGCACGATCCGCGCTTACTCCCGTGATATATGCGGACTGGCCCTGGATATGGAAACCCATTTCCTTATTGTACATGTTAATGCAGGCACAAAGAAGTTATGTTAAGTGGAGGGGAAGGAAGCTCTCTGCTCGGCCATGAGTGTTAGACTCCGGAGGGTCGGCTAACTCACTGGCAGTGTGGCCCAAAAGGCACCAGGCGGAGGGCCCCCATCTCCTGCTTTTCCTCCCCCGCTTCCTCTTATTCCCCCCCTTTCTTTCTTTTTCTTTCCTCTCCCTTGTTTTAATACCTGGTCAATCACCGGTTTAGTGGCAGTCTGGTGGGGGATGGGTGCGATCTTCGCACTCCTGTCAGCCTACCAGTCTCGATTGATACAGCTATTGCACCACCAACACCGAAGCCGGTTCAGGGGACAGGTATCCCTGGAGGTCGGCCGATCGCGGTTCATTTGTCTGTCTTTTCCGTGGATCGTGCTGACTCTTGCTAAGGGTTTGAACCTTCCTGCAGAAAGTCCACCCTGGGAGATCATCTTCCCTGTTTCCCTTAGCCAAAGGGGGGGGTCGAGGGCCATGCAGCAGCCCAAGCTCCTGGGCGGAGGGAGCTTCTCTCCGAGCATAGTCCGGTGGGACTGTACTGTATATAGTTCATTTATGGTAATGCAAGTCTCTGGTTGGGGTTTTTTGTTTGTACATAGTTTTCTGGGACTGTTGGGATGGGATGCTGGGGACTGGGGGGGATTTGCATGGGGAAGGGGAGGGAGACCCATGGTGAAGATATTCTTGGGGCCACAAGTGGAGTTTTGTTCGCTGTCCTCCAGGGCAAGGGGGATGAGTGTAGGAACATCAGGCAGGGAATAGTGTGGAGACTGATGAGTTTAATGAAAAGATCAACATGGGGACCCTAAAACTGATCACATACAATGTTAAGGGTTGGGCTCTCCTGCAAAGAGGCACAGCATATTGAAAGACTTTGTGAAAGTGCACTGTGATATTGGTCTCTTGCAGGAAACCCACCTTTCGGCATTACAGCATAAAAATTGCGCTGCTTGTGGGTGGGGAGGTTTTGCTTCATCTCATAAGAACCCAAAGAAGGCTGGGTGGCCATTTTAGTGCATAAGGGCCTAGGTTGGTTCCTAAAATTCTTTTCGGATGAAGAGGGCAGACTGGTGGTCCTCTCTGGGAGGATTAAGGAGAAGGTTATCCACATTGTTAATATATATGCCCCACGCCTGCTAACCCTGAGTTTTTAGGTATGTATTTGGAGTAGTGGCTACGCCTCAGAGGGTCATCTAGTTATGGGAAGGGACTGGAACTGTGTAGAAGATGCTAGGTTAGATAGATTAGGAAGTCAGGGAAGCAGGGAGAAAGGGGCAAGACCCAGGACATTAACCCATCTCCGAACGGAGTTGGGACTGATGGACACATGGAGAGACAGTTACCCCTCCAGTAGGGACTTCACCTTTTACTCCCATCCGCAAGACTCATATTCAAGGTTGGACAGATTCTACATGCCTAAATCCAGGGTGGATTCTATTGTAGATCAGCAGATATATCCCATATATCTCTCTCTGACCATGCAAAAGTCAGTCTGTCCATCTCCCTTGGAGGGCAGTATAAGCAATCCCTGTGGCGATTGAATGCTGGGCCCTTGGAGATAAGGGTTTTATCTCCAAGATAAAGGAGGTGATAGAAAACTACCTCAGGAAAACACGGGTCAGTGTCAAAGGTGAAGTACCTCTGGGACGGGCTAAAGGCGGTGAGAGGTGAGGTAATCTTCATCACAACAAAAAGGGCCAGGCAACGGCAACAAGACAGTTTACAGCAAAATATTAAGGAGCTAGAGGAGATTCATAAGAAAGGAGGAACTCAGAGTGTATTTAGGGAGCTTCTATGGCAAGGAACAAATGCAGCACCTCATTATGTTAAAACCGAAAATGCCCTCAGGTTTACAGCACAGAAATACTACAGTGGGGGCAATAGAGCGGGCAGACTGCTTGCCTTTAGATTAAGGAAACAAGAGGCTGATAGGTTTATCTCTGGGGTGCAGGATCCCAAAGATCTTGGGAAACAAGTATCAGGAGCCCCCCAAATAGCAGAATGCTTCAGAAAGTTTTACGAGGACCTGTACAAGTCTGAGTCTGGGGTAACCCACCCGGACCTGATCAGGCAGTTCCTCGAGGGTCTCAGGTTTTCCAAGCTCTCACCTGACCTTGAAAAAGAACTGATAGACCGTTCTCTCTGCTGAAGCTGAGAGAAGTAATTAAACAACTTAAACACAATAAAGCACCGGACCCAGATGGCTGCATAGCAGAGTTTACCAGAAGTTCAGTGACCAGATATCCCCGCTACTCCTCGAAGTTTGTAATGGAGCCCATATTTCCTCAGATGCCCCAGACACCTGGGCACAAGCCCTAATATCTGTTATCCTGAAGCCGGACAAGGATACGTCCTTGTGTGGCAGTTACCGCCCTATATCGCTGCTGAACCTGGATGCCAAGATCTTTGCCAGGATGATAGCAAACAGGTTCCAGATGGTGGTGACTCAGCTGATCCATCCGGACCAGTCGGGCTTCATGCCAGGTAGGCACCTCTATGATAATATCTGGCAGTTACTTACGGTAATGGCCCACGTCCAGTCCGGGGGGAGGAAACAGCAAACAGTAGTGATTACACTAGACGCAGAAAAGGCTTTTGATCGCCTTGAATGGGGATATCTTGGTGAAGTCCTTAAGAAATTCGGATTCGGCCCCAAGTTTCAAGCATGGGTGGGCACCCTATACTCTAATCCCTCAGCCAAGGTCAGATTGACTGGACTATTCTCCCAACCCTTTTCTATTAGAAGGGGAGTGAAGCAGGGTTGTCCCCTCTCGCCCCTTCTTTTTGCCCTAAGTATGGAGCCGCTGGCTGAAGTCTTTCGGTCCCATGAGGGCATTAAGGGGATTTCAGTGGGGGGGGTTGACAACCGCATATCTCTGTATGCGGATGACACCCTCCTATATTTAGGTGACCCTCAACGCTCCCTACCAATCACAATGAACATGCTAAGGGGTTTGGCTCCATATCAGGGTTTAAGATTAATGAATCCAAATCAGAGTTAGTCTCTTTAGGAGCAGGAGTTCCACTCAGGTTAGGAATATGACTGATTTAGGTGGAACACTACCAGTTTCAATACCTGGGAATATATATTCCAAGATATCTGGGCAAACTGTTTCAGGTTAATTATCTGAAATTGCTGGAATGCATGAGGGAGGACTGTGCCAGATGGGCTGCCTTACCACTTAGCATTTCTGGTAGGGTGGAGTCGGTAAGAATGAATGTCCTTCCATGGATGCTGTTCTTGTTTGACGCTATCCCTTTAAGTCCCTCGAAAAAATTTGGGCAGATATACAAAAATTGATAAGCAATTTTATTCGGGGAAAAGAAGCCTAGGTTGAGCTGGGCCCTGTTGAAGTTACCTAAAGGGATGGGAGGCCTGGGAGGCCCAGATTTTAAAAGGTACTTCAAAGCGCCCCAATTACAGTACTTGGCAGTTTATACTTCTCCTGCGCCGGTGCAAAGTTGGGCCAAAATGGATTTACAGGTTTTGCACCCGTATACCCTCTCATCAATTCTCTTCAATAACAGGAACCCCAGGGTAGTCCACGGTCTACCTAACCCTGGGCTCAAAACACTAATCACGCTTTGGTTACAAACAGTGAAAGAGTCAGGAGCTCAGGCTCAGATACTGGTGTTAAGGCAGGAGAAAATTCTGGAAAGGCCTGAGTTCAAACTAGGGTCGGAAAACCCAGTGTTCCTGAAATGGCGGAAGTTGGGACTGAGCACTTTTGCACAATTATTTAGTGGAGACCCTGTAAAAGTTTCGCACAGACTCAACAAGAGTTTAAATTCCCTCATCTGATTTTTTGCCTATTTAAAAATCAGACATTATTTACACATGGAAGAGGTGGATAGGGGAGCAGAGGTCTGGAGTCAGTGATCCTCTCATCGATTTTCTCATAGAGTTGTTAAGGGACTCGCCTCAGGCGACTCACTTGATCTCCAAGATCTATGTGACAGGTGAGCCAATAGATTCAAACCCAGACAGAGGATTCAGACACCCTGGGAAAAGGAATTGGGTTTGGGAAGGGGAGGTAAGGTGGGAGGTAATTTGGAGGATGGCTTACAGAACCTCGGCTTCACCCTCATGGAGGGAATTTAGGTGGAAAGTACTTACAAGATTTTTTAGAACACCAGTGCTAACCAAACATTTCGGCCAGATTCACACAGAGGATTGCTGGAGGGGTTGTGGGCAGGTGGGAACGCATGAACATACTGTATTGTTTGGGGATGCCCAAAAATTAAAAGTTATTGGGAGGGTATTAATCGTGGGCTGAAACAGATCTTTCAGGTGGTGAATTTTGACCATCCTCATCATTTGCTATTAGGGGGATCCCCCACAAGATTTGGCAGGATCTAAAGCCAACTACCTGTTCCCAATCCTTTTGGCTGTGGCCCAGAAGGCCATTACCAAGTTGTGGCTCTCTAAAACCCCTCCTAGTGAGGAGCACTGGTTGTCATGTTGTAACCAAATTAAAGTAATGGAAAGGATCACAGCGAATTTACAGTTAAAGCCAGATACACATAAATCTCGCTGGCTCCCATTTTTCGAATACTTGAGTGTTAAAGAGGGAACTACTGTCTTAGACATCTTGGCAAGAGAAGCTCTGGACTAGGGGGCCTGCAAGAGCCGGTCGGTGGACTGCCTGAGGGGACAGGATATTCTAGACAGGGGTAGTGGACCCTAGTGAAATTCTGAATGGTTCTCCTCACCATGGGTCTGGGGAGGGGGAGGAGGTAGCAGGTGTGGGGAGGTCTTTGGGTTATGTGTGTAGTAATGTCTTATGTTTAAGTATGTGTTTATCCTTCCCACCCCAATGGTTAGAGGGTAGGGGTCCTTTCCTTCCTTTCCTTTCTATGTATTATTATTTTGGAGGTTTAGGGCTAGACTTTGAAGGTGTTACGATTTTAGAGTGATGGCCTTAGAGTCTTTGTCGGGTCATAGCTAGAACAGTCACTTAAAAACTGTATTAGTTAAGGAAAGGCCTGATTAACTGTTTTGGCTGTATATGTCATCTTTTTAAGTCAGCTAGAATGTATTATGCCTCTTGTGTCCCCTCCCTTTTTCTTTCTGTACCCTGTTGTCATTTTGAAAAAAAGGAAATAATAAAATTGCAATTTCAAAAAAAAAAAAAAGAATAAGCATGAGTAAGCTGTATAGCTAGGTTCAAATAAATCTGAGTCAGGTGAAAGCAATCGAGTATGCAACATGGAGCAGCTATAGTTGAGCTGAAACACACAGATCAGGTTTGCAAGCGCAGTGCAAGTAATTTGAGAGTTGTGAGTAACTGAAAGCAAGCAGTATGAGCTCTGGAGTAGCAGTATGCTAGGAGCTTAGAAACAAAGCCTACCCCCCACCAAAAGGAAGGACCACACACAGCCAAAGGCAAAATACAAACCAGAAGCAGGAAAATAAACACAGAAGCCCAGCAGAGACAAGCAGGAGCAGCAGGGTGGGGGGCACAGGCCCCAGCCAGCCAGGGAAGCCCAACCAGCTCAGAGGACAAACCGACACAGCCTTCAGCTGCAAAGAAAAAATGCTTCACAATAAGGCTGAGAGGAACTGCTTATATAGTTCAGGAAGTGGGAGTGGCTGACTGCTTGGCCACCGAACTCCAGGGAAAGCCTTTCCAATTATCTGCTATAACTGTAAAGCCAGGCCATTTTGGCAAGAAACTGCCTGAATAAAGAGAGTGGCACTGGAACAGATTTGTCTTGGCAAATTGGGGCAAATACTTAGTAGATGTAAAGGTGGGGAATAACACTGTTAAGGGACTCATTGATCCAGGAAGCAGACAGACCCTAGTGCATGTTAAAGTGCTGGGAAAACACTGTGCAAAGGGACCAGATACTGGTGTCATCTGCATCCATGGGAACAATTGATACTATCCCACCACCCAAGTGACTCTGACCGTTAAGGGTGTGTCACACCAAATGAAAGTGGAGGTAGTACCTAAGTTACCTGTACCTGTGATTATTGGAAATGACTTTCCAGGATTTACTGAGTTAATCAAAGAGGGAGTAATCCTGCTATTTCAGCAGCTGTGGTGACAAGAGCTCAGGCAAAGAAAATTTCAGACAGTGGGGACACTTCCTTTCAGTGATTTTGATTTGCACTTATTTGAGCACAGCCCAAGATCCGGAAATCCAAGAAAGAAAGACGGCCTGAAGAAACTATGGCAACAAATGACTGATGGACATGAAGGGTTAAAATATGAAAATGCTGAAACTAAACTGATAACTGATTGTGATTTTCTTTCAGAACAAGCTAACAATCTTTCTCTCAGGGTTATTTTAAGCAGCTGGGGTGAAACCAAACAGGGTGGACCAACATTTAAAAATGTAATGGGTTACTGTACAGACTTTGGGTTAAACCTCAGGCACAGGAACAGACAGAACAACTGGTTATACCACAGAGGTATAGAACAGATTGTTACAGATAGCACATGATAGTCCTATGGCTGGTCACTCAGGGAGGGAACGACCCTTGCCAGATTGCTGTATAGATTTTACTGGCCTGGAATTCATGAAGATGTTACCTACTGCAATTCCTGTGCTGAGTGTCAGAAAGCAGTAGCCCCAGTCACTAGAAAAGACAAGGTGCCCCTACCCTTGATAGATGTACCCTTAGAGAATTGCAATGGATGGTTGGTCCTTTAGACAGAAGTAAAAAGGGTAACAGATTTATCCTGATAGTATGCACTATGCCACCGATACCCAGAAGCAGTTCAATGTGTACTGTTACAGCTTAAAGTGGCAGCACAGCTTGTGAAAATTTTCAGCAGCGTAAGCATACCTAAAGAAATTATTACTGATCAGGGTAGTAACTTGGTGCAGCATTGCTTAAGGAGCTGTACAGACTGCTAGGCATCACTGCCATAAGAACCTCCCCCTATCACCCTCAGACAGATGGTCTTATTGAGCATTTTAACCAAACCATAAAATGCATGTTAGAAAGGTTTGTGGAAGGTAAAGACTGGGACCAATACTTGCCTTACCTACTTTTTGCCTAAAGAGAAGTCCCATAGGCATCAACAGGGTTTTCAACATTTGAAATACTGTATGATAGGCAGCCAAGAGGGCCACTGGATGTAATAGAAACGTGGGAAGATAATACCACTCAGAAACAATCTATATCTTCTTATATGTGTTCCCTAAGAAAGAAGCTGGCAAAATATGTTGAAATTGCCCATAGTAATCAGGAAGAGGCCCAAAAACCAGTAGAAGGTATATTATGACCATGGGGTAAAACAAAACATTTTCGAGCCAGGTGAAAAGGTTTTGCTACTGTTACCCACAACAGAAAATAAGCTGTTAATGAAGTGGCAAGGGCCTTATAAGGTTCATAGACGTACTGGCACCATTAACTATGAGACTGAGACCCCCGACAGGGAAAATCCTTCCAAGATATACCATGCTAACCTCCTCAAGAAATGGGTTGAAAAAATGCCAAAAGCTGCCTTGCTAGTCTTACCAGAAACTGATAAAGAAGATATTGATGTAGCTTATGATAGACTGGAACAAACTGTAAATGCTGATGCTGTAAAGGTGAATGCTTCCTTAACCTCAGAACAAACTGCAGACATTCGTAATGTGCTAAAGACATTTAACAGTACTTTTACCATGGTACCAGGCCAAGCAAAAAGGGTTGAGCACGCAATAGTGACAAAGAATGCTCGTCCTATTAGGCAAAAGACATACATGTTGCCAGAGTGGTTAAGAGCTGATGTGGTTAAGGAAATACAAAAAATGAAAGAACTGGGTATCATAGAGGAGTCAAGGAGTGCTTGGTCATCTCCCATGGTAATTGTAAACAACAAGCATTTGTTAATGCCGAATGTTGTCTCGCTGGCATTGGCATTGGTAGTGCAGGCGTGAGAGATGCATATAGGAATGGCAGTGAAGTACTGAGTGACGCCAACCCCATCCCCACCCTACAGAGACCAACAGGCATTAGGGTGTGCCTTTGGGTTGTCAGCTATAACGCTTATGCCATTTTACCGCACCTGCACTCTGTAGATACTGACAAGTGTGGTGCTTTGGGGTCTTTGGTGTTATACTTACCCTATTCCATAAGAAAATATGGTGAGGTGGGTGCAGTATAGGAGAATGGGGTGAACTTTGTGGCGAACACTGCAAGGCACACCACGATGCCTGTCACTGGCTGCAGGGTGGGGTGGAAAGCGTGAGCATTACAGCCGATAATCCCGAGCCACACCCCTGGACGCCTGTCAGTCTGTACAGGGTGGGTGCTAGCAGTTGGAAACCCTAACACCGTGAGGGCGTGTGTGGTATTTTCACTCCAAATTGTCAACATGGGCTTTTTGTGACCTACCTTATGAAGAGTGGCACTAGCAGTTTGTTAGCTGAAAGGTGGTTTTGCACAGCAGCTATGCCATTTGGTGACACAGGGACGAAAACACATTTTGGGTGGTATGTGAAAAATGACAACTGTATTGTTCATGAGGAGATGTAAAAAAATGGCAACGTTGAAAATCTGGAGTGAAAATATGAAAAATTGGTGAAGTCATGAGCATGCATAGAAACTGTGCAACACATGTCCGTAACCCAATTATTTTTGGGATTATTTTTAACCACATTTCTAACATATGCATTTTGAGACCTCCCCTCATGAACAGTGGCACTGTGATTTTGTTAATTTGTCCCAAATGTTGATTTCCCACAGTGACCATTGTGCGCCACAGGTGCAAAAACACATTTAGGGCAGGATGTGAAAAATGGCAGCTGTACTGTTCATAAGGTGATGTGAAAAAATGCCAGTGTTGAAAATTTGGCATGAAAATTTGCGAAGTTACAAGGGTGCGTGGAAACTGTGCAATGCACACTTGTAGCACAGTCACCATATAGAATTTCGTCACCAAATTTTCAACATAGGCATATTAGGACCTCTGCTCATGAACAGTGTCACCGTCATTTCCTCAATCTGTCCCAAAAACTGATTTCACACAGTGACCACGCTATTCTGCGCCGAATGTGCGAAACCACATTTCGGCCAGGATATGTAAAATGACAGCTGTACTGTTCATAAGGATGTGTGGAGAAAGGCCAATTTTGAAAATCTGGAGTGAAATTATTACAAATTCAATGGAAGTTACGAGTATGAGTGGAAATGCGCAATTTAATGCCAAAACAGCCATTTTTTTGATTTTTTCCACCAAATTTGCAACATAGGATTTTGAGAGCCCCACTAATGAACAGTGGCACTGTTGTTTTGTTAATCTGTCCCAAAAGGGGAGTCCACGTAGTGACCGTGAAATCACCTTTCGGGACCGAATAACACCATGACAGTGCCTGAATTCATGAGATGGTTTCCCAATAACCCCATGTTGAACATTTGGTGTCAAAATTCCCCAAAATGCCTGAGATATGCAGCAAAGTAGAAAAAACCTTATTTATGCCATTATACAGCTTACCGGTATTTCTTCAGTTTGCGGTCGGCTTTGAAGAGTGCAGATGTGTTCCCGGTCCACCAAAGATAGTCGCGCCAGACTCCGGAGGTAAGTATGGGGTGAGGGGGGTGTGGGGAGGCAGGGTGCGCAGAGGGTGGGAGCAGGTTGCAGGAGGGAGCAGGGAGACCGCGAGGGACCATCTCTTTTTTACTGGTACAAGTAAAAAAAAAAACATAATCTGGCACACTGGGGTGGGGTTGTAGATAGATGAATAAGAGCTAGCCTTGCCCACACTACCTCAGATATAGTCTTGAAGGGTAGGGGACCGGAGGCATAAGGTTCACTGGAAATGTTAGGAACATGAAGCCACCCAGACGTAAAAGCCTACCCAGGTCCACAGAAGAGATCTGCAGATCCAGGGTTATAATAATAATAATAATCTTTATTTATATTGCGCCTTTCTAAAATCAAGGCGCATTACAATAAAATAACATCATATTAAAACATCATAAAAACATTAAAATTAACAATAAAATAAACAGCATCAGTCCATGTCGATACCATCTCCAAAGCCTTTTTCCATAGAAAGAATTTTAATCCTTGTTTAAACCCCCACCGTCATGCACTCTCTAATCCAACGGGTAGAGAATTCCAGAGGGTCGGTGCTGTGAACATAAAAAGCTCGGTGCTGGAGGATTTGAAGCTACCGAATCTCTAGCAACCCCTCATATTGAGCGGAGCTTTGTTGCTCCAGAGTAAGGAACCAGAAGATCTTTCAGGTAGTCAGGGCCCAAACTGCATAGGGCTTTATATGTCAGTAAACCGATTTTAAAGGTGATCTGCCACTGAAATGGCAGCCAGTGCAGATCCCACAGCACCGGTGTAATGTGGGAGGAACGTGGAATCCCCATTAACAGCTGGGTTGCTGAGTTCTGCACTAGCTGTGGATATCAACCCCAGGAAGCCCAAAGTAAAGGGAGTTACAGTAGTCCAAACACGAGGTCACAAAGGCGTGGATCAGCGTGGGCAGGTCACTAGATGGAACAAGGTGCTTGATCCTAGCGATGTTCCTCAGATGGTAAAAGGATACCTTAACAACCGCCGACACCTGCGCATGCAATGTCAGCCGATCATCAAGGATCACCCCCAGGTCACGCACTGTTGGAGATGGGGAGCTCAACATCCCCAAGAATAAACCTGAGGGAAGATTTGCTCCCCACCCCTCAATCTGGTGGCCAGGATCCACAGCCATCACCTCCATCTTCCCAGAATTCAACTTCAACCAGCTGGACCTCATCCAACCCTGGATCTCGCCGAGACAGTTGTTAAACACTGAGAGTGCTCTATTCTGGTCAGGCGCAAAAGACAGATGGAGCTGGGTATCATCAGTATAGCAATGAAACTCCAGCCCATATCGTCTTACAATGTCTCTGAGGGGAAGTATGTACACTGCAAACAACATGGGGGACAGCACAGAGCCCTGAGGCACCCCACAGGACAGAGAGGTAGGATCGGAGGAAAATACCCCCGACACCACCCTCTTGAGTTCTACCTGTGAGGAAGGAGGTAAACCATCTGTGAATCAAACCTGACAGCCCACAGATGTATCTCAGGCGCTCAAGCAACACCCCATGGTCTACGGTGTCAAAATGCTGCTGACAAATCCAATAGGACCAAAATGGACCATTTTTCTGGTCTCTCGCCATCAGGAGATCATTGAGCACCCAAACCAGCGCAGTCTCGGTGCTATGCTTCTTTCGAAAACCTGATTGAAGATGGTCGTAGATGTTATGGATGGACAAATGGTTGTCTAGCTGGGCAGCCACCACTTTCTCAATTACCTTCCCCACAAAGGGAAGGTTCGAGATAGGACTGTAGTTGGCTAAGGAGTCTGGGTCCAGAGAAGCCTTCTTCAACACTGGTGTCACCACCGCTTCCTTCAGGGAGCAGGGATATTCACCGGAGTCTAAGGAGCACCAGACTATCCTAGCTAGAACCGGGATGATAATCTCCCCACAGCCCATAATCAGGGCCGTGGGGCCCGGATCTAAACTACAGCATGTGGTGCACATACCCTGGACAATCCTCATAACATCTTCGATTTCCGGCCTTTCGAAGGAACTCCAGGAAAACCGGGGGCTTGTAACCGCAGGCTGGTCCACCGCGACTCCCATAGAGCATGCTGCGCGGGTCTTGGCCCTGATGTCAACCACCTTATCTGAAAAGAACCTAGCAAGCTCCTCACACTGCATTTGTGAAGAGGTCGATGAACCTGTAGACAGGCTGGGTTGCACAGCCTGTCTACAGTTCGAAAGAGCTGGGCTGGTCGGTTCTGTGCAGCAGCAATTTCCTCCGGACAGGAATACTGCCTTCTTATGAGTAATTGCTGACTGATAGAGTTGATAATGCTCTAGGAGTCTAAGATGGCCAGCATCTAAGCCGGTTCTGCCAACACCTCTCCAACCTGCGTCCTAATCGTCGCATCTCCCTCAAGGTCCCCATCAAACCATGGGGACCGAGGGTGAAGGAGAGAGGACGCATTACTGGTGGGAGCAATAGAATCCAGTGCAGTGGTAATGACCTTATTATAGGCCAGAACCAAAACTTCAGGATTCAAGCTCATCCCAGGAAATTCTGATAGATCCAGTACTGCAGTTAGGCCATCGGGAGTCACAACCGTAAGGAGGTACTTGACCATCTCCACAGGGGTTGGCCTCACGAAGAGGTGCAAAATTGAATCTCACAGTGTGATGGTTAGACCATCCGACAGGTTCTACCCCCACATCGGAGGCCTCCATCCCCAGGAGGAAGACCAGGTCAAGGGAATGGCCGTGTTTATGAGCGGCAGAGGTAACCACCTGTGACAGGCCCAATGAACACATCAATTGGAGGAAGTGCTGTCCAAATTGTGAGAGTTCGTCGTCGATCCTGGCATTAAAATCACCCAGCACCATCAACCTGGGTGACTCAAACACCAGGTCGATGACGAAATCCACCACTTCCTTAAGGAATAGCTTCTCATCACCGGGTGGACGATAGACGAGCGCCATCCTATAGCCCCCACCTGCCACTACGACACATTCGAATGATCTGGTCTCCTCAACTGGAACACTAGTGAGATCCAATTCGGTCTTGAAACAGACCACAAACCCCCAAGCTCTGCGATCCAATTTCGGGCAGTGTATCACCGAATACCCAGATGGAACTGCTGCCTCAAGTATGGGGCCAGCATTGCCATTCAGCCAGGTTTCGGTGATGCAAGTCAGGTCCGCTGTACCCACCAAGTCTGCTACAATGGCAGTCTTGTTCACAACGGACCTGGCATTGCATAACACTGTCCGGGTTGGATAGAACTCCTGGGATGCCCCAACCACCTGCCCACCATTTATAGAGGTGGTGCCCTTGGGTATGGAGACCAAACAGGAAGGCTCACGTTCAGCACTCCATTTTGCCCCAGGGCATCTTCTAGACTTAACCACTCCGATGTGAGTGCCCCCCATCCGTCCTCCGCTGTTCATATCCCCCGCCCCTCCACAACCTCCTACGAGCAATTCCCAAGGCCCTACAGCGTTGGTAAATGGAGAAAAGCAATGGGGGGGAGGAAAGGGCGGAGGGCATGAAGAGCGGAGGATGAATAGCGCATGACCGGGGGGATGGGATAGCAATATATATTACAATCCACTGACATGGAAACAATGACACTAATTTCTAATCTCCCTGTAGTATAAATAAATTCAAATCAAAACACAAACCTAAGGAATAAATTAAAACAACTCAGAAAAAAGAAGCTAAACAATAAGTAAAACAAACACCAACAAGCTCAGATTTAATTAACACAAATTAATCATCCTACATCAAAAGCCTAAGTTAACAAAAAACAGAAACAATGATTTATTAATCGCAGTTATCTCTAAATCAATGCCTCAGTAACAAACCTAACAGCTTATAAACAACTAAAATAAAAATAGATAAGCAATAACAACATCCAGTCCATATGAGTTTGGATAATAAATTTTAGGACACGTGGAGCTCCTACCTTCCACGGCCAAATTGTCCATATGTAGACCCACGGTCTCTCACCTAGGGTCCAGCAGCTGAAATGACACAGTTTAAAATTAAATCAAATTTACAGGATCGCTCTACCAAAATTCAGTCCTCCCGAGGGTTCTCACCACCTTGGTGGAGTAAATACAGGCAGGTAACCCTTCAAAGCAAAATAATAGGATACAGTAGGTAGATCCAGGTACAGTTTGCTAAGGACACAGTACCAGGGTTCACAACCCTTTGTGGGCTCTCACCACCGCGAAAGATCAAACACTAGATGGTACCCTTCAAAAAACCCACTGGGATCGTTTCCACCACCAGTTAGGTTAGGCAACAAGCAGCATAAAAGTTTTCAGTAAAAGCAGAGGCCTTACTTTAGTGCAGTCATCCAAGAGTAGATAGAAAAGTGGATTCAAGCCAGGGAATCCGACGCCTGCACCAGAGACTCACCCCGGAACATCCGCCTCACCTTGGACCTTACCCCAACTGGACCAGCTCTGCAGCTGCTGTCATGGTGCAGGTCAGAAATGCCAGGGGCCAGCCGCCCGAATAGCAGCAGCCTCCCGACCCACCACCAGCAAGAGGACAGGTGCCCGTAAAGCCCTCCAGCCACAGACGGGAATTCCCTGGGACTGTCTCAGTCTTTACTCCGCAATACACTCCAACTTTCCAACGGAAAGGGAACTGAGCGCGCACCAGTGCCCCGTCAGTTCAGTTTCCCACACTCACAGGCAAAACAATCCGGGAAAGCACCGAGACTTCAAGCGAACAGTTCCACAACGCTCCTATGGCCGCACTCCTTCACTGCACAGTGCCAGGACACAAACATTAAAGACTTCGGCACCAACTCCAGAAGCCAGTCCTCTCCAGACCAAATGGGACTACCCCTGTCACAGGTAAATGCATAGGCTTAAAAATGTATTGAAAACCAGACGCCGAATTACGATACTTCGGCATTAAATGGTCTATCCACTGCCCCAGGACAGACCGAAATCAGGTGTACAATGAGCAAAAGTACAATAAACATGAACACAGCAGAATCAAAAATTAGTAAAAATAACTAAAACACGATTACACTGCGCTACTACGAGGGGATAAAGTGCTAAAAAATAAAACTTCCAGAGCAGCAGAAAACGCTTAGAGACAGCAGCTCAGCACAGCCGCCATCTTGCTCCCTTCATTCGTTGAAAATTTGGCATTGTTGCCCACATATTCCTGAAGAGAGACTGAAAGGAAAGGTTTTCCTACTGGGCTTTCAATTGGAAGCGAGGGCTTACCATCCAAATTATAGAATGAGCCTTCATCACCTTCTTCAGAAACCATAAACTCTGGATCAGATTCATCCTGTTCCATGCCACCTTTAGAAGGGGTGGGAGCTGCCCCAAATGGGCCATTGCCTGGCCTGGGTAAAGGATATACAGGAGACACCAGAACTGGCACCAGGCTCGGCACTGCAGAACCCAGAGCAGCATGGGGCACCGAGGTCTGCACTGAACCAGGTGGCAATGCATGAAGATCCAATGTGACCTTAGGAGGAAAAGAAGGGGGAAAAGATGGTACCTGTGCTGGCCCCTGCAAAGAAAATGAGTGAGGGGGAAGGCACATTGAACTGGCATCGGCGGCATAGACACTGGTAAGAGGAGAAAGTCTGTTGCCGGTACCAAACGCTTAACCTGCCCTGAAGGTCCCAACCACTGCTCCAAGGCTCCTAAGCCCGAAAGCCCTGGAACCGGATCCACCAGGAGGGACAACTGGGATAGATGCTGTACCTACTGCTCCATAAGAGTGGCCCATTGGTGAAACTTCCCACCAGAAACCCCACCAGGAGACAGAGAAGGGCTCTGGTCTTGAGAATCTGAGTGACAGACAGCGGAGGCCATTGGGGAACCGGAGATGGCCTACAACTCCCAACCACCGAAGACCTCTTGGCAGATTTACCAGAGGGTGAAATCAAGCAGTACCTTTTCTTCCTCTTCCTGTTGGAAGAGGAAGAACTCGAGGTCGAAGCGGGAAGGTCCCCAGCCCAGATTGAGAACAGGCCCGCTTCTTTTGTGTTTACAGGAGGACTGTCCTCCCTCCTGAACACCAGACTGTCCATAGTCAGACCCCCCTCCAGAGAGGGCGACAGCCCGGCTGCCAGAGCAGCCTTCCATCGGAGAATCCCAACCATCACCACCACCGCCACCATCCATGGTCGACTCCCTCGAATGGTAGAGCTGAGAGGAAAATACAAAATTTTTTCTTCTTCTTACTTTTCTCTTTTTTTTTTTAAACAAAATAATAAACAGATTAAATCTGAATGTTGTTGTCATATAGATGTGAAGATTTGACTCCCAGCAGGCAAGCGTCGTCGTCACTGAAGCACATTCGACATTGGGAAAAAAGGAACCGAGGCAGTTGGAGGATCGACGCCAGGGGAGCTGACACAGGCACAAGCCAGTCTCATGGTGCTGCGCATGTGCAGTCCTATCTCAGCACCGGCCCTCCTGAAGAGTTTTGGCTCCTGCAGGGTTCTAGCACCTCCAGCTTGAACCCAGCAGTATGAATGAATGGTGAAAACTTTAAGTCCAGGAAGATCTTGTGCCTCCTCAGGAACTGGTTTAGATCATGAAGATCCAGTATGGGGCACCAACACCCCACCTGTTTGGGGACCAGCAAATACCTGGACACAAAACTCTGGCATGCCATGGCATTCAGGACATGGGCTACAGCTTCTTTCTCCAGGAGCTGAGTGACATTCTCTCTGAGGGCAGACAGCATGTCCGGAGACATCACTGGGTTCCCATAGGGCATTGGCTTGGTAGGGCTTGAAGTTGACAGGAGAGGCAATCCTCAGCCCACCATGTCTAACACCAATTTGTCTGTAGTGATGGTGGACCAGGCATGCCAGAAATTGTGACGCCGACCCCTGATGGGGAGCTGGGGCAGGGACTTATTGACCGGGAGGCAGATGCTCCCCACCTGTCAGTGAGCAGCCTTGAATGAGGCCCCAGCACTGGCTGTTGAAGAAACACCGCCACCCCAGCCTTCAGGCTTCTTGGAGCTCTGGCTGGCAGACTTAGATTTAGGTCACCAGACCCAAGACTGCCCTGACTGAGGTTGCTGTAGTCTGGGCTGCTAGGATGGAAAGGGCTGAAACTGAAAAGGCTTTTTCTTCGGCTTCTCTCCCTTGGGGTCCTTCTTCAAGGACATTACCAAATCCAGGGTGACACTGGACTTCTTAATTCTAGAGAGGTGTCCCACCACCACTGTCCCAAACAGGTCAGTGCCCAATAAGGGGACATCCACCAATTTGTTTTAGGTATCCACCATAAAGGTGGAAATCTCTAGTTAGGCTCTACGGTGCATAGCAACCATTGCTGCCATAGACCAGATGCAGGAGTCACCTATGTCCAAGGCTGTCTGAAGCTGGTGCTTGACAAGGGCACAACCCCAGTCCCAGACCACTCTGACGGCCAACTGTAAGTCTGCAGAAAGGTGGGAAAGGACATGGTCCAGGACCCCCATAAAGGCATGGCCAAAGTTGGTCATCATCATAGCGGAACTTGTCTATCGGACACCCAGGGAGGAGGCAGTGTAAACCTTCTTTGCTGCATAATCCAGTTTTTTGGATTCCCTGTCAGAAGGCTTGTTGACATCCCTGACATTATCCATCGAAAGACAGCATCTGCCACCAGCCCCTCAGTCGAGAGGTGATCTGAGAAACCAGGAAAAGACCCAGTCAGACTGTGTACATGCAGACCATACAGGAGGATGGCATCAAACATAAAGCTGGATGCTGCCAAAGCTCCAACACAGGACCCAGAATAGTCTCTGCCACTGGGAAGGCAACCTCAAGGAAATCATCACAGTCAATGATTTCTGTAAGGGGGTATTTGGGCCTGCTTCTGAACTGGCTTCAGGGGAATCTCAATTGACTCACAGATGAAGCAGAGTAAAGCTCCTAAGGAAATCAAACTATGGTCAGTAGTGAGCTCTTCAGTCGATTCGCGATCAAACCCTGGAGTCCAAGAGGAGTGCATGGAGGACCCATCAGTTTTTGATGACACCTCAAACACTGCCCTCGGCCCTTTCTCCCCATGGAGTACTCTGGACTCATCTGCGTGGGTGATCTGAATGGACAACCAGCTGTGAAGTCTTGCAGCAGGACAAGCAGCCTTAGACGGCACCCCGTGCAAGGTTGGAGAAGCTGGCGTAGATTTGATTGGATGAGGCAAGACCAGAGTGGGCCGACCCAGAGGTGACCATGGGAGCGCTGGGGTTTGTGGAAGAGGCCAGCCTTGGCTGAGGACCTATTGTGGCCACATGAGTTCCTCACAGCTCCAGTGCAATTTGCGGTGGAGCCTCTCATCATCCAAGGATGAGGAGGAAAAGTAGCGTTGATGGCACTTCCTGGTTGAAGGCCGAGTGTGAGAATGTCCAGATTCCCAAGACAGTGTTCTCGACTGAGACTGGTCCTCGACTTGGACCTTGATTGGTGACAAGCATGTCGATGGCAAGGAGACTGCTGCGGAACCCCTGAAGGGTGAATCTCTTAGGAGGAGACAGCTTGGTTGGCTGGTTTCTCCTGCCCCTCCTGAGAGGGCCGAGCACCTGAGTCCTAGACAGTGAATCATCCAAAATCTCTTCTGAAAACAGGTTGACCAGGTTGAGAAAGATCTCAACTGGCTGGTCAGCCTGCATCTAGCCCAACAAACCTGACGGGTTACTGTGGAGCTAGCTGTCTGCCCTTCAACCTGAGGAGAATCGCTCAAAGCCGAGAGCGACAGCCATTGAGCAGTCAAGGAGTCACAGGAGCAGGAAGAGCATGCCCTTCTCGTCCCATGACCTATGGCAGGTCTGTTTAGATTTTTGACTTATCTCCTCAGGAAGAGCCCTCCCTGAGGGTCTGCAGAGACTGGCACATGTCCTTGAGCAAGCCCATGAATGAAGCCCTGACACTGGCACCCACTGGGACAATGCGATCGCTGAGAACAAGACCACTGTGGCCTGAGCCGCTGCCTCCTTGAGAGCTGCAAGTTGGGAGGCCAAACCCACCGCTGTATAAACTGCTTTGCGGGCATCCTTGGAATGGACTGGGGGATCCTGTTCATTCGGGCGGCCTAGAAGGAGACAAGTATACTGGTCCTTGAGAGAGGAAGGAAGCAGTGACTTGCAAAACCTACAATTCCTGAGGATCATGTTTGATCCAAGGCAGTAAATGCACGAGGCATGCGGGTTGGTACGTTAATATTTTCTGATTGCACATGACGCACCTTTTAAAACTGGGTCTGGTTCTAGGTTCATTGCACTACATCACAGAGAGAAAAAGCATTTAACATGAAGAAATCACTTGAAAATGGATGAGGAAAACTGGCCTTCTGCACCTGCAGGGAGCTGCGAAGGAGGAGACATGACTCTTCTCGTGAAAAGAAACATATGATGTCACGAAGCGGAGCTGAGGAGGATATCACCGAGGTGGGCGGGAGAAGCTTAGCTTGTAGACATTCTGGCTGGAATTAAAGCAAAAGGAAGACTGCTTAAGTGTGGATAGTGCACCATATCCACATCCCTTGAACTCCAAGATGCTTGCCACAGGGCAGGCAAGGGGATCAAGCTCCTTGCCCTGGAACCAGATGCAGAACCTCTTCCATTTAAATGCATAGCATTGGTGAAATGACTCCTTGTGGGAAGCCTCCACAATGTGAAGCACATCATCCGACAGACCCAAAGCCTCGAACCCTAGCTGCTCTGGTACCAGGCCATGAGATGCAGAGACTCCAGATACAGGTGCCATTCCAATATCTGTTCAGCAGATCCAGGCAAAGAGGCAGCCACCATGGTGGTCTGCTGCTGAGGCTGAGGAGATCTGGGTACCGGAACTGCCTTGGTCAGTCTGGAGTCATCAGGATCATCTGCGCCTTGTCCTTCTAGGCCTTTAGTACTATCTTGCAGATCAAGGGGAAGAGAGGGAAGGAGTACATGAGGCCTAGGGTCAAGGGCCTCATGAAGGTATCCTACATCAGTGTTCCGGACTGTGGGGGCGGGCACAAATCAACCTCAATTTTGCATTCTCCCAGGAAGCAAACAGGTCCACTAAAGGTGTGCCTCACAGGAAGAACAGATGGTGCACCACCACCTGATTCAGGGACCACACATGCAACGTCTCTCTACCTGGCTGAGAGCATCCGCCAGTAGATTATGAACTCTCAGGACATGGATCACCAGCAGATCTGCACCCAGGCTGTGTATGAGGATCCAAATGTGGAGGGCCTCCTGACACAAGGGAAGGGAGTGTGTTCCACCCTACTTGTGCAGGTGGAACATTATTGTGTGTTGTCCGTCTGGACCTAAATGATCTGACTCACTGCATGGAGCTCCAGCAGGTTTTTGTGGTGTCGGGACTCCTGGAGTTATGAGAACCTGTGGGCTCTGCGGTCTCCTAGGTGCGCTCCCCACCTACCAGAAACATGTCCGTCATAAGCATGACAGTTGGCTCTGGATGGACAAACAGGATTGTTTCCTCCATGTGTTTGGGGATTAGCCACCACTAGATGGCACCCCAAACCAGCTGGGTCACCATTACTGGCTGGTCCAAGTGACCTAGGCAATGGGACCACAGGCTAAAGAATTTGAATGCCTGGCTCTAAAATTATCCCTTTCCAACGAGAAGTCACTCCTTATTGCAGCATGCTACCGACCACCTTCTGGTGGTACGGCACTCCTGCCACATCTCCAAAGCCTACTTGACTCAGTTAACACTGAATGTATTCTAATGGGGGATCTCACTCAAAACTGGAATGATGACAGCTCCAAGAAGCGGAAGGATCTTTGTGATGCAAATGGGCTGGTACAAATGACGACTGCAATCACCGGACCCAACAGAAAAAGTCCTGAGCATAGCTCCCTTCTGGACCTCATGTTAGTAAACAAGCCTCATAACATCTCGCATACCGGAGTATTCTTCAACGACATAAGTGACCACTGTGCTACTGCTTGTATCAGACACTCTCCCCAAACAAAACCAGCCGCTAAATTCAAATTGAAAAGATGCCTGAAAAAGTTCTGCAAGAACACTTTCCTGAAAGATCCAAACATCAGATGGCAGGATTTTTACCTAGCCCCCACCTTTAACGAGGCATTTAAAATCTTTCATAGTATCTTAATGGGGCTAACAGACAAACACGCCCCACTAAGACTGATCAGATCTAAAAAAAGACCTCCCGGCTGGTTCTCTCCCATCCGGAAGAAAGCATTAAAGGACAAGGACTATTGGTGGAAAAAAGCAAGGAAATCTCACCTGGAGGCGATTGGCTAGCATTTCGCACCTCTAGAAATGCCTGCACCAAGCTAATTAGGTGTGAAAAAGCTAGATATTTCCAAGCAGAACTAGAAGAACACAACAAAACAGCTCTGCCAAATTCTGAACATCCTTAACGAGGTTGAAGGTCAGTCTACTGCTTCACCCTCCCAGCCAAAATTGTGTCTGCAGGAACTACTTACATGGACAGAGCTACCATCCTAGAGCAGCTCAGTGAACACTTTGCCACTGCAGGGCTTGCTTTTGACACCTCGCCATCAACAAACTCAGCCCACCGAGGACTCCACTGCTGACCCTATTGTTAACCTCAACCCTAACCAACTGCACCCCCCCCCCCTTCAGCTTTCTTACAGTCACGTTTAAACAAGTAGAGGACCTTCTTCTGTCTCTGGCACCAAAAGAGTGCCAGTGCAGACAATATCGAACCTTACTTCCTAAAACTTGCCCATTCCTACTTGACCACCCCCATTACCCATTTATTCAACACCTCCCTGAAACAGGGAGAGCTACCTGTGTCGTGGAAAACTGCCCATATCTTACCTTTATTCAAGTCTGGGGATCCGAGTGATTTGAACAATTACCGACCTATTTCTATACTATCCATCCTCTCAAAACTACTTGAAAAAATTGCCAACGTCCAAATTAGAGATCATTTGGATTCGCAGAATTTGCTAAACCAGGCTCAGTCCGGCTTCAGAGCCAAACATAGCACAGTATCAGCCCTTGCAAAAGTAACCACAGATTGGCAAATTACCTTGGATTCTAAGAAGCATGTATTTGCCTCTTCTTGATCTTAGTAAGGACTTCGATACTGTGGATCATAACATTATGCTTACTGCACTGAGTAATATCGGTCTCAATAGTTCTGCCATTAAATGATTCACCAACTACCTAACCAACAGATTACAACAAGTCAAAGCTGTAGATGATCTGTCTCCACAAAAATCTCTTTTACAAGGTGTCCCCCAAGGCTCCATACTGGGCCCAATCCTCTTTGCAATCTATATCAATAACCTGGACTCGCATCTGTGCACAGCCAATGTGCACTTATTTGCAGATGATACTGTACTCTACACTACAAACTGATCCTTGGTCTTGGCCCACGAGAACCTACAGCAAGACTTCACCACTCTCCAATATAACCTCATCAAACACAAGCACCTCCTCAATGCCAAAAAGACTAAAGCCATGATTCTCTCACCAAAGTCTACCTCCGGATCTACACATATCCCCCAGATCCTAATGCTTTTAGATGAACCCCTTGAAATAGTTGACACCTTTAAATACCTAGGATTCTGGCTGGATAATAAGCTTAACTTTCTGTGGCAACTGAATGAAATCTCGAAGAAACTAAGGCAGCGGTTAGGCTTATTCTATCGTATTAAACATCTGCTTACCTTAGAAGTCAGAAAGAGACTAGTACAGTCAACATTCCCACCCGTACTGGACTATGCTGACTTTCTCCACAGTCATTGCCCCTCAACGATACTTAACAAACTTGACACTCTTTATCACCGGGCCTTAAGATTTATCCTTACCCTACCCTGTTGTACTCATCACTGTCTGCTATACCAGGATTTGGGATGGACCTCACTCTCAACTAGGTGGAAAAGAAATGCTCTCCTCTGGCTTTTTAGAGCACTATCTGATAATCTCCCTGCATACATTTCGTGCTTCTTCGAACGTGCCAAGGGATCTTATGGCTTGAGATGCTTCTCCATGCTCTGTTTCCAGATTCCTAGAGTGAAAACAGTCTATGGCTCGTCAGCAATCAATTTTTCACTCCCATCGCTTTGGAATGCTATGCAAAGTTCACTAAAGTTTTCCTCACTTCCAAGTATTTTCACATTCAAAGCTCTGATAGTGGATTATCTGAAGGAAACATGCAACTGTTTTAGACGGCTATGAGCCCTTAGCCTCTGGTTCCTCCCTCAAATTCTACATGCTCAGAATCTCACCCACCTCACACCCTAGTAAGGGATACCCAGCACTACTAGCTTATCTCTCTCAATCCTGGTCTTCTCAGTCTATTCCCTTTACTAGCACACTCGCCCTTCTTTCACCTTTATTATTATCTTTCCCCTTCTCCCTACTTATTTTCAAAAAGGTACTAGCTTCTACTTAGAGGAGACAGCCTATGACTGTCGTCCCCTCTCACTCCTGTAAACTTTTTCATGAAGTATAGTTGCTTGGTAACGATGTTTGACCTGCATGTATAGGCCTATATTGACCTACACCTGTATAATGTTTCTGCATCATTGGCTACCGCATCTGTAACTATGTATTGTATTGTATTAATGTCCAGGACCACTTTGAAAATGAGCTTGCTCAATGGTGTTTATGCCTGGCTAAATAAAGTTGATTGATTGACTGACTGCCCAGCTCCCACTGTATCCACCAGCTGGCCCAGTAGACCATGTTGGTGCACAATGCCATTTACCCCAGGAGCTGCAGGAAATCCCAGGCAGGGTGCAAGTGCTCAACTTGAAATGATCAGGCAAAGAAGTAAGATCCAGTGCCTGGTCAGCAAGGAGATGGACCTTGGCCCACAGGGAGTCTAGTTCTGCACTGATGAAATTGATAACTTGCAAGAGTACCTGTTTGGACTTGTCTGGGTTGACCAACAGGCCCAAGTCATGGAAGGTCTGAAAATCAGATCCTTGGACCTCTCTATGGTCTCTTCGGATGGGCCATGACTGTGACAACTCAGAAAATAAAGAAGAATGACAGGAAAAGACACCCAAAGCCAGTACTGAAAAAATTGAACCGGAAGCAGTGTTGAAAACTATCGCTATAGTGGCTAGCAAACTGAGACAGAACTGGTGGCACAGATGCAATCTTCAGAGCAGCTCCCATGTAGATGCAACCTCGATGGTGGGAAAACAGAACTGAGGAGGTGGGGAACTGGTGTTGGTTACTGGCCAATCCATGAGCACCACATCATGCATCGGCCCTGGAGCAATGCTGCCTCCACATCAGCTCCCTCTAAAATCTTAAAGCTACAACTCTGTGGGTCCTGCACCTCTGGCTGGTACCCACCAATAATGAATGGTGAAGACTGATTCTTGGAAGATTTAGCACTACAGAAGAGGAATGGGATCTAGGAGTTATAAGTAACTCCCTTAAACAAATGTGTCTATGCAACAAGGCCTATAGCAAGACTAACAGGATTCTAGGATGTATCAGGAGGGGTACTGGTAGCAGAAGAAAATATGTAATACTTCTCCTATACAGATCCCTGGTGAGGCCTCACCTGGAATACTGTGTCCAGTTCTGGAGCCCTTACCTCAGAAAGGACAGGGATGGGTTGGAAACAGTGAAGCGCAGAGTAACAAAAATGGTCCGGGGCCAGCAGGGCAGATCCTATGAGGAGCACCTCAAGGCATTAAATATATACTCATTGGAATTACCAACTCAAAGTCATGTGGTCATGAGTGGAAATTAACAGGAGGGCGGTTCAGGAGGGACATGAGGAAGTACTTCTTTACAAAAAGGGTGGTGGAACCTAGGAACAGTCTGTCGGCCAAGGTGGTGGGTGCAAAGACAGTCAGGGGATTCAAGCAGGCATGGGATAGAATGAAGGGAATAGGACGAGGGGGGTTAGTACCCTGGAGGAATAATGGTTTATCTTAACTTCTATCCCTTTAATTTCTACTAGTAATTTGGTTGTTTTTTTCATTCCTGTCCCTCTTTCTTTGGGAGGGCAATCTGATAAACTCCTCTCATATTGTGCTTTTGCAGGCAGCCCATTCAAGGCCCAGTTTGTCTAAGGGTCCTGAATTATGCTGAACAAAATTAGATAGTGAGTCTTTGCTTTTGTTTACAGTACATTTGTCTTTTAAGAGGCGATTGTTACAGCTCAGTTTCCAGGCTGTATCTTTGACCCTTGTGTGAATGCATGCTGAAGCCAAATAGGAGAGTGATCTGATAGGACTCTCGAGGATATCCCACAAGTTTGTAGCCCATGGATGACTATCTTGCTTACAAGAAAAAACTATATCCTAGAATTCCGAGGGGCCTACAGGTATTAAAGAAACCTACCTGTGGGTTAAACAGAAGGGTTCCTGGAAAAGTAGTAAGGCATTAGTCACAAGGCAAGCTGGGAATATATTGAACTAATTTTGGCTGAGAATTTAATAATACAAAAGAGGTGGAAGCAGAGTTAAATATACAAGAGGTGGCGTTAAAAAGATTTTTCAAGCTTTCCACAATATAAACAAATGTAAGGAGCCGTGAGAAAATCTTACAAAATATGAAGAAAAGATTAAAGCCACTAAAATGAGTAAATCTGAAAGAGATCCATGTGATTTTAGAGATGGTAAAATCTTTGATTGGACCACTAAACAAACTGAAGCCTCAGAGAAACCACAACCCAAACTCATCATGAGAAATAATACAGATTCTGGGGCGAGTTCCATGCAAAGAGAAGGTGAAAACTGTGAATCAGACAGAGACATTTTTTAGTAGAGGAGGAAAGATGTGTCACCCCACCCCACTCACAACCTTTGTTCCCTGGAGGAGCCAAAGACACAACAGGTGGAATCCAGAAGGTCTAAATGAATGAGAAGAGGAGGTAAGAAGAGAGGGTGGAAAAGGAGGAATGAGCAGAAGAAGATGCTGGAAGGGAAGATAAGGCAATCATGGGGGGCCCTGAGGTAAATGTAATCAAACTACTATTTAAGCCAAAGTGAGATCTCAGTTTTAAGTAAAGGACTGTCATTCACACCCACAAGAAAATCTGACCCATTTCAAATGATCGTGGATTTAAATAAACTGGGACGGAACCTTAGTTTAAAATCTTTTTGCCAGAAAAGCCATGAGAAAGCATCCATGGAGACTTTGAAACAGGTGAGGCAACACAGAATAAAGGTATTTTTAAGCCACAGTCTTTATTTTGCCCTCCATGTCACCAGCTCTGCAGACTTTCATTAAGAGCTGTGAAAATGACATTAATAAACTATATGAAGAGACTGACAGTAGATTTTATCATAATATAAGCAATGAACAGGCTGAAGCCTTAAAGACACTGGGTGAAAATAGACAGATAATTATAAAATCTGCAGATGGGGTGGGGGCATTGTAGTCTTGAACAGTGAGGAATATGAAAAGAAGGTCTACAGACAACTAAATAACGATGAATTTTGTGAAAAAATGAGAAAGGATCCCACTACTGATTTTAAAACAAAGATACTTTTTCAAAACTGGCTAAAGAAAATGAATGGTTACCACCCCAGGTGACTGAATACTTGACAGTAGAGTATCCAGTTAGAGCTGCATTCTACTGTCTACCTAAAATCCACAAGGATTTAGTAAACCCTCCCGGATGACCAATAGTTTCGGGTAATGATTCATTAACAGCACTCCTTGCCGAATTTGTGGATTTTGTCAAGAATGTACCCTCGTATATAAAAGATACAGGGGAGATTCTAAGGGTCCTAGAGAATCTGTATATTGAAGATGAAAGTCTGTTAGTGACAGTTGATGTGACATCATTGTACACAACTATCCCTCATGAGGGAGGCTTGGAAGCACTTAGATTTTATTTAGACATGTGCCGAAGTTAGACCCACCTACAGAAGTTTTGTTACAACTATCCAAGTTTGTTCTTGAATTTAATACCCTTTTACTAAAAGATTTATATTTTACAAAAGAAGGGTACTGCCATGGGTGCCAGTTTTGCACCTAACTATGCAAACTTGTACATGACAAGGTGGGAACAAGATGTGATATGTAGTGACAATAACCCTTTTCTCCACAGAAATGATCTGTGGAGAAGGTGTATTGATGATATACTGCTTGTATGGAAGGGACCTGAAAATTAACTGTTCATCTTTGTGAAATATTTAGAGAGCAGTAATCCTAACTTACATTTCAGTGTGGCATTTAGTAAAAAACAGATCAGCTTTTTAAACTTGATCATTTTAAAAGATAGTGAAGGGGGAGTGGTGACAGATCTGTACAGGAAAAGTAGAGAGAGAAATAAATTGCTTTTGGCTAGTAGCAGCCATCCATCATGTTATTAGAGCCATCCCAAAAGGGCAATTTATCTGGACCAAATGTAACTGTGGTACAGAGGAAATGTATAACAAGCATTTGTCAATGTTGAACGTTCACTTGCCGCACCGCTGCTAGCTTATGATTGTCACTGTAAATAGCACTGCACCCTGTCATTGAGGCACAGGTCAGAAGCATAGGAAAACCTGGAGCAGTTGTAAATTCGCAATAAGTGATTTATTATTAATAACAGTAAAATAAAAAATAAAATTGTTCAGTATAACTATTTACAAAGGCAGTATAAACACAGAGAAAGTCCATCTGGGTTTCTTCTCAATTTTCAGTCTCAGTCTCTGTGTTTTCTCTTGCAAGACATTGCAGCTCTTTTTTTTTTTTTTTAAGAACTCTTTGCAATCCCCACTCGTTAAGAAAACAGCATGCTTCTCACATAGAGTTCTTGTAAGTTTCAACAAGTGCAGCAAAAAGAACACTGTGACCCAGAACTGACCTCTTGCTTACAGCTTCTCAGAGAGTTTATAACTAGCTTCTCAGGTTAACCCCTTGAGTTCTTTTTTTTTAATTATACTTTATTGTATTTATAGCATGTAAAAGTACAGTTATCTGCATCTGAGTACAATCCAGACTACAACTGAACAATGTAAAATACATCATATTCAAAACCAGACTATTATGACAGGATTTTATAATATACCTCCGATTCTGTTACATCTCTGGGGGTTCCATGTGGATAGACTATTTACTCAGATAAAATTATGAATTACCAAAATAGCCAAGAATGAGAACAGATATCCTTAATATGTATTGTTTAAATAAATATTTCACCCACCCAAGGTGGGGTATATATTCTCTTTATCTAGATACTCTCAGGAGTACTTTGGACATGTAAAGAAAAAGAACTGCTGCATTTCTTTATCAGTGTTAAACATAATTATGAATTATGAACTAATTACCTACCTAGACTTTAGCAAGGCATTTTACACAGTCCCACACAAAAGATTAATATACAAGTTAGCCAGCCTGGGAGTGGGTCCCAAGATGACAGCCTGGGTAAAGAATTGGCTGGAGAATAGGACACAGAGAGTAATAGTAAATGGAGTCCACTCAGAAGAAAGGAGGGTTACTAGTGGGGTACCGCAGGGTTCAGTATTAGGACTGGTCCTCTTCAATGTCTTTATAAGCGACATTGCAGAAGGACTGAAGGAAAGTATGTCTCTTTGCAGATGACACTAAGATCTGCAATAGAGTTGATGCACAGGGTGGGGTGGAAAGGATGAGAAGGACTTGGCAAGGTTAGAGGAATGGTCAAATGTATGGCAGCTTAGATTCAATGCTAAGAAGTGCAAGGTAATGCACCTGGGAAACAAAACCCAGGGAAGAGTACACAATGGGGGTGAGATACAACAACCACAAAATGGAAAGGACCTGGGGTAGACATATCAGATGACCTAAAGACGGGCAAGCAATGTGAGAGGCAGCAAGGAGGGTTGGGGGATACTGGGATGCATAGGGAGAGGCATCACCAGTAGAAAACAGGAAGTTATTATCCTCTGTACAGACAGCTGGTGAGACCCCATCTGAGTACTGTGTGCAGTTCTAGAGACCCAGTCTCCGCAAAGACATAGACAAGATGGAAGCTGTCCAGAGGAGGGCACTAAAATGGTGCAGGGTCTGCACCGAAGACATATGAAGAGAGACTTAAGGAGCTTAATATGTATAGCCTCGAGGAAAGAAGGAGAGGGGGACATGATAGAAACTTTCAAGTACCTCAAGGAATCAACAAAGTCCAAGAGGGTAGCATCTTTCAAAAAAAGAGGTGTGCAAGAACAAAAAGGCACAATTTGAAGATAGAGGGGGGGGCTCAGAGGTAATTTAAGGAAGTATTTTTTCACAGAGAGGGTTGTGGATGCATGGAACGGCCTTCCGGAGGAGGTTGTGGAGTCAAAATCAGTGGTGGAATTCAAGCATGCATGGGATAGTCATAAGGCAGTTCTGGGGGGTTGGGGTAGGAAGAAGTAGGCTGCTGGTTAACTAGGATCTGCAGCTTATCCAGTAGGTAGGGAAATGGGCAGACTGGGTGGGCCAAGCGGTCCTTATCTGCCATCAAATTCTATGTTTCTATGTTTCTATGTAATTGCTCAACATTTTGGCTTATAAAATCCACAGATATGACATTTTCAGAGACTTTACCTCATTAAACACTTCAAATTCTCTAATATGTGTCAAAACATTCCCCATCTTAATGGATATACCAGAGTATAGGCTTCCAATAAGTATTTCTAGCCTTATAAGCCCTAGAAGAACACTTTATAGGGTATTAGAATACTAAGGCATTAAGCAAAAACAGTCATCTGAACTTTAGATGAACAATAACATTTTGAAGTATAGACAAATTCATTCCATTGCCCTTTTACAGTCTTGTATAAAGTAACTGCGTCACATCTACTCGGTGCAAGTGTCTGTTCAAAGTCCTATGCCAGGCATGGGGAAAAAAGAACCTGTCTCAATCTGTGAGACCACCACAAAAGGTCTAGTTCCTCCCTCGTTTCTCATTCGGGTGCCATATTACCATTCTGTAACTTGGAACATACAACTCTCAATTTCCCCTAAATACTGATTGCACCCACCTGAAGGCTCGAGGCATAAACTAAAAATAAAGTTGTCAGTCAGTTCTTTTGCAGCTGCCAGGCCTCGTTGGTTTACCTGCTATTTTAAACTAAACAGCTGACACTGTTTTGCTAGTTCTCACCTGACCAGATGTCGCTGCCTCACGCCGAGCTGCAAATTCCATTCTGAGCTTGGTCACCATCTCCCAGCTGCTTGAGGGTCAGAAAACATGTGGACTTTACCTCCATATGTGATTTTGATCCTTGTCGTAACATCAGTACATACTGGATCCCTAGTGCCTGTAACTGAGCTCACTCCGTCAAGGACTTGTACCTCACTCTCGTGGAGTAACTTAGGTCGGGGAACAGTTGTACTTGATGGTCCTGATATTCCAAGTTGGCTACTCTCCGTGCTGCTGAAATAAGTTCATCCTTCTCCCCGGAGTCTACAACCATCAGCATGATGGTGCATGCAGGTGGATTGCCCCCCACAAAGTGGCGAGGTGCAACCCGGTAAGCTTTTTTAACCGTAAAGGAGCTGATGTTTAATGCTGAGGTTAGCCAGGCTTGGATAAAGGATTTGATACCTTCATCCTCCTCTACCCCTTCTGGCATTCCCACCACTCACCACATTTGAGGCTCTCATCTGATTTTCTAGGTGTTGCAGCTTGTATCGAGTACTGTATTTTCTTTTAGTACACCAGTGACTGAAGTCAAAGCTTTGTTACCTGTTCTGTAGCTTGAGTCACCTCCATTTGTACCCCTGTTACTTTAGTGTTGAAAAGGGTTACCTTCATGACCAGTGACTCAAGTTTGTGGTCCATGGCTTGAATGGCTCAGGAGTGTCACATTCGATAGTTGGTCTGTATCTGCTCCCTTGGAACCAGTCAGCTCCATTTCTGCTGTTGATTGAGCTGTTTTCTGTCTGGCTCCCACCTAGTTTTCTTTTGATTTCCCATG
Source organism: Neoceratodus forsteri (assembly GCA_016271365.2). Taxonomy (NCBI): domain Eukaryota; kingdom Metazoa; phylum Chordata; order Ceratodontiformes; family Ceratodontidae; genus Neoceratodus; species Neoceratodus forsteri. The sequence continues at coordinate 949,380,499 of CM028130.1, forward strand.
GTAGCAAATTTTGGTATTGTTCAGCTCCAGATAGCTTTACACACACACTGTTGACAATCTGTATTTAGTTTAAAGACTGCAAAATCGGTTTTAACTGTTATTTTGCTTTTGAGTGTGCAGAGCTCACTTTCCCACATCTAATCAGTTCGGCAGTTGGCTCCGCCCCAATCCCTTGAGTTCTAAATAGCTTTTTGCAATCATTTCAATAGTATAACTATATATATTTCAACAGTAAAACTATATACATTTCTAAACAAAAAGATCCCAGTATCAGTTACATTTCCACATGATGATTCACATATATTTTTATACCAGCAGATATGCAAGGGGAAGGAGAAAAGATAGAACAGCAAGAGAAGGTAGAGAGATAGCAACAGGCAGAGAATTGCGAGACAGTAGGGGTGATCAAGTCCTAGGTCTCACAAGAAAATGTGGTTGCGCAACCAGACAGAGAAGAGGCAGAAAAGGAGAGAATAGAACAGATCCTTGCATTTAAACTCCTTCTCCATAACAGCTGGGACAGAGCCCTATCCAACCCTCTCACACACCCCACCAAAGTGCTGTTTTTTGTTCATGGTAGGCATTGCAAGGTAAGCTTTTTTAACAGTAAAGGAGTTGATGTTTAATGTTGAGGTTAGCCAGGCTTGGATAAAGGATTTGATGCCTTCGGCCTCCTCTACCCCTTCTGGCATTCCCACCACTCGCATGTTTGAGGCTCTCATCTGATTTTCTAGGTGTTCCAGCCTGTATCAGAGTACTGTATTTTCTTTTAGTACACCAGTGACTGAAGTCAAAGCTTTGGTTACCATCTCTGTAGCTTGAGTCACCTCCATTTGTACCCCTGTTACTTTAGTGTTGAAAGGGTTACCTTCATGACCAGTGACTCAAGTTTGTGGTCCATGGCTTGAATGGCCTGCAAGAGTGCCACATTCGATGGCTGGTCTGTATCTGCTCCCTTGGAACCAGTCGGAGGCTCCGTTTCTGCTGTTGATTGAGGTGTTTTCTGTCTGGCCCCCTCCTAGTTTTCTCACGTATTTCTGCCCATGGTGGCAAATTTTTGGTATTGTTCAGCTCCAGAAAGCTTCACACACACACTGTTGACAATTTGTATTTAGTTTAAAGACTGCAAAATTAGTTTTAACTGTTATTTTGCTTTTGAGTGTGCAGAGCTCGCTTTCCCATGTCTAATCAGTTCAGCAGTTGGCTCTGCCTCCAATCCCTTGAGTTCTAAATAGCTTTTTGCAATCATTTCAATAGTATAACTATATATATTTCAACAGTAAAACTATTAACAAAGGGATCCCAGTATCAGTTACATTTCCACATGATGATTCACATATATTTTTATACCAGCAGATATGCAAGGAGAGGGAGAAAAGACAGAACAGCAAGAGAAGGTAGAGATAGCAAGAGGCAGAGAATTGCATAGACAGTAGTGATCAAGTCCTAGTCTCACATACAAGAAAATGTGGTTGTGCAACCAGACAGAGAAGAGGCAGAAAAGGAGAGACTAGAACAGATCCTTGCATTTAAACTCTTTCTCCATAACAACTGGGACACAGCCCTATTCAACCCTCTCACACACCCCACCAAAGTGCTTTTTTCTTTGTGGTAGGCATTGCAAGGGTGTCAGAACTTGGACATGACAGAGGGAGGGTGCTGTTGTCCTTGGAGAGGCGGACCTTTTCCATCAGGGAAATACCTGTCCATCCAATCACTGACAGAATTAATAGAAGCACTCCAGATAGGAGGTTGACCCCAGTCCTTTCACAGAAGAAAGGGTTCTGAAAGAACTCCTAAAACTGAAGGTGGACAAAGCAATGGGCCTGATGGGATTCACCCCAGAATTCTAAAAGAATTAAGGGGAGAACTAGTGACACCACTGACTACCCTTTTAACAAATCATGGGAGGAGGTGTGGTACCTGAGGAGACTGGAGGAGGGCAGACATGATTCCCCTTCACAAAAGTGGGAGCAAGACAGAGGCAGGAAACTACAGACCTGCCAGTTTGACCTCAGTGGTAGGGAAGATGATGGAATCACTTCTGAAGGACAGAATTGTCGAATACCTAGAGGCCAGTGGGGCACAGGACCCAAGGCAGCATGGATTCACAGCGGGAAGGTTATGTCAGAGGAATCTAATTGATTTCTTTGACTGGGTGGCCAAAGTAGTAGACCACGGAGGGGCTGTGGACATAGCTTACCTAGACTTTAGCAAGGCATTTGATACAGTCCCACACAAAAGATTAATAAACAAATTAGCCAGCCTGGGAGTGGATCCCAGGGTGGTAGCCTGGATAAAACATTGGCTGGACAACAAGACACAGAAGGTAATAGTAACTGGAGTCCACTCTAAAGAAAAGGGGGGTTACTAGTGGGGTACCGCAGGGTTCAGTACTGGGTCTGGTCCTTTTTAATGTCTTTATAAGCGACATTGCAGAGGGACTGGAAGAAAAAGTATGTCTCTTTGCAAATGACACAAAGATCTGTAACAGGGTTGATACACAAGGGGGGTGGAAAGGATGAGAAGGGACTTGGCAAGGTTGGAGGAATGGTCAGATGTATGGCAGCTTGGATTCAATGCAAAGAAGTGCAAAATAATGCACTTGGGAAACAAAAACCCAGGAGAAGTGTACACAATGGGGGAGGTAGTAACAACAAAATGAAAGGGACTGGGGTAATCATATCAGATGACCTTAAGGTTAGCAAGCAATGTGAGAAGGCAGTAATGAGGGCTGGGGGGATACTGGGATGTATAGGGAGAGGCATCACCAGCAGAAAACAGGAAGTTGTTATCCCTCTGTACTGACAGTTGGTGTGACCCCATCTGGAATACTGTGTCCAGTTCTGGAGACCCCATCTCTGCAAGGACATAGACAGGTTAGAGGCAGTCCAGAGGAGGGCAACTACAATGGTGCAGGGTCTGCAAGAGAAGCTATATGAGGAGAGACTAAAGGAGCTTAATATATATAACCTTGAGGAAAGGAGGGAGGGGGGGACATGACAGAAACGTTTAAGTACCTCAGTGGAATCAACAAAGTCCAAGAGGGTAGCATCTTTCAGAAAAAGAGATTTGCAGAACAAAGGGACACAATTTGAAGATGGGGGAACAGCTCAGGGACAATGTGAGGACATATTTTTCACAGAAAGGGTGGTGGACGATGGAACCACCTTTCTGAGGAGGTTGTGGGGTCTAAAACTGTGGGAGAGACCGGCCGGTGGTGCTGAGGGTTGAGGCACTGGACGCCACACTGCGCCACGCCCATGACCCGGGTTTGGGCCGCTTGAGGCCAGCAGGGAGGCAAGGGATTGAGCTACAGCTCTTCTTCCTCTGGGTGGGGGGCGCCTGTGCTGTGAATGGCACAGCTAGGAGGGCTCTGCCCATGTCTAGGGTGCTGTTTGCCTCCATGGAGGTGGAGATAGCTGCTGCACCCTTAGCACAGTCTTGGAGGCACAAAATGGGTGAAAAAGAGGAGGAAAATCCCCAGCGGCAGGATGACGCCTGACTTCCCACAGGCACCGCTCCTAGGCTGGACATAATGTAAGCCAAGGTAATTCCGGGACAGAGTTGGGGGGGGGTCGGGCAGAAGGGAGCTGTCGGGAGGGGAAGGTGTAGAAACAGCGGCTGTGATAAAACTGTGGGAGAATTCAAGAATGCATGGGACAGACATAAGGCAATTCTTGTGGGAGGTAGGAGGAAATAGGCTGTTGGTTAACTAGGATCTGCAGCTTATCCAGAAGGTAGAAAATGGGCAGACTAGGTGGGTCAAGCGGTCCTTATCTGCTGTCAAAGTCTATGTTTCTATGTTTCTCCATAAAGGCTAAATTCAACACTGGGAGCATGTCACATAATGATAAGCTATACTGCTGCTCTGACACATGCTCCTGATGGCTGCACTATGCTCACTGCCACAGTCCAAATGAGAATGCAGGATGTGCTGAGTAAGTAGGGGGACCTGGTGGGGTTACTTTATACAGTTTGCGGACGTTGGCGACTTCGGTGTGTGCCTAACAGGGACAGTTTTACTGTGAAATTCTGTGCTGTGGGGTTTACTGTCCATGGACAAATGTGTCATCGGTGGGGTGGCTCACTAGGAAGCACTGCAAGAGCTGTGCCACACTTTTTGGAGACAGTGAGCGGACAGACAGGTCTGCAAGATGTGCAGCAGGCACATGGCTGGACAAGTAGGAGGTCTGCAGGTCATGTGGGCATCACAGACAGCAACAGTGGATACTAGAGATTGGAACCTGGTCTTTGACTCCACTGGATATTTCCCCATGCACTATGCTGTCTCGCTGTTCGACACACTGTTGCACTTCTATGCAACACGCTGCCAGCTGCCAGATTTGACCATGGCCAGGGGGAACACTGAGTGCTACCTACTCCGATTCCTCGGAAGTCCATGGTATGGGTGGGTGGGAAGGCACACAAGCACCATGCACTGATTGTCACTTGCTTTCTGTGATGGGGAAGAAGCAAGTTGCTGGTCTACCTCCTGCTTGGAAAAAACACCTTGTCGGGTTTCATGTCCTTCACTGTCTGAACAACTGCTGTACTCCTGTGCAACATGGTGAGGTGACACATTTGACAACGGCCACATCTGACCATGGCCGGGGGCCATAGTGACCACTAGGTCCTCGGAGGTCTGCGGGGCAGGTGGGTGGGAAGACACACTTCATTTCTCTCACGGGGAACAAGCAATTCACAGTGCAGCCAATCCACACAGTAGCTGCGGCAAACACCATCAGACAGTAGTGGTTGTCACTGTTAGTACACCAGCAACCATGGATTAACTGATAATTAATCCATGGTCAGCTGGTGTCTTTCTACCAGTGAGACTACAATTTCCCTTTGCCATGTTACAAGTAAGCATTAATGCATGACAGAGTGTGCTGATAATGTGGATTAACACACACCTCGGGGGGGTGTTGTGAGGCATGAGGACGCAGCCCGTGTGCCCTTACAGCCCCTGGGGTGTGCATTAATCCACATTATCAGCACACCCTTGAGTGCATTAATGCATTTATTATATTGTGCAAAACAGCTGTTTAAAAAAACACTAGGATATACTTTTTTGCCTTTTGAAACAGAAAAAAGGTACTGTATCCTGCCACCTTGCAAAATAGTCCATAAGCAAACAATAACATTTTCTTGTACTTATGCATAGAGAAATATCAGATACAGTACTGAGATGATCCATGACATTTCTTTGTCATATCATCCTTTGCTATCATGACTAACAACTGTCAATGCCCCCCCCCCAACAAATGCAGTCTGTGTGTGTGTGTCTCTTACCACAATTACATACAGAGAGAGAGGGACACAGACAGACAGAGAGACAAGCAATTGACCCTTGCATGTGTACACAACAGAAGGAATTGTTTACAACAATTTCTGTATAATGTTGCTGACCCTCTCACTGTCTGTGCACCCTGCTGCAACTTGCAGCTCCCCCCATGCAACTGACAGACACACAGACGAAGCAACTGAAGTTGTTTTTTTGTGCCCGCACACAGACAGAGAGAGAGAGAGAGACATAGAAATTGCAGTGTGCTACTTTGCTGTGCCTCATTGGAGGACATCTTTCTCTGTCTCTCTCTCCCCATATACTAAAACCAAGCCCTGAATGGCTACATTGGGGGACATGATGGACAAGATGACTGTCAAGAGGTACACAGAAGCCAGCATCACTTGGGGACAGACGGAAACAGAAAGATGCAAAGAGCACACACATTGAGAGACACACCGACAACGGCAACTGCGGCACTTGCTCTGTTCTCTCTTCTGCTGTCTCTCAGCCCCGCACAATCGACAACTGGACAATTTCATTACTCACCGTGCACCTTCTACAGTCATCTAACTAATGTGCCCAGTACACTGACTACATCTCCCATCTGCTATCACTCCTGTAACCACTACTATACAGTATCTGCGGCAGGAATATACCACAGTGTCCCTGTGTCGCAGGTGTGGCTGCCTGCACAACCTTCTGTGTTTTGGCGTTCATGGGAGATGCAATGCTGCTCTGCTGCTGCCTTGGAATCCATGGGTGGACTTTACAGATGGAATCATGGATATGGCACTTTCACATATTGGCAGCTGTTTTCCACCATGGAGCCAGTGCAGGGTATCCACAGTGAACATATGTTTACAGATGGGAGTATGTACATGATCTGCCTACTACAGGTCTATTCTCCATGCGGTCTGTGGGTGGCTGGGTACAGCCTCCTATGGCTGCATTCTCCATGTGGTCTCTGAGGTCTGCTGGGTGGGTGGGTGGCTACAATCAGAGCTCAGATGGGAAGATGATACCAGGCTGTGAAGTGCATGCAGGGGAAAATCTCTGCACAAGTTTCCACTCACCTGAGGCATGACATGCACTGTTGCGGGGCAACGTTTGCTGGCTGTGGCCCAGTGGGGGGCCTCTTTCTGAGAACTGGACACTTTCCCACTGAAGTGACAAGAAGCATTCTACTCACACTATTGTTTGGATAGGGCTGTTGCCTGTTGCAACACTATCTGACACATGCAAATGGTGGCATGAAACCAAGATGCACGATTTTCACACTGTGCCCTCTTTTATGTGCTCAAAACTGTGGCAGTGAAGGGACAAGCACAGTGCAGTTACCAGTCCCCCTTCTACTCCAGTGTGTGAGGCGGGTGATCACAGTGCGGCTAGTTGCCACACTATGCCTGCCTCATGCCACCTTGTAGTACTCAAATTACCATGAAAGGGATAATGCACAGCACTCTGCCATGCCTTACATTCAGTGGGATAACGGATGGTGCGGCGGTCCACTGCCATGGTGGCACAGACTGCAGCTTTACCTAGGTGGAAGAGTGAATACTGCACACATTACCATTGCACTTTGTGACTACATCTTGAGAGGGGTGTCCAAGGTCCGTGAGGGCGGTAGGTTGGACCTCACTGCAAAACATGATGCCAGACCATGGAAGCTATTGTCGGATGGGGGGCACACCTCCTTCTGGTGAACTGACTGGGATACACAGCAGTGTACTGTAGCTGGCTGGGTGCATACTCTGTGGGCATTGAGCAGCATGGCACTGCTGAACACCTCTGCAGGGCCACCAATGAAGTAAAAACCGCACACATGGCCAATGTTGAAGCCTGGAGGGGGTTCAGAGAACCGAGGACTGGGGGAGAGTGCAGGAGTCAGCTTGAGAAAGGTGTAGTAGAGTTCAGCCTTGCACATTAGTGTCAACTCTAATGTGCAAGCCCGGAGTTACGTCTACAGAAAGAAATGAAGCACTCTCTCATTGGAGCAGTTCATTTCTTTCAACTAGAGAACACGCCATGTCAACAAAGAAGAACTCGTGTCATGACTAGATTGCCTGGTCATTGGTGTACACTGCCAAGCTCATTGCAGTTTTAGCTGTAATTGGCTCAGCAGTGACACACCTCTCAAATGCTGTATAGTCCCAAGACATTCCTTGCACAAGTGAACGCAAAAACGAGCAGATGAACTAACAAGAAGATTGATGGATGGAGGTTATAATTTAAACCTGATTGAGGACACAAAACAAAGGTTGATGAGATCCCAAGAAAACACTATTACAGGAAAGGGAGAAAAAGGAGACTACAGATCCACAACTTACCTTTGTTAGTACATACAACCCCAGTCTCAGCAAATAAAAGAGATAATGAACAAACATTGGCATATGGTCTCCCAAAATACTGGATTGAAAGAATTAAAGGAGTTGGCCCAAGAATAGTGTTTAGAAAAGGTAAAGCATAAAAGACATTGTAGTTCACTCTGTACAACTGTTAGAGGAGAACCTTGTATGTAGCTACCAAGAGAGATAATGGAAGCAATAAATGTGGCAATTGTAAATATTGTTGTAAACTGAAAAGCATAAAAAACTTTTGAATCCAGTGACAGAAAGGGAAACTGATGCAAGGGGCTTTATGACATGTAGTAATTGTGGGTTAATATACAAGGCTAATGGCAGCTGTGGAAACTTCTATATTGGGAAGAATGAAAATGGCTTTTAAAACTAGAATTGGTGAGCACACCAGGGCCAATGAGAATGGAGATGTAACTAATGCATTAGCCATGCATGAGAAAAAAGCTCCCCAAAAAGAACACAATTTCATAGTTACTGGTATTGAAAACCTATTATGCCACGGGAGGAATTATGATAATCTACTTCTAAGGAGGAACAATATTGGATCTATTTTTGAAAGCAATGGAATTACCGGATTAAATGACAGAATGGAAATCAAACCTTTTGAAAAAGAAGTGAATTTAAAAAGACTAAGTAAATGCATATTTATCTAGCTACTTGAGGAAGTGTCATATTGATTTATTCTCTTCTTTTACAGATTTGCACCAGAAACTGCTTCTGGTCTGCTGCAGTTTTATGTTCAAGTAAAACTTTCTGCATATTTCTGTAGCTGTTTTAACACTTTTAATATACTGAAAGTAGGTGCCCTTAAAAATGTCCTATAAAGTTGTGCACTGATTAATGTTTTTAAAATCGATTATTATGCGATAGATGTACCAGGAGGTTTATGTTAACTGATAGACTTGTTACATGAATGGTACAGTCCCTTTAAGAGACAAAGGGATTTGGGGGGCACTATTGAGCATGATCGCAGAGAAGACGCACTTCAGCGCAGCTCTGTGAACTTCTAGGCCCAGATATTCAAACTGTGCTCAAAAGTAGCGCAACAGCAGGAGCAAGCACAAACCAGTTGCGCAAAAGCGCAACAGGTGCGATATTCAAACATGGAGCAGAGCAAATTGCACAAGCAACCAACGCTCTCAATATCACACATACTGCGCCATGGCGCAACCAGGTAGGAGAGGCTGAGCCAAAATGCTGCGCTATAGCGCAACCATGGAAGCTCAGCTGAGCAGTGCAGAGCTGCCATAGCGCAAGCACAGCCCCCCCAGAGCAATGGAACTGCAATCCAGGGAGGCAGGCTGGGGCCCACCGCCAGCCATGCCACACATGGGCACAGGAACTCACTGCAGAACCCACACCACACTGGCACACCCCAAGCACAGCATCACTGGGGTGGGACGGATGATCCCACGCCCATGGGGACAAGCCAACTACAGCATAGCAGAGCCATGACACCCCAGCACAACCACTGGCAGGCAGAGAGTGCCACACCGGGATTGACAACCACAGTGCACATCAGTCCCCTCAGACGCACAGCACAGCGTGCACTGTGCCCCAAGACACCACATGTGCAGTGACAGGCACTGCAGAAACACCATGCCCCCACGCACACGGCAACCCCATGCTGCAGAGAAGCAGACCAGCCAGACCCACTCTGTGCACCCAGCAGTGGGTGGCAGCAGATGGCAAGAGCAACAGAAAGGGATGCTATGCTGGTGATACCTCCCATGGACACACACACACACACACACATATACCCAGGACCATAGTAGCCCAGATGGCATGTACACCCTGCAACGGAGCACCCAGAGCCAGTTGCAAAGCAGACACCAACACAGCAGTTGTACCAAATAGAAATGTATATTGAAATAAAACAGTGAACAATAAAGTTATAACTATGTACAAGTTGGGGGACGGTAAAAGGCAGGGTGTTCAAGGGGAGGAAAAAAACTTGGAGAGGGAAGGCAGGGTGAAAGGGATGGGTGAAGGTCAAATGAAAGGTGGCTCACGCCCAGCAGGCTCCTGCCCTCCCTGTCATCCCTCCTATGTCTCGGCACTGCTCCCCTGGCACTGTAGGGCTTGCAGGAGCTCCCAGTTTTCGACCAACCTGGGTCAGGGCGCCGCACATCATGCGCCATGCGCTGAAGCACACACCGAGGCCTAGGAAAATGGGAACACAGTCAATGGCTGAGACTGACCACAACCCTGAACACCACCCAACCTGCAACCCATCTAACCCAATGTGCTGCATTTGTGATGGCATGCACCCACCCACAGTGAACATGCACATGGCCATCACAAACAGGCGGCACCAGCCATCGCACACCGCCCACACACACCGCCCATGTCAATCACAGTACAAACTAGGCTGTCATGTGATGTTGCAGCGTGGCGATGCCAGTTACACAGCTATGTGCCCAGTGCATGCCTGGACCACCTGTGATGCATACACAGACGTGTCGTGATGCTGCACTGTGATGCAGGTCACCTGTGTCACGCCTACATACATGGATACATAGACAGTGTCGGCAGATAAAGGCCTATGGGACACCCAGTCTGGCCATTTGGCCTTGTACGATCACTCTCTTGTCCTATAAGTCCGCTCCCCCTCACCCCTGACCTCCAGAAGTCCCTCATGGCGAACCCACACATACAGATATCCCGTGACCAAGTCAGCCCCCACCACATCCTCTTGCAGGGTGTTCCACTCGTCCACCACCCATTATGTGAAGAAACACTTTCGCATGTTCCTCTTAAACGAGCCCCCTCCAACTGCATCCCATGCCCTCTAGTCCTGGAACATCCTTTACACTGACAAATATTGTTTCCTGCACTCTGTTCCCCTGTACAATACTTGTATGTCCCCATCATATCCCCACACACCCTCCTCCTCCAGGAGTACATGTTCAGTTCCGTCAACCGTCTGCATAGGACTTGTGATGCAATCCATGCACCATCCATGTCGCCTCCTGTGAACGCCTCCACCCAGTCTCTGTCCATATGCAGGTATGTTTTCCGAACTGTACACTGTACTCAGTGTGGGGACTCACTAGTGTTTCGCCTAGTGGAACCATCACCTCCCATTGGGTTGTGTCCATCATGGTTGTTGGTCCTGCCCCCCCAGCATGCAATAGCATCCATGACGTAATGATACTCACACTCCTCCAGCAGCTCTGTCTGCCGCTGCTGCTGCTGCTGTTGCTGCTGCTGATGCTGCTGCTGCTGTTGCCCAATGGCCTGTGGCACTGGGGCCCTGGCATGGCCCACATCAGCCTCGTCCGGCGCCCTCACCATCCGGCCTGTGGGAGACATATGGTGAGACAAACATCAGTGTGACTCAAAAGCAGAGTGCCCCCTGCCCCAGTAAGACTGCCTGCCCACACAGCCATAACCATCCATCGCACAGCTGCACACACTGACACACCGATGCACAGCCACCCAGGCACACACACACCCCTACAGAGAATATAGGTGAATAGATGGTACACTCACGTGGCCTAGGCACCAGGCCCCGCCTGGCACGGGAACGCAGCCGCGTTAACAGTTCCGGGTCCCTCCGGCGGAGATCACTGTACCGGTGCCGGCACTGCTCCGCAGACCGGCCCCAGCCAGTGACCCCCACCAGGTCAGTGGCCACTTGCTGCCACACATGGGTCCTAGGTCCAGTGAGGGGGGCCTCACCATATAGTCCCTCATAGTGGGGCTCCACTAGGGCCACCAGGTTGGCCACTTCAACTGGGCTCCAGGACACCGCCCTCCTCCGAGCCATGGCCCCAACTTTACAGCAGGCAATATGGCGCACCGCTGCGCTGTGACCCCACGTGGAGTTGTTGCGCAATAGACCAGCACAGGCTCCAATCGCGCTGTTCGCACAGCGCCGTCACTTTACATGGCGCTGTAACCAGACAGCGCAATAGGGACGTACACATGGCGGCATGCCCACAGCGCCAGGGGTCAGAGGGCATACACAAGGTCACGGCAATGACGCTAAGGCTACGCACAGCGCCATAGGATGTATAGGCATCCTGCACGATGCTAAGCAGAGCACCAGTGCCACAGTGGACTCATCGCGCAGAAGTGCCACAGCGCCATAGTGCCCAGTGCTGTAGCGCCACTGGCACAATGGTGGCCATGGCCAGAATCGCTTATCGCTACCAGCAGGTCTGCGTAGCGGCGACGACGCATGCGTAACCTGTCTGGCATGCGCAATGCAGTGTAGCACACAGCCAGAAACATGCGCCATCGCTCAGCCGATCTTCCTTGCGCTAAGCGCAAATACGCGATATTCAGCCGACATATGCAAATCAGTCGATCAGCTATGCAAAGCAGTGGCGCGATTAGCATGTCATTAAAGTTGCGCCACACCTCATTTGCATGTGTTGCGCTATAAAAGGTGCGACACTGGGTTGTGGCGGCCAGATTTGGTTGTTGCAGCTGAGAGGTGAGTTACATGCTGTGTGATGCTCAGGACAATGCCTCATGGGCAGGGGTGCTGGAGGATGTCACAGGTTGAGGGGGCTGAGCATGATGAGGGCACTTAGAAAGGGCAGAGGGCATCCTTTCCATCAGTATCTGCCATGCGGCGAGGAAAGGGGGCTCAGCCCCCCCCCTGCAGCTATGCTCATGGGGAAATGCTGTGGACTGCACAGTGACAGGTGTCCACTTCCACCCATACAGATCAGCATGAGTGACGGAACCAGGCCGAGGCTGTGACGGCGGGCGAGGAGGAGGCCGAACTTCACCACAGCAGAGACTCGAGGCCCTCCTCCAGGCCTACCTGGAGGATGAGCCGCTTTGAGTGGGCGGAGGGCACCCTCAGCAGCTGCAGCTGCATGGGAGGGGTAGTTTGGCCGTCAACCTGCACGGAAGCCACCAGCGCCCGCAGGAATGCCGCAAGAAGATGGGGACTGACCGCAGGAGGCTGGAAGGAGAAGGTGGCAGCCTCAGGGGCTGACGTGCTGCCACTGGTGGGGACCACCAGTTGTTGCAGCTGACCCCGACCGAGGAGACACTGGCCGCGCCATGCAGCCGAAAGTGCCATTGCGGGGTTCCTGGCGGAGGATTCCAGACAGGTGGAAGCCCATCACTGCACGGTATGTCATGGTGATGTTGTGGGGGCTGTTGTTCACATGCACCACATGTACTCTCTTTCTGTTTCAGATCCTGTTCGCCTGCAGGAGACGGTGGTGGTGGTGCTGACAGTGAGGCAGACCTGCTGGACCAGGAGGAGGGACCTTCCACCGCCAGCAGCCTGCACGCACTGCAGCAGCAGGTCGGGCTGGGCCGACAACTCCCCGGCAGTGATACGGTGCAGGGGGTACAGCCTGTGTCACAGCAGTTTGGCATGCAGGTGTGCCAGCATGCTGTGCCTATGGCAGTGGCACGCACCGGCACTATTGATGATGGCAGGCCTGCAATGGCCAGTGAGAGGTGTGTCCCACGAGGGACACATGGCAGGCCAGCACGTGCCCCTGGGCCGCCCAGCTCCACACCTGTGTACCAGCATGCTGGCACAGTCACAGGTGGGCCTGTCAGCACCGGTGGGCAGCATCGGTGGCTGAGCAGGTGTCTGGCACTGTTGACAGCACAGGGTGGAACAGGTGGACCTGGGTTCACCAGTTAGAGGGGTGGCAGCAGCAGTTGCACACCAGGCCTGGGGACAGCCGCCAGGCAGTGGCACTTGTCCACCGCCTTAGATCAGCACATACCTGGTCCTGGCGAACAGCGGCCACCCTCAAGGGGTGCTGTGCACCAGGACCATCCACACCCTGGGGGTCACGATGCCATTGGGGCACAGTACCCTTTGGACGCCAGACACCGGCTGCTGCAGGAGTCGGTACAGCTGCAGGGGCGGTTGCAAGGTCTGTGGAGGCACTGACTGTGTCCGTGGAGCTGCATAGCAGGGAGTGTGCTCGGGACCGGGCCGAGATGGTCCATATGCGGACGGATGTGACCGCTGCCATCGACAGGCTGACCCAGGCAGTGGTCTCTGTGGCGACCGCATTGACCACACTGTCTGGTGACCCTGTACCACGCACCCCACACAGTGCGCACTCCACTCCCTGTTCCCGCGTCGTGCGACACCAGGCCTGTCGACGCCGGGTTCTGCTGTGGGCATCCCGAGCACCCCTGGTGCAAGTTTCTTTCTGTGGATGCAGACCCCTGTGCGGGCAAGGTCGCGGTCACGCACTGGGACCCCTGGTGGTGCAGTAGTGCCACCCGATGTGGCCCCGCGCAGCCTGCCAGTGCTGCTAGGCCACGGCGGGCCGCCCACGCATCCGTAGTGGCTGTGGGACAGTGCTCCTGACTGAGCTGTCTCCCAATGCAGGCCCTGTCTGGTGCTGCTCTCAGTGCAATGTGTGTCATGGTGGGCAGTGCACTGCTGGGTGCTCTGCTCACCAAACTGACACACGGACCACCTGCACACTCTCCCAACTGCTGTCCACAGGTGCGTGTGGATGATGATGCCTGCATTGCACTGTACACCAAGGTGCAGGTTTCCAGGTCCTGACACATGCGTGGACAGTCCAGGTGGTGAGGGTGGTTGGTGGTGCTGTGTGATAGCGTGTAATTTCCGAGAGTGCTGTGCTGCTGCCCCTGTATGCTGCCTGGTGTGTGTGTGTGTTCATTTGAGTGCTCACCCTCTCTGATGATGTGTTGGTATGCCTAGACCCTTCAACTCCCTGACCTTCATGCAGTGTGTTCCCTGTGTGCCTGTGGTTTGCGATAGACAGTGTTGCCTGCACATGTCCCCTTGACTTACCTGTGTTGGGCGTAGTGCTCTTCTGCAATGGTATCCGTGCAGCTGGGCCTGCTGTGTCAGTCGGGGTCCCTCCGTCCTAGGGGGCGGCTCATCACCCATATCACCGGCGCCACTGATGCCCCTCGCTGTCCTCTCTTGGACCTGTACGGCTATCCCATGGTCTTTGGCCATGTTGTGCAGGATGCAACAGGCCAGGAATATCCCACAGGCCTCTTGGGGCTGTACTTTAGGTCACCGGAGGTGTCCAGGCATCGGAAGTGTGCCTTGAGTATCCCGAACACCCGCCTATGATGTTCCGTGTTATGCATGTGCCTCATTGAAACCGTGCTGCACTGGGGTCGTGGAGCCGGTATGGTGTGAGCAGCCAGGGACGGAGTGGGTATCCACAGTCACCTGTGTGGAGATAGTGAGATCAGTGTTAGGTCAGGTCCATATTGCCCATATCCTTGTGTGCCACTACCATGGCACCTGTGTCATTCCCACCCTTGCACAGAGTTTGCATTCCATACATGTGTACTCACCCACTAGATGACCCGTGGGGATGTTCCCACTCTTGAATCGATGGCACAGTGCAGATTGGTGCCATATGAAGGCATCATGTGCTCCACCAGGTGTGTGGCACAGACATTGATGATGCGCCCAGTGGCATCACACACCACCTGGCAGTTGACACTCGAGAAGCCCTTTCGGTTCCGATATGCTTGCCCGTCGGGGCCAGGTGGCATGCGAATGGCCACATGGGTGCAGTCTATGGCACCTAGCACGCCAGGCATTTGTGCTACCCTGTGGAACTCCTGCATGTTTGCTGTACGCTCTGCCGCGGTGCTGGGGAAATGGATGTACTCCGCAGCATGAGGCAGCAGTGCGCTGAGGAATTGGGTGAGGATGCGTGACGTGGCCGACTGCGTAATGCCTGTGGTGTCCCCTGTCGGCCTCTGGAAGGTGCCCGTGGCGAGCAGGCACATGCAGGCTGTCACCTTGGTCTCCACGGACAGAGCATGACTCCGTCGTGAGGGTGCCTGCATCACATCACTGCACAGCTCACTGAGCTGTCTCAGTATTGCCCTGTTCAGGCGGTACCGGGCCACAATCTCGACATCGCTGTACAGCTCGTAACTGATCACGGGCCCGATACCGCCTGTCGAGGGCCATACCGTAACCGGGCCCCTCCATGGCCACGCCCCCTGCAGCATGCTGTCTCACTCCTCATTACAGCTTCCATGTGGAAGCTGACACTGTCCATCTCCCTGGCTCCTGCCCCCCAGCTGCTGTTCCTGTGTCATTCCCCACTGCCCCCACTGCTGCTTCCACTGCACCGGGCACCCCCACTGGCCTCTCTGTCCTCCAGGACCCACTGTCCCTCTCTGCCCTTCCTGCTCCTGTCTCTGTCTCTGTCTCTCTCTCTCTCTGTCTCTCTGTCTCTCTCCCCGGTTTGCGGCCTGCTAGAGTTCTTGGCGCTCCTTGAGACTCTTTTATTTGGCTCACATCCGTACAGCGATCCTCCCGGCTGAGCCACTCTTGGCGCATTGGCGCAAGTGTTCAAATATCACATTGCGACTTTATGCATGGACCCGCCCTTTGGTTGCGCATGCCTTCATTTCATTGCGGCTGTGGCTCAAGCGTGTTTTCGGTGGCGCAACTGGCCCTTCTCAATATTGCAGAATTGCGCATTTTTGGAGTTGCGCACGCGCAACCCTGTTGAGCATGGCGCAACCCTTTTGAATATCTGGGCCCTAGAGTTTATCTGCAATTCACCAGCACTTAGTTGATTAAACCCTAACTTTACTTGCAGCAATAGATTCCTTGTGTCATGTGGCACAAATTGTTACCAGAATCGGGATGGGTCATCCTAAAGGGGCAGGAAGAGTACCAAAAAAACAGCCACCACAGCCAGACCAACAGGCCGGGACATCATCTCCACAGCCTGAGACCAGGACCGGGACAGATCTGCCTTGGAAATCAGTGATAACGGTGATGCAGGCTATCGATTCCAAAGTTGAAGCAATTCTCACCAGAATGGGAGAGCAGGATATTAAAACTGAGGTGGCTACCAAGACCACAACTTTGGCAGAGCAATGGTGTCGACCAGCAAAATGGTGCAAGAGAACACACAGTTGCAATACAGTCTGGAGGCCCTGGAAAACACATAGAGGGCTCCTAATGTCGGATTATTAAAGTTGCTATGTATATGTCACAGCCTTACTCTTGTAACCAGCTGTAACTAATTGTAACCTCTTGATTATGTTTGTAATTTGTTTGAATCTTGTGTTGTTTCTGCCTCATTGCACCTGTTGTTTTACACCGTCCTTGACAGGACCACCTTGTAAATGAGCATGTTCAATAAAGCTATCCTGTGAATAAACTTGAACTAATGTGAGATTGGTTGGGCTCCCAGAAGGGAGTGAGGGTAAGCAGTTTTTCCCTATTTTGAAAAATTGGTTGCCCAGTGCTTTGGGGCTCGTCTCTGAAAGTATTGTTCCCAACTCTGTGAAAGCATATTGGATCTCCTCCCAGTCAATGACTCAACAAGGCACTTCTCCTTGGATGGAGATGCTGGTCACCACTTCTGCAACAAACAGAGATGTACTGCTGCAGGCTTCCAGGGAATCACATAATTTCAGTTACAATGGCTCAACCCTGCATTTATTTCCAGATTTATCCTTCCGCTACAAGAGCCTGATGGAAGAAATTTGATGCAGTTCATGCTCAACTGAAAAGCCTGGGGGTAACCCATTCCTTGCTAATGCCCACTTGACTTCATATTTTTTATGGTGCACATACTTACCAATTTTCTGATGGCGAGGAGGCAGGCAAATGAGCAGACCTTATCCGTCGTGAATTTGAGACTGTGGTGGCAGCTCGATCGGGGGAAAGCAATGATTCAGGATGAATTACAGACATTCAGTGAGCTTATCCTTGTATCAATGACTTTCCAACAGAAAGTGTAAAGTTTTGGCTTGGGGAGGATGGGTCACACTATGAGGGTTTCTTGTTATTGATTGATAAAATGTAATTTTTATACAGGTTCAGACTTCAGAGATTTATACCTCTGTTTTTAAAGTAAGTCCTGTACAAATGATAAAGACCATCACATGACATATCACATATAACAAATATCACATGCATCACTTATGAGAAATACAGCCATATAATAAAATTAGTATGAGGCGGTTACTTGGGATCATAATGGCGCATACAAATCAGTAATCCAAAACTTATATTTGCTTAACATTCACATGATTTCTGCAAATAATTTCTCAGAACTGTTCAATGGGCAGACTAGATGGGCCAAGCGGCCCTTCTCTGCCATCAAAGTCTATGTTTCTATGTCTGCAATTCAGATTTTGTGTTATTATTTCTTATTTCCATCGGAAGTTTATTCTATGTTTTAGCCAGACTAGTCTGTAATGTGGTTTCACCTAATTTATTATGAATGTTTGGGAAAACCAAATCTAATTTACTGACTTAAATTATATTTCTTATCTTCATTACAAGAAAAGGTTATCAACGATTGCAGTGGATGATTAACTTCAGGTTTCAATAACCTGAAACTCAATGATAACCAGTTGTACATTCTCTTTTCTTCTGGTCCTAACCATCCTTAGTCAAAGTATATGTTACAGTGATGTGTACCTGTCTTGCTTCCATTTGCGAACTTTGCTAGTTTATAATAGGGACTGTTCAACATGTGTAGGGCTGTTACATCTGCATTTCTGTGTATCAGCTGTCCAGAGTCTAAAACTGGCATCAATAATTGTTGTACCAATTTTTTTTATATTTTTGTAAACATGCAGAGATGCATCTCAAAGCCCCCATCTCTGACTCAATCTTTTAGTCAAAGACTCTGTGTGTTGTTTGAATGTAAGTCTATTATCCACCAATATCCCAAGATATTTATAACTGGTTACATTAAGCACTGGTTGTCCATTCCCAAATTTGATATTTAAAGTATTTGATGTTTCCTTCTGTCCAAGGTAAAAAGAACACTCTGAGTTTTCTTGCTGTTTAAAATAAACCAGATTCTATGAACCACGATTCCATTTTTAACAAATCCATTTGAAGTTTATTTTCCAGGAGTCCGACTGTGTGCAGATGATGGTGTTGTCTGCTTTCAAACGCACCTCACACAGCTTTAACTCAATAGGCAAATTATTGTAATAAATATTAAACAGCAAGGCCCAAAATGGACCCTTACAGTACATTCCCTTTTAATCATTCTTAAAGATGATATAGTCATTCCCTGGGACACACATGGTTTCCTATGTTTCAGATACAATTGAAACCACTGTAGTGGTTTCAGGTGCACACTCACCTCATATAACCTTTGTAGCAATGTCTGGTGAACCGCCAGATCAAAGGCCTTGCTGAGGTCCATGAACACAGCCCAGTATCCATACTAGAATTCATTGAGGTTGTAACCAAATTATTGAAATCCACTAGGGCTGTGTCCATGGACCTCGCCAACCTAAATCCGTGCTGGCAGTCTGTCAACATACCATGTTGTTCTAAATATTGACTAAACTGCCAATGCACACATTTTTCCATGATTTTTGACAATATAGGGAGCAAGGCTATTGGTCTACAGTTCATACCTAACTTCCAGGCCCCTGGGAAAATTGATGAACATAAGCTCCATTTCAACAAGTATGTCACTGTTGGTGACACGATATCAGCGCCAAGGTTCAAAAAGCATGCTTCGATTCCATCTAACCCTCCAGTTTTATTAATATTCAGTGTTTTGAATTCCTTTTCAACTTCCTGTATTTTAATTTTCCTAAATCTAAATAATGGTCTATTTATTTCTGCTTTACTTGTATCCTTGATCTTTTGAAAGGAAGTTTCTGTATTTTCCGTATCTGCTCCATTTATCCCTAGATCTGGCAAGTCTATAAAGTAACTGTTCAAGATGTCTACAACCTGCTTTTTGGTCATTTATTAAAACATTTTCATGTATGAAGTTTATAGAGATTTTGTATTTCAGGATTTTGTAACTTTCTCATCTGTTGCCAAAATTGTCTATGATCAGTAACATGTTATTACTCCTGTAGTACCTGTTATTTGCAGCCTTTATTAGTTTAATAGTTTTATTTCTCCAATTTTTAAATGTGGCCCAGTCTTCTGTGGTTTTTGGTTTTTTGGCCTTTTTCCACAGACAATTATTCTAATTTGAGTCCTTAATTTATCTGTAATCTTTCTATTCTTTTTCATTACCTTTGGTGCATGTAGATTTATAATAGTGAGCATAGTATTAACAAAGTCTTACACTGCAATATCCAAATCAGGTATCAGGGTTATTCAGTCCCATTTGACCCTACTTAGACTATTTCTGAATTCTATTACATTAAAATTCTTCATGACAATTTCCCAATGAGGTGTCATGGCAGGTTTTAGACTATAATTAATCTCCAGACATACTGTCATAGGGAAGTAGTCTCCCAAGTTTCATAAGCATGATTTCAAGTTCAGTTACTTTTAAACATGATGACACAAAAATCAAATCCAAAATTGACCCTTGCTTTAAATTTTTTGTGCGTCTAGCAGGTTTGTATACAATCTGTTTCAATCCCAGCTGATCTATACTTAGTCCCAATTTATGTCCCCTATTTTGAGACCAATCTGCGTTAAAATCCTCTATTAAAACAAATCCAAATTGTTTATTCTATCTGCAATTGTGGAGGCCAAAACATCAAAACTAGATACCTTTGAACAGGGTGGCACGTAAATAACACCAATAATAATCCTTCTAGTTATTAATTCCACAAGCAGGCATTCTATGCCCTCAACACTCTCTGACAGAACAGTGTGAAAGGGGCCAACAACATGACCCCCCCCTTAGCTCTGTTTCTCCTAACACTATCATGCCCATCTATCTGTATTTCATTATCTTTTATGCCTTCATGCAACCAGATTTTAGTAATTCCCATTAAATCCTGTGCAAATTCAGTTACCTACATCCGCAATGGATCTAACTTATGTACCGTACTTCTAACATTTTCATGTGTTATCTGTAGCTATTGTGATTTACAGGTCCTGGGTTAAGGTCAACATCTCCACTGACTGCTAATAATAATAATAATACAGCTAAATGCCGTGCTTCCAAGGCTCACATCTTAAGCAGAGAAGTGGAGACCCGACCATGGGTGCTCCTTTCACCAAAGACCTGCTCCATCCTCCGAGCAGCATGGCTGGCCCTGAACAAGCTGCTGCCCATGCTTCCAAGGCCTGCATCTTAATAAGAGAAGATGCAGGCGCCCCCAGCCACCAGTCGAAACTTAGCACCTTTTTCTTGCTTAATTCTGATTGGCTGCTCCCCTCTCTAACTCTCTGAAGCTCTGAACCATATCTCTCAAGTGTCCCTCATTATGAGGGACATCCCTCATTTGGCCCCTTAAAACTGATTTGTCCCTCATCCATCCCTCATGGAAAAGGTACTGCCCACACGGTGAATGTGCTGTAAAGTCAGACTTTAAAGCACAAACACTTAACATTATAAAATACTAAATCCAAAATATATTTTGTACAAGTAAACACTATGGTTTCCACAGTGTTCTGAGCTTGTATCTCCATGTTTGAGGATATGTCCCTCATTCTGAGGGTCTGTGTCCCTCGTTGTCCCTCATTTTGAGTGTCCCAAAAGTCCATGTCCCTCATTTCAGTGACAAAAGGCTGAGAGGTATGCTCTGAACAGTGCCTTTTGCTGAACATCTCTGATTTGTGCTAAATATTGTACTGTTTAAATTGTCAAATTGCTCAGAGATGAAATTACTGTCTAGATAGAAACATAGAAACATAGAAGTTGACGGCAGATAAGGACCGCAAGGCCCATCCAGTCTGCCCTTTCTTTTTCTACCTTATAAATGTGCCATCGGCCTTTGCTCTGTCAGTGACCTATCTATTCATAGTCATTTGTATTGCTCCCTTATGCCTATCCCATGCCTGTTTGAAGCCCTGCACTGTATTCATAGCCACCACTTCTTGTGGTAAGCCATTCCATGCATCTACCACCTTTCTGTGAAAAAGAATTTCCTCACATTCCCCTTAATCGGCCTCCCTCTAATCTCATGCTGTGTCCTCTTGTCCTGCTATTTTTCTTATATTTAAACATGTTAGACTCTTTCACCTTGTTTATGCCCTAAGGTGTTTAAATGTCTCGATCATATCACCTCTCCCTCCTTTGCTCAAGGGTATACATATTGAGCTCCGTTAATCTGTCTTATATGTCTTCTGATGCAGTCCCTGCACCATTTTGGTGCCCTTCTCTGGACTGCCTCAATTTGGTTAATGTCCTTGTGAAGGTGTGGCCTCCAATACTGCACGCAGTACTCCAGATGGGGCTCAACCAATGTCTTGTACAGAGGGATTATTACCTCCCTCTTCACGACTTGTGATACCCCTACAATACACCTCCCTAACACCCCTAGCCTTACCTACTGCTTTAGAGGTCTGCTTTGATGATTTTAGGTCATCAGTGATGATGATGCCCAAGTCTCTTTCTTCCTTTGTGACTGCTAGCACTCCTCCCAGCCTATAAGTGGCTTCAGGTTTCTCTTCCCTATGTGCATGATTTTGCACTTCTTTGCATTAAATCCCAGTTGCCACTCTTCTGACCATTCTGCTAGTTTATCCAGATCTCTTCTCATTCTGCCCACCCCATCTGGATCATCTACTCTGTTGCAGATCTTGGTGTCATCTGCAAACAGACAAGCCTTACCCTCTAGTCCATCTGCGAGGTCACTAATGAAGATGTTGAATAGGACTGGCCCCAGGACTGATCCCTGAGGTACCCCACTTGTGACTTGCATCTCTTCTGACTGTATACCATTTACCACCACTCTGTTTTCTGCCAGTCAACCAGTTTGCCACCCAGTTGACCAACTACAGACCCACGAGCCTACCTAGCTTATTTATCAATCTTCTATGTGGAACAGTGTCAAAAGCTTTGCTGAAGTCAAGGTAGGCGACATCAACTGCTCCCCCTTGGTCCACCACTCTGGTTACCCAGTCAAAGAAATCTATGAGATTAGTTTGACAGGACCTTCCTTTTGTAAACCCATGCTGTCTTGGATCCTGTGCCCTATGATTCCAGGTGTTGCACTATCCTTTCCTTAAGGAGTGCCTCCATAATCTTGCCCACTACTGAGGTAAGACTGACCGTCTGTAGTTCCCCCTCCTCCCTGCTACCACTCTTGTGGAGTGGGATCACATGAGCCTTTCTCCAGTCTTCTGGGACCTCTCCTGTGCTCAGAGACTCACTAAACAATTCTGCTAATGGCTCTGCTAGTTCCTCCTTTAGCTCCTTAAATACCCTGGGATGTATGCCATCAGGTCCCATTGCCTTATCCACCCTGAGCTTAGCAAGCCTCTTGTAGGACCCTTTTTCTTTGTGAAGGGAGTAGTGCTCACCTCCTCCCCTGTGTCCATGATGCTGAGCTGTGGGCCCTGCCCTACCTTCTCTTCAGTAAATACTGAGCAAAAGTATCTATTTAGGATAGATGCCTTTACAGGGTCCTCCTCCTCACATGCTCCCTTTTCTCCATTAAGCTTAGCAATACCCTCTGGACTTTCTCCTTTCACTAATGTATCTATAGAAAGTCTTGTCACCTTCTTTTACTGTTCGTCTAGTGTTTCCTCAGTTTGGGACTTTGCCTGCCTTACTGCCTTACCTGCTTCCCTTAGGGCAGTTTGGTATGCCTCCCTATCTTCATCCCGCTGTGTTCCTTATATTTTCTGAAGGCCAGCCTTTGGCCTCTGACCTTTTCTGCTACTATATTTGAGAACCAAAGTGGTTTCCTTCTTCTTTGCACTTCCTTTTCTGTCTAACACAATGGGATGTTGCTCCAAGTATTGTATCCTTAATGCTTGCCCACTTGGCTTGTACCTCCTCACCTGTGTTTCTTTTTGCCAGGGCTAGCTTAACTCTGTTGGCCATCTTATCAAAGTCAGCTCCTCTGAAGTCCCATATTTTTGCCTTGGAATGGGATGATTTAGATGTAGTAGCCAAATTGAACCATACCATGTGATGGTCACTGGCCCCAGGTGACCTTCTACCTGGAGATCTGTGATCCCTTCTTTGTTAGTCAGTACTAGATCTAGGATAGCCCTGTCTCTTGTGGGTTGCTGTACCAGTTGTTTGAGGCCCTCCCTGCAGGGAATCCACTATGAGTCTAGTTCTGGCAGATGTTCCTGCTGGTATTGACCAATCTGTATCTGGCATGTTGAAGTCTCCCATTATCAGAACCTCCCCTTTAGCTGTCATGTTTTGTATATCTTCTAACAGTAATGTGTCTATGTCCTCCCTCTGGTCTGGGGGCCTGTAGACAACCCCAGTTCTTATGGCTGTCCCATTCACCTGTTTCCAGGGTGACCCACAGTTCTTCTGGCTCCTTATGTGTATTCTGAATTTCTGTAGCTTTGATATTTTCATTAACATACAGGGCCACCTCCCCCTTTTTGCACCTCGGTCTCTTCTGAACAATACATATCCAGGTACTGAAGTCTCCCGTGTGGTTACTGGTAAACCACGTCTCACTAATTGCTACTATGTCCAGTTTAGCCTCTGACATTATTGCCTGCAGGTCTGGGATCTTATTTCCCAGGCTGTGAGCATTTGTGTACATGATTTTCCATTGGCCAGATTTTGGTGTGTTAGTTGTTGGGTGAAGTTTGGCATTACCCTGTGCATCGTATGGGAGACAAACCTTTTTCTTACCTGGTGATGCAAATGAATGGCAAACACGCTGAATTCCTGTTTGACCACTAGCTGAGGGGGGGTGTTCTTCCATTCGACGTGTGTGGGTGCTGCACCCTCTCCCATTTGCTAGTTTAAATATTCTGCAAAGACATCAAAACTTCTGCCCCAATGCACTGACTCCTCTTTAGTCAGATGCAGTCCATCAAATTTAAAGAACTTTCGCTCCCATAACTGTTGCCAGTTCCTACAAATCTGTGTCCTTTTTCCTGGCACCAGTCCTGAGCCACGTGTTTAGCTCCCCTATCTCCCCTTCTCTGACCTTCGTCTCACTCTCCTTCTCCCAGACTGGCAGGATCTCAGAGAAGGAGATGCCGACGAAATAGATGATATTTGTCACCCAGCCTAGCAGGTGTTCCTTGGTCTCCTCAACTGACCGGCTGGCGTAGATCATTAGTCCCTATGTGTACTAGGACATCAGTGTTTTCTCCTGCTTTGTGAACAATTTTAGCAATGCGGTCAGTGTCTCTCCATGCTGATGTACCTGGAGACATCTGACCATCACCCCTGGCTGGAGATGGGTATCAACTCCCCGAATCATGGAGTCTCCTATGATCAGAAGTTTTTGGATTTCCTTTGTGCTTGTTTAGTTTTGGTTCCTGATTTGGGTGAGTATTGTTGTGCTAGCTCCTGTGCGCAGTGTCCTGTTTCTGCAGTGTCTTCTGCCTCTTTATTTGATTTCAGGAGATAGAGGCAGATACCTGTTTGTAGTGTTTATATGGTTTTTGGAGGTAATGTGTTGGAGAGCAGAGAGTGATGGGGCACCTGATTTGCTCCTCCTAACCACCTGCCAACCTCCTGGACCAACTACCCTCTCATGGTCGAGGTTTTCTGTTGGATGCTGGGGAAATGGCGGGTGGTTCTTATAATGTATTTCCTCTTCAATATGAAATTTGAGGCGTGCAATCTCTGCCCATGCTGCCCGGAGCTGAGACCTAAGATCTCCAAAGGCCCAGCATGTAGGACAGTGTCCTAAATCCTGTAAGACTGTCCTTCTGAAAATTGTTCCACAGTACCTGCAGTTAATGAAATCCATTCCAAATAAGTTGCTGGGTTTGTAACCTAGTCAGAGTAATTAGAAGGAAAAAAAAAATGCAAGTAATGGTTTAATTGTGCTTTGTTTAACTTGTTATAACAAGTTAAATTACTAGTGCCCTGTAAATGAGATCACCTTGTGGAGGCTCCACTGATCCGCCCCTTCCTGTTCTGCCACAGGAAATGTTACAACTGTGGTACCCTATAAAAGGAGTGTAGTGTGGGGTGGTTGGGGATGGGGGTGGGTGGCTGGGCCCTTCCCCTGCCAAAAAAGAAGAACCACGGACGAAAGAACAAGGAGGTAAGAGCAGAAACAATCAGTCAACAACAAATGCAGTAACCCTGAAAGCTTATCCTAATGTTAGATAAAACTGTAAAACCTGTAAAGCACCACCTGTAATAATTTCAGAGAAGATATACCCTGTAAGAAACACTTTGCTCCAGAGAAAATAAAGCAGTAACAGAAGATATACCTTGCAAAGACAATTTGAATCAGAAGATTACAGCAGTAATCTGTTAGCACACACCTGTAGGCACACCTTGTAATAATGCAGAAGAAGGTATACCAGCAACAACAATTTGAATCAGAGAAAAATAAAGCAATGAAATGTTAGCAACAAACAGTAGCAATCCCTGTGAGTAAAAAATAAAAACACCACCACACAGTAAATCTGCTTAGCCAAACTAAGTCTTAATCCTTCTCCCTTGCTCTGGTAAGTTTCTCTACTCTGCCTTTCAAGCAGTCTTAGAAGGAAAGAGCTCAGGTGAAGCTAGGTGCCTTGGCCAGCAAACCAAGTCTTCTACCTCCAAGATATCAACTAACCTGACTTTTTAACCCTTCTTTCTGTTGGAAATTACTGACAGTTTGCCAGCTCCACCCCCACATACACACCTAATCCTTTGGAAGAGCTGTGGGAGGAAAAGCAATTAGCTCCTTCAATGTGAGAAGGAGACTGAAACACCTCTGAGACAACAAACCTTTCAACAAACAAGAATAAAATAAAACCAGTGTCAAACAGTAATTTTGCTTAGCCCAATGATAAAAAAGTCACAAAAATGTAAGCTCCCTGTAATACAGTAATTTCAGAGAAGATATACCCCTAAGAAACACTTTGCTCCAGAGAAAATAAAGCAGTAACAGAAGATATACCTTGCAAAAGACAATTTGAATCAGAAGATTACAGCAGTAATCTGTTATTCACACCTGTAGGCACACCTTGTAATAATGCAGAAGAAGGTATACCAGCAACAACAATTTGAATCAGAGAAAAAATAAAGCAATGAAATGTTAGCAACAAACAGTAGCAATCCCTGTGAGTAAAAAATAAAAACACCACCACACAGTAAATCTGCTTAGCCAAACTAAGTCTTAATCCTTCTCCCTTGCTCTGGTAAGTTTCTCTACTCTGCCTTTCAAGCAGTCTTAGAAGGAAAGAGCTCAGGTGAAGCTAGGTGCCTTGGCCAGCAAACCAAGTCTTCTACCTAATAATTTACAAAGCTGTGCTAAACTAAAGTGATTTAAGTTTTCATCTCCAGCTCTGTCTCTTTTCCTCAGCCCTCTCCTTTGTTCTGCTAATTTTTCTCTGTATTTCCCATTCCTTCCGCTGTCCCACTGTCTCCTCTGCCTGTCTGCCCCCCACCCACTGATTCCAACTCTTTTTATATTCTCTTTTTACGCCCCCTTCTCACCCCAGTACTTCCTCACCTTCAGGAGTCTCCTACGGCCTTGTGCATCCCTGCTTATCTGTCGACACCGGGTGCAGTCATCCCCCCACACTGCCTTGGTTTGACCCCCAGGCAGGTACGAGGTGGGGCTCCCCCTTCCACAGCCCCGAGCTACTGTGATTTCGTCAGGGATCCATCATCCATGCCGGCAGGGGCCCTGGGATTGAGGCCTGAAGCTCCGTCTACAGGGAGCACCGGAGGGCATTTTCCTTTTTCGCCCATCCCCATAGGACGTCTGCAGCAGGAAAGCCTAGGGCGTCGCACGTCACAACGTGCAACACTCCGGCCCCTGGCAGACGTCCTTCCTCCTGCTGCTGCGGCGGTCCTCGCTGCACCACCACCCATGGTCACCCAGGTGGCGGTATTGTGGAAGGACCGCATCCCACCCGACCCAGAGGAGGAGAGCAGCCTCTGGGCGCCGATCCTCCTCCCCGGCCGGCCCTCCAGCTGTCCGAGTCCATTCCCAAACCTGGGTCGCTGGTGTCGCGAGCGGTAACCCTACCACTGCACCCGGCAGGCTAGCGACACCGATTCCAACTCTAATTAATTGCAGCTCTTTCTTGCTTTCTTAGCGGGGACCTGACTGCAGGTGCTCCCTCCACCATGGACCTGCTCCGATCGGCGCAGTTGGCCCTGAACAAGTCGCCAACCGTGCTTCCAAGGCCCACATCTTAAGCAGAGAAGGTATGGAGCCCCAGCCATCAATCAGAACTTAGCGCCTTTTTTTTTTTTTTATTTACTACTTTTTGGTGCCTCCCACCACCAGCACCATCTGCCCGGTCACAGACCCCTCGGATGCAGCTTTCCATATTAGCTGCCCTCCCGGTACCCCTGGCTTAACCCCCAGGGATGGGTCACGGCACCCAACCCCTCTGAAAGGTGCCACGATCTACAGGATAGGGCGGGAATTGGCCTGGGAGCTGACTGCAGCCAGGGGGCCGGTGTCATGAAGGTGGTGGGTGGCAGGCTTTTTCTCCCCTGTAAGCATGGGCCAGAATGTGCATTAATGCCAGCGTCCATCCCACTCCTCAGATCCTTGTTGGTGCCAGTCACTGTGGTGGCCCTCGCCTCCTCCAGGGGTCCCTCAAGCACTGGTCACATACCGCACCCTCCCCCCGGAGAAGGAGAGCCATCCATGGGACACTCGATCCTTCTCCCCCCAGCCGGCCCTCTGATGACCCAGATCCATCCCCGAACCCAGGTCACCAGTATTGCAAGCAGAAATCCAACCAATGTGCTGATGGGCCAGCCTTTTCTTGCTTAATCCTGTTTGACTGCTTCCTCTCTAACTCTCTCTGAAGCTCCAAACTGCACCTTTTGGCAAAATCTCTGATTTGTGTTAAATGTTGTACTGTTTAAATTGCCAAATTGCTCAAGTTGAAATTACTGTCTACATAATTTACAAAGTATGGTAAACTAAAGCGATTTAAGTTTTCAGCTTCAGCTCTGTCTCTTTTCTTCAGCCCTCTCCTTTGTTCTGCTAATTTTTCTCTGTCTTTCCCACAAATCCCACTGTCCCCTCTGCCTGTCTACCCCACGATTCCAACTCTAATTAACTGCAGCTCTTTCCTTGCTTCCTTAGTGGAGACCTGACTGTGGGTGCTCACTCCACCGAGGACCTGCTCCGATCCTCCGAGCGGTGCGGCTGGCCCTGAACAAGCTGCCGCCCGTGCTTCCAAGGCCCACATCTTAAGCAGAGAAAGTACGGCACCCTAGCCACCAGTCGGAACTTAGTGCCTTTTTCTTACTTAATCCTGATTGGCTGCTCCCCTCTTTAACTCTCTCTGAATCTCTGAACGGCGCCTCTTCCCAAAAATCTCTGATTTGTGTAAAATACTGTACTGTTTAAATTGCCAAATTGCTCAGAGTTGAAATTACTGTCTAGATAATTTACAAAGCTGTGCTAAACTTAAGTGATTTAAGTTTCCATCTCCAGCTCTGTCTCTTTCCCTCAACCCTCTCCTTTGTTCTGCTAATTTTCTCTGTCTTTCCCACACCTCCCACTGTCTTCTCTGCCGGTCTGCCCCATGCCCACCGATTCCAACTCTAATTAATTGCTGCTCTTTCCTTGCTTCCTTAGTGGAGACCCAACTGCAGGTGCTCCCTCTGCTGAGGACTTGCTCCCATCCTCCGAGCATCACAGCTGGCCCAGAACAAGCCGCCACCTGTGCTTCCAAGGCCCACATCTTAAGCAGAGAAGGTACAGCGCCCCAGCCACCAATCTGAACTTAGCGCCTTTTTCTTTATTAATTCTGATTGACTGCTCCCCTCTCTAACTCTCTCTGAAGCTCCGAATGGCGTATTTTCCTGAAAATCTCTGATCTGTGTTAAATATTGTACTGTTTAAATTGCCAAATTGCTCAGAGTTGAAAGCTGTGCTAAACTGAAGTGATTTAAGTTTTTATCTCCAGCTCTGTCTCTTTCCCTCGGCCCTCTCCTTTGTGCTGCTAATTTTTCTCTGTCTTTCCCACACCTTCCGCTGTCCCACTGTCTCATCTGCCTGTCTGCCCCATGCCCACTGATTCCAACTCTAATTAATTGCAGCTTTTTCGTTGCTTTCTTAGCGGATACCTGACTGTGGGTGCTCCCTCCACCAAGGACCTGCTCTGATACTCTGAGTGGCACAGCTGGCCCGGAACAAACCACCACCCATGCTTCCAAGGCCTGCATCTTAAGAGAGGTATGGCGCCTCAGCCACAAATCAGAACGTAGCACCTTTTTCTTACTTAATCCTGATTGTCTGCTCCTCTCTAATCTTTTCTGAAGCAATCAACGGTGCCTTTTGATGAACATCTCTGATTTGTATTAAATACTGTACTATTAAAATTGCCAAATTGCTCAGAGTTGAAATTACTGACTGTCTAGATAATTTACAAAGCTGTGTTAAACTAATGTGATTTAAGTTTTCATCTCCAGCTCTGTCTCTTTCCCCAGTCCTCTCTTTTTTCTGCTAATTGTTCTCTCTTTCCCACACCTCCCACTGCCCCACTGTTTCATCTTCCTGTCTGCCCCACACTCACCAATTCCAACTCTAATTAATTGCAGCTGTTTCCTTACTTCCTTAGTGGAGACTCGACCGCAGGTGCTCCCTCCACCGAGGACCTGCTCTGATCCTCCGAGAGGCGCGGCTGGCCCTAAACAAGCCATCGCCTGTGCTTCAAGGCCCACATTTGATTCCCGCCGGTGCTTCGTGCCAGCTCCCCACCCTCCCCACCTCATCCACCCTGGGTGGACTCTACAATTTATAGGCTGAAATAGTTTAAGTGTCTGAATTTCCATTGGTCGGTTATAAGGTCCAACCACCAGGGGTCCAGGTGCTGCTGCAAGCCTCAGTTTCAGTCTCAATTTCTGTTCCAAACTCCCCTGCTAGCCATCAGTCATGCAGGTCTGCTCACCTACAATTTGTACAGCTTGAAAATTAACAAATACACACTGATGTTTCTGCTCACGGCTGCCTTGCCACTCTTTCACCTATCAGTAGTGACTGTACCCCTAGCTAAATCAGCCTACCCGAACATCATACCATCCACACATGATTTCTGTTTCTCGAACCTTCTAATGTTGCCTGTACTTCGATGTGACACCACTCCTCTATTACTTAACAGGGCCTGCATCTATATGGCTGCTCGTGACCTTATAAGCTATCCCCTGTGTCAACTGACCTTGTCCCCCTTCTTGCTCCGCAAATTATGGTATCTCCTTCTTCTGGCTATACTACTCTCCAGTGATACACAGTTAAACCCGGGACCTGTAAACCTCATATTCACTCCTTTAAACAATGCCAAAGGTCTCCTAGTCGCCCACCATAATATCAGGAGCCTTGAACATAATTTTGCTGAACTGGAAACCTGGACTGCCCTCTACAAACCTGATATTCTCTGTCTAACAGAAACATGGCTCAAATCCTCTATCCCTGGCTCTTGATGCTCCCTACCATTCTATAATCTACTAAGGAATGACAGAGCAGCAACAAAGAGGGGGTGGCATAGCAATCTATTTTAAAAGTCACCTCTACCTCAATCCCCTTCAATTTTTCTCCCCTAAACCACTGCGAATCACTACATGTACTTCTCACCGTCAGTACACATCATCTGTGCCTATAACCCCGCCCCCCCAAAAAAAAAAAATGGCATAAAAGGTCTGGATGAGCTGCTTGATCAAACATCACTTCTCTCTGGGAGAAATGAAGTGCTCATACTAGGGGACCTAAATATCAACTGGCTGGGTAACACACAGGCCACGTCCCTGTCCAGGATACAAAGTTCCAACCTGCACCAGCTGATCTCCGAGCCTACCAGAACTGCTCCTCACTCAAACACTAGCAACCTGCTGGACTGGATAATGACAAACTGTCCTGAACACATAATTGCTGCAGGTACATCAGCTGATGCCATCACCAACCACTCCCCCACTTTCTGTATTTGGGGCAAAGTTGGACCAGCTCTGGCTAAGCCCGCTTCATTACTTTCCTAACTATGCCAATTTTGATTCTCACTTTTCTACAAGATATCTCTAGTATTGACTGGTTCACTTTGTACAGGGTTACTGATGCACAGTCAGCCCTTAATATCTTCCTAACCAATTTCCTAGCGCTGCAGGACTGTCACTGTTATCTAATAACACACTGTGTTAGTACAGGCAAACCTGCTGGCTAAAGTCCCACCTACTCACCAAACTATGAGAGAGAGATAAAGCTGGCTCCATTTCAAAGACTCAGGACAATCAGATGACTACAATACCTACAGGGCTCAGTGGAATGCCTGCAAAAGGAAATTAAGCAGGCAAAAGGCTCTACTGCAAAGACTTGCTAACAAACTCCTATGGTGATTCCAGAAACTTTGGGTCCCATGTCAAGACCTTTCTGGGATCAAACCAGTCCTCTACCCCAAATGACATGGCACTAAACGGCATCCATTGTGACAATCCTTGACCACTGCCAACTTTTTCAATGCACAATTTTCTGATTTAACAAAGTTTACTTTTCTTCCCTGCCCTGCAAATTCCAAACACTCCTCCAGATGTCTCAGTTCCTCTTCTATTTTAAGTCTATAACACAATGTGAAGTCCTTAGGCTACTCAGTACTATCTCTGAGACCGCAGCTCCAGGCTCAGACAATCTCGAACCCAGGCTTTTAAAACTAGCTGCCCTTTCATAGCTGCTCCCTAGCAAAGATCTTTACTCTCTCTCTCTGTGATAGAGTCATGTTCCGATATCTGGAAGATAGCTAGGATAACCCTGCATTTAAAAGGTGACCCTAAAGACCCCTCAAACTACAGACCTATAGCTATCCTGTCAGTCCTCAGTAAAATCCTTGAGAAACTAGTAGCTACTCAAACTATTGAACTTCTTTGGAAAAATTACCTTCTAACTACTGCACAGCATGGATTCTGAAAGGGCCACAGCACTACCACAGCTCTCCTCAAATTTACATTGGATACCTTATCAGCCATGGATTCTGGCCTTTTCACTGTGGCTATCTTCATCGACAAGGTGTTTGATTTAGTTCACCACTCCATCCTCCTTACAAGCCTTTGGTCACTAGGCTTTGCACCTAACATTGTCAGTTGGTTTGGCAGCTACCCATCAACAGGACACAAATCGCTATGTACAACTCTACCCTCTCTGACAAGACTACGCTGAATATCGGTGCGTCCCAAGGGTCCATCCTTGGTCCACTACTATTCTCTATATTCATAAATGACATCACATCTAACTCTCAAAGAGTGCCTCTTCTGTATGTAGATGATATTGTCCTGTACACTAGTGCAAAATGTACTACAGACATAAATCAGCTGTCCTCTAACTTCCAGCTTACACAAAAGTGGTTGGCTAGCCACAAACCTTGTCTTAAATGAGTCCAAGACCCAAGCTATGCTGTTTGGAACAAACCTCAAACTCAAACACTCCCTAAATAATTTTAGAGTCTCTCCCTTGGATGGCTCTTTAGTTAGTAGTGACTGCTTTCAAATATCTGGGTGTCACCCTCGATCCATCACAAACTTTGATCTCCATATACAAAAGACCTGCAAGTCTGTTAACTCCAAATTGGGCATCACCTGTTGTACCAGCTATGTGCTAACCCCCTCCACTAGGCTTGCCATAGCTCATGGAATACTACCATCGCTTACCTATGATGTTGCTACATATGCTACTGTGTCTAAGTCAAATCTTCACAAGTGGGATGTCTCCTACAACAATATTTATCGCTATGCATCCTCCTCCCACTGACTGAAGCACCACTGCCTCCTCTACTCAGACCTGAGATGGCTACCACCTAATGTATCTAGGCTTTACTCACTTGGCTGTATCAGTGACAGTATTATAAGATTACAAACCCCCCAAGCCCCTAGCAGATCTTTTTCTCCAGCAGCCCTCTTGCTACAGCTTATGCTCTGTGGACAAGTCTCTTGTCTATATTCCTAGACACAGTTCCTCCAAAGATGCCAGTGCTTTTGCCTGTCAAGCCCTCCAATACTAGAACTCCCTCCCCTTAGCTGTTTGCCAAGCTCCCTCACACAACACCTTTTAGAAGGAGCTATGCAACTATCTCATCTCGTCAAACAAATGCTCCTGCTTCAAACCCCCATAGCCCACCTCCTCACTTACCTTCTCATTACCCCCTTGCCGCCAGTAGGCTCTTCTCAACACTCAGCACTTTCCTGGCACTTTGTCTAATTCACACTAAATATGCTAACTGTTATATACCTTGACTGTTGTTCAGATCTACCCTATCAACAATACTCCTGTTCCCTCATTTTGTACACCTATCCTGCTTGACTATTTTCTGTTTTACTATTGTTCATATTTTTCTCCCTTAAATCAATATTATGAACACCTTATTTGTACTGTTTGCTGTATTGTTTCCTGGCCTACCACTGGCATCGTGACAAATTGCTATTCCTGAATGTTATTTTTCTTTTGTATTCTACACCTACTGACACCTTATTTTGTAGTATTATGTTTTTGCTGTATTGTACTGTATCCTCCTGGGTCATGCCCGAAAATAGTCATTCCTATGGCTAGTGCACCTACCCGGTAAACAAAAACTAAATAAAAATTAGAGTTCTGTAACCCTATTTTAGTCGGTATAGGATTCCTAGTATATATTCCCGCCATGTATTTCTAAAGACATTTCTTCTGTGTACTTTAGTCTGTCTCTGACATTCTGCCACAGTTCCATACAGTGAATACCAGCCTACATTTCTATTTCTGGTATCCCTAGTAACACTATAATGTTCTTGTGCTGTGCAAGTAACAATCATTAATATCACCCCTCACATGAGCAACCACATTTTTATCATTATACTACACTTTTTACTTTAAAACAATTAATTCTGCCCCTCTTCCCCTGCTGACTCAGCCAGAGAATGATGCTGGAGACTGCCGCCGCTATAAGACGCCATCGCATCTTTTGGGGGGGGTCACACCTTTACTGCTCACCTAGCCCTTCCTCTAGCCGCTCTGCCACTGCGGCTGATTGGAGGAGAAAAGCGAGCAGCAAGATTTATTAACCACAGGTGGGAATGGCAATCATTTCTGCCCCACACAGTCTTTTAGTTAGAATAGCAATTCAGTCACAGCAATAGCAGTGGAAATAAGGTGCAATGACAGTCCCCCCAGACATTCGATAATCCCAAACACAGCAGCAATGAAAGTTAATATATGCCTCAGTCCCAAACCCTTCAGGCATACCCTGTAATATGTTTTTTTTTATTTAGTTTTTATTGGTATTTTTGTTTTCCATTCAAACACATGAGGAGACAGCAACTTATTTTCTTGACATCAGCAATCATACATCTTGTTACACCTTTAAATATTATATTTTCATACAGATAGTGACAGGATATTCTTTTGTTATATACAGTGCTCAAAAATCTACCTCCTATATTTAAACAGTTTTAAACTTCAATTTCTATCTACGTTCCCCACTTTCTGCCTCTGCCACATGCCTCTAGATCAAGTCAAGGGCCAAAGTCTGGTTCTGACTCCGATTGGTGGAGAATCCACCTCTGCCATTTTACTGTAAATGGTTGTAACTGTTTTTTCATACTAGCTGATAAACTTTCCATTTGATAGATGGCATTCATTATAGTTCTCCAGTCTTTTATTGTGGGGATGTCAAGTGACATCCATTTTCTGGTTAGAGCTTTTTTGCTGCTAACAAATACTCAGGAAGCAATGTTTTAGCCCATGAGGAGAGATGCAGGTATATGGCCAAAAGTACTATCTTGGCTGTGAGTTCAATGGTTTCTCCCAAACACATACTAACATACTAAAATGCAAGCAGAATAGGCCTAATGGTCTTTCGTGTCTGCTTCGTTTGGTCAGCCCCACCCTGGGTGCTGACCTTGCTGTCCTCTCGCCTTCTCTGGGCTCTCCTTCCCAATTCCGGATATTCTTGCTGCATTGGATTTTGCTTCCTGAACCCTTCCCTGTACCTGTCCCACCCCCTCTTGAACCCTCCACTGTCTCTGCCTCCACCAGCCCCCTAGGTAGTGCATTCCATGGCTCCACCACCCTCTCAGTGAAGTAGCACCTCTCCTTTCTCCCTGAATCTTCCCCCTCCCAGCCCAGCCATGCCTCTAGTGGCCCCTTCCTCCTTCCTTCGAAGCACCCTGACTGTTCCTCCCTATTTACCCTCTTCATGTACCTGAAGACCTCTATCATGTCCCCGGGTCCCTTCTCTCTTCCAATGTGTACATATTTAGCTCTTCGAGCCCTCCTCATAGGTCCTGTCCCCAAGCCCCAAATCATTTTGGTTGCCCTCCTCTGGACCCTCTCCAGGAGGTTAATGTCCCTCTTTAAGTGTGGCTCCAAAACTGCATGCAGTACTCCAGGTGCGGCCTCACTCAAGCAGTTATACAGAGGGAGTATCACTTCCTTCTGAGGTGATCCCCTAGTGATGCATCCCAGCATCCTGTTGGCCTTGGCTGCTGCCCTCCTACAAGTCTCAGAGTTGTTCATCTTGACATCCACCACCACCCCCAGGTCCTCTCAGCCATTGAGACTTTGTAGTATCCCCCAGGGTGTACACTTGGCCTGGGTTTCTGCCCCCAGGTGGAGTACCTTGCATTTCCCTGCATTGAACCTCAGCTTCCACTTTCTAGACCATCTTCCAGAGCCTCCAGGTCCCCCAGGCCACCCTCCCTCCTCCCCATCCACCACTGCCCCCAGTTTCGAGTCATCTGCAAAGAGACTCATCTCACTCCTGATTCCTGTCCTTATGTCAGATACGTAGGCGTTGAACAGAAGGGGCCCAGGACTGATCCTGGGACCCCACTAATGACCCTCCTTGGGATGAGACTATCCCACCAACTACGACCCTCTGGGTCCGGTCCTGAGCCAATTGCCTATCCATCTGATCATCTGGTTTTCCACCCCATTTCTCTAGCTTATCCAACAGGCTCACGTGAGGAACAGAGTCAAATGCCTTTCTGAAGTCTAGAAAGAGGACATCCACTGGTCTACCCAGGTCCAAGGCACTTGTCACCCAGTCATAGAACTCCACCAGGTTTGTCTGACACGATTTCCTGGGATGAATCCATGCTGCCCATCGTCCAGGCACCCTTGACTTATCCAGGTCCCCCTCAGCCTCTCCTTGACAATGCTCCTCCATCACCTTGCCCACCACCGATGTCAGGCTGACAGGCCTGTAGTTCCTGCCAGCTCCCTTGATCCCCCTTGTGGATAGGCACTACATGCGCCACCTTCCAGTCTTGGGGCACCCACCCTGTCCTCAGAGATGGTGAAAAGCTCTGCCAGGGTTTCGCCAGGACATCTGCAAGTTCCTTCAGCACTCTAGGATGTAATTTATCCGGCCCGGTGCTTTCTCCGTCTTAAGGGAGCTGAGGGCTTCCCTCACTCTCTGCTGTGATTTCCACTCTGCACCTCTCTCCCTGCTTAGCCCTCCCCACCTGCCAGTGATGCCCCCTCTCCCCAGACCTGCCGATTGGTAAGGGTCCCCTCCTCATTATCTCTGTCTCCTCCCATGTATGATGCAGCATCCCATTTTCCCAGGAAACTGAGGTGAAGTACTCATTTAGTACCTCAGCCTGCTCCCTGGGTCTTGTGCCCATCTCTCCCTGATTTAATCCTGCTAATCTGCCCTTCACCCTTCGTCTTTCCCCAATGTATCTAAAGAACCCCTTTTCCTCTCCTAATTTCCCTGGCCAGGTTCTGCTCCTTCCTTGCCTTAGCCACCCTCACCACTCTAGTGGCCCTTCTAGCCATCAGCTCGTACTCCCTCGATCCCTTTCACTCCTTGAGCACTTGAATTTTTATAGGCTGCTTTCTTTCCCGCACCACCTCCTGGACCTCCTGGTCCACCAACAGGGTTTTGGGCCCTACCCATTTCTCTTACTCTTGCACAGGTGCTGGTAGCATCCTGCACCCCTCTCCTGATGATTTCCACCTACTATCAGCGTCCATGTCTGACCCAATCCCATCCAAATGCTCCTTAGGATCCTTCCCATTTCCTTAAAACTCCCTGAAGTCGGTTACTTCCGTCTTTTGTGCAGCCTTCTACCTTCCTAGTTCCAGGCAGAACCAGACCGTGGCATGGTCACTCCCGCCAATGGGTCCCTTACCTCCAGGCTCCAATCTGGTCACTGTCTGCCAGGACCACATCCAGTACCCAGGCCTCCCTGATCGGGTTCCCTCACCTGCTGAGTTAGGAACGCTGTCTTGAAGACATCCAACAACCTCTGTTCCCTGGTCACAGAGGATGTCATAGTCTCCCAGTCTGTTCCTGGCATGTTTAAGTCCCCAACACCACCACCTTTCCTCTGCCCAGTCTGCAGTGTCTCCTAACATCTGCCACCAGACTGTCCTCCAGCTCCTCCGCCAGGGCAGGGGGTCTATACACCACTCCTATTTTACTCTCTTGCCCCCTTGTTATCACAGGACCCAAATCGCCTCCACAGTTCCCTCCGCCTCTACTCCCCTATGCCAATGCAGTTTTTGACTATCATAGCTACCCCTCCTCCCTTCCCTTCCCCCTGTCCTTCCTGAACATAGTGTAACCCTCCAGGTTCAGGTCCCAGTCATGTCTTGCAGTGGCCCAAGTCTCAGTGACCGCTGCCACATCCACTGCTCCCTCAGTTAACATCGCCTGGAGCTCAGGCATTTTATTGCCCAAGCTCCTGGCATTTAGCAGGACTACCTTCCACCCTTTCCCTATAGTTCCATTTCCCCTGCTCGTGTTCCCATGGGGATTCTGTTTCCTCCTGGTCTGCACTTTGCCAGTTGGCCTTTCCTGCAATCCTCCTGTCCCCAGGGGTGGAGACAGAGTCCGTCCTTATCGGCACCCCCTGACAGCCTTTTCTCCCATCCCACCCCCTTCACAAGTTTAAACCCCACTTTCACCAATGAACTCCTCTATTTTCAACTTAAGGATTCCCTCCCTCCAAATTGAGATGTAGTCTATCTCAGCATACAGCTCTTATCCTCCCAGGTCTCCCAATCCCCCATCAACCCATACCTCTGGCCTCACACCACTCCCTGAGCCACTGGTTTATCTCCTAATTTTCCTTTTGTGTTCCCCACTAGCCCTTGGCACTGGCAGGATTTCTGAGAAGGAAACTGTGCATCCTATGTCATGACAGACCCCTGGCGAGCTCCTG
This sequence comes from Neoceratodus forsteri, assembly GCA_016271365.2. Lineage (NCBI taxonomy): Eukaryota > Metazoa > Chordata > Ceratodontiformes > Ceratodontidae > Neoceratodus > Neoceratodus forsteri. The sequence continues at coordinate 949,419,042 of CM028130.1, forward strand.
AATCTTGCCTGTATCTCTAGCTCGCTGTTCCCTCAATGTCTTTTGTACCCAGGTGGACCAGTATGTCTGGGGAACCCCCACAATCCTTTGCCAGCTGATATACCTCGTGCTTAGCCCTGTGCACCGTTAGTCCAGGGAAGCATCTTGTTCTAACTGGCCAGGCTTCTCCCTCCCTATCCCATTTGATACCCCTGATCATAGAATCCCCCAGCAGGAGCACTCTGACCACTCCTTTTCCTCCATTCCCCCTTCCATGTCCCTCATCCTTTCTACCGGCCCCTCCACCCAGCTGGCTCCTTGTTCCTCCCCCTATCTGGGTGCCACATGCCACCCCCTCCTTATTTACCATGGCCACTCCCTCCCCTCCAATCCTATGCCTCTCCTCCTCCTGAGTATCCTTCTGTACCTTGCTAATCCCCCCCTCACTGCTCGCAACTGGTCCTTCTCCCCCATCTGCTAAACTAGCCTGACTCATCCTCCCTTCCTTCCTGTCTCCATTTAGTTCCTCCTTGCCCGTCGTGCTCCCCTGGCCTAAACCCTCAGCTCCCTTTACAGAATCCTCCTTGTACCTCTGGTCCTTCTCCTTTACCTTTCCTCCCAACTGGTCCTTCTCCTTGTGCTTTCCTCCCTCTTCCCCCTGCCCCTCCTGCTCTGATTCACTGCTCCCCCCATTCTCCTGCATTCCAGGTCCCCTGTTCTTCCTGCTATCTGGCCCCTGCCTCCTGCCTCCCACTCCCACACCCTTTCCGTCTCTAACCACCTCTGTCGTGGCTACATCACCCTCATCCTTGAGCAGAAGAAGAGAATTGAAGCTGTTACTGAGTATAAGGTCTGATCCACCTCCCGCCTTGCTTCCTTCTGTCCAGCCCTGGCCATCTGCCTACTTCCTGAGAATGTTGTCCCTCCGTCTCCCTTTGTGAGGGTCCCCAGTTACCTGCCTGCTTCCTTGGTAGTGTCCTTTTGGACCCCCTCTGCCAGGGTCCCTATGTGACCCCTGAGTATTCTCCTGCACTCCTTTCCCTATACCCCCACCCCAGTGCTTGGTGCAACCCTCTGGGAGATTTCCAGCCCCCTTCCCCAACCATACCACCCCCTTCCCCAGCTTTCTCCTCATCCCCGCAACCTCCTCCCTAAGCTATGCTAGCTGGTAGCATACTGGGCAACCACCAAACTTCCAAGCCCAGTCCAGTATCATGGCTGCTCCACACCCTGTGCACCCCACCACCCTCCCAAAGATGCCGCCCTAATGATGTGTGGTTCCATCCCTTCCAAATAGGTTTCTGGGTGAGCCACCAGGTTCCCCTAGTCCAAGATACCCCTACTGCCTAATCAGGTCACCCACTAATCTTAGAGACAGTCCCACTGTACACCAGTAACTCTGTTACTAAGTGCAGTACAACACATTAAACTTATAAGGGAAATGAACAACTCCCCTAAGCTCCTCTCTCCAGCCTTTAAATCCAACCCCAGTGGCTAGAACTACATGAGCTGCACCAGCAGCCTTTTCCTCAATTGCAGGGCAGGTGTTCCCTATAAATTTGCAGACTCTGGGAGGGAGGTGGGGAGGGCGGTATTGGGCAGACACTGACAAGAGAGAGAGTGTATCAGCCCTGTGTCTCCCCTCCAAGCCCTGCAGCTAAAGAACCAAGCCCAAGCAAATCCCACCAAATAGGTTTGAAATCAGAAGAAACAGGCCTCTACCAGCGCAGCCTGTTACACAGTGAAACATCCACAAAAACAGCCCCACTTACAGCCACCAAATCAGTTTACAAACATCCAGCATCCCCAAAAACAATACCCTGCTAGCCCCTTAGAAGTAAGAAAGAAAAGAACTAACCTACCAAGTAAAATCCACAAGAACCCTGTGAAAACAACAGCAGCAGCAGCTACTGTCCTGGAACACAACTGATCCTGTCCCCTTCCAGTTCTTTCTGAGAAGACAAAGCAGCTAGACTCTCAACCTGATTCAGCCCTGCCTCCAGTCAATTGGCTGAGTGAGACCTGGCCAGACCATTAACACCCTCCCCCACTATGAACTAACCTTTACAGCTAATGGAGTCAGCACAAGGAATCAAAATTCAAGTCAAAGCCCCCAAAATATGTTTGCTGCCAAAGGAAACAGGTCTCCAATTTAATCAGCTTCACTAACACCACATCAAAATAGGCTTGAAATTAACAAATATAGGTCTCCAATTCAAATAACCATCTCCAAGCAAATCCCACCAAATAGGTTTGAAATCAGAAGAAATAGGCCTCTACCAACGCAGCCTGTTACACAGTGAAACATCCACAAAAAGAGCCCCACTTACAGCCACCAAATCAGTTTACAAACATCCAGCATCCCCAAAAACAATACCCTGCTAGCCCCTTAGAAGTAAGAAAGAAAAGAACTAACCTACCAAGTAAAATCCACAAGAACCCTGTGAAAACAACAGCAGCAGCAGCTACTGTCCTGGAACACAACTGATCCTGTCCCCTTCCAGTTCTTTCACATGGAGAGTTCATCTTGTAAGGAGATCCAGAATGGCATGAGAAAAGAGCATTGCCGCATAATATGAGCAAGGTCAGCCAAAGTACAGCCACAGCCTCTCCAACAATAGCCATAATTTTCCTGCAGGTATTTTGTTAGTTTCGTAGGGGAATGGAAATATCTATATCTACATTTCCAAGAGAATTCTTCCAAATGTGTGAAGAAGCATCTTCACCTCGGAGTGCCGCGGCAGACCACTGGTCTTTTGGGATTTCCAATCTAAGTCTTTGTTCCAGCTATCTAATATAGAGTCAGTGGATTCTTCAGTTAGGTCTCTCAAAATTTTATACAGGGATCATATTAAGTGGTTCCAGTGGTTTCCCTGAATGTGGCCAATACATAATTTGAGAAGAGGAGGGATGGGGCATGGAATCTTGGCTTGTATGGTTTGATTTCTCAAGATGTGATTTCTAACCTGGAAATATCTAAATAAGTCAGATTTCAGTAGATCATATTTTTTTTTATTAATTCTTCGAAACTTAGGACCCCTAATGGTCCCAGAAATTGAAAAATGTGTTCTAGTCCCAACTGTCTCCATCTAGAGAATGTCAAGTCTGTTTGAGATGGGAGGAAGAGTTCATCGTACGATATTATTTTACAGTATTCATAGACTGGTTGAAATACCCCCTTCCTCCTTACTCTGAACCATATTTTTAGTATGTGTGATGTAGCATTCATAAAATCTTTTAAGGGCGGGGTCTTTCCTGCTGAGGAAAATGAAAATTTTTTTCATCATATAAATCATTCAAGTGGAATTCCAGTATCTTCCAGGGAGCTTCATAATCCTCTGATATCCATAAAAGCAGGATATGGAGGAAGGCCGCCAGCGATAGCTTGAGGTCTGGAAGGTTTGTTCCTCCCTGGGGTAAGGATAGTTTTAGAATCTTTAATCATATTCTAGGATGACTGCTTCCCCAAACAAAATCAGAGATCATGTTATCCTAAGATTTGAAGAAGTATGGGGATGTGAAGAAGGGGATATTCTGAAATAGGTATAAAAGACGTGGTAATGTGTTCATCCAGATAGTCTCAATTCTTTGAAAAAATGAGAGTGGGAGTCTTTGCCATTTGTCTAAATACTTTTGTATGGAAATTGACAGGGGCTCACAGTTTATTAATTCCATTACATTTGGATTGAGAGGAATATGTATCCCCAGGAATTTCATTTTGGTTGATCTCCATTTTAATGGGAATGCTTGTTTAAGAGATTGAGAAGGGGTATAATTGAATAACAGGACTTTTGTTTTAGAGATATTTAATTTGAAACTTGCTGTTTTTTCAAATTGCATTAGAATATTCCAGGCTTCTGGAATTGAGCACGTAGGAGACAGGAAGGACAGGAGGATGTCATCAGCAAACAGACTAACCCTGTATTCTGTTTGATGCAAAGGGATGACCACAATCTTTGGAGTTGTTCTTAGGGCTATAGCCAGAGGTTCAATATAAAGTGCAAAAAGCAGTGGGGAAAACGGGCAGCCTTAATATGTACCTTGGTGTAGTGGGAATGGAGAGGACATACCACCATTGATTTGGGCATAGGTCTTCGGGAAAGTATAAAGATGTTTGAACCAAGTCAGGAAGGATTCTGGGAATCAGAATGCTTGCAATGTATCCCATGGGAAAGGCCATGACACCCATTTGAAAACTTTTTCCGCATCTAGGCTGAGAAAAGCTGTTGGAAATTTTTGGGCTTGAATATGTTCTATTAGTATAAGGGTTTTCTGAATGTTGTTGGTCATGCTTTTCTGTCTTATGAAGCCCACTTGGTCTGGATGTATTATGGAAGGTAGGATATTTTCTAATCTTGCTGTCCAGATGGCTGCATAAATTTTGTAGTCTGTGTTTAGAATGGAAATTGGATGGTAGGATGATGGGTCAATTTTGTTTCCATTAGGTTTGGGGAGCGCTGCTAAGATGGATTAATCCCAGAATGGGGAGGAGAGTTTCCCTCTGCCACTTCTATATATAGAGTGTGTAATCTGGGGGCTAATTCGTTTTGAAGTGTTTTATATCACTTACCCGAAAAAACATCCGGACCTGGGCAACGGCCCAGAGATAGGTTTTAGATAGCCATTTGTATCTCTTCTAGTCTAATTGGGGCTTCTAGCTTTTTTGTTTGTATTTCTGTTAATTTTGGAAGGTTTAATTATTTTAGAAAATCTTGTCTCTGTTTGGGGGGTGGCCGTTCCTTCTGGTTTGTATAAATTTTGGTAATAATTTGAGAAAATCTGCCTTATCTCCTCCTCTTTATGGGTTCTCTGGCCCGTTTTGGGTTTTTTTAATTGTGAGTGTTGTTACTGTATTTTTGTGAGTATTTAACCGTTGAGACAACCTGTGAGCACCCTTTGATCCCCCTTCATAGTTTGCTTGCTTTAAGTATATTAGGGATTGCTGTATCTTGGTATCTATTATTTTCAGAAGTGCTGCCTTGGTATCCCTGATTTTCTTTCGGAGTTCTTTATCTCCCTCATTATAGAGCAATTAACAATTTTGGAGATGATTTGTAAGCTGTAAGTATTTAGCTTTTCTGTCCTTTTTTTTCTAGGCACACTCTGTAATATGTTGTCTTTTACTGTAGTCGGCAAATACTTGCGGCGTGAGTGTAACACATTGCACAGTCTCAAATGATAAAAACTCAGTTCAATTCAAGCAGTCTAATGCAGCATGCAAATACTTGCGGCACAGTTGTTTCATACAGCATGGACCTTTGATGTAGTAGCGGCAAATTCAAATCACAATGTCCATTTGTGACTTAATTCAACATGCAGGTACAGTCTTACGGGGCAGATTTACTGGTGATGGCTTAATGGGTTGCTATGGAGATAATATTATAATGGCAAAGTATGTCTAACGGGTTGAGGGGTGTCATTTCAGGTTCGGAATAAAAATCTTTGAATGTTTCAAGTGTTTCAACTACCTGAATGTTGAGATGGCTACCACGTGGTGAGGAACAGATCTTTGTGAAAACCATAGTGATTGCAAAGATGGCGTCATGTTTGTGATGCTGCTTACTTTTTTGTGCAGTAAACGGTTTTCTCTTCTGGCACCAAGCATTGAACCCTATAAGTTTTGGTGCTCCTCTTTATTTACTATGAAATACCTAAGTGTTCTGTTCTAGGGATATCCTCCTGTTGGAGGCTTCTATAAGGGTTGGAGTTGTTACTTAAAGATATATATATATATAAAATCACACATGCCCACACAATGCAAAGCAACATGGGCTGCATATGCAAATCACCACAGAATGTTATGCTAGTCCAACTTTAAGCAGAATTGCATGGTGCCGAAAGGCCTCTCACACAGTTTGCAAAGGGTGCTAACAGAAGACATAGACACGTGTTTCGTCCTACCAGGACTCATCAGTATGCCTCATCTGTTTGACACCCCAGTGGAATGGACCAGCTACCCTAAGACAGTGTGTCTTGGATATGTTGTGGTGAACCCATTTAAAAAAAAAAACTATTTAAAAGACAAAGAACCTCTGTCTTGAAACACTGAGCCAAGGGTTACCCAAAGGGCATTTGGCTGGTAAGTTTCAGAAATACAAAATCACATGCCCACACAATGCAAAGCATCATGGGCTGCATATGCAAATCACCACAGAATGTTATGCTGGTCCAACTTTAAGCAGAATTGCACGTGCCGAAGGCCTCTCACACAGTTTGCAAAGGGTGCTAACAGAAGACATAGACACATGTTTCATCCTACCAGGACTCATCAGTATGCAGCCCATGATGCTTTGCATTGTGTGGGCATGTGTGATTGTATTTTCTTGAGACTTGGCTTCCCAGCCAAATGCCCGTAACCTTGCCTTAGGTTTGCAGAGGTTCTTTTCTTTATTATCTATATATATATGTTGGTCTCCAGGGAGAAAGAAGTTGACCTCTTCACCCTTGGCCCTGTCATGGGGGACCCATGGGGGATCAAAGGCAAGCCCTCTGAGGGGAAACTGGAGCCGCCTGCCAGCTCCATGGGAGCATAACATATACATATATATATATATATATATATATATATATATATATATATAGATATATATATATCTATATATATATATATATATATATATATATATATATATGTTATAGCTCCCATGGAGCTGGCAGGCGGCTCCAGTTTCCCCTCAGAGGGCTTGCTCTTGGTCCCCAACCCTCCCAACAATCCCCCATGGGTCCCCCCATGACAGGGCCAAGGGTGAAGAGGTCAACTTCTTCTCTCCCCTGGAGACCAACATCCAGACTCCGGAGGGGCTGGTGTGGGCACTACAGGACCATCATTGAGCCTGCCAGCTCCATTTTCACTTTTCTGCTCCTTCCTTTGCCGCGGCTGCTCATGCATGTGTGAAGGCACATGAACGCAGTTATCCGCGGCACTCTCCTATGCTAGCTGCTCCCACCTGCACTTCCCTCGGACCTCCACCTGGGAGCAGACTTGCAGCTGGTGCGACTGGGTCCCCTACCCTGGAGAGGAGAGGAGAGCTTCCCTATGGCTGCTCAATCCAGCCTCCAGCCCCCAGCAACCCCTGATATCCCAGGTTTATTCTCGCATCTCGGTTGCCAGCGCTGCAGTGAGGTATGGCATCCAGTGCTTTAATCCTCAGCGCCACCAGGCTGGCTGACAAAGATATCTTATGTGACTATCCATACTCTTTATTCATTACTGCTGTTATATTTTACATTCTGTAGTGCTGTTTGCTATGTAGAGCTCTGGGGGATGGGCTGGGAGGGGGTTGCTTCCCCTATTTGGACACATTTTCTTTGGGTGGAGAGCACATCCCATTTTTTTAATATGGAAATTTATGGTGGATTACTTGTTTGTATTCTGAACGCTCTCTCACTCTGGTGAAGTGCAGCTATTTGAGCTATCTTAATTGCAATACCAACATGAAAAGTAATACCCCCAGTTCTGTATTCATGATTGTTTAGGCTTAAAAATTCTTTCATACATTGTATGTATCCTGTCTATGTACCCAATTTCCTGACATATGTAACAAACTTATTGTTTTGTTGCAAAATCAATAAAGTATAAGAAAAAGATGAGGGATTTAAGAGAACTACTACAGTTTCCATGTTGACTTTTGACAAAGCACATCACGTGCAAAATACGTCAGGTGACTTGGAACTACCTGATCAAAGGGAGCGTTGTTCTTTATGCCTGAATTTACATGGATTCTTATGGATTTATAAGACTTTAAGTGCACTGTGTGAGTATTACTTCTCTTGTTCAATAAAAGATTGCACTGTTTTGGAAGATTACAGTGGCACAGCATCTTGTTTGTAACAGGCATATGAGCAAAAATAGAGATAGCAGTTTTAGCACTACTGGCCTTTAACTGGTGCCGGTCCCCTTCACTTTGCTGGATCCTAGAAAACTGAAGATTTGTGCGTTGGTGAATAACTAGTATATTCTTTTTTTTTCATATAGCTGTTTGCTCCTCCTTGGCCACCTACTCCTGTTGTTAGGCCCCCTTCTGCTCCCGACCCCAACAGCATCTTCCCCCCACCGTCTTAGGGTGGAGATCCACAAGGAGCCAGATCCAAGACAGTGGCAGGGGTCATCACATATGACCACAGACAGACATGTTTTTTTTCTGGTTTTCTCCCACCCTGAGGAGTAATGACAAGCACAGCAAGTGCGTGCTCGTGGAGATGCACGCTCCCAGAAACAGAGTGCTCCTTCCACCCTCCTCAATGTTGCTTCAGCCCCCAACTCTGCTCAGACACCTGGCCTACGCCTGGTGTCAGCTGAGAGGAGAAAGGAAAATTACGTACTACCGTAATTTTGATCTTCTCTTGTATCTTCACCATTCATTACTTCCTGGGTGTAAGCTGGAGCGCGCACCCATCACGGAAACTTTTTTTTTTTTTTTTTTAAGTTGCCCTATCGCCCGCCCCGAGAGCGACGCCATGCGTCCATGGCACAGGGGCGCTCGTAGAAGCGACTGACTCCTCCTCCAACTCAGTTCTGTGAGCCGAGAGGCAAAAATGAAAGCAGAAAATATAGATAGTGAGGCAAGATGAGCGAGGATAGCAAAGCAAGGAAGAATGAACTGAAAAAGGAATAAGCCGATGGAGGAAGGACAGAGGAGATAAGAACATCCCTAGCCTAGGAGTGCAGGGCCTCCTTACCTGGGCGACTCTAGGAGGAGAGATGAGTAAGGAAATGAGAAAATAGAAGAAGAAGAAGAAGAAGAGAAGAGAGATGGATGTTGAAGGGACCAGAATGCCGAACATCATAGTTAGCTTGTAGCTGAAGGCTCGACTAAAGGGAAGCAAGAATCCTCGGAGATAGAGCTGAAGAGAAGGTTCACCGAACCCACTAGACAGACTCAGGAGGGCATAGTCCTCATCTTCAACATGCCATTGTTCTTGACACCCACCTCGGGCTCCTGGCTGCGAAGGCCTTTAACTGGAGGACAGCCGGAGAGGAAGAATAAACCCAGCAGCATGAGAGCTGCTCAGGGTTTAGAAATGGAAAATGTAAGCCTTTCAGGCGTTCCAAGATAGAAACGGACTCAGACTGACTGGGTAAGGCTGCCAAGGCTTAGGCTGGCTAAGATTGGATATGGTCAGCAGAGCTCTACTGTAAAATTGTCCAGGAGGACACTTAAAGGGAGAAACCACTTAGCAAAACAGCGAGAAGGATAGCCTACCTTCTCATTTGCCTTCTTGTTTGATTTCTCCTTTTCCTTTTTTTTATAGATAAAACAAAAAATTTTTTAACTAGATGCATGACCCAGATACCAAGATGCCTATAGCAGTCGGAGAGAGTTCCCTCAGCATTTTTTTTTTTTTTTTTTTTTAGAAGAGAAAGGAACAGACGTACTCCGTTCCTCTGTTTCTGCAAGGCAAGAATAGAGGGGGATTAGATTTCAGGGCAACTATCTGAACAGGATTGCAGGATCAAAACTGAATAGCCTGAGCCAGGCCAAACAACCCCAGAGGTATCTTGCCATAAGAATAGCAAGAGATAGTTGTGCAGTCTGATCGCCAATGCAATCCGAGATGGCCCATGAATCTTAGAGTAAATAATTTTTCTGGATTTTAAACCCCCAAGAAGAATTTTTTTTTTTTTTACTTTTGTTTTTTTTTTTTGGAAAATGGAGCAATTTTCCTATATTTTATATAAATGCAGAGAGAGGAAGGAGACGGAGGTGGAGAAGCCACAGGAAGAGGCCACTGAGGGGATGGAGGGAGTGTAGTAATGAATGGTGAAGATACAAGAGAAGATCAAGAATTACGGTAGGTACGTAATTTTCCTATCTTCCCTTGTCAATCTTCACCATTCATTACTTCCTGGGTGAGTACCAAGCTTCTCTTCTCCTGGAGGGGGAAGAGGCCATACCCTGAGGAACAAGACCCCAGCCTCTGTTGGTGAGAAACAGAAGGAGAAGACCCTGGCTTATTCAGAAAGCCTAAGTGGGAGAAGAGCTAGGAGGTGCCTCCCGAGGACGAGGAGACGGAGGGAGCCCCTGTAAAAGTCTCCTAGCTCTGGAAGAGAAAAGACGGGTCCCCCGGAAGGCGGAGCGAATCACCCTACGCCGGGCCAGGGGTGACAACCTGGAAAGACGAAGCCATGCCGTCCGCCTGATGCAGATCGCTGTCCCCGCAAGCCTGGAAGCCACCTCATTGGCGTCATAAGATGCCCTTGCTTGGTGTCTTGCCAGCTCCAGGCCTACCGAGGAGAGGGCAACGGCTTGTCTGGTTTGCTCCGTATCAGGCATAGATGCCAGCAGCTGGGACATCATCGACCACAGATGCCGGTTGTAGGCAGCGGTGAGCCTGATGTGATGCAATACATGCACCGCATCGGAAGAAGAGAACACTTTCGTCCCCAACGGCCTAACTGGAGAGAGTCCGAATCCGGTGGGTCGCGGCGCCAGGCAACGGCGCCCAGAAGGAGTATCCAGGTATACCAAACCTGAGGACGGGTTGGAAGGAAACCTAGAGACTCAGAGGGGCACAATACCCACGCTGGCAGTCCGCCGGGTTGGGGAAGAAGCGGCAGGGGACTGCCAGAACCGGATAGACGCCCTGGAAGGATAGGCCAGGAAGGTACCACCAGATGCTGGGCACTGAATTCACCAAGGAATTCACGCGCCTCCCGCTCGGGTATTGTCTCTCTCGAACGAGGAAACTGGAGATCCTCTCACCATCCTCGAGAGGAAACGCTGATATTCTGTGAAATCAGCATCGAGGACAGATGAGCAGGGGTTCCTCTCCTCCGAGGAGGGAGACGAGGATGATGGGGAACTGAATGCCCAGAGGATTCTCTGCGCGGTGGGGAGAGTCGAAAGACCCGCCATTGCATGTATCTAACATATGAGGGAAGGCCACCGAGAATCCCTGAACTGCCCCCAGGATAACGGACCAGAGGACCGACATGGCCTGGGAGCGGGGTAGGAAGGCAGAGATGGAGAGGGCACCTCCGCGAGGTAACTGTTCTCTGCAGGGCTCTGGAATCCGGGAAAGGAGCCCTGGAAAGAGGGATCCCGGATATCAGACCAGGCCGCAGAACGGAACTCTGGGGAAGCGGAGCCTGAAGAGCCCTGGGAGAACCTCTCATGACGACGCCTGGACTGCATGGATCCAGAAGGGCAGTCTGCACAAATGCCGCCGAGGACACCCTAGAACCCTGGAGGAGGGCAAGGCTCTGCACTGCTCCTGGCCACCCCCGGAGTGGCCAAAGAAGACCGAGCAGCAGACCCTGCCCTCAACCCCTCGACTCCGAGAGGGCCCTCCTCCCCACCACACGCCCCTGTCCCTAGAGAGGGCAACAGCACTGTAAGGTAGCTGTCACCGGCCTCCAGAGGGGAGCCTCCCCGCATCACTCCCCACGCTGCCCCCTGGGCTCCCAGCCACCCCAGCCGGGGAACCCTCAGGAGACGATGGAAGGGGGACAGAGGAGGGGCCCGCGCCGCCTGGCACCTCTAGCCACCGGGGACCCAGACTAAGAGTGGGGTGCCAGGATGGGTCCATCGCCTGAATCACGCCCTGAGGAGGACGAGATCAGCAGGACCTCAATGCTGGCCACCCAGGGTCCCTGAGGCGACCGGGGCCGCGAACGCCCCCGTACTAAGGGAGGCGCCGCCGCCTCCTTCACCGGATGCAGCCAGGTTTGCCCATTCTCAACGGGCGCTGCAAGGCGGCACCGCCTGGAGGAAGGACTAGGCCCACGGCGCCGGTGCGCCGAGCGAGGCGGCACCGCCGACGGCGCCGCTTGTCCATCGACGCCGCCGAACGGGCGCCGAGGCTCAAAGCGGTACCGCCGGCTAATGGCGCCGCCTGATCATCGGCACCGCGAATCGCGCTGATCCCAAGCTGGCGCGCTGCTAACGGGCGCCAGCTTCTGATCACCGCGCCACGAACGCACCGACTCAAACGGTGAGCCGAAACGGGCGCCACATCGATCACCAGCACCGAACGTGGCCCAGGATCTCAAACGGCCGAAGGCAGCGCCGAGGGTCCACCCAGCCGGGCCCAAAAGTCGAGGGCCTCGCCACGGGGAGCCTGCACCAAGAGGTGACTGCCGAGGCGGTGTTGCCGCGTCCCGGGAGGACTACGACGCCCTCGACACCGCTGAAGGGGCCTCCTCGGCAAGAAAAGACGAGAGACCCCTCCTCCTCAGACTCAGAGTAGGCCCGGAGGGGACCCGGGAAGGGCCTAGAGACCTTACCTGAGAATCCTCTGAGCACGCGCCATCCTCGAGGTCGGCGGGCCTTGCCGAGCTTGAACGCTGGACTTCGAGGACACGGGCGTCCATGGAGAAACAGGCTGCGCATCTAATCCATGTCATGGTTGGTCCCAGGCAACGAAGACAAACGCTATGCCGGTCCGAGACGGAGAAATGCCGCCACAGTAACACCGACGATAGGGGCGCGCCCGTTCAAACACGAGCTCGAACCGACATAACGCGAAATCAACAAGAAAACAGTAGAAAGCACACCCGCGCCGCTTTAGAAATAAAAAGAACGGCCTTACCGATTGGCGCCGAGTGTGCGAAAGAGGAGTCGCTGACGCAGTCAAAATATGGACGCCCGAACAGGTGCTGCCTCGACGGCGGAGAAACAGAACTGAGTTGGAGGAGGAGTCGGTCGCGACCCACGCCGCTGCGATGACGCATGACGCCGCTCTCGAGGGCGGGCCGTAGGGCAACTTTTAAAAAAAAAAAAAAGCTCCCGTGACGGGTGCGCGCCTCCGGCTTACACCCAGGAAGTAATGAATGGTGAAGATTGACAAGGGAAGATCTACACCTACCCAATCCGGGAGATGACAGCAGTCCAACAGCAGCTACACTCATCTCCCCTGCCAATCCACAGCAGCCTGAGCTCACTACCGAGCTCAAGTCACTGGTGTGGTGTCCAGCACCTCAACACCACTGGGCTGGCCTTCACTCATATATTCTTTACTGTTAGGGAAGAGAGCCTCCCTAGGCCACACACCCCATGGGAGTCGCCATGTCCTGAAGCGCCTCTGTGCAGGGGCTAGTCCTGTTCTGTCTAAATCTGGTGCAAAGACCAGTTTCGGTCCCTACCCATTATAACTGGCAGGTGCAGAAAGGGAGCAAACAGGTTTCCCAGTGACATATAGAACCCAGATGAGTCAGTATTTGGGCCATACACACTCCCCGGCAGTACCTCTGTGTTGTCTAGAATATCCGGGAGAAACAGATACCATCTCTCTGGGTCCTCCATGCTCTGGGTGTGTCAAAACCTGGTCATTTTACTAATCAGTATTCCTACCCCTCTTTTCCTGGTACAGTGACCTGCATCAGGAGCTTATCTAATCCACTTCCTTTGAAAGAAACTGGCTTCATTAGCTGACAGATGTGTTTCTTGCAAGAAAATAATCAGAGCCCCAGCTGTTTCACTTTAGAGCATAACCACTTTATATTCCAAGAAATGTATTTAATAGTTGTACTCATAACATCCTGTTAGTAGGGTCTGACTAGGTACTGTTACAGTCTGTCCTCTGCTACCTGCAAAATCATGACCATCACTGTGGATACACCTCACTCATCCTCAAAACATAGAAAATCAACTGCAGAACAAGGAACAATAACATATAAACACAGAACATCTATCTTATCCATAAGGGCAAGGTTTTCCTTGGTTCCTGGACCATACACCAAGTACTGTAGGTCTGTGGTGGATCTTGCGGAGTGGCCCCTCGCACATTGTGCAGAGGGCCATGGCCCACTATTCAACCAAGCTGAGTGCTTTAAGTTCTTTCCTGTGCAAAGCAGTTCACAAATAACACCTCTCGCTACTGTCTGTATTCTGTGTGTCCCGTCCTGCCCAGCGACATGCGCACCTTCAGTAATTACAGTTTGGCCACAAAACTTTAAAATGCAGTAAACTGAAAGGCTTCTAAAAACAGCCAAACTTGGAAATAACTAACCCTCTGTCGATTCATATCCTGAACTGTGATGGTTAGCATGAGCTGCACTGCACAACAGTACATGCGCATCTCGTAAGTCCAGGCTGCAGTCATTAGAACAGTGTCCCCACACCCAGTACTTTGGACCTCATTGATCAGACTTTTGAGTTGCTCAATAAATGCATAAAGGATATTTAGATCTTTTAATTAAATCAATGAAGTCAACTGTCCTACTATTAACTTGTTCAGCCTGCATCATATTAGAATCACTTCTGGGTCCACAGACATCAAGAAAGTTCACAGAAAATAAGCTGCAAGTGGCTTTGCATGCTGAGCATGTCAAAGTACTGTATAACAGAATATATTTGCGTCCCCTAATATTAGCGCATTGAGTTCCATAAACTTATTTGCGCCCGCTATTGTTCGCGATTTTTACAGTGCACTAAAATTAAAATATGATGAAAAAGAAAGTCTTGGCTATTCATTATGCACCCTCCAAGGATACACAGCAACATTTTCAGTTCAAATGGACTCTCTCTTACCTTAAATATTTAGGAGTCCTTCTATTTGTGGAGGCACATCAAGTTTGCGTGCTCAGCTATGACACATTTACGCAGGCTCTGCGCAAGGACCTTGAAACCTGGTCTCATGTCCCCTTTCTTTAATCTAATGAATAGACAGTATATGAATGATTACTTTACCTACAGTAGGTTGCTCTACTTCACCCAAACCTTACTTATTACACCTCTTACTGCAAGATATACTGGTTAACAGATAGCTAAAAAGCTCACTGGAAAACTCTGGAGTTGGAGGAGGGAGATCTTACTTACCCAGCAAAATCTTTGTTAACGGCAGCCCGCACCCAAGTTGATAATCCTTATACGGCAAATACACGTTGCACCTGGTTTCAGTTGTCACATGAAAAGGAGCTGCACTAGTATAAATATCATTTTTTTATCTATTACTAGTACCCCAGATTTTCTACCTTCCTATGCGGACCTTAGCTTTACAAGATGGTCACAATTAGGCCTTCGATATTGGTTTCAGCTTTACAGGGCTGCATTATTCGAGCCTTTGCAGAGTCAGGATCATTTATGTGATCATGTCAAACTGGCTTGGGAGACGGATCTCAGTATTAATCTCACAGAACAATGGTAGTCTAGTCTATATTCCATTCATAAGGTAACTTCCTCATACTTTTAATTTCTGGTATTGTTGGGCAATTACAACAGCACATCACAGAGGTCTGTATTTTCGGAAATATTCACTATCCCTTTAAATTTGGGCTTTTTTTATAAAATGCTAAAATAGCGAATATAAAATGACAGCTAATATTTCCTGGTATACAGTATTTAGAAGGAGCACCTGTCAGCACACAAAGGGCTTTCCATGAACAAGTGTCTGATGTCCATTATAGGCAAGTGGGCTGCAGCCTTTATTTCAGTGTCTCACAGGTGAACTGATTTGAATCAGTCCCATGTGATGCAACAAATCAGGAACAGGAAAGTGTGTGCTCAGGCAGTGTAGAACGAACAGTTAATTTATCGTAACAGTAGATCGTCAAGAGAATCTCTTCCCTTAGGCCACACCTTTGGAACTATACCCACTTCAGTGCTAGGACCACCCAGAAACTTTTGGTAGCCAGGGGCCATCCACAACATCACGTGTCAGTGTCTACATAAACGTGGGAGGCCCCATCTTTCCTCAGTTCCCCACCAAAGATCGTGCTTGGAGGACTCTCTTCTTGGGGAACCAGATTACACTAACACCTTCAATGTTTGGCAGATGCATGCAATGGAGTAGCAACCAAGCAAATTTCCAAGTCAGAACTGGATGCCGTATTCCTCTAAAACTGATAAAAAGTGGTAATGAGGGCGGTCCGACATGGCCCAAGAGAAAAAGAGTTTCTCGAAGATCTACTGGTATGGTTAGTACGTAACTGTTCTTCTTTTTGAGGATATCTCTTCCCTTAAGTCACGCCTTTGGAACACAGTCTGTTCATGACAGTAATCTCTTAAGGCAGTAAGGCTGAAGCTTGCCCATATATGAGAAACAATGTCCAGATTGTAATGTTTAGTGAAGATGTGGACAGTGCTCCAGGTGGCTGCATCACAGATATCAGCTGCAGAGATGTTTTTGAAGTATGCCACAGATGTGGCCATGTCCCTTGTTGAATGGCTACGAGCTGCACCAGGAAGTTCCTTAACCGTACTTCCTGTAACAGAATGTAATACAATGTGCTAGCCGTTTGGAGAAGCACTGTTTTGAAACAGGAATGCTCTCTTTCCTAGGGGTGAATGAAACAAAAAGCTGTGAGGGACTTTCTGCAGTCCTAGGTGTGTGCCAAATAGAATTTCAGGATCCTATGTACATCCAAAGCATGGAGCAATGCTTCATTTTGATTGACATGCTCTGGATAATAAATTGAAAGGTGGATGGACTAGTTTAATGTGAACTCAGAAACCACCTTTGGCAAACACTTAAGATTAGTATGTAGTAAAGACACCCTGTCTTTATGAAAATCAAATAGGAGGCTATCATATTAAAGCATGTAGCTCTGAAATCCTTTGAGCCAAGTGATGGCAACTAAAATAACGCTTCCATGACAGGAAGCATAGACCACAACCGTGGCTGGCTCAAAAGGAGCAAACGTAAGTTTCTCAAGCACATAATTTAGGTCCCATTGGGGGGGGGGACCAGACTGTGAATGGAAGGTTTCATATACAGAATGCCTCTTAAAAAGAGGAAGACTTCCAGCTGGGCTACCGTATGCCCATCAACAGGGACAAGGAAAGCTGATATAGCTGCTAGATGCACCTTCAGGGAGGAATACTGCAGACCATAGTCTGACAGTGACAGCAAGTATTCCAACACCGCATTGACCAGACAGGTAAATGGGTCCATATCTTGGAACTGGCCCACAAAATCAGCCGCTTCCACTTCAGTGAGTACGCATGTCTTGTGGAAAATCATGGGTCTACATCTACATAAATATGGGAGGACCTGTCTCTCCTCAGTTCCCCATTGAAAAATGTGCTCGGAGGACTCTCTATTTGGGGAATCAGGAGATTATATCAGCACCTCCAATGTTTGACAGATGCAGGCACTAGAGAAGCAACCATGCAAATTTCCAAGTCAGAACTGGATGTCATAGGCAGCCTGGTGGTGCTAAGGGTTGAGGCGCTGGATGCCAGCCGGAACCGTTCGGGAACGAGCCCGGGTTGTCGGGTTGGAGAGGGGAGGGAAGAGATTGAGCATCCGGAGGATGGCTCCCTCTTCCTGGGGAGGGTTACAGGGAGCTGCCGCACATGAGCGGTCTCTGGCGGTGGCCAGGGGACATGCAACCCAGCAACACATGCGTCAGCAGGGCACAGTGGCAGCTCAACGTTGCCTTGTTCAGCCGCACTCTGAGGGGCAGGAATGGAAAAAAAGTAGAAAATCCCCACTCCTGAGAATAGGCAAAGGCACCTTGGCCTCCAAGGTCCACACTCCAGCGCCGGACCCATCCTCCTCTCCACAGCAGACTCATGCAGCCCCGGCACTCTATACTGTAGATAGAGTGTCCTGGGCAGGTAGGGCATCCCTTTCTCTGGGGAGCTCAGATCCGGAGGGTGTGTCGGGCTGCACAAGGGAGGGGAACTAAGTGGTCTCAGGTGGGAGGTAGAGGCCTGGAGCTCTGAGGTTGCCAGAGAGAGTTCCCCAGGGTACAGTGGAGAAGAAAGAAAGTTTAAAAAACAAAACTGGGTGCCGTATTCCTCTACAGCTGATAAAAAGGGGTAAGGAGGGTGGGCCGGCATGGCCTAAGGGAAGAGAGTCTCTCAAAGATTTATTGTTATAGTTAGTATGTAATCAGTTTGTGAACAATTTCTGTTAGTGAATGCTGTAAAAAGAGATAGAAAAATCACTGGATATGTCTCTGTATACTATACTACTGCCTGTAACTCATCACTACTGCATGTAAAAGTAACCCTGGGTTGCCCCTGAAAAAGGGACTGTCAATGTCCCAGAGGGCATACCAAATTACCAAAATTAAATAAATAAATAGTATGTAACTGTTCTATCTTCTTTGATGATCTCTCTTTCCTTAGGCCACACCTTTGGAATCCCAAGCAGTCCCAAAAGCTAACTGGGAGGCTGGTGCAGTCTCTTCACGACAATAATCCCTTCAGACAGTGAGGCTGAAGCCTGCCCATCTATGAAAAACAATGTCCAGATTGTAATGTTTAGTGAAGGTGTGGACAGTGCTCCAAGTGGCTGCAGCACAGATGTCAGTTACAGAGATGTTTCTGAAGTATGCCACAGATGTGGCCATGCCCCTTGTTGAATAGCTACAAACTGCACCAGGAAGTTCCTTGACCATACTTCCTGTAACAGAAGGTAATACAATGTGCTAGCTATTTGGAAAGGCACTGTTTTGAAACAGGAATGCCCTCTTTCCAAGGGGCAAATGAAACAAAAAGCTGTGAGGACTTTCTACAATTCTTGGTGTGTGCCAAATAGTATCTCAGGACCCTATGTACATCCAAAGCATGGAGCAATGCTTCATCTTGATTGCCATGCCCTGGATAATAAACTGAAAGGTGGATGGACTGGTTTAATGTGAACTCAGACGCTACCATTGGCAAACACTTAGGATTAGTAAGTAAAGACACCCTGTCTTTAAGAAAAATCAAATAAGGAGGCTATCATATTAAAGCATGTAGCTCTGAAATCCTTTGAGCCGAAGCGATAGCAACTAAAAATAACAGGTTACTCACCTGTAACAGTAGTTCTAGGAGTGGTATATGGTGTTCATCCACACTTGGACAGTGCCCTTTGCTCTTTAAATTGAGCCAGAACATCTTCAAGCTGGCTCCTCCCACCACCCCATAACATCAAATCTTACCCACTGGAAGAAAGACCGAAGTGCCACTTGCCAGGGGAGGTCAGGTGGGTTCATGTGGATGAACACCATATACCACTCCTAGAAAGTACAGTTACATAAAATCTTACCATAACAGTAGATCTTTAAGGAGCGTCTCTTGCAGCAGGTAATACGCTTGGGTTGTCACCAGAGGTCGCTGTGGTGCACAGCAACTCTTCTAGCAGTCTTTTTCCAGGGGCCGCTCACACATGACATCAGCTTCCTGTTTCCTATATAAGTGTGGGCGATCCCTGGTATCCTCAGTTTCCCCTGCCGGATTCAGCTCACTAAGCGAGGACCGAGAGGAAGCCAAGGTACCGTAGGTATCCCAATCCATAAATCATTGGACCAGAATTTGTTCTCTTAGAGAAGGAGGGGAGGGAGGGAGGGAGGGTGGAACGCATCTGCTGAAAGATACATTCCTCAAAGATCTACTGTTATGGTAAGATTTTACGGTACTATCTTCCACGGAGTGGTCTCTTGCAGCAGGTAATACACTTTGGGATGAATCCCAAGCAGTAAACCCAGAAAGGTGGTGATTATGACAGGAGGCCTTAGGACAGTTCGGCCAAGGCCATCCTACAGCATGAAACAATATCTAAGTTGTAATGCTCGTGAATGTGTGAATTGTGGACCAGGCAGCTGCATTGCAGATATCCATGATAGAGGCCCTTTAAAGCAGGCTGCAGTAATGGCCAAAGCTCTAGCAGAATGGGCTTGGACAGGTCCAGGTAATGGTTTGTTGTATTTTGAATAACAAAATGTTATGCAATGTCCTAGCCAACTGTAGAGAGTCCGTTTAGTGACTGGGAGACCTTCCCTGCCTGAGGCGAAGGTGACAAAAAGTTGAGAAGTTTTTCTAATCGTTTTAGTTCAGTTAGTGCAGTATCGTAATATACGATGGACATCTTGAGTATGTAGGAGGTGTTCACCTCGACTGGAGTGTTCAGGATAACATACTGGTAACTCCAAGGACTGGTTTAAGGTGTGTTCAGACACTATCTTAGGTAGGAAGGAAGGGTTGGTATGAAGTGCCACCCTATCTTTGTGAAAAATCAAGTAAGATTCTCTACACATGAGGGCATGGAGCTTGGAAATTCGTAAAGCTGAAGTAACAGCCACTAAGAACAGTGTTTTCCATGAAAGAAAACAGAGGTCACAAGTGGCCGCCGGTTCAAAGGGCTCAAGAGTTAATTTCTCTATCAGGAAATTGAGATCCCACGGAGGAGTGGGTCTTCTGACAGGTGGCTTAATATGTAACATTCCTCTGAGAAACATTTTGGTTAGATGATATTGATACAGTAATCTGCCATCCAGAGGTTCATGGAAGGCCGCAATAGAGGCCAAATGGACTTTGATGGAGGAATAGCTTAATCCTGTCTTGGCAATCGAGGCTAGGTAACCCAAGACTTTCATCAAAGGACAAGTAAAGGATCCAGTGATCGGAAGCAGCCCAAATGGAAAAGCGCTTTCCATTTGGCATTATATGTTTCCTGGTTGTTAGTTTACATGATGCCAGGAATATATTAGCAACAGATGAGGACACTTCTAGACGTCTATGAAAGCGTCCTCAGGAGTCAAGCATGAAGGTGTAGAGCCTTCAGGTTGGGATGTAGAAGGGTCCCTTGATTTTGAGTCAAGAGATCTGGTTTGACTGGCAATGGAACAGGTTCCTCTACAGAGAACTGCTGGAGTAGGGGAAACCACACCTGCCGAGGCCACAGAAGGTCTACGAGAATCTGGTGGCAGGTTCGAGTGGTAGTTTCAGTAGAGTCTGTTGCAGGAGTGGGATGGGGGGAAGCATATAAGAAGAGTCCTGTCCACGTTTGGGGCAGGGCATCTATAGACCATCCATTTTTGCTCAGAATAATGGAATAGTATCTGGGGAGACGGTGGTTGACTGGGGAGGCAAACATGTCCAGTTGTGGGGTCCCCCACAGATGAAACATTTTCTGGAGTACTTCGTAATGAAGTGTTCATTCATGTGCGGACGACTGATGACTGAGAAAGTCAGCCAGAAGGTTGTAACATCCTGGTAGATGGATGGCTGTTAGTGTGAGGTGTTGTTGAATGGCATCTTGCCAGACTGCAATTGTCTCCCTGCATAATATACGGGATTTCATGCCTCATTGTTTGTTGAGGTAAAATACTACTGCAGTGTTGTCAGACTGAATCAGCAACTGTCCTGGAGACAGGTGAGGTTGAAAAGCCTGGAGGGCTAAGCAAACCGCCCTCAGTTCCAGGAGATTGATGTGAGGATGAGGGATAGAACTCGTCCACTTGTCTTGTGTCCTGTAAGGACCCAGGTGTGCCCCACCATTCCAGGAATGCATCCATGGTCAACGCCTGCAGGGGTGGGGGACTGGAAGGGCATGCCTTGAAATAGGTTGGCTCGGAATATCCACCAGACCAGGGCAGACCGAATGAGGGAGTGATTCTGATTTTGTCTTCGAAACTTCCTGTCCTTTTGAGACCACTGGTTCTGGAGAACCCACTGAACTGGTCTCATTGAAGATGGCTAAAGCTACCGTAGGGGTTGGTAGTGGCTATGTGACCTAGGAGACACAGCATGCATCTGGCTGTGACAGCTTTCTGGACTTGTAGCTGCAATGCCAGAGATAGAAGCTTGTCCTGTCTGTTGGCCAGGAGGTAAGCTCTGGCGGAGACAGTGTCGAGGACTGCTCATATATGGTGGCCGACTGTGTAGGGGCTTGACTTCGCCAATTGACAGTAATCCCAAGAGCATGGAACAGAGTTAAGGTTGCTTCTAGGGAAAGACATAGCTAACGTTTTAATGCATTTTCAGTATATTTTCCCATTCTGTTTCTTATACTGTAACCTAATTTAGTATATGCTCCCTTTTAGTTGTAACTGCATTTATTTTAGTAAAAATGTTTGCTTATTTACAGACATTCTGCTTATGTGAGAGTTCTTATATTGTATGTGACTGTAGAAGGTTTATTTCAGCTGGAGGCCCCTGAATGGGCTCTCCAGCTCCCAGTGGCTCCCTGAGTGCTGCCAGATGCCTGCACAGAAGCAGGTATGCCCCAGAGGCCTCCGAACGGGCTCTCCAGCCCCCAGCGGCTCCCCGAGCACTGCCACCCGCCCGCACAGAAGCAGGTGCATGGAAACATTCATCCGAGACCAGGCTAAACCCCCAGCTATGACTCTACTGCTGACTGGATGCTTTACAGGCTCCAGCACTGCCTATTGGATGACCGCCGAGCAGTGCAACTCCCCATTGGCTGGCTGAGGTAGCCTGGCTTGAGAAGCCTAGAAGCGACCCTCTGTGGATTTGTGGCCAGGCTCAGAGCTCTCAAAGTCACAGCCTGCCAGTAGCAGTGCTTCTGCCTGGTTGTGGGTGAATTTTTTGCAGCCCAGCAAGGGTTTCCTTATGCATGCACTGAATGTCCTATAGCTGTAGTTTTTTTCCGGATTTACTCTGTTACAAAGGACATTTTTCATTTTGCTCTCCTACTCAAAATCAATAAGGCATAAGCTAGCAGATAGCTTATTTCTAAGATTCCAGTCTGAAAGTTTTTTGGATATACAGTCAGCCATTTTTCTGACTCTGTTTGTTATCTGATAGCTAAAGTCAGGATTCCAGTCTGTAATTAACGGAGTTGGCTAACTCCAGGGCTCCTGTTTTGTAATTATTCAGACCAGAAACCTCAAATGCCCATGTTTTTGCCAGTTGTACAACTAGCCTTATAGTTGTTAGCAGAATTTAAGTGAATACAGCCCTAATGTTTAACAGAATTTAAGTGATTACAGCCCTATTTTTGATTGTCTCATAGCAGTAACCATAGGTTGGTAACTCCTTTAGCAATCTCCCTACTTTTGTGAACTCTTGCAACTAACCCCTTCATTCCAAAAATTATTCTTTCACCCAACTGTACTTTAACTTAAATTCCTTTTACTCTTTCCACCAAATTTCTTCCTCCAGGCCTCTCCCTCCCATCTCTCCCAGAGATCAACCCTAGGTAAAACTCAATCACTCACTAAGTGCCCTGTTGTTCCCCTGTCTCCCTCAGTGTCTGTCCATGCCCACCAATTAGTCTGATCCCTCAGTGCTTATCTCCAAATCCTGTCTTTGTTTTCTCTCTTTCAGCTGGTGGTCCCCAAATGGGCTCTCCAGCCCCCAGCCACCAGTGGCTTCCCGAGCGCTGCCACCCACCCACACAGAAGCAGGTACATGGTAAGATTCATCCATTGAGACCAGGCTGAACCCCCAGCTACGGCTCTACTGCTGATTGGATGCTTCACAAGCCCCAGTACACTGCCCGTTGGATGACCGCTGAGCAGTGTGGCTCCCCATTGGCTGGCTGAGGTAGCCTGGCTTAAGCCTAGACGTGGCCCTCTGTGGATCTGTGGCAGGGCTAGGAGCTTCTCAAAGTCGTGGCTGCCAGTAGCAGTGCTTCTGCCTGGTTGTGGGCCAATTTGTTGCCCGCCCACCCTCCCCACCCCGACCTTAATTAAATACATGCTGGCCACTCCCCACCCTTAAATCCACCTCCCATTGGCCTCTGACTATAGAACTCTTCACTTTGTGAAACTGCATCCACTGTCTGGCTCAGCATTCCTCGCTACAGCCACGTACTTGGCCATCTCCCACACTGATTGATTTATGCCTGCTCAACAACTTTAATATCCCTGAATCTCAAAAATTGGCAACCCCCTAGGGTTTCACTTAGGTGGCAGCCCCTAGTGCCCCCTTCCCCTGCCTGATTTCTCCCCAGAACGCAGTTTCTGTCTCCAGACAAAATGCTCCTCCTAAAAACCCAAGGCCTATTCTCCACAGTATCAGTACTGGATCCTTCAACAGTAAAGGGCATTCCAAAATGCAGACCTCAGCAGGGGTATGATCCTCCCAATCTGTGCACCTCAGAATGACTTTGACCCATTAACTTGCGTCATTCTTTCTGCACTGATACTGGAAAAATATGTGGTAACCCCCAAAACCACCACTATACCAATGCCACTAACTCTCAGCTGCATACCCCTCTCTCACTGGGGCCAAGACCCTTGGAGCCATCATTGGCTATCCTCTCCCACCACCTACCATTGATCTGCTCATAGTCTACACTAGAGGGAAATAACAAAAGTACACACACTATCAACCACTTGCAGGCCCTAAAGTATCTGAAGTGGCAGGCACTAAGGCTGACCTGGTTACTTCTGCTTATATCTGGGAACATACACCGTAATCCAGGCCATATGCCAACACCTCAACCCTACATAAAAAACAGCATGGTCTAACCCTAGCCTTGATCAATATTTGCAGTCTCCTGGCAAAAAGTGACACACTTCATGTATGGGTAACACAGAACCAGCCCGATATCCTCGCAGTGGTGGAGACGTGGCTAACATCTAGGGTGCCTGACACTGCAGTGCAGCTCCCAAGTTATGCCTCCTTCAGGCTAGATGGACTGAATAAAAGAGGGGGTGGATGTGTTATCTATGTGAAAGACCACATCCGGGGCCAAATGCTAAATCACTATGACACTAACTGTTGTGCTCAATTTCTGGCCATAAAAGTAATACTCTGTACAAATGGGAAAACACTAACCATAGCCACAGTCTACATTCCTCCAAAGGAACAAGCTGTTGGCTTCAAATCTATCATCGACTACGTCTCAGCACAGAGGCAAAATTCAGAGCTGATCATGTTAGGTGACTTTAATATAAATTGGTCCGCCCCAGATGCTGGACCCTATAAGGACTCGCTAACCTCACTCAACTTTATGCAACTGATAGACTCCCCTGTGCACCTTAATTACTGTACAGGAAAAGGCACAACTATAGACTGGCTAATCCCTAACCATCCTGACAGAATATCCTTCACCTCAGTTCTCACAGACTCCCTCAGTGACCACTCCCATATCATCTGCAGATGGTCAAATAAGGCCCCAAAAGGCACCAGTCAAAATTGTTATAACCAGGCTCATGAAGAAGGGCAACCTGAAGGCTCTTAAAGCACACCTCAGCCACCAAGACTGGAGCTTTCTTCACTCCAGCACTGACATTGACACTGCCCTAGAAAGCTTCATATACAAGTTTAACGAAGTGTGTAACATACATGCCCCTTCAAATGTAAGATCTGCGTCTGCAACAGCCCCAGGATCACTCCCCAACTAATAGGCCTCATGAAGCAAAGAGACACCCTGTGGCACAAAGCTAGAAACTCAAGCTTCCCGGCAGACTACCAGAACTACAGAACCACCCGTAATAAGTGAAGTCAAAAACTATCACTATAAAAGAGAGCTGACTAACTCCTGGGGTAACCACCAAAGTTTCTGGGAGAACATTTAGACCCTGACTGGTAAACCTAATACCCCACCCCCACACACACCTTTTTGAACCATGAAGGTAATCCCATGCAGGACCTCTGTCAAATAGCCAATATCTTCAACAAAGTTTTACTGACCTCAGCAGTGTCCTGCCACCCAGTTTCCTCCAACCCCCGTCAGATAGCTATCCCCTACATAACCCTGGGACCCAATCTACCTCCCACCCACCTCTTTACCTCAAAGTTCTCACCCCTCACGAGTCAAAAAATTACCTTCTAAAAGCACTCAACTCCAGAGCCAGTAGCAATCCGCTCAACCTCAAGCTAGTTCGGCTCACCCTTCACTAAAATCCTAAACCTCTCCCTGATAACTGGCAAATTTCCATGCATCTGGAAAGCAGCAGTGGTCACGCAGGTCCACAAAAATGGGGACAGAACCAATCATGCAAACTACCACCCTATATCAATTCTGCCCCCTCTCTCAAAGGCATTAGAGCGCATCGTTTCTGACCACCTGACAGAGTATCTAGATAAGTATAATCTGCAATGCTGGCAACAACACGGATTTTGCAAACACAGCACTACAACCGCTGTAGTCAAATTCACCAGTTTTATTCACAATGCCCTGGACAGAGGGCACTTGGTGAGGGCCACATTCATTGACCTCACCAAGGCCTTCGACACCGTAAACCATAATCTGCTACTGGACCAACTTTCCTGTACCAGCCTCTCCTCTGAATCAATAGCCTGGTTCACAAGCTACCTCACTGGGAGGACTCAGAAAGTGAAAATACAAGATACCCCCTCAGAAGACCAATATGTTCCCACCGGGGTTCCCCAAGGTTCTATCCTTGGTCCACTACTGTTTGGCTTATTTCTAAATGACCTGCCACAATTGGTAAACGACCATGTCCTGCTCTGTGCAGATGATGCAGTCCTATACTCAAGTAATGCAGACCCCGCAATGCTTGAAAAGCAGATGCAGTCTAACTTCACCTCGGTAGAACATTGGTTCCTCCAATCAAAATGACTTCTTAATTACAAAAAAAAAAAAAACATGCTATTTGCATCATCCCATAACAAACACCAGACACACCACCTTCGCAGCTTTAACAAACAGAACTCCCCCCTTGATATGGTCCAAACCTTTAAATACCTGGGAGTGACACTTGACAGCACCCTTTCTTTCAGCCACCATATTGACCTAGTTGCAAAATCAGCTAACGCAAAACTGGGTCTGCTGTATAAGCATCAACAGTGTCTTACTACTGAAGCATTTAAAATAGCTATTAATAGTTTAGTGCTCTCAGTGATCGACTATGGGCTAGTAGTATATGGGTCCACCTCCCAATCCACCCTAAAACATATTAGAACAATGCTAAACAAAACTTGTCGACTAGTTCTAGGTGTACCATGGCTCACTCACACCTGCGAACTATACAAACATACAGGGTGGCTAAACCTTGATAGCCGTATTCAATATCAAGTATGCCTTCTAGCTAAAAAATCCTCACTTCTTACCACTCCAGGCCTACAAAGCCTCCTTAGCCTCCCAACCACCTCCAGATGTACCAGAGAGCTAAACAATTGGACCCTTAATGTCTCCTTTCATCGGACCATGCAAGGGCAGCGGTCCTGTGAATACTGGGCTCCACTTTGGCTCAATGTGCTAGAAGTCGACGTCAGGAAAGAACTAAAACTAGGATCGTTTAAATCTAAACTCCGCAACACTCTGACCTCA
Organism: Neoceratodus forsteri; assembly: GCA_016271365.2. Taxonomy (NCBI): domain Eukaryota; kingdom Metazoa; phylum Chordata; order Ceratodontiformes; family Ceratodontidae; genus Neoceratodus; species Neoceratodus forsteri. Next base: position 949,445,883 of record CM028130.1, read on the forward strand.
AACAGCAACTGTGACTGTGGGACCTGATTCCCCCGCCTCTTTTCATATCTTCCATCTCCTGACTTCCTTCCCACCCCATCCCCAAAGTCATTGCTTCCCACCTCCTCTTTTTCAGTTTCTCCTCCTGGTCTTCTTCTTCCCCACTCCCCTTCCTGTTTCTCCCCCAGCCCTCTCCTCTACTCCCCTACCTCCTAGGAGATCTCCCCATCCCACCTCCTCTGACCATCTCCCTCCACTGCTTACCTCCCCTGTCCCTTCCCCAGCCTTTTGTCTACCCTCCCAGCTCTAGTCTGTTCCCTTTCTCCCCTACACACCTCCTCATTCCCTCCCCACCCCTCTCTGCACTAGTCTCTCCCACCCCATCTGCACTAGTCTCTCCCCTGCTCCTCTGTCCAGCCCTCCCACCCTGCCTTTCCCCACTCCTTCCACCCATTGTTCCTCCTACTCCTCCTGTCTCACCCCACACTGTACCCTTGATGCCTCCTGCCTCCCAGTGTCTATCCTACTCTCCTTGTCTTGCCCCCACCCTACCCTTAGTGGTCTCCTACCTCCCACTGTCCCCCCGGCTCTATCCCACCTACTCCCTGCCTTACAAGTCTCCCACCCAGGACCAGATTAAGGTTACCTGGGGCCCTAGGCACAAGAGAAATGTGGGGCCCCCTCTTGCCATGACCATGCCACTTTTCCACAAAGGTACCCTGTCACAAACTGCAAGTCACCTTGGATCCATTTATATACAAACTGCATCTCATGTTAGGATACAGTTTGTAAGAGACATGGACAACAGAATACAAATCAAAATTAATACTTTTCCGCTCCCCTTTTCTCATAGAAGTTGTCGGCAGATAAGGCCCACCTAGTCTGCCCTGTTAATCCTGTCTATAGCCCCTCTTTAACCTCCTGTAAATCCTCAGATTGCCCCATGTTTGCCTTGGTGCTAGGATTCCTTCATGACTATCCCACATGTTTTTGAAGCCTGTGATCAATTTAGCTTCCACCACTTCCACCAGGAGTCTCTTCCAAGCTCCCACCACCCTATCTGAAAGGAAAAACTTACTGACATTACCCCTCAGCCCCCCTCCCAGTTTCATTGTGTGACCCCTGGTTCTTTTTCAAGTGTTCCTCTGGAAAATACTCCCTTCCTGTACCTTGCTCACACCCGAGATATTTATATGTCTCTATCATGTCTCCCTTCTCTCTTCCAGAACAAATATATGTTTTATTCCCAGAGTCTGTTCTCATAGGCCTTTAAGTGCAGGCCCTTCACCATCTTGGTTGCCTTCCTTTAAACCCCTTAAACCTTGTCTGTGTCCTTTCAGAGGTAGGGCCTTCAGAACTGTACACAGTACTCGTGAGGTCTCACCAACTTTATGACTTCCCTTCTGCTGGTGATCCCATTACCTATGCACACCAGCATCCTGCTGGTTTTCACCACCACCACCTTATCACACTGCTTAGCCACCTTCTGGTCTTCAGAAATAATTACCCAAGGTCTTGTGAACGTCTGTCCCCCCCCCCCGAAGTGGTACTTAGCCTCAGGGTTCCCGTGACCCAGGTGCATGATCTTGTGTTTCTTGCATTAAAGCCAAGTTCTGAGGCTCTTAACAACTCTTTCAGTTTGCTAAGATCCTCCTTCATTTGCTGCCCCCCCCGGAGTGTCCACCCTGTTGCAAATTTTGGTATCATCCACAAACAGACACACCTTCCCTACCAGCCCTTCAGCAATATTGCAGGTAAATATATTGAAGAGTACTGGACCTAGCACTGACCCCTGTGGCATCCCACTAGCCACTTTACCTGCCCCTGAATGCATACCATTTTTACCACAGCTCTGACTGCTACCTTCCAGCCAGTTACTCACCCATCTAACTAACGTTGGTCCTACCCCAAGGCTATTTCATTCAGCCCATTTTTTCTTTTTTTCATAACTTTGATGATCTGTATGACACTCATTGCCCCATCCCAAACTCAACCATGAACCTGGAGTACCTGGAGGTGAATGGACTGCTGGATGACAGCACAGGTTCACTAGGGGCAAGTCATGCCAGTCCAGTTTGATTGAATTTCATGACTTGGTGATGCAGGTAGTGGACTAGGCAGGTGCAATGGATGTGGCCTATCTGGATTTCATTAAGGCCTTCAACACTGTACCCCATAGGAGGCTGGTCAACAAATTGGATAGCATAGGGGTAAGGCTCAAAATAAGAAGATGGGTTGAAAACTCATCGGTGGATAGGAGTCAGAGGGTGGTGGTGATGAATGGTGTGCACTCAGGGACTGGGCAGGTGAGGAGTGGAGTTCCCCAGGGATCAGTGCTGGGACCCTCCTATTCAGTATCTATGTACTGCACATTGTGGACAGACTGTCGGGAAGGGTGGCCCTCTTTGCAGATGACAAGAAAATCTGTAATAGAGTTGACTCTGCTGGGGGGGGATGGAGAACATGAGAAGGGACCTGAGATTACTAGAGGAGTGGGCAGAGACCTGGCAGCTAAAATTCAGCATCAAGAAGTTATGCACTTGGGGCACAGGAACCAAAGGGTTGAGTATATGCTGGGTGGGGAGACAGTCAGTGTGTCAGGACGAGAGAGATCTGGGGTTAATTGTCTCCAGCAACCTCAATGTAAGGAAACAATGCTTAAGGGCAGTGGGGAGGATGTATGGGATTCTGGCAGGTATCAGCAGTGGGATCACCAGCAGGCATAGGGAGGTCCTGGTACCCCTTTATCAGGCCCTGGTAAGGCCACACCTCGAGTACAGTGTCCAGATTTGGAGGCCTTATCTACGTAAAGATATAGACTCAATCAAAAGGGTCCAACAGAAGGTGACCATGATAGTGCAGGGGATGGCGGGCAAGTCATAATGAACAGAGGTGCAAGGAGTTGGGGCTATATCCATTGGAGACCAGGAGGGAGGGGGGGGACATGATTGAGACCTTTAAATATACCAAAGGGATGAACAAGGGAGGCACAGGGAAGTTGTTTCACATAAAGGAAGGGAACATAACAATGGGGCATGCAGTGAGACTCCAGGGGATGTCCGGGAGGGCACTTCAAGAGCAATGTGAGAGGTCAGTTTTTCATGGAGAGGGTGGTGGAGAACTGGAATGGGCTTCCAGAGGAGGTGGTGAATGTCACACTTGGACAGCTGGTTCTGATCCAGGTATCATTTTTTGTAAATATAAAAAAATGTGTGATGGACTGTCTGTCAGGAGGAAATGCTGGCTTGCTGAAATTGACACATCAACCTTCCCCCCCAGGGATAAGTTAAAAGGGCAGGAGGTAGTTTAAACTGCAGATATCCAAAATGCAATTCCCTTTTCAATTTGCTTTGAAGCCAGGAACTGATATATCCATTTTATAATGCCTTCAGGGAAATCCTTTGATTTGCACTAGGTGTCATAAGATAAAGGGGCCTAGGCATGTGTTTAGGGTGTTTTGGGTATCTTCCCAGGAAGCCAGCAAATTACATCAAAGAGGCTTTGATGTCTGGGTAAAGCAGGTCCCAGACTAAATTTGGAAAGTTCAACAAGCATTTGCTTGGCATATACAGTGAATTACATCAAAGAGATTTTTGATGTCTGGGTGAAGCAGATCACAGACTGGGTTTGACCAGTCACATAAAGAGAGGCGATTCATTATGTCGCCTATTATTATTTTTTTTAATCTTAGTAGGACATCCTGTGTTATAAAATATAAATTTTAATACACCAAGGCGGAATTAGTTGACCTCAGAGAGAAGGCCGGCTCAAGACTGCTTTTAAATATACTGAGCAGACCTTACAGAGATGACATTCATTTCCTGACTGAGAGAGAGAGGAACATCGAAGCACTGAAAGATTAAGAAAGTAAGAATACAACTAGCTAACACAATCTGAGTGTATGGATTGTAGGAATTTGCACTTTTAAACCTGTTTTGTTTTTAAGGCTATATGTGTTGGGATATCTTGTTCTGTATTTACTGTTTTACTATTTTCATCTATTTTAAAGTAAAGATATATATTTTAAAAACAGAAACTGCCCGGTGTGCCTTGAAACTTACTTTTTTTATAAGTGAAGCTTAGATGGTTATAGCTGACACTGTGCATGCGCTTATTGTGATACCAAACTGAGAAACAGAAAAGAGTTCTCTAGGTCTTGCATAGAGTTCTAAGGGTTCATTTTGTTATACCTGGTTAGGTGCTTGTAGGAAAAGATATCTGGCCCCCCAAAGACAGACTTATCTGAGCCTGACAATTGGGTATGCTAACAAGAGGTTATCAGTTTGAATCCCTCCCGAACTTGGGACTAAGGTGACTCGAACCCACAAAATAGACGAGAGTTACCTTGTTCTGTTAAACTGTTCACAATTCTACGCTCAGAGGTTGGCACTTTGGGAGTAGAGGTCTGACCTGCTGAGTGGGTTTGTGACAGATTGTTTGGCAGTGGTGGTATATAAAGTTTGGTGGTATAAGCTTTATTGTTCAGTGTGTGAGTTTGAGACTGTTCAGCTCACTTGTAAAAAAACCTCATTAGAAGACTGAGACCCCAAAACAGCATAGGAGGCTGCTGACCTCTTGGATCGCTATGCCAGGAGCCGGCCTGCCCTGAAAGGGAGTGGGGCAGTGCAGAAAAGGAAAAGCGTGCCTTCAGGGCAGCTATAACCCTCACTACCTCCACAGAAAGGAGAAAGCCCCAGGTTACAAAAAAGGGATTTATCTGATAAAATAAATGATTGTTGGTTTTGCAAACAGCCAGGGCATCTTGCTAGGCAGTGTCCTAAAAAGGCACAGAGTGGACAAAGTGGTGCTCGAACAGAGTTGGGTGCACTGTGTATCCCTGAAAGCATGCATATAAACAAAAGGGAGCACATGCACCCAGTTACTGTTAGTGGGGTGCAGACTCATGGGTTAAGAGACACGAGGGGGCGTCTCTTACCTTAGTAAAAAGAGGATTTGGTTGAGCTGAACAGCTTATGCCTAATCAGTTCGTAATGGTGAGGGGGTTCACTGGGGAGGAGAAAACACTACCATTTGCTAGCATGCTCCTGGACTAGGGTGAGACAGGAGAGAGTGTGCAAAAGGTGGTAGTAGCAGACAACCTCGTCCTGTATTTGATTATAGGGAACAATCTCCAGAAGGGGGTGGTGTGTGCGGTTACCCACAGTCAGATAGCAACGGCCAATTGTAGTTCCCTGGACCCCATAGAAGCCCCTGTGGAAAACAATGGGAGGCTGGTTCCCCAGCCTGTGTCTACTGAAATAGGGAGTAGTGAAGGGGGGGGTAGGACTTCCCGAAGTAGCAGTTCACAAAACCGCTATGAAAGTTTACTCCAAGGAGGGAGGGGTAACCACTGGTCAGAAGGTTAGGGATGGCAGTGACCCTGAATGCCCTAACGCTAGAGTTGTGGACCCCAGTTTAGGAACTGAAGGGGACATGTCCCATGCCTTGGGAAGATGTGAAGAATTTAGCTCAGAGGACTGATCCTAGTTTGATGAGGCTGAGGGCTTGAGCAGAATCTGACGGGACACAGGGAGGTGATGGGAGACAGAGTATAATGGGACAAGGGACTGTTGTATATGCAGGATGTAAGGACAGAGGGAGGGGTGATGGGCAGGCAGCTTGTTGTTCCCCAGGGGTACCATAAGCGGTTGCTCAAGATCGCTCATGATATCCCTATGTCTGGACATCTGGGAATTGCGCACTCCATGCAGCGATTGGCCCAGAATTTCTAGTGGCCCAACTTCACTCAGCTGGTAAAGGAATATTGCAGGTTTTGTCACTGGTGCCAATAAATAGGAAAGGCAGGTAGTAAAACCAAGGCCGCCCTAATTCCCTTGCCCACTGTGGAGGAGCCATTCCAGAGGGTAGGAATGGATATTGTGGGACCTTTGAGTACCTCAAGCTCCTCTGGGAAGAGGTTTATTCTGATGGTGGTAGATTGTCAGCCAATACCCAGAAGGGATCGTCCTTTCCTCACTTAGGACAGACAAAGTGGCAGACGCCTTGAAAGGGATTTTCTCCCATGTTGGGTTTCCACAGGAGGTCATCATTGATCAAAGGAGTACCTTCATGTTAGACCTAATGAAGTGTTTGTGGGAGAAGTGTTGGGTGATGCAGAGATGCATGGCACCTTATCACTCACAAGCCAATGGGCTTGTGGAAAGGTTTAATGGTACCCTAAAATAGATGCTCCAAGTGTTTGCTGAACCGCATGGGAGGGACTGGGAGACATACCTTCCCTACCTATTGTTCGCATACAGGGAGGTGCCCCAAGAGTTAACAGGGTTCTCCCCCTTCAAACTCTTATATGGATGTGGGTGCATGGGCCCCTAGACTTGATCTGGGAAGACTGGTAAGGCAAACACGCCACCCAGGGAACTCCCATAGTGAAGTATGCCCTGAAATTTAGGGAGGAGCTGAAGGAGCTTATGGGAGCAGCCCAGAGCAACCTGTCATCCTCCCAGCAGAAGCAAAAGGTCGCAGAAACATAGAAGCTGATGGCAGATAAGGACCGCAAGGCCCATCCAGCCTGCCTATTTTTTTTCGACCTTATGAATGTGCCATCGGCTTTTACTCTGTCAATGGCCTATCTATTCATACTCATCTGTATTGCTCCCATATGCCTATCCCATGCCTGTTTGAAGCCCTGCACTGTATTCACATCCATCACTTCCTGAGGTAGGCCGTTCCATGCATCCACCACCCTTTCTGTGAAAAAGAACTTCCTCACATTACCCTTTAATCGACCTCCCTCTAATCTCATGCTGTGTCCTCTTGTCTTGCTATTTTTCTTATATTGAAACATGTTAGACTCTTTCACCTTGTTAATGCCCTTAAGAAGTTTGAATATTTCGATCATATCACCTCTTTCCCTCCTTTGCTGTAAGGTATATATATTGAGCTCCGTTAATCTGTCTTCATATGTTTTCTGATGCAGTCCCTGCACCATTTTGGTTGCCCTTCTCTGGAATGCCTCCATTTTGTTAATGTCCTTGTTCAGGTGCGGCCTCCAGTACTGCACGCAATACTCCAGATGTGGCCTAACCCGGTCTGGTACAACTGCAGAGCCAGAGCTCGCTCGTACAGTGTAGGACACGAAGTCATGGTCCTAATCCTGGTCCAGAAGGATAAGCTGTAGGCCAAGTGGGTGGGACCATGCATGGTAGTCCAACAGGTTAATGATGTGAACCATATTGTAGAACTGCCTGACAGGAGACATAGCCATAGAATGTACCATGTCAACATGATGAAGCTGTATGCAAATAGGGCAGACATGGTATTTGCAGTGTGTAGCCCTGGGGAGGGGGCTGATGAAGACCCCTTACTGGACTTGCTGGAGGAAAGCAAGCAGGAGTCCTCTGTGGAGGCAATCAAACTGTCACCCCAGTTGACCCCAGAACAGACCCAGGAAGTGAGGGAGGTTTTAGCGGACTTTGCCCCTTTGTTTACAGCCAAGCCTGGACTATAGTCCCCTTAGTGACACATGATGTAGGCACGGGGATGCAGGTGCCCATACAGCGGATAGCCTACCGGGTGTCTGAGGCTGTCCTAAAGGACATTAGGAGAGAGGTGGAGGAAATGCTGGATTTAGGGGTAATCCAGAAATCCCACAGCCCCTGGGCCTCACCCCATAGTCCTCATTCCCAAGTCAGATGGCTCTGCTCTCTTTTGTGTGGACTGTCATAGATGAAACGCAGTCATGAAGTCTGACACCCACCCAATGCCATGGATGGATGAACTACTGGACAAGTTAGGAGGGGCGACATACCTTACCACCATTGATATGACACAAGGGTATTGGCAGGTGGAATTAACTGCCAGAGCTAGGGGGAGGTAAGCCTTCATCACTCCAATAGGATTATTTGAGTTCAAGGTAATGCCTTTTGGAATGAAGAACGCCCATAACCAACTTCCAAAGGTTAGTCAACCAGGTGTTACATGGTACTGAAGAGTACACAGTGGTGTATCTGGATGATATTTCCATCTTCAGTACCAGTTGAAAGGAACGCCTGTCCTACCTGAGGGAAGTGTTGGGTAGGATACAGAGGGCCAGGCTCACTGTCAAGTCTGAGAAGTGCCAGGTGGCCATGGCGACGGTGAAATATCTAGGAAATGTAGCGGGGTGGGGGAAGCTTCACTCTAATCAAGCCAAGATTGAGGTGACAGAGGTGTGGCCCAGGCCTAAAACCCAGAAGCAGGTTTGGAGTTTCCTAGGGACCGCTGGGTACTATCAAATGTTTGTACCAAATTACAGTACCCTGGCAGCTCCCCTCTCTGGCCTGATAAACAAAAGAATGCCCAAAAGGGTAAAATGGGAGCCAGCCTGTGAACGAGCCTTCGCATGGCTAAAGGAGGCACTGTGCAGTGCCCCTGTGTTGGCTAGTCCAGATTAAGTCATTTGTAATCCAGACAATGCCTCAGATGTGGGATCTGAAGCAGTCCTTAGTCAGACCTCTAACCAAGGAAAAGGTCACCCACTAGTGTACCTGAGCAAAACGTTTCTTCCCTGGGAGCAGGCATATTCCACAGTTGAGAAGGAATGCCTTGCACTGGTGTGGGCCCTGAAGAAGTTAGAATCGTACTTCTACTGGAGGCAGTTTGAGGTATAGACCAATCATAACCTCCTAGTGTGGCTGACTCAGATGGGTAAAATAAATGTTCGTCTCTTAAGATGCAGCATTGCCTTACAAGGCTACGATATGACCATTACCCACAGGGCTGGATTGGCCAGTGTTAACACAGATGGGCTATCTCACCAATTAGAGCAGTGAACAGAATTTGTGAAAATCATACCATGCCTAGGGATGGATTCCCACAAATTCTGTCTAGGAGGAGGGATGGTGAGCTACCCACTGCTAGCCCTTATTTGTAGATATAATTCTGTTGTGTGTGTGTGTGTGTGTGTGTGTATATATATATATATATATATATATATATATATATATATATATTATATATGTAACTGTGTATATGTATAGACCACTAGACATGACAGTGGCAGCACAAAGGCACGTAGGAAAAGACCAGATTTTAAGAAAAAGATTTGACCTTCTTTTGACCTGAAGGCCAGCTGCTTGCCAGAGATTGAGATTTCGTTCCCAGATTTTTTAACAGAGATATGCCAAAATCCATTTTTCTGTCATGGATCATACACTTCAAAGGCCGAATGTTTTGTCCCAGGAAACTATCATAGTATATCACATTTTATGACGTAACAGAAAAGAAAACATCCTTCTAGCAGACCTGTGTGAAATTCTAACAAGACACTGAATTAGCTTATAGGGTGCTATACTGAGACATCAAAGTTTTGAGTTTGACAGTCGAGTTGCTGGTCAATTATTGAGGCAGAACATTGTGTTGGGGAAGCACAAGAGTGACACCCGGTGACCTAAAATGGAAGGGCCGGCTTTTCTCTGCAGACAGGTATATAAATAGCCCCAGCTCAGGGCATTTGGACACATTTTCATCTGGACACTCTGCTTGACACACACCAGAAGCCAAACTGCTGAGACCCAGTGTGACTGCCAAGGACTAAAAGAAAAACTGCATTATTTTGTAAACCAGTGATTTTCTGGACTTTGAAATCTTCATACCCAAGGTAGACTTAGCTAACATGTTTTAATATGGTTTTTCTGTATATTTTTCACATTCTGTTTCTTATATTGTAACCTAATTAGTATATGTTCTTTTTTTAGTTGTAACTGCATTTTATTTTAGTAAAACCTTTTGCTTCTCTATACAGAAATTCTGCCTGTGTGAGAGTTCTTGTATTGTATGTGTGACTGTAGGTTTATTAATAATCTGTGACTACTGTTAATTGCTTAGAGAGGCCACCACAAGCAACCAAATTGAGAAAAGGGTCTATAAAGGAACATCTGGAAGGATAGGGAGAATACCAGAGTCTACACAGATTTTGAACCAGGCTGGTGCATGTCCTGTAGGGAGAAGGCCAAATCAGATGTTACGCTGCTGCCCCGAAGACGGTGTGATGCCTGGGTCTTCCATCTTTGTGCAATAGCCAAGGCAAGGTTCATATCTGGTCTCAAGTTTGGTATTGTCCCCTTATCCAGAGCTAGAGGGATGCCCCAGATCCTTGTGGCAGAGGTACAGTCGTGACCTCGGTGAGCATTTTAAAGGATGAGATGGGTATCCCTGTTTCCCCCATCACCAATTGCACTTAAGGGTGGGCACTGTGAGCTCAGTGGGCCTGACCCCCAGGAGTGGGTCCGTGACAATAATCACTAATAATGTCCTAGATACCTTACTCTTGTATGGTAAGTATCCACACCTTAATAGATTTGTACTGATTATGGCTCATTGGAGCCACAATTAGGTAATATTGTAGATGCTGTCAGCGGTGTCTAGTGTGTTGCCAATATGGGTGAGGGGACCAATTGTAACATCCCCCCATTTCCTTACTGAAAAGGCAACATGAATGGGTAAGTTGTGATATAGCATTGTTTACAGACCTGAGTCACAAGCCTTGTAAAGGAATTGTAATTGCTCACGGTGTTGTTTTAAAGTACACCTCAGACAGCAAAGTGTTAGTATCATAAAGAATATCAAAATATTTGTATAATCACAAAATCTTTGAAAGTTAATTCTAACCAGGTATTGGAGAGGCGGTGCTCAAATCACCATCATGGATAAGAGTATTGAGAGCATCTCCAGCTTTGGAGATATTATTGCTGATGTAGATGAGATGGGTATCCTTTCTATCTAAATGTGTCTTAAGTGCCAAGTTCAAAGGGTCTATGTTGATGTTAAATATGGATGAATACTGAGACTGGGCAAGCAAATATTCAGGGTCAGTATCGATAATATCTGGTTCTGGGATGGGAACAGGAGTAATAACGGTATGACCAATAATAGTTGTTTGATGAGGAATAAAACAAGTTAGTTTGTATAATGTCACAAGTTTTTGAACCATAAGAGAAGGAGTTATGATTAGTAACGACACAATATTGACTGTCAGAATTGTATGACACTCACTGTTGGGATCCGCCATTTATGCAGTTGAATTGGACAGGTGAGTGATTGACTCATCAGCCTTGTAGTGAAGTGATGAACTTCCTCTGTGTAGCCCCTGTAGAGACGTCCAATGCTGCTAACTGGTGAAGGAGATGGTGTTGCCCTAGGATTAAGAGTTTCTTTCAAAGAAAGGCTTGATGACATCAAACACATCACAGTGACAAAGATAGTGGTAACCCTTTTTGGCACAACAGTCAGTATAAGGTGCCACCCAGGCTTCCAGGGTGGGATGAAAAACCAGCAGAGGTAAGAGGTTGATTTTCTCCCTGAAGATGTCATCGTCAAGATGTCCAGTGGAGTGGTTGGAGGCCATCTTGTTGAAGATGGCAGTTTGTGGATCAAAACGTGGCAGCGAGACAGTGAATGTTACAAACATGGTATCATGAATAATACATTAATAAGAGGAATAACAGGGGCCCTGGTTGGCATGACGTGTGACATAGCCTAGATTACTGGCAGTTGATAATGGAATAGAAACAGACCTAGACATGCATAACGTAATACATGAAACAGATCTACAATGTGGACAGTACCACTTGGATAATCTCCTGTCATGAATGATATCTGGAATGCATCCCAATTCCAAATCCCAGAAGAGATTGTTCATAGTAGTTATAAGAGCCATAGGCAGAACATAAAAGTTCCCTGTCAATATATTGCTCATCTGCTTCCTTGTTATTTTGGAACACAAGTTCATTGATTTTATTTTGAGTGTCATTGAAACTATTGGCAATATCTTGCATGTTATACATGGTATATCTCTCTTCCTGACTAAGCCCATCTACACCATGCAGTAAAGGGGGGTAAAACATCATTCTTCATGCCAGTCTAGAATTTTACTGTTTAGCTTTTAATGGCAGCAAGATCTGCCCTGTTCCAGATGGACATGCCAGTTCTGAAGAGACCAAATATGGTGCCAGTGGTTCCCATAATATCAACAGTGGCACGCCTAGTGTGTCTTATTGTTATTGTTAGGGTTAGGTTGTGGTCAAAATACACCTAAGCATTCAGTAGTATGTGGCCCAGGTACCGGGTCTTGTGTACATGTCTGGTATGCTGCAAGAATGTTTAGTAACATGGTACTATGAAACTTAGACGTGCTTGTTTCAGAGCACATGCCGAATTTGGTCATGTCCCAATGTGTAAGGTTAAAGATAATGGGGATGTGCATGAACTACACATTGTTGACAAGTGTACCTGGAAGTGATGTGGCAGCCAGTCCACTAGCTGGTCCTGGTTCCTGTATGGGGCATTCTGTGAGTTCTGCTTCAGTAGAGGAACTACTGATAAAAACATAGCTTCTGTAGCCATGTAGTGTCGTGTTCAAAAGTCTCTAGCAGAGTCTTCTGGGTAATGATCACAAAAGCTGGGATTGATCAGAGCAGTGAGGTTGTATAAACCAGTATGTTTCCAATTAGCTGTCTGATGAATAGTGTGCCCTTAGGTGCAATTCTGGTATTGGGCCAGCCTTGGAAAGTGCCTTTGGAGAGGCAGACCATGGTGATTTGTTGTCCATTACTGTCAGTCTGCCATTCAATTTGGAGTGATGATTTGTCCAGTGCCACAACCATGGCATTCAGGTAGGCATTAGTGCCTTCCTGAACAGTGATTACTTTGCTGGGAACATCTATGCTGACTCCTTCTGGGATGGTGATAGGTTTGTTGTGTGGGGTGAGGTATCATTCTTCTGCAGGCTGGAGAAGTGAAAGGAGTTGCCTTAGATGTTTGTTGATATCGGATATTGTAGTCATATCCTTGGAATGGACAACAGGAAGTATTCCTGCAAGGAGCAACAAAAGCAAGATGGCTATCTTGCAGGTGCACCTGTAAGGAAGAAAGAAAATGTCAGTAGGTACTATTATGCCTAATGAGGTTAGGAAAATTAATTATTCTCCTATGTATAGCTTAAGCTGATTAACATGTAACCATTTATGAGTAGGTTTCTTCATGCGTAGGAGTCTAACTTGGTAGACGGCTGGACTGAGTTTGTTGATAGTGGGTCCTTCCCATTTGTTGGTGAAGGAATGTGTAGGGTGCACAGTTTTGCATACCATTACTCTGTCTCCCACTTGCCAGTCCACTTCTCGCACGTGTTTGTCAAGGTGAAGCTTAGAACGTTGTTGGGCTTTACCCATGTGGTATGCTACATGCAAGTGGGTCTTGACATTGTCATTTCTGAGTTTTGCAACATAAGTGTCTACAGATGCTGTAACTGCAGTGGGTGTGTTCAGATCAATCAGCAGGTGTTCAGGTAATCTCATGGTTCTACCAGTCATAACCTCAAAGGGTTTAAACTGGGTGGTGGTAAGCAGGATTACCCCTAATTGCCATAAGGAGTAAAGGCAAAAGGGAATCCCAATCCTTGTGATTGTTCTCAATTAATTTGGATAACATGAGTTTTACCCATCTGTTGGCTCTTTCTACCTGACCTGAAGATTGAGGGTGGTAGGGGATGTGAAACTTCTGGTGTACCCCAAGAAGTTTGAGTGTATCTTGCATCAGCACACCTGTAAAGCTGGTTGCTTGATCAGAGTCTACCTTGAGAGGTAGGCCCTACCTGGAAAACGATTGTTCTACCAGGATTTTTGTGGTTGCCTTTGCTGTACTTTTGGGTGTGGGAAAAGCCTCAACCCATTTAGAGAATAGATCGGTGACCACAAGGGTATATTTGTTGTTTTTGCTGGTACTAGTCAATAGTCCAATGAAATCAATTTGAATTGCATGCCAAGGGCCAGATTGTCTCTGGGGAAGTAATTTAGCATTTCTTTTGGTTGGGATTGGATTGTTTTGTGCACAGATTAGACAATTGTTAATGTAGTGCCTAACATCTTTAGTAAGACTGCGCCACTAAGCCACAGTTTTCAGTCTTTTGACTGTGTTGTCCACCCCTGATGTCTACCAGTTGAGGTGTTGTGAACCTGATGAATAAACTTAGATCACAGTGATATGAGGACCACCCACAACCTGTAGTTTAGGTTGTCAGGCTGGTACCATACCAGTTTATCATATGATAAATGCAGTTTTTCTGCATGCTTCCTGTAAGGGTTGTTGGTTGGCAATTCTTGTTCAGTCCCTTTATCCAGGAATCTGAATATTTCTCTTAGCTGTGGATAAGTTTTTTATACTGTGGCTAGATCCAGTGGCATAAAGGTTTGTTTTCTTCACAGCTTCTATGTGTATTGCGGCGAGAGCAACTGGATGAGCCATGTCCCATGTCATTCTTCCCCCCCAACACCCTCCTTGGCAAGGGTGTTGGCTGAGTCATTGAATATATGGTATGGGTCTGACTTTGAGTGAGCCTTCATCTTGTGAAGATACAGTTTGTGTTTAAACTGTTAAACCAGTGTGTGAATGTATACAAAGAGATCTTTGTATTTGACAGGAGTGCCATCAGAAGAGGCAAAGGAGTTTCTCTGCCAGAAAGGTAAAAATTCTGTCAAAGAGCAACAGACCCAGTTAGTCTTTAAAAATGATGGTATCTGCTGTAACGTGATGTACAAGTTCAAGAGCACATGCTACAGCTGCCAATTCTGTGTACTGAGAGGATGTAACACTGCAACATTTGGATGTATGGACAGTGTTACCATTAGCATAATTACAGTTCCCTAGTACTAGCTTTTTGGCAGACAGAAATCTTGCTTTCAGAACAAGGAGCAGCTGACTACAAAACTAGAACTTTTTTCAATAATAGAACACTTCTATCTCAGCAGGAGTCAGTGTCTGTTGGGATTAAGAAAACAGATACTTTATTAGAAGTGGGGGTGTCATTTAGGGTAAAAAGAAAGTCAGGGTGTTTTTCTGTGTTAGGGAAAGGGAGTTTGCTAAGTCAGGAGGGGAGAAGTTAATTGGGGGTGGCTTAGGAGTACAAACACAGATGTCTCCAATTACAGTTCCCTAGTGCTAGCTTTTGGCAGACAGAAATCTTACTTTCAGAGTAAGGAGCAGCTGACTGCAAAACTAGAACTTTTTTGACTAATTGCCCTCCTACCCTACCCTCCCCTCCACCCTCCCACTTCTACTTTTATAGGCACTGGATTTGATTGACAACAGGAACTTCCTGTTTGGCAGTAGGAAGGGAAGGATCACTGAGACACATAGGTTTCGTCATCCTTGAAGGAAAAGACTAGCTCTCCCTCTCCCTAGCTGCTGGAGGTCTGACTCTGAGCAAGGAAGGAGGAGACTCAAAGGAATACAGGAAGTTCCTGTCCCAGAACAGGAAGGGCGAGAGCTGTAAGGGCACATAGGCAGTAGGAAGGAAAAAAAAACAGGGAGGAGAGAGTAAGCATACAGAGCAACAGGAGAGGGGCCACAAAATAAGACATGATGGGAGTGGTGCAGTGCAATGGCTGTGGGGCGGCAGTCTTGTGAGAGACATTCTGGAGGCTGCGATGCTGTCCTATTTGTAGGCACCTCTCTAGTCTGAGGGAGGAGGTTGTTCGTCTCCAGGCTGACTTGGCTAGGATTTGTGAAACCTCCTCCCTCATCCAGCGACCACGATGGCCATCACCGCTACCTCAGAGGTTGCCAAGAAAGAGGAGCGGTTGGACCAAGTTGGGCTCAGAGAGGGAGAGGGTGGTGGGCCAGAGGCGCATTCCTCTAGTTGTACCTTTCCACAAGTTATACGCTGTTCTGGTGGAGAGTGATTCCTCTATGGAGGCACCTGCAGTGGAGACCAAGGAGGATGCTGGGAACCTCCACAAAGGAGACCCACAGGAAGGTGGAATGGGACCCCACAGAGGAACTTCTGGTGGGGGACTCAATCACTGGGGGGAAGAAGGGGAGAGGGAGGTAAGGTGCCTGCCTGGCACCACGGCTTGGAGGGATGGGAAACGAATCCTCAGGATCGCGGAAGCAGCTGCACAATGGAGGGAGCTGGATGTCATTGTCCACCTAGGGACAAATGACCTGGCTGGGAATGGGATCAGAGCAGTGCAAAAGGAGTTTGAAGAGGTGGGGAGGGGCCCTAGACAAGTAGCATGTACGGTAACCTTCTCGGAGGTGCTGCCTGTCTATGGCAAGTGTGATGCTAGGTAGGGTACTCTGCACCATGGGATTCAATGAATGGTTGAAAAACTGGTGCAGAGCTCTCTGGGTTTTGGCTTCATTGGGGACTGGGGGTCCACCTGAAGGGGATACAGGCCTATACTGGTGTGATGGTCTACATCTGTCCAAGAGGGGAACCAAGATCCTAGGTGATGGGTTTAAATGCTTCATTGGCAAACATTTAAACTAGCCAAAGGGGGAGGCACTGAAAAGGAGCAGGGAAAACTCAGCCTCCCCTTACAAAACACAGTAGTTAGAGAGGTAAACACCAAGGTAGAGAAGTCAATAGGAGCAGAACAGGGTAAATGCAGAAAAAGACAGTAGGGAGAGGATGGGCAAAGGGAAGGCCATCAAAAAAAGGAGGGTGATGAGTACCAATGCCTGTAGTCTGTGTAACAAGCTCCCTGAACTAGTGGCCTCAATGGAAGAGGGACACCTAGATATCATGGCAGTCACAGAAACATGGTACACTGAGAACCATGACTGGGATGTCAGCATACCAGGGTACACAAGCTACAGGAGGGACAGGGAGGGTAAAAGAGGAGGAGGAGTCACTCTCTATGTAAGGGAAGGGATCAAAGCAATGAAACTAAAGGATAAGCAAGGAGTAGAGGAGGCACTGTGGGTCACCCTGGAGACAGGATATGGCACCACAATCCACATGGGGGTTGTATACAGACTCCCCATTTCAGGGGGAGGCAATGGACATGGAAATGATAGAAGGCATCCTTAGAATGGCAGATAAAGGGGAGATACTGTTGATGGGGACCTGAATATGCCAGATGTTAACTGAAGCACCTTTGCTGCAGCCACATCCAAGAGCAAGATTATTCTTGATGCCCTACAGATGGCATGCCTCAGACACCAAGTGGTGGAACCCACTCGGGAGGGAGCAATCTTAGACCTGGTACTGTCAAATGAGGATGGAGAAAGGATCTTGGATTTAGAAATGGGTAGCCATCTGGGAACAAGTGACCACCAAATAGTGTGGTTCACGATAAACACAGCCATAGAGTCAAGCCACACAAAAACAAGTGTATTGGACTTTAGGAGGGCTGACTTTGGGAAAATGGGAAAGTGCCTCAGAAAAGCACTAGCATATATGCAAGAAGGTGGGGTGGAGGAACAATGGAGAAAAATCAAAACAGCCATCACAGAGGGAACACGCCTTTGTGTGAAGCAAATCAACAAAGCAAAATGAAGGAAAAAAACACTATGGTTCTCAAGAGGTGGTGGGGAAGGTTTAGGAGAAAAAGGTAGCATTCAGGAAGTATAAGGAAACTCGGAGCAGGACAGAGAACTGTACCAGTTAAAGCAGAAGGAAGCAGGGAAGCAGTCAGAATAGCAAAGGCCCAAACTGAGAGAAAGCCAACTCTGTCAAGAAGGGGATAAAATCTTTATAGGTAAATTAGGAGCAAAGAAAGACCAAGGGAGGGATGGTGAGGCTTAATAAAGGGAAGGGAGGAGGGTGGGCAGAGGTGGACAGTGAAAAGCAGGGATACTGAATGAATACTTCTGCTCAGTATTCACAAAAGAAGAGGTGTGGGAGGTACCTAAATCAAAGAATAGAAGCACTCTGGATAGGGAGGTCAATACTAGTCCATTTACAGAAGAAAGGGTTCTGAAAGAACTCTTAAAACTGAAGGTGGACAAAGCAGTGAGGCCTGATGGGATTCACCCAAGAATTCTAAAAGAACTAAGGGTAGAACTAGTCACACCACTGACTACCCTTTTTAACAAATCATGGGAGGATGGTGTGGTACCTGAGGACTGGAAGAGGGTGGATGTGATTCCACTTCACAAAAATGGGAGCAAGACAGATGCAGGAAACTACAGACCTGTTAGTTTGACCTCAGTGGTAGGCAAAATGATGGAATGACTTCTGAAAGAAAGAATTGTTGAGTTCCTAAAGGTCAGTGGCACAGGACCCAAAGCAGCATGGATTCACAGCAGGAAGGTCATGTCAGATGAACCTAATAGATTTCTTTGACTGGGTGACCAAGTAGTAGACCAGGGAGGGCTGTGGACATGGCCTACCTAGGCTTTAGCAAGGCATTTGACACAGTCCCACATAGAAGATTAATATGCAAGTTAGCAAGCCTTGGAGTGGGTCCCAAAGTGGTAGCCTGGCAGAAAATTGGCTGGACAACAGGACGAGAGGGTAATAGTAAACGGAGTTCACTCTGAAGAAAGGGGATTACTAGCAGGGTACCACAGGGTTCAGTACTGGAACCGTCCACTTTAATGTCTTTATGTGACATTGCAGAGAGACTGAAGGAAAAGCATGTCTCTTTGCAGATGACACAAAGATCTACAAGAGGGTCAATACAGAAGGTGGGTGGAAAAGATGAAAAGGACTTGGCAAGGTTGGAGGGAATGGTCAAATGTATGGCAGCTTAGATTCAATGCAAAGTGCAAAGTAATGCACCTGGAAACAAAACCCAGGGAAGAGTACACAATGGGGTGAGATACTAACAACTACAAAATGGAAAGGGAACTGGAGGTAGTCACATCAGATAACCTTAAGGTGGGCAAGCAATGTGAGAAGGCAGTAAGGAGGGCTGGTGGGATACTGGGAAGCATAGGGAGAGGCATCACCAGTAGAAAACATTAGTTATTATCCTCTGTACAGACAGTTGGTGAGACCCCATCTGAGTTCTTGTGCAGTTCTGGAGATCCCATCTCCGCAAGGACATAGACAGAATGGAGGCTGTCCAGAGGGGGGCAACTAAAATGGTGCAGGAGCTGCACCAGAAGACATACGAAGAGAGATTAAAGGAGCTTAATATGTATACCCTCGAGGAGAGGAGGGACATGATAGAAACTTTCAAGTACCTCAAAGGAATCAATAAAGTCCAAGAGGGTAGCATCTTTTAGAAAATTAGATGTACAAGAACAAAGGGGCACAATCTGAAGATAGAGGGGTGATGGCTCAGAGGTAATGTAAGGAGGTATTTTTTCATGGAGAGGGTTGTGGATACATGGAACAGCCTTCCTGAGGAGGTGGTGGAGTCAAAAACAGTGGGGGAATCCAAGAATGCATGGGACAGACATAAGGCAATTCTAGTGAGAGGTAGGAGGAAGTTGGCTGTTCGTTAACTAGGATCTGCAGCTTATCCATTAGGTAGGGGAAATGGGCAGACTAGGTGGGCCAAGCAGTCCTTATCTGCCATCAAATTCTATGTTTCTGTGTTTCTAGGACAAAGGATCAGCACTCCAAATCCAGCTACCTGTTCCACTTGGTCATATGAGGCAGAGCCAGAGCCATCGGTAAAAATGTGATGCAGTGAAGTGTCTGCGAGGATTCTCAGGGTAGCAGGAAGAAAGGGGCCTAGATCAGGAGGCCGAAGTCCACAGTCATGGGGGTCCTTATATACAGGAGACCATGGGCCAAGATTGAAGGTATTTTGGCAGTGTGGACTCGTATGTCACAGTCCTGCAAGAGAAGAGACCAATGTGTTAGTCTGGTATTGGACTCAGTACCATCCTTGACTCTGTCTGATAGCAAACAGTTGGTGGGTGTGTGATTTGTGTGCAACACAATGGGTGAATACCCTATAATGTACATGAAATGCTTCACAGCCCAGTAGGTAGCCAGAAGGTTTCTTTCACAGGTATTGTATTTTAGTTCTACTAGTGAGAACATCTGGGAAGCATAGATGATGGGTCTAAGAGTCCCATTCACCTTTTGGGCCAGCACTGCTGACATGGCAGTGTCAGAGGTAACAGTTTCCAGATGGAAAGGCAGTGCTGTTTTGGATTGACCAAAGCTGGAGCAGAGGCCAAAGATTGTTTCAGTAGGGTCACTACATTGGTGTGAACAGGACCTTATGTCCATAGGACATCTTTCTTAAGGAGCTTATACAGAGGGGCAGCTTTTTGTGCAACATCTCAGATGAAATCCCTGGAATAGTTAACCATTCCCAGGAAACGTCTAAGTGTGGTCACACTTGTGGGTAGTGGCAAATCTTGTAGGCCTTGGATCTTGTTCCAGGCTGGGCTACTGCCTTATTCAGTGATGCACAGACCAAGATAGATAACATCTTTCTAGCAAACGTGTGCCTTTGCAAGGTTGCACTTGAGGCTGGCTCTCTGCAAGAGAGTCAGTAGTTCATCCAGGAGGTCAAAGTGCTCCTCCTTAGTGGTGGTGGCTAAAAGTAAATCATCTACATATTGCAGCAGACACTGAGGGGTAGAGAAACCCTATAAGGCATCCATCATGTGTAGATGGCAAAGGGAGGGGCTGTTGTGAAAGCCCTGTTGGGGACAAGTCCATGTGTACTGGCGGCCCTTAAGATGAAAGCAAACTTGTATTGGCTTTCATGGTCAAGAAGAAGTGACCAAAACCCATTGGAGATGTCAAGGGCACTAAACCAGGTATGGTCTGATGTCAGCAATTTAAGCACATCTGGTGCTGATGCTACTATAGGGGATTAGCTAGGAGTGATTTAATTAAGTTTCCTACAATCAATAGTGAGTCTCCAAGAGTTGTTGGGCTTCTTCACAGGCCACATTGGCGAGTTGAGGGTTGAGACACAAGGCTTGATAACACCTTGTTGAAGGAGTGGCTGAATGGTTTCTCTGAGTGATGGTAAGGCTTCTGCAGGAAAAGAATACTGTCTTTGCCTGATAGGCTCAGGGCCTGGAACTTCAATGCTGGTTTGCATTCTTTCACAATCATGTGCTTTTGCAAAAACATCTAGGTGCTTCTGCAAAATGGGTAGGAGTTCCTTGAAGAACTCATGAATTTGGAATAGAGCTATGATGTCATATTCCTTGTCGTTGACAAAATAGCAGCCACAACATGAATCTGGGATCATGACTGCATGGCATTGTCCTTTGCTTTGGATCAAAAGTCAATTACTAAGTCTATTACCCAGCCATGTAATGCTGTTTTGTTTTTTTTTTTAATTTATTTAAGTCTTAGATACACCTTTGAGTGGATGCTTGTTGAGAGGTTCTATGTCATGTACATAAAACAACAAGGCAAGGAACTGAGGAAAATATACAGATAAAACATCGAGAGTACATTAAACAGAAAAGGAGAATATTAACATTAGGGTACGTAAATCCATGCAGAACATGTAAACTGTGGTGATATGCAAAGTATGCCTGCATCAGAGGAGAGTAGGGGAAGGTGGGTGGGGTAAGCAGGACAGAGTGAGAAGGGGGGTTAGGGCTGGGACAAGATGGGGTAAAGAGGCTGAGGTGAGGCTAACTGCTGAGGTTCAGGGAAGTGCTGGAAGTAGTCAGTAGGTGCACAGGATGATTCGGATGTTGCACCTGCAGTACTCATATGAATAAGGTGTTGGCGCAATTTGAGTTTGATGGATCCAAGCAGAGTGGTGCCAGAGATATCAAGTGGTAGTGCGTTTGTCCAGAGTGGTGCCCAGTATGCGACGGCATGTTGTGCCATGGATGTTTGGCATCTGGGTACGTAGAAAGTTTGTGTGGATTTAGTTGTGGGGAAAGCAGGTTCTGCACTCCAGGAGGAAGCTGGTTTAGTGTGATCATTTTGATGAGAAGGCAGGCTTGATATCTTATTCTGTCATTAAGCTGTAGCCAGCCAGCATGGGTATAGAGCTCACAGGTATGGGTTTGTTTACGTGCATTAGTTAGCAGGTGGCAGGCTTTATTTAGGGCAACAGAGATGTGTTGGCATGCCGAGTCAGTTGTGGATCTGTATATTACCAGTCCATAATCTGCAAGGGATACAATTGAGCTGTTATTTACCAGGTTGAGGGCTTCGTGGGTGAGGCAATGCCTGTGTCGGTAGAGGATGCTGATTCTGATGTTGAATGCTTTGGCAGTGTTGTCGATGTGCTGCATGAAGGACATGGCAGAGTCAGTTGTTACTCCCATGTATTAGAAATGAGGGACGAGTTCCAGGGTGCTGCCACTGACATTCCGAATTGCCAAGGGGTAGTTTCTTGTTTGTTTTGTGCTGTGGCATAGAGCATGGTTTTCATCTTTTTATAATTCATGACCAATTTTTGTTCTTTAAACCATTTTTCAGCTGAGGTGAAGCCGTTTTGGAGATCTTTTTCGAGGAGTTCTGGGCGCTGATTGCTGGTGAAGATTACCGCATCCTCTGCATATATATAAGAGCATGCAGCATTGGCAAGCTGCTGGTATGTTGTTTAGGAAGATACTGAATAGCAACAGTCCCACTATAGACCCTTGGAGTACTCCATATATGACAAGTTGGCTTTCAGATAGGACTTCCCCAATCCTGACTTGTTGGGAGCGGAGGCACAGGTAGCTGCTAAACCATTCCACGGTTTCTGTTGTGAGTCCAATTTCAGAAAGCTATTCTAGGAGAAAGGCATGATGAACCATGTCAAATGCCTTTGATAGGTCAATGAAGTATGCCACTACTAGGAGGCCTTGGTCCAAGGTGTTATTGATATATCTGTGAATTCTAGAAGGGTTGTGGACTTTGACCACCACAGAATCCATGTTGTTCTGGGCAGAGGAGCTTGTATTGGTTAAGATACTCCATCATCTGGTCAGCCCGATCCAGTCCAGAGACCTTAGAGAGTGGAGGGAGTATGGAGATTGCTCTGTAATTGCTGAGTGCTGTTCGGTCCACATTTTTATACACAGGGGTCATTGTGTCAGACTTCCATCTTTACGGGAATTGCGAGTGGCAGAGGGAGAGGTTAATTAATTTTGTTAGCAGTCCAATTATTTCATCTAGGGCCAGATGTATGAATTTTGGGTCCAGTGAATCCCCACTATGCCTTGGTTTTCCTAGGACCTTCATTACGTATTTTCGTGCGTTTGCTTCAGAAACTGTTTGGAAGCGGAAAGACAGATGGTTGGGAGGTGGTGTAGAAGCCCTTGTAGAGACTCTTGGTTAGGGGCATTAAAGAAGTCAGCCGGAGAACACTACTGAGGTCAGTAAATGCCTGATTCAGTGAGCTGGCAGTGAGTAAGGGTTTACAGTAGAACCACCCTCGACAGTGAGCATAGCAGGAGGTGTTTTGGATCCTCCCTGTATCCTGTAGGTTTGCCCAGAAGGACTTGCTGCTGTTCCATGAGATGGTAAGGGCTTCTTTATAGTATTTACTCTTCACCTGTCTGATCGCTTTGTACAGTCATTACAAGCCTTTTGTAATGTTGACATTCACTGCAGAGCCCTGTGATCTAGCTTTTAGCCAGTATTGGTCTCTCTTAAGTCTAGTAGTGCCAGTAGGTCGGGTAATCCAGGGGTTAATGGGGCCTTTGGCTTTCCTCATTTTGACAGGGGCGTGTTTGTCACAGACCGCGTAAATTTTGATATAAACAGGTCAAGCGCTGTGTCCACATCTTTGATTCTCCAAGGCCTGACCAGTTGATGAGTTTGAGGTCGGCCTTTAGTAGAGGCAGATGGCCCTTCAAGAGCAGCCAATTTTTTATGGTTCTGGTTTGGGGCTTGCCGTAGTTATTTCTCCATAGACATTTGACAGGAGTGGTCACTCAGGCCATCCAGGAGAATGGTAAGGTCAGAGATGTGCGCAGGGCGGTTTGTGAGGACCCAGTCCAGTAGTGTGCTGGTGCCAGTCTTATAGTTGATTCTAGTCAGAATCTTCACCAGTTAGGAGAAATGGATCAGGGGAGAGTGTCCCATTGCGGGTAGATGTAGGTGAGTGCCAGTTAATATGTAAGTCTCCTAATAGTACTATCTCAGAGTTTAGGCTCAGTGTGCTAATATAGTCCAGTAGGTTGCTGGCGCCGGCCTGAGACCATTTTGGTGGAATATAAACTGAGAATATGATGAGCACACTGTTGTGGGCCCCTAGCAGCAGTTTGATGGCTAGGGCTTGCAGGGCAGCACTGTTACATGGCAGGGGTATTATATGACCCTGGAGGTGGTCTTTGATGTAGATGATACAGCCCCTGCCTTTTTTTGATTGTCAGTCTAGACTGTAAAGGGTGTAGCCAGGCAGAGTGATGGCCATGTCGGATATCTTTGGGGATAGCCAAGTTTCCACGATGGATAACTGTGTTATGCTGAGTGACCCAGGCCTTTAGGCAGTCCAGTTTGGGGAACAGGCTGCAGATGTTTTGAGAGGCAAGCACAAGCCCAGGGGTTTTCTGCAAAGGAGCATTGTGGTTTGCTGTAGGACTAGGGATGTGATGCACATTGCCATACATCAGTAGTAAGAGTAGTAAAAGTAGACATAGGAGATGTTCCTGAATAATTTTTATAGCTGCGTCACTGCCTTTTACTGGTCACTCTGGCTTTTGCATGCTGTACTTGGATTATGAAACCATTGAGTAGTGGCACCTTAGACAGGTCATATGCTGGGAGCTCATTTCCTGTTTTAGTGTAGGGTAGTTTATGAAGGTTGTGGGAATCCTCAAGTGGCAACGAGGTTGTGGTTCCGTATTCATTTAGAATTACCCTCTCCTGGGAAGTCGGATAGTATTTGTGGTGTCCACTGTGAATGCTCTGAGTGGCGATAAAGGTGATTAAGATAAGACTTTGCAAGGCACGGGTATGAGATGGTGCTACTGTTGAACACACCGTGATGCCGGTAACCGGCATTTGAGAAGGTGGTGGTGTAGTTCTTCCCTTCACGGAAGGGGCTAGGCTAATTTCTATCTGGGGATAGCGCCTAGTTCAGGCCTTAGAGCGGGTGTGGGTTGAGGTGTTTCAGTTCAGTAGGTCAGATGGCTGAGACGGCCTTACTGGTAGCTTTGTATAGGATGCCAATGGGGAAGTGGACACTTAGTGAGTTACAGGAGCAACAGTGAGTTCAGTGCTAGGAAGTCAATTTCTAGGATGCTGGACGATGACATAATATCATGAGGTCAAATTGAAATCTGTGGTAAGGGTCCCCAATACCACAGGAAGTACAATGGAGTGGTAGGTGAGCAGTGTAGTACTATCTACACCTTGTGCATTGGTCCTCCATCCAGTGGACCAGGAAGAAGAGGATGGGTCTTCAACATGTAATACAGATATGGCTGCTACTGTATCCAGAAGTACAGTAAGTTGGCGGCCCCCGACCGTAGCCTTCGTACAAGGCCATCTGTTTGCATCAATGGTGATATTATTTACAATATGGACTGGGGCCTGTAATAGTCAATCTGAACTATCATCTTTAGGCGGGTCCTGGAATCGTAGGCCTGCGGGGTCCCGCTGGGCCTCTTCCAGGTCCTGTATGGGATACAGGTGCTCTTGGGTAGTTCTGGCAGCAGCAGACAAGGGATTGGAGTTTTGGGCAGTTGCGGCTTGGCCAGAGGAAGTTCCGGCATCTACTTGGCCTGATGGAGGCAGGGCTGCAGGTGCAAGTACTGCTACGGCCTGTTTTGGAATGGACTTTGCTACTGACTGAACTTTTCCAATAATTTTCTGGAGGTTTTTATTTTCCTCCACTATCTGGTTGTAGAAAGGGCCTGATCAGTAATTACAATTGTCCTGATTGCTATTTTGGTTAGAATTATTCCAGCTCTTTTGCTGGTTCTTAGGGTTGTTTGTCATTGGAGTGTGTGGCCTTGCCATCCTGGGCCTCGCCTTCCACCACATAATGGGTTGTGGGCTTGCTGGCAGGTTGTACCATGGCCACCTTGGCTTTCGAGCTGGAATTGAGATCTTGAGGTAGAGTTGGTAAACCTGCTCCAGTCTCATGAGGATGTCAATGAACTTGTCGGTTCGAGGAAAACACAGGTTCAACCTTGTCACGATTGCTGGAAGCATGTTCTGAATGAACAAGGATTTGTACTCAATCTGTTCCCTATCTGCTCCCTCCTGTGAGAGAGACTTGCCAGTGCATTAGGCCAACCATAACCGCTGATGGTATGATGCTGGTCTTTCCTTGGCATACTGTTTGACAGGGTAGGCCAGCATGACGCCGACCACGCCTGGTGCGTGAGCAGCAATGAGTTCAGCAGCTACATCATTAAACATTGCATCCACAGCTTGGTGGATTGCTTCTGGGAGTTTTGCCCAGAGGCCTGGGTCAACAGTCTTCCGGGAGGCTAAGCATTTCACACTTAGAATGGACCTTCTCCAAATGACAACTGAGGTTATTGCCCATGCAGCCTATATTCTCAGTGATCTTCTGAACATAATGGGCTGCCTGGAGGGGGGATTATTGGAAACTACTGGACGCAGATCAGGGAAGGGATTGGAGCATGCGCCGCGAATGGCAGCCTCTGCTGCAGCATCTTCCACAGTGTGGAACATCGATTCACGAGTAGCAGCTTCTTTCAACATTTGTTCCATGTTTTCTTGAAAGATTTATTTTTGCTCCTCTGTCATCTCGGTTCTGGCAAGGGCTGCATCAATCATTTGATAGATCTCAGTTCTATCCTCCTTTTTAAGAACAGCAGTCAAAGGTGGATACCTTCAACCTCCCCCGGTGTCATGGGGGTCGCCATCTTGGCTTTGCACATGAAAGTTACCATATTTCTCATTACGTAGGGTCACACTATCATAGCATAGGGGGAATGCCATCTTGTGGGTGGCATGTGTGAGAAGCGCCATTTTGAAGATGCAGCTGGACAACACCATCTTGGGTGGTTTTGTCATTGCCTGATGACACAATGTCGATGGGGATGTAATGAACTCCACCCATTGCTTTGATGTGACCAGTCAACACCTCTCGTTGATGACAGTTTCGCCATCTTCGCTCTACACCTCTTGTGACTAACTTTTGCATTGTTCTACCCAACACCTCTTGTAATCTCTTTCTGTAACACCATATGAGGCGCTGAGTTCACAATTGTCCCTAAGCTCCCTGTCCAATTCACCACTTACCCTTTTCAGATCCTCTTGAAACTCCTCATTCTCATCTCATAATGTGTCATTTGTTTCACTCAACAAATCATTCATTTGAAATATCTGCCTCTTATCCTGCTTCAGCCTATCACAATCCTGCCTCAACACAGATAACTTTTGTGCATTATTCTGTACAGCACAGCTCAAAAGTGTCTCATTCTTACTGCGCAGAGACTAAAGTTCTTTATCCAATCTCTGCTCTTTCCTAACCATTTCAGTTGCCTGCAAGCCCAACTCTTTTTTTTTTTTTTTAGAGTGGAGTTTTCTAGTTCAAGGGAATTAAACCTCAATTTGGAGGCTTTGAGAGCAGCATAAAGAGCTGTGACCAACAGCCCTTTTAACGTTTGCTTTTTGGCTGTTTGCCTCGTCTCCTAGTACTGGATTGAAATCC
This sequence comes from Neoceratodus forsteri, assembly GCA_016271365.2. Taxonomy (NCBI): domain Eukaryota; kingdom Metazoa; phylum Chordata; order Ceratodontiformes; family Ceratodontidae; genus Neoceratodus; species Neoceratodus forsteri. The sequence continues at coordinate 949,473,098 of CM028130.1, forward strand.
CCAGCATGGGGTTGTAGAGGATTTCACTTCCAGTATGAAGTCACTCCAACCTCCATGGAAAGCAAGAAAATTAGAGACATCAAGTCTTGGGTCAGCACAGATATTGGACATGTTAGGGAAACTTTAAATAACCCGTCAGTGGTGCCCCACCTGTGTATCAATCCACAGTGGTTAAACCAAAAGACGGTTGGGCGTCTGTACTCATGCAATCTGCTGTGAAACGAGGTGAGACGGCATTGCACTTGTCTGGTGTGCAGCCAGACTTTGCAGGGTGTTACAGAGTAAAAGAACAGGTGAGGCGATATGGGGGTGTACACCTGCTTACTACCCATTAGAATGCCAGTGAAAGTGGGGTTCTCTGTTAGCTTAGACCACCTGCACATGGTCGACAAAAATGTAAAAGGTGAATCACCTCTCAGGTTCTTGGTGGTAATAAACCAACAGAAGAAACAACAGACAAATGGTATAAGCTGTAATAAACTTGTTTATTACACAAAAGCAGACATATGCCCTAATCAGAGCCTTACCAGTAGACATTGGAAGCCAAAGCTTCCTGTACCCTAGGATATGAAGACAGTCTCAGAGAAAATCGTTATACAGAAACTTTATACTGATAATTACCATGGAAACTTGTCCTTTGTTCATATATTAGATATACAGAATGGGCCCTACTGGCCAAAATTAGGTGGCTCCACAGTTGAAAGTTATACATTTTTGTAAAGTCAGCTAAAAAGTGTGAATACAAAGAACTCACAAAATACAGAGATAAGACAAATAAGTGCAGTGTTACATAAATCTTCATGATGGCAGTGCAGTCTGTGTAATACAGTACGACTTCTCAGAAGATAGCTTACATAGAATTATACAAAGAATACAAAATGTATTCTTGGTACATCACTTATACGTTTCCAATAATCACAGTAATAATTACTTAATAATGTCCCTGATATCTTGCTCTTATATGGTAAGTATCCACACCATAATAGGTTAGTACTGATTATGGCTCATTGGAGCCGCGATTAGGTAATATTGTAGATGCTGTCAGCGGTGTATAGTGGGTTGCCAATATGGGTGAGGGGACCAATTGTAACAGAAGGGTGGGTAAATTCTGGACTGGATCAGGCAGATGGAAGGGCGGGTAGATATACACTGGTGGATCAGGCAGGTAAAAGGGTGAGTAAATACACACTGGTGGAACAGACAAATGGAAGGGTCGGCAGGTACACACTAATGGATCAGGCAGATAGAAGGGTAGGTAAATTCTGGACTGTATAAGGCAGATGGAGGGGCAGGTAGATATACACTGGTGGCTCAGGCAGGTAAAAGAGTGAGTAGACACACTGGATTAGGCAGATGGAAGGGCAGATAGATGCACACTGGTGGATCAGGCAGATGGAAGGCCGAGTAGATACACACTGGTGGATCAGGCAGACAGAACAGTGGGTAGATACACACTGGTGGATCAGGCAGATGGAATGGTGGGTAGATGCGCACTGGTGGATCAGGCAGATGGAACGGCGAGTAGATACACACTGTTGGGATCAGGCAGATGGAAGGATGAGTAGACACACACTGATGGATCAGGCAGATGGAAGGGTGGGTAAATTCTGGACTGGATGAGGTAGATGGAAGGATGGATAGATATACATTGGTGGATCAGGCAGGCAAAAGGGTGAGTAGATACACACTGGTGGAACAAGCAGATGGAAGGGGGGTAAATTCTAGATTGGATCAGGCAGATGGAAGGCAGAGAGATACACTGGTGGATCATGCAGATGGAAAGGCAGATAGATATACACTGATGGATCAGGCAGATGGAAGGGTGGGTAGATTTTGGACTGGATCAGGCTGATGGAAGGGTGGGTAGATATACACTGGTGGATCAGGCAGGTAAAGGGTGAGTAGATACACACTGGATTAGGCAGATGGAAGTGCGGATACGCTGATGAATCATGCAGATGGAAGTGCGATAGATGCACACTGGTGGATCAGGCAGATGGTAGGGTGGTAGATACACACTGATGGATTAGGCAGATGGAACAGCAGGTAGATACACACTGGTGGATCAGGTAGATGGAACAGCAGGTAGATACACTGTGGTGAATCAGGCAGATGGCACGGTGGGTAGATACTCATTGGTGGATCTGGCAGATGGCACGGTGGGTAGATGCACACTGGTGGATCATGCAGATGAAATGGTAGGTAGATACATAATGGTGGATCAGGAAGATAGAAGAGTGAGATTATGTAGACTGGTGTATCAAGCTAATGGAAGAGTGGGGTAGATATACACTAGTGGATCAGGGAGATGGAAGGGTGGGTAGATATTAAGTGATGGAACAGACAAAATGGCACGAGAAACAGACTTCTGGATGAGAATGATTGAAGGATAGCTAGCAATAGACAGGTGGATCAGGCAGATGGAAGGGTATGTAGCTATAGTCTGGTGGATCAGACAAACTGAAGAGTTGGTAGATGCAGACTGGAGGACCTGGAAGCTGAAGGGTGAGTAGGTACAGACTGGTGAATCAGACAGCTGGTGGAGTGGGTCAAAATGCACTGGTGTATTAGCTGGAATGGTGGGTGGATACAGACTGATGGTTTAGGGAGCTAGAAGGGTGGGTAGATATAGATCGAATCTAGAAACATAGAATTTGATGGCAGATAAGGACTGCTTGGTCCACCCAGTCTGCCCATTTCCTACCTACTGGTAAGCTGCAGATCCTAGTTAACCAGCAGTCTACTTCTTCTTACCCCACCCCTAGAATGGCCTTATGACTGTCCCATGCATGCTTGAATTCCACCACTGTTTTTGACTCCACAACCTTCTCCGAAGGCTGTTCCATGCATCCACAACCTCTCTGTGAAAAAATACTTCCTTAAATTACCTCTGAGCTGCCCCCTCTATCTTCAAATTGTGCCTCCTTGTTCTTGCACACCTCTTTTTGAAAGATGCTACCCTCTTGGACTTTGTTGATTCCCTTGAGGTACTTGAATGTTTCTATCATGTCCCCTCTCCTCCTTTCCTCGAGGCTATACAATTAAGCTCCTTTAGTCTCTCTTCATATGTCTTCCAGTGCAGACCCTGCACCATTTTAGTTGCCCTCCTGGACAGCTTCCATCCTGCCTATGTCTTTATGGAGATTGGGTCTCCAGAACTGCACGCAGTACTCCAGATGGGCTCTGACCAGCTGTCTGTACAGAGGGATAATAACTTCCTGTTTTCTACTGGTGATGCCTCCTATGCATCCCAGTATCCCCCAGCCTCCTTGCTGCCCTCTCACATTGCTTGCCCACCTTTAGGTCATCTGATATGACTACCCCAGGTCCCTTCCATTTTTGTTGTTGTTAGTATCTCACCCCCCATTGTGTACTCTTCCCTTGGGATTTTGTTTCCCAGGTGCATTACCTTGCACTTCTTAGCATTGAATCTAAGCTGCCATACATTTGACCATTCCTCTAATCCTTGCCAAGTCCCTTCTCATCCTTTCCACCCCACCTTGTGCATCAACTCTGTTGCAGATCTTTGTGTCATCTGCAAAGAGACATACTTTTCCTTCCAGTCCCTCTGCAATGTCGCTTATAAAGACATTGAAGAGGACCGGTCCTAATACTGAACCCTGCGGTACCCCACTAGTAACCCCCTTTTCTTCTGAGTGGACTCCATTTACTATTACTCTCTGTGTCCTGTTCTCCAGCCAATTCTTTACCCAGGCTGTCATCTTGGGACCCACTCCCAGGCTGGCTAACTTGTATATTAATCTTTTGTGTGACTGTGTCAAATGCCTTGCTAAAGTCTAGGTAGGCCATGTTCACAGCCCTCCTGATCTACTACTTTGGTCACCCAGTCAAAGAAATCTATCAGATTCATCTGGCATGACCTTCCCACTGTGAATCCATGCTGCCTAGGGTCCTGTGCCCCTCTGGCCTCTAGATACTCGACAGTTCTTTCCTTCAGAAGTGATTCCATCATTTTCCCTATCACTGAGGTTAAACTAACAGGTCTGTAGTTTCCTGCTTCTGCCTTGCTCCCACTTTTGTGAAGGGGAATCACATCTGCCCTCCTCCAGTCCTCGGGTACCACCCCATCCTCCCATGATTTGCTAAAGAGGGTAGTCAGTGGTGTCACTAGTTCTACCTTTAGTTCTTTTAGAATTCTAGACGAATCCCATCAGGCCCCATTGCTTTGTCCATCTTCAGTTTTAAGAGTTCTTTCATAACCCTTTCTTCTGTAAATGGCTGGTATCAACTTCTGTATCCAGAGTGTTTCTACTGTTTGTTTTAGGTACCTCCCTCTTCATTTGTAAATACTGAGCAAAAATATTTGTTTAGTATCTCTGCCTTTTCACAGTCTCCTCTGCCCACCCTCCCTCCCTTTATTAAGCCTCACTATCCCTCCTTGGTCTTCCTTTGCTCCCAGATGTACCTCATAAAAGGTTTTATCCCCTTCTTAACTGAGTTGGCTATCTTTTCCTCGGTTTGGGCCTTTGCTGTTCTGACTGCCTTCCCAGCTTTTTGCTTTAACTGATACAGTTCTTTGTCCTGCTCCTTCTGCATTCCTTGTACTTCCTGAATGCTTCTTTTCTCTTGAACCTTCACTGCCACTTCCTTTGAGAACCATAGTGGTTTCTTACATCATTTTGTTTATTTGCTTCACACAAAGGCTCGTACTCTGTGATGGCAGTTTTTATTATTCCCATTGTTCTTCCACCCTCCTTCCTGCCCATTTGCTAGAGCATTCCTAGGCACCCCCCAATTTAGCAAAGCCAGCCCTCCTAAAGTCCAGTACTTTTGCCTTTGTATGGCTTGACTCTATTGCTGTGTTTATTGTGAACCATACTGTTCGATGGTCGCTAGTTCCCAGATGGCTACCCACTTCTACATCTGTGATCCTCTCTTCATCTCCATTTGAGAGAACCAGGTCTAAGATTGCTCCCTCTCAGTGGGCTCCAATACTAGCTGTCTAAGGCATGCCCCCTGTAGGGCATCTAGAATAACCCCACTCTTCAAAGTGGCTGCTGCAACTGCACTCCAGTTAACATCTGGCATATTCAGATCACCCATCAGCAATATCTCCTTTTTCTGCCATTCTAAGTATACTTTCTATCATTTCCTTGTCCATTTCCTCCCCGAGAAAGGGTGTATACAACCCTATGCGGATTGTGGTGCCATTGCCTGTCTCCAAATTTACCCACAGTGCTTCTTCTCCTTCCTGTTTACCCTTTTGTTCAGTTGCTTTTATTACTTCCCTTATGTAAAGAGCTACTCCTCCTCCTCTTTTACCCTCCCTGTCCCTCCTGTAGATAGTGTATCCTGGTATGTTTACGTCCATGTCATCTGACAGCTAAAAGAATGGGTAGCTAGACTGGTGGATCAGACAGCTGGAAGGGTGGGTGGATAGACTGGTGGATCAGACAGCTGGTAGGGTGAAGTGGGTAGATACAGATTGATGGATAAGACTAACTTTGTAAGAACCACTAATTGCAAACTCATGAAGTAGAAAGGGTGATGAAATTGTGATCATAAAAAAAGAAACCCACAGGACAGATGTTGGGTGACTGTGAAGTGGCGGACAAAACACAGAGTTGGTGAAAAATGTCTAAGTGGGAGGACCCAGAGGGTGGTCCTAAATGGTGAACCTTCATGAGGGGATTCCTGAATAGGGAGCCCTGGGGATTGGTTCTCTTTAACAAATTTTTCTAGTGGCGTGGATATGGTTCACTTATCCACAGTTCCAGTGGAACGATATTGGCTGTAATGTCTTTAAACTAAGCTCCTCCCACCACCTGGGTGGTATATCCCCCCAACTCTGCCCTGTGATATAAAATCTTTCCGCTGGAAGAGCAGGTCACCTCCTTTGTGTTTCCGCTTAGGATTTTTTTTTTAAACCAGCAGAGATGCTAAGCTGAGAGCTTGTTTACAGGTGTGACCTGGGAGCACAAGGAACATAGAAACATAGAATTTGACAGCAGATACGGACCACTTGGCCCACTCAGTATGCCCATTTCCCTACCTGATGGATAAGCTGCAGATTCTAGTTAATCAACAGCTTACTTCCTCCTGCCCCCCACTAGAATTGCCTTATGCCTGTCCCATGCATTCTTGAATTCTCCCACTGTTCCTGACTCCACAACTTCCTCAGGAAGGCTGTTCCATGCATCCACAACTCTCTCTGTGAAAAAATACTTTCTAACATTACTTCTGAGCCATCCCCCCTCTATCTTCAAATTATGCCCCCTTGTTCTTGCACATCTCTTCTTCTGAAAGATTCTACCCTCTTGTACCTTGTTAGTTCCCTTGAGATACTTGAAAGTTTCTATCATGTCCCCCTTCTCCCTCCTTTCCTCAAGGGTATACATATTAAGCTGCTTTAGTCTCTCCTCGTATGTCTTCTGGTGCAGACCTTGCACCATTTTGGTTGCCCTCCTCTGAACAGCCTCCACTCTATGTCTTAGAAACATAGAAACATAGACTTTGACGGCAGATAAGGACCACTTGGCCCACCCAGTCTGCCCATTTCCCTACCTACTGGATAAGCTGCAGATTCTAGTTAACCAACAGCCTGCTTCCTGCAACCCACCACTATAATTGCTTTGTGTCTGTCCCATGCATGTTTGAATTCCCCCACTGTTTTAGACCCAACGATCTCCTCAGGAAGGCTGTTCCATGTATCCACCACTCTCTCCATGAAAAAGAATTTCCTCACATTACCCCTGAGCCATCCCCCCTCTATCTTTAAACTGTGCCCCCTTGTTCTTACACATCTCTTTTTCTGAAAGATGCTACCCTCCTGGACTTTGTTGATTCCCTTGAGGTACTTGAATGTTTCTATCATGTCCCCCTGTCCCTCCTTTCATCAAGGGTATACATATTAAGCTCTCTCAGTCTCTCCTCATATAGTTCCTGATGTAGACCCTGCACCATTTAGTTGTCCTCCTCTGGACTGCTTCCATCCTGTCTATGTCCTTGTGAGATGAGGTCTCCAAACTGCACACAGTACTCCAGATGGGGTCTCACCAACTGTCTGTATAGAGGGATAACCACTTCCCTTTTTCTATTTGTGATGCCCTTCCTATGCATCCCAGTATCCCCCGGCTCTCCTTACCGACTTTTCACATTGCTTGCCCACCTTTAGGTCATCTGATATGACTACCCCCAGGTCCCTTTCCATCTTTGTTCCCTTTGCGGAGATGGGGTCTCCAGAATTGCACGCAGTACTCCAGATGGGGTCTCACTAACTGTCTGTAGAAAGGGATAACTTCTTGTTTTCTACTGTTTATGCCTCTCTTTATGCATCTCAGTATCCCCCCCAGCCCTCCTTACTGCCTTCTCACATTGCTTGCCCATCTTTAGGTCATCTGATATAATTACTCCTAGGTTTCTTTCAGTTTTTGTTGTTATTAACTCACCCCCATTGTGTACTCTTCCCCTGGTTTTTTGTTTCCCAGATGCATTACCTTGCACTTCTTTGCATTGAATCTGAGCTGCCACGTATTTGACTATTCCTCCAACCTTGCCAAGTCCCTTTTCATTCTTTTCACCCCACCTTGTGTATCAACCCTGTTGCAGATCTTTGTGTCATCTGCAAAGAGGCATACCTTTCCTTCCAGGTGCTCTCCAATGTCACTTACAAACATATTAAAGAGGACCGGTCCCAGTACCGAACCCTGCAGTAACCCGCTAGTTACCCTCCTTTCTTCACTGTGGACCTGCTATTATTACCATTTGCGCCCTGTTGTTCAGCCAGTTTTATCCAGGCTACCACCTTGGGACCCACTCCAAGGCTGGCTAACTTGTATATTAATATTTTGTGTGAGACTGTGTTGAATGCCTTACTAAAATCTAGGTAGGCCATATCCACAGTCCCTCCCTGGTCTACTACTTTGGTCACCCAGTCAAAGAAATCTATTAGGTTCATCTGACATGACCTTCCTGCTGTGAAACCATGCTGCCTTGGGTCCTGTGCCCCACTGGCGTCTAGGTACTCAATAATTCTTTCCTTCAGAAGTGATTCCATCATTTTCCCTACCACTGAAGTCAAACTAACTGGTCTGTAGTTTCCTGCCTCAGTCCTGCTCCCACTTTTGTAAAGTGGAATTACATTTGCCCTCCTCCAGTCCTCAGGTACCACTCCATCCTTCCATGATTTGTTAAAGAGAGTAGTCAGTGGTGTTACTAGTTCTACCCTTAGTTCTTTTAGTATTCTTGGGTGAATACCATCAGGCCCCATTGCTTTGTCCACACTCAGTTTCAAGAGTTCTTTCAAAACCCTTTCTTCAGCGAATGGACTGGTATCGACCCCCCCTATTCAGAGTTTCTCCCTTGTTTGGTTTAGGCACCTCCTCATCTGTTGTGAATACTGAGCAGAAATATTCATTCAGTATCCCTGCTTTTTCACTGTCACCCTCTGCCCACATTCCCTCCCCTTTATTAAGTCTCTGTATCCATCCCTTGGTCTTTCTTCGCTCCCTAATGTACCTATAAAAGGTTTTATCCCTTTCTTAACAGAGTTGGCTATCTTTTCCTCAGTTTGTGCCTTTGCTATTCTGACTGCCTTCCCTGCCTCCTTCTGCTTTAACTGATAAAGTTCTCTGTCCTGCTCCTTCTGTGTTTTCTTATATTTCCTGAATGCTATCCTTTTCTTCTTAACCGTCCCTGCCACCTCTTTTGAGAACCATAGTCATTTTTTCCTTCATTTTGTTTATTGATTTGCTTCACACAAAGCCATGTTGCCTCTGTGATGGCTGTTTTGATTATTCCCCATTTTTCCTCCACCCCTCCTTCTTGCCCATTTGCTAGTGCTTTTCTAAGGCACTCTCTCATTTTCCCAAAGTCAGCCTTCCTAAATTCCAATACTCTTGTTTTTGTATGGCTTGACTCTATGGCTGTGTTTATTGTGAACCACACTGTTTGGTGGTCAGTTATTTCCAGATGGCTACCCACTTCTAAAGCTGAGATCCTTTCTCCTTCCCCATTTGAGAGTACCATGTCTAAGATTGCTCCCTCCTGAGTGGGTTCCAACACTAGCTGTCTGAGGCATGCCCCCTGTAGTGCATCAAGAATGACCCTGTTCTTGGATGTGCCTGCAGCAAAGATACTCCAGTTAACATCTGGTATATTCAGGTCCCCCATCAACAATATCTCCCCTTTTTCTGCCATTTTAAGGATGCCTTCTATCATTTTCTTGTCCATTTCCTCCCCCTGAGATGGGGATCTATACATAACCCCCATGCAGATTGTGGTGCCATTTCCTGTCTCCAGGGTGACCCATAGTGACTCATCAACTTCCTGTTTACTCTTTAGTTCTGTTGCTTTAATCCTTTCCCTTATATAGAGAGCTACTCCTCCTCCTCCTCTTTTACCCACCCTGTCCCTCCTGTAGACTGTGTATCCTGGTATGTTGACTTCCCACTCATGGTTCTCTGTGTACCATGTTTCAGTGACTGCCACAATATCCAGGCATCATAGGTTAGGTTAAGGAAGTTAAGTGACTTGCTCAGGGTTACACAGTATGCATGTAGGGGCTGTGGGATTCAAACCCAGGTCTCCATGTTTGTAGCTCAGTGCCCTAACCATTACACTGTACTGCCTCCTCAGAACAGCATGTCGGGGGCGTATCTAGTGCCTAGCTGTAGAGATGCACTTCCAGAAAGCTCCTGAATCAACATTCAAATTCAGCATTATTTTACATTTCTGCCTAGAACTGACCTGGGATAATGACTATCTTGGATCCAGGGTGAAGACTTATCTGGAGATAATGAATTCATTGACATGGGTCTCAAAAACATGGAGCAAAAAGCTAATTTCTTTGAAGCCACCATCTACATCTGCAAGTTTATCTGACACAACTGAAATGGCTGGGGAGCCTGGTCCAGTGATGCTTGAATCCCTGCAGTCAGCTGTACTTAAATTAACTAAAACGGTCCAACTGATGGACCAGAAAATGGACACTTACCATACCCGAATGGTGCAAGTAGAGCAAAAGCTGAACGGGCTGGTAGGAACAGTCCAAACAGTGGAGTGAGTCCCAGAGAGGGCCCAAGCGGTGGCAGCTACATGCATGATGGAGCAAGCCCTGATTAAATCTAGGTTGGAACACAGAAAACTTAACCAGGGCAGCCAACGTTAGGATCATTGGACTTCCGGAGGGCTCAGAGGGCGATGACTTACCTGGCTATTTAGTTGGATGGCTGTCGGAGACCCTGGGTCTTGATCTGCAAGGTCTGGTGGTTTGAGCCTATTGGATCAATATCTAGAGACCAAATATGTCCTCAGATGGTGCCAGGACAGTGATGCTAATGACCACCTTTGTGGTGGTATGAGATAAGATCCTTCGGGCTATGCGGGCCAAGTGGAGTTTGGAAGTGGAAGGCTCAAGAGTCTTTTGTTTTCCTGACTTGTCCTACTCTACCCGGATGAAAACAAAAGATTTTGATGCTATCCAGAGACAACTTTGGGCCATGGAGGTTCCTAATAACTTGCTGATGATGGCCCGCCTGCATGTTAGTGTGGATAGGAGGGCATATATTTACACAGACCCCAGGAAGCTGCCAAGCTAGTTAAAAAGCTGGAGGCTAAGAAGGCAGCTCGAGAGGCGATTCCCTCATTGGATTTAGATTTGGGTGATACCTGAACTATATAGTAAGACAAACTAAACATTTTCTGTTATGCTAATGCTTCTGAGTTGTTTAGTAAGGGACCATAGTAATTGAAAGGGCAGATATTTGTGTGTTTGTTAAATTGCTATACTGGTCTACCTATTGCATAGACCAATAATGGACACTTTGTACATTTCTGTTTATAGAAACATAGAAACATACATAGACTTTGATGGCAGATAAGGACCACTTGGCCCACCCAGTCTACCCATTTCCCTTCCTATTGGATAAGCTGCAGATTCTAGTTAACCAACAGCCTACTTCCTGCAACCCCCCACTACAATTGCCTTATGTCTGTCCCATGCATGTTTGAATTCTCCCACTGTTTTAGACCCAACAACCTCCCCAGGAAGGCGGTTCCATGCATCCACCACTCTCTCCGTGAAAAAATTTCTCACATTACCCCTGAGCCATCCCCTCTATCTTTAAATTGTGCCCCCTTGTTCTTACACATCTCTTTTTCTGAAAGATGCTACCCTCCTGGACTTTGTTGATTCTCTTGAGGTACTTGAAAGTTTCTATCATGTCCGCCCTCCTTTTCATCAAGGGTATACATATTAGCTCTCTCAGTCTCTCTTCATATGGTTTCTGATGCAGACCCTGCACCATTTTAGTTGCCCTCCTCTGACTGCTTCCATCCTGTCTATGTCCCTAGCATAGATGGGGTCTCCAAACTGCACACAGTATTCCAGATGGGGTCTCACCAACTGTCTGTACAGAGGGATAACCACTTCCTTTTTTCTACTATGATGCCCCTTCCTATGCATCCCAGTATCCTGGCTCTCCTTACTGACTTCTCACATTACTTACCCACCTTTAGGTCATCTGATATGACTACCCCCAAGTCCCTTTCCATTTTTGTTGTTGTTAGTACCTCCCTTGCTATCGTGTACTCTTTTCCTGGGTTTTTGTTTCCCAGGTGCATTACTTTGCACTTCTTTGCATTGAATCTAAGTTGCCATATGTCTGACCATTCCTCCAACCTTGCCAAGTCCCTTCTCATCCTTTCTACCTCCCCTTGTGTATCAACTCTGTTACGGATCTTTGTGTCATCAGCAGAGGCACACCTTTCCCACCAGACCCTCTGCAATGTCACCTATAAAGATGTTAAAGAGGACTGGACCCAGTACTGAGCCCTGAGGTACTCCACTAGTAACCCCCCTTTCTTCAGAATGTGTTCCATTCACTATTACCTTCTGTGTCTTGTTGTGCAGCCAGTTTGCTACCCAGGCTACCACCCTGGAACCCACTCCCAGGCTGGCTAACTTAATTATTAGTTTTTGTGTGGGACTGTGTCAAATGCCTTGCTAAAGTCTAGGCAGGCCATATCCACAGCCCTTCCTGATCTATTACTTTGGTCACCCAGTCAAAGAAATCAATTAGATTCATCTGACATGACCTTCCTGCTGTAAATCCATGCTGCTTTGGGTCCCAGCCCTGTTGGCCTCTAGGTACTCAACAGTTCTTTCTTTCAGAAGTGATTCCATCATTTTCCCTACCACTGAGGTCAAACTTACAGGTCTGTAGTTTCCTGCTTCTGCCTTGTTCCCACTTTTGTGAAGGAGAATCACATTTGCCCTCCTCCAGTCCTCAGGTACCACCCCATCCTCCATAGTTTGTTAATAAGTGTAGTCAGTGGTGTCAACATGTCCTCCCTAGTTCTTTTTTAGGATTCTAGAGGTGGATCCCGTTAGGCCCCATTGCTTTGTCCACCTTAAGTTTTAGGAGTTGTTTCAGGACTCTTCCTTCTGTAAATGGACTGGTGTCAACCCCCCCCCAGAGTGCTTCTATTGTCTGGTTTAGGTAACTCCTCCTCATCTTCTTTTGTGAATACTGAGCAAAAGTATTCATTCAGTATTCTCTGCCTTTTCACTGTCTCCCCTCTGCCCACCTCCCCTCTCCTTTATTAATCTTCACTATTCCTCCCTTAACATTTCTATGCTCCCTAATGTACCTATAAAAGGTTTTATCCCCCTTCTTAACTGAGTTGGCTATTTTTTCCTCGGTATGGGCCTTTGCTATTCTGACTGCCTTCCCCACTTCTTTCTGCTTTAATTGATACAGTTCCCTGTCCTGCTCCTTCTGTGAATCCTTATACTTCTTGAATGCAGCCTTTTTCTCCTTAACCTTCCCTGCCACCTCTTTTGAAAACCATAGTGGTTTTTTACTCCACTTTGTTTTCTTTATTTGTTTCACACAAAGGCTTGTTGCCTCTATGACAGCAGTTTTGATTTTTCTCCATTGTTCTTCCACCCCTCCTTTTTGGCCATTTGCTAGTGCATTCCTCAGGTATTCACCCATTTTGCCAAAGTCAGCCCTTCTAAAGTCCAGTATCCTTGTTCTTGTATGGCTTGTCTCCATGGTTGTGCTTATTGTGAAGCACACTGTGCAGTGGTCACTTGTTTCAGATGTCTACTGACTTCTAAATTTGTGATCCTCTCTCCATTTGAGAGTACCAGGTCTAGTATTGCTCCCTCCTGAGTGGGTTCAACACTAGCTGTCTAAGGCCTGCCCCCTGCAGGGCATCAAGAATGACACTGCTCTTGGATGTGGCTGCAGTACATGCCATCCAGTTAACATCTGGCATATTCAGGTCCCCCATCAACAGTATCTCCCCTTTTTCAGCCATTTTGAGAATGTCCTCTTTCATTTTCTTGCCTATTTCCTCCCCTTGAGACGGGGGTCTGTATACAACCCCTGTGTGGACTGTGATGCCATTCCCTGTCTCCAAGGTGACCCAGAGTGCCTCTTGTCATCCCCCTTTACTTTTTAGTTCTGTAGCTTGATCCCTTCCAGTATGTATAGAGCTACTCCACCTCTTTACCCTCCCTGTCCCTTCTGTAGACTGTGTACCCCGGTATGTTGACATCCCAGTCATGGTTCTCCATGTACCTTATTTCCATGACTGCCACAGTATCCAATTGTTCATCTTCCATCAGGGCTACTAGCTCAGGAAGCTTGTTTCCCAGACTATAGGCATTGGTGCTCATTGCCCTCCATTTAATGTTAGCTTTATCCTTTTTTCCCCCATTCCTGCTCTTATTGCCCTTGTCTATTTTTCATTTACCCCGTCCTGCCCTCTGTTGAGCTCTGCACCTCAGTGTTTACCTTACTACCTGCCATGTTTTGTGGGGGGAGGCTTGACATTTCCTGCCTCTTATCAGCACCTCCCCCTTGGCTAGTTTAAAAGCTTGCCAAGGAAGCATTTAAACCTGTCTCTTAGGAGCTTTGTTCCCTTCGTGGACAGATGCAGACCATCGTGCCAGTATAGACCTTCATCTCTCCAGGTGTACCCCCAGTCCCCAATGAAGCCAAAGCCTTGTGCTCTGCACCAGTTTTGCAACCATTCATTAAACTGCATGGTGTGCAGTACCCTAGCCTCACCCCTGCCATGGACTGGCAGCACCTCTGAGAAGGTAACCGTGCTTGCTACCTGTCTGAGTCCCCTCCCCAACTCCACAAATTCATCCTGCACTGCACTGATTCCATGCCTAGCTAGGTCATTTGTCCCAAGGTGGACAATGATATCTAGTTCCCTCTCCTGTGATGCTGCTTCTGCAATCCTGAGGATTCGCTTCTTGTCCCTCCAAGCTATGGCACCAGGCAGGCACCTTACTTCCTTCTCCTCTCCCTTTCCCAGTTCTACCCCCTAAAATTGAGTCACCTATCAGGAGCTGTTTCCTTCCCCTGTGGTGTCCCTTGCCACCCTTTTGTGGGTCTCCCTTGTGGATGTCCTCAGCATTTTCCTTGGTCTCCATGGAGGGTGCCATCATAGAGGAACCTTGCTCTGCCAGACTGGCATATGATTTGTGTAGAGGTACAACTAGGGGGCTTCGCTTCTGTTCCACCATCTTGTACCTCCCAGAACCCACTGTGGTCCAACTTCTCTTCATACTTGGCAACTGAGGCAGTGGTTGTGGCAGTGGTGCTCTTTTGGTGGGGAGGCCTCCTTAGTCCTTGCCAGTTTAGCCTGGAAGTGGGCAATCTCCTCCTCAGAGCTGACAGTTGCCTACAACTAGGGATTAAAGCAACGCAGTTTTCAGAATGTCTCCCAGAAAACTGCTGCCCCACAGCCAGTGCATTGCACCACTCCCCACATGTCCCTCTCCTTATAATATACAATATGTAATATATACAGTATAATTTTTTTTTTTGGTGGGTGCTACCTTTATCACTGTGATGGGTTATTAAGAATATGACAGTTCTGCCCCAAGATCTGTTGAGGAAGTGATGTCAGAACTTTGACTATAAAGGAAATGCCATGCCTGAGGGTGTAGGGTGAGTAGTCCACAACCACAGGTGACTGTTAGAAACAATCAGATACACCACTGCTCCACCACCCTGGTGAGTACTGCCCTTTATAGTAGTTTAACTAACCTCCAGTAACTTATTTAAAAATAGTTTAACTATCACAAAATCCTACGCACCAGTAAATTATTTAAAAATAGTTCTGTCCCAAAATCCTAGTAGTCAATCCAGCTACCCGCAAGCGACAACCAAAATGCAGTATTCAAACCCTTGTGAAGTTACTTCCAAGATGAGCAGAGTTTGCAAGCTCTTTTTCAACTCCTCAGTCACCTGTAATTTATTTAAAAATAGTTTAACTGTCAGAAAATCCTAGTAGACAATCTAGCTACCTCCAGGGGTCTACCCAAATGCAGTATTTAAATCTTTCTGAAGTTACTCACAAGATAAACAGAGTTTGCAAGCCCCTTCTTGGTTAAACACTAAATAAATATGTAAATAAAAAGCAGTTACCAAAGGTAGTTTCACCTCCCACAGAATTGAGCAAAAGTGCACGTTGTTGCAGATATCAAGTGCAATATAGAATTTCCCACACAGCTCACAGCTGAATAAAGAAGTAGTGTCCTTCCAGGTCAAGAAGATGTGCTTATGTGCTGATGTGCTTATATTCAACTTCATTAGAAAATGCCTATGGTTGTTATACTCATAATGGGGAAACTGTTGTATTAGATTAAAGGAGGGATTGGGAAATGGTTTAAAACAGTTTTTTCCAAATGTTATAAATGGATGCTGAAGGAGCACACTGGGAGATAAGTATTGAATTTGCTTATTCAGAAGAGGATATTAATTAAGGGCATTATAGCTCATTTTTCATTACTTAAAGAATGCCTTTGTGTGTCATTTTACTATGAGCATTAGTAGCAATAGCCAAATAATATAATTATTTTTTGGCCAGAACAGTTCATAACTGGTCCCCCACCCACATCTTGTACCAGATGTTGCAATGTCTCTTATCTGTATATCTACTTCATGATGGATTTCCTAAGTAGTATTGCATTGCACATGATAATGATGTGCTGTATTTCTGCATAAAATCTATAAATAAAAAGTATATAAAAAAAAAAAGGAACATCATGTCTGACCCTTAGCCTTAAACCATTGCACTATGCTTCCTGCAGGATTCTCTGCACCAAAGGGGAACCTCTTGTAAAAATGTGTCCAATTTCTTTGATTCAGTTTTGCGGTTCTTTTGATTCCATCTCTGGACCAGCAATGGAGCAAAAGAAACCAGGATTCAAATTCTGCGTTAAGTGCTGGCAGAAAATGTCAGTCACTGATCTACATGACACTTGCGTATACTGCCTGGGTAGGCAACATGATGTGGACGGGTGCAGCCTGTGCTTATCCATGCTTCCTTAGTCCCTTGAGGACAGGATGTCCTGGCTTTCGCTGGGTTGACCTTTGGAGAGGTATCCAGAGGACCACCCTAAGAGCTACAAGAAGGCTTTGGCTGTGGCCGAGTCTGCTGAGCAAGTTGCAGCCCTTGAGGCAGAAGCAGCAGGTGCCTATGATGGGTACCTCCATGGTCTCAGCATTGTTTCCTGGGGCCAGCGTCAGAGAGTTTTTCACGGGCCAATTCCTTGATATGTGTCTATCCCTCATGACCTTGGGGGAGAGCCCTGCCCTCTGTGTTTCAACATCCAAGCACTGCCGGCACCTGTCATGGACTGGGAGCAATTGAAGTCCTCCCAGTCCCCCAACTCTCCCAAACACACGACAGCTGTCAAACACCCTGTGGCCAAGGGATAGGTTGAGGGCTTTTTGGCTCTGTTGTCAAGCCTGTCGATGTAGACGCTGACCAAGCAGGCTGTCAAAATCTTTCTTGAGCTTGTCGACCAGTTTTCAGATGAGGCCGAGGAGGCAGTCTCCCAGTCCTCACTCAGAAGGACGTGGACCAGTCGGTGGACCCTGTCAATCCAACGAGGGACCAGACCCTGCCCGATGTCAGGTCTTCACCTATGTTGCTCAGTGTCTGTAGGTGCTTAATTTATGGCCAACCACAGGAAGACCCACCTTGCTGTCTGCTGGTTGGTCGAGGTCACGGTTGAGGCACTCACATTCTTGATTCTGTTTGACCAGGAGTTATCGCTGTTGGCGTTCCTCAACATCATTGTCAGGAGAGGAGAAGCACTGATGCAAGGTGTGTCAGTGCTATAAGAATTCCTCTGGTACCAATGGGCCATCATAAGGCAGGAGCGGGCCTTCCCCTCAGGACCCCCGGATCCCTGGCAGCCACCAGTGGTTACCCTGCTGATTCACTTTATGCAGGGTGCTTCCCACACCTGCTTCTCCACCAGTGAGGGGGGAGCTGCCACCAGGACAGCCGCCAGTCAGCACTTTGACCAAGAAGGCTGACCTTAAGGCCACCAGCTTGCCAGGCTGGTTGTCAGTGAGGAACACCCTGGGTGAGAGTTCCCAGGAGGACCAGGGCGAGCAGTGGCCATGGGCTCTTTATTTAAAAGTATAACCAGGAAATATGTACTGAGCTGACAGCTCCTTTCTAGATGAGTCCTGGGGGAGAGCGGAGAAGGAGATATCTAACGATATAATAAGATAAATATAATAATATAGTAATACAAGCAGAATCATAAATATTAAAGACAAAATAGTGAATGAAGGCAACTAGAAAATAAAAACAATCTCAGATATATACAGAAAGAAAAGCATAATGGAACAGCAAGAAAAGAGCAAGACTAGAGAACAGAGGAAAAAGAGGAAGGGTCAAAAGCAGTTACTAGTAGGATGACAAAAGTCAGAAAGAAGACTTTAGGGAGGAAGTAGAAGAGCAGAATGAACAGAAAGGGGAAGGGAGGACCAAAGCTAAGGAAAGCAGTAAGAAAAAGCAGATTGGCCAACAATAGATGTTCTAGGAGGGATATTAAGAGAATGAAAAGTATTGTGAAGAGGTAGGAGGAAGAAGGAGGAGGGGAAAGAAGGGATTTGAGATGAGGGAAGGGTGCCAAACCAGAATTTGGACAAAAAAGACATAATGGCAAAGGCGCCTAGTATCAAGTGAGGGGAAAGAAAGAGCCGAGTAAAGAGAACAGTAGTGAATGCAAGAGGAGCAATCTAAGGCAGAGCGGCAGAAAGAATGAAAAAGGGGGGCCAGTCTGACAAAGGAGGTTTTAGGGGCACTACAGTGGTTTTTAGTCCAATTTTTTGTCAGGCAGCATTTGGTGTACACGCTTTGTTCCTGTGCAAAGCACTGAACTTAGGGTGAAGCTTATGGTGAAATGCATCAATGTGCACAGAGAAATCAAGATGCCGGTCAAGGCAGACCCCAAGGCACTTAAAGAAAGAGACATCCTCAAGTTGAGCACCATCAAGTGTATTCCACAAGGAGTAGAGGTAGTTGGCAACTCTGATGAGTACTAAAAGTCATAGAGACTTTTTTTTTTGATTACTTTTCTCCCCTTGGCCTTCTGGTTGGCTCCTTCTGTCCTGGCATCCTCCTCTTCTGGCGCCGTCGTCCAAACCCATCTCCAATCTCGGGCCACTACCTTGCTATCCCCATGGCTTACCATGGCAGGGTGGTGGGGAGCCTCTTAACTCACCCACCAGGACTGGATCCAGTACAGGTGGTGCCTCTTTGGAGATGGTGCGTTGTGTTGGATGGCCATCAAACCGCTTGACCCAGGCTGCCCTTTTCCATGTTCTTTTTGCAGCGGTGGAGCACGCAATGCCAACAGTGGGCATACCACGCATGTGTCCACATGCAGTGCACCCGCCGGCTGCTCCACTTCCGTGCCCTGCTGTACTAGACCAGGCGTGCCAACACCCAGCCTCTGCTAGGAGTCAGGCAATTGATAGCCTCTGTTCCCCACCCTCCCTGGGAGAGAACTGCCCTCCAGATGCTTGATCCTCTCCCACCATGGCCAGCCCCCAATGACCCGCTCGCACCGTGAACATGGGTCACCAGCATGGCAGAAGGTAAGACATCGCTGCCTCAGCCCTCCACGCCACTGGGTCAGCTTATAGAGACTGTTTTTTTGGCATTGAGACAGTTGGTTAACCTTGAACCAGCACTGAATGTTGTCAAAATCCAACTGTAGCCTGGAAGTCAGGTCATGGGGAGAGGAGCCAGAAGCGAAAAAACCTCATCAGTATACATATGAATGGATGCAGAGGAACAGACTGAGGGTAGGTTGTTTAGGAATATTGAAAAGAGAACAGGACCCAGGACAGGCCCTTGAGGAAAGTCTGAGCGAATGGGAAGAGAAGGTGAAATGGATTTACCTGTCCAAACAGCTTGAGACCTGCCTTTAAGGTAGGAACAAAACCAACTGAGTGAAGAGTCAGAGAGGCCCAGAGCTTTGAGTTTGTCCAGCAGGAGGGGATATGCCTCAGTGTCGAAATATTTAGCAAGATCAACAAAAATGGCAGAAGTCATCAGTCCTTTATCCATACCTGTAAGTATGGAATCAGTGAGCCAAGGAGGGATGTAGAAGTGGAGGGATTTCAAACCAAACTGGAAGGGGATGAAAAGGAATTGTTGAGAAAGGAAGTAAGCTGATAGAACAATGCATTCCTGTAACTCAGCCAAAGTAGTAGGAAGGCGATAAATTGGATGGAAGTTATCAGGAGAAGTGGGATCACCACTTTTTGTGAATTGGTATGACAGTAGCCTGTTTCCCGACATCAGGAACAATAGAAGAGGAGAAGGAGAGATTTAGAAATAAGATAGTGGGAACAGCAATGGCAGGTGCTGAGTGAAGGAGAAGCTTAGGATCAAGACCATCAGAACTACCTCCCTTTAGTGGTTTAGGAAAAGCAGGGCCTTTAGGGGAAACAACAGGCATGACAGGAGAGGCGAACAAAAGAACAGAAGAAGGCAGGGAGAGGGAAAGGAGGTGGTGGTGGAGGAAGGGATAAAAGAAAGGGCACAGGTAGCAAAGTAGGAATTAAAAGAGCAACAGCATAAGGGTCATACATAAGGGAGTTGCCATTCTTTAGAATGGGTTGGGGAGACTGGGTCTGAGTGGAGAAAAGGGAATGCATAACCTTCCGAAAATTGGAGGGGTTATATATGTCGTTTTGGAGTGTGAAACCAAAATACTCAGACTTTGCAAGTCTGATGACTTTGGTACAGATGTTATGAAAGCTTCTGTAATGTTTTTAAAGAGTCATTGGACGACTCAGATCAGGAGTCCGTGGCCTCCTCAGGGACTCCATTCTTTGACCATAGCTCGATCAAGGAACCTTACACTGAGCATGGGCAATGTCCTTAGGTAGGTTGCTGTGTCTTTATCGAATCCACATCGATTCCACTTGAGCCAGTTCAGAAGAGTGCCAAGTACCCACTCATGGGCATTTTGCACTGGGATGAATGCCTGGGGTTGTCTTCCTGTGACTGAGGCCATTCTGGGACCGGCCCTGGAGCATTGGCAGCATTCAACATCCTGCCCAGCACCCTCTGCCCATGTGCTCCACAAGTATGCGGTCCCCACAGGCTCCCTTTCATGGTTTTTGGATCATCTTTAATCAGATGTTCTGGTCTCAGATTTGGTGTTCCATGAATCTGGACACCAGGAGGATGTGGACAAGCCTCTGGACAAGGAGTCCCATAAGGTTGACCACACCACTAAAAACGTCTATACTGTGGCCACTCTTGGTCTCTGGCAGGCTAGCTATGCCATTGTGATGGATAACTATGGTCAGTCCCTGATGGGAATCTTTGATGCTGTCCTTCCCCACCTCCATCCTGAGCAACGGATGGCAATGGAGTTTGTCAGAGACCTGGGTCACTAACTGGCTAAGCACCAGCTCCAGACAGCCTTGGACATGAGCAATTCTTGCGCCCATGCTGTGGCAGTGACTGTCTCCATGCATCACAGTGCCTAGCTGTGTTTGTCCACCTTTGCAGTAGCCACTCAACAAAAGCTGGCCAGTGTCCCTTTCCTGGGCACTGACCTCTTCGGTCCTGGGGTGGATGGACAGCTCACCCGGATTGAGAGGTCCGGTGCCACCCATGACTCTGTGACTTCATATCCGAAAGATCAGAAGAAAAAGCCTAAAAAGCAGGCTTTTAGTACAGGTCCTTTCAATCATACCCTCCCCGGCAGTTGCCCCAGCAGGGGCAGTTCCAGACCTGGCACCCCAAGATGAAGTTGGGTGCTCAAGGTTAAAAAAGGGGGAGTAGGGGTAGTGGTGCCCCTCCAGCAGCAGCCAACCATTGTCCCACAAAAGCTGTCCAATGATGGGTTGGGGGTGTCATCCCTCCACCTGTCCTGTCCCTTACTGCTCTTCCAGTACTTTGGTACACTATCACAACAGACAAGTGGGTGTTGGATGTAGTGGGCAAAGGATTGTCTCTAGACTTCTGGCTCTCCTGCCCTACTGCCTCCACGTGCCTTGAGAGTCTGGGGTGTCTCAGGACATATTGTCCACCTCAGGAGGACATTGCTCTACTCCTTGTGAAAGGGCAGGCCTGTGTCCTGGATGCTCTGGCCAGTCAGGGTTACCTCCAGGAACTTCCTGGTCCCAAAATGGATTTGGGGGTGCTGGTGTCCCATACTAAATTTGCACAATCTCAAGTGATACAAGCAGAACACAAGTTCTGGATGGTCACTCTGAGCCAGATTATACCATCCCTGAGCAACAACATGTGGTTTTGCTCCTGGACCTCCAGGATGCATCCTGTCTCCTGTCAGTACCTCCATTTCTGAGTGGGAAGGGTCCTGTACCAGTTCCAGGTCATGCCACTTGGCCTCTCCTCTGCACCCTGTGGTATCAAAGGGTCAGAGTGTATCTTTACCTGGATGACTGGCTGATAGCTGGTCTTTCCAGAGAGGCCACGGAGATATCCACAGATCTGGCTATCCAGACTTGCTGAGACTTGGGCCTGTTGGTCAAACCAGACAAGATCAAACTGGTACTGAAGCAGGTGATCAAGTTCATCAGGGCAGAACTAGACTCCATGTGGGCCAAGGCCTGCCTCCTGGTGGACCAGGCACTGGATCTTACCTCCTTTGCTCAATCATTTCAGATTGGGCTCTTGCGCCCTGCCCAGGATTTCCTACAGCTGCTGGGGTACATGGCATTCTGCACCAGTGTGGTCCATTGGGCCTTTTGGCAGATGGACCACATTTAGTGGGAGTTGGGCGGTCAGTGGTCCCAGCATCTAGGCCACTTGGACCATCCAGTCACAGTGACACAACCAATGTAGGATGCCATCTAGCAGTGGCTTGTCCCAGAACACCTGGAGGGTGGAATCTTGTTTGCCCAGAGCCAACCGTCATGCTAACAATGACTGCGCTCTGGTAGAATGGGAAGCACACCTGGGAGGCACATGACCCATGGGTTCTGGTTGCCCAGGAGTCCCTCACCACAGAAACCTGCTGAAACTCCATGCAGTGCTGTCGGCTCTGATGGCATTTGCTGCACTAGTCAGGGGTCAGGTCATTCGGGTCCAGATGGACAACACCACGACCATGTTTTACCTGAACAAACAGGGTGGCATACACTCCCTTCCTATCTGCCAGGAGGCACTCTTCATCTCTACTTTCATGCACAGCCTTGGCACCGATCTGTTGGTGATCCACATCATGATCAGCTGGCATATGTTCTCAGCTGTGTAGGAGAGATGCCACAGGAGTGGTCTCTGAATTAAGTGGTGGTGGACCACCTCTTTTCCTGTGGGACTCACCCTCGGAGGACATGTTTTCCTACTGGGAGAATGCCAAACTGAGGCTGTTTTGTGCCCACCCACACCCCACAGTGTGAGACACTGATGGAGGATGCATTTGCGAGGCCGTGGACCCCAGGTCTTGTGCGTGCCTTTCCACCCTTCCCCTGATCCACAAGGTGCTGGTCAAGGTCAGGAAGGAAAAGGTGCAGATGATCCTGATAGTTCTAGACTAGCCTCGTCAGTTTTGGTACCTGTATCTCCTCAGCTGCAGCAGGCAGTCTTCGTGGTGACTACCTCTTCGCCCAGACTTGCTGATCAGTCTTCAGGGGATGGTTTTGCACCTGGACCTTCACTCACCGCACCTTACGGCCTGGTTCCTGAGTGACTAGAGTTCCAGGCCCTGGGTCTTTCCAAGAATGTTCTCCACATTGTGGAGGCCTCCAGAAAAGAGTTGACTTGTAGATGCTTTAAATGAAAGAGCATCTTGCTTGTGTCAAAGCAAGGGCTGGATCCTTACTTGTCCGTGGCTACCATCTTGACTACCTCTGGACCCTTTCCCAATTGGGATTGCAAGCAATGACCCTTAAGATGCACCTGAAGTCATCTCTGCTTACCAGGCATTGGCTGGTGTCAACAGCCCAGGAGACAGACTGGGGAGCTCCAGGTGCTCTTGGTAGAGTCTCCCTATCTGGTCTTCCACAGGGACAAAGTCGTCCTGCTCCCCATCCTGAACTTCCACCTCAAGGTGGTATCAGAGTTTCACCTTAACCACATGATTAACCTACCGGCATATTTTGCCAGTCCATCTTTGGAGGCTGACCACAAACCCCATACACTGGACCTGAGAAGGGTGCTCTCATATTATGTCGAGTGCATGGCTGGAGTTTGGGGTCAGGCTCGCCAACTGTTTTGTCACCTGTGCTGAATCTGCGCCTGGCAGACTGGCAGCAAAGCTGATGACTGCAAGGTGGATCACATCTTGCATCACTCTCTGATTTAAGTTGGCTGGTCAGGAGCCTCACGTAAGGATTAAGGCTCATTCCACCAGACATACTGTAGCCTCGGTGGCTGCTTCCAGGGACGTTCCCATACAGGAGATATGTAGAGTTGCTATTTGGAAGTCCGCACATACCTTAATTTCCCACTACTCCATCGACCTTGAGTCATGCTGGGATTCTGATTTTGGGAACTTGGTTCTACAGTCTCTGTCCGCCAAGTAGGGGTGCGTGCCTTGCCACCTCCTCCCAGAGAACTTCTAGGAGTCTGCCAGATTGTGGATAAGTGAACCATATCCATGCCCCTAGAAGAATAGGTTACTCACCTATAACTGTAGTTCTAAAAGTGGTATATAGTTCACATCCACACAACCCACCTGGCCTCCCCTTGCAAGTGACACCTGATCCTGCTTCCAGTGTACAATATCTGATGTCACGGGGAGGAGTTAGCATGTTCCACCTAGGTGGGGAAGAGCTTTGCTTAAAGACATTTTGCTAATAACATTGTTCCAGTGGAACTGCCTGAGTGTGGATGTGAACCATACCATGTAAATTTTTTTGGTTACACACAGTGTTGATAGACAGAAAGTGACTTCCGTAAAGGTCATAGGGGCTGAAACATTGGGAGTTTTCAAAAGAGGTTGGGACAAGCACATGGGAATAGTATGGAATGGGCATACTGGGGATGGAGTAGGAAGGACTGACGGGCACAGTCTCTAAATTATGTTTGGGTAGACTGCATGGGCGCTAGGCCATTTACTAGATTTCTAGGCTGAATTGTAAATCTAATTATTCATGAGCCTAGGATCCTGATTGGCTACTGGATTGGCCATTAACATCTTAGAAAAGACTAGTCCAGCTGCCAACTGATGTTCGCGTAGCAAACACTGTTCGCACCACGAGCTAAAACCTAAATGTAAGTTAGAAAAGAAATGGCACTAACAAAAGTTGTTATTACGATTAGACTTATAATCCAGTAACAGCCAGTTATTTTCTTGGATTAATGACAAGCAGGAAGGAGGTCACCTCGCTGCACTTTGTGCCACTAACCCCAACCAGTCATTAATCCCTCGGAAATTACCAGTTTTGGTCACTATTGCTTAAGTCTACAAGGATCTCCCACTGGAGTGATAAGTTAGAGGGACACGAGTAACCAGGCTGAAGTATGCAAGGATATCCACTGGCTCAGCTAGGGAGCTGCTTCTTCAGCATAGTGGTAGAGTTCTGGTAGGGAGTCGGAGGGTTGCAGGTTTAAATCATGTGTTCTGTGCAACTGTTAAGTTTGCGTGAGGGTGGGCTGGGGGTGGGTGCTGGAATAAGTTCACAGGTTCTGGTCTCATACCAGGAACCTGGATCATACTACCCAGTACTGACACTAGTGCTGCATGGTGCGGTGAGGGGTGAATGTATTCCCGAGATGCAATCCTTTGGAAGAGATGTGCAACTGAGGTCCTTTCTACTCATCGCAGGTGATTTTCTAGAGGGAAGGTCAATTTAGGATTGGAGGGTCAACTGCAAACCAGTTCTGAATCTGACTAATCATTTTCCAAAAGTTCTTATTTACTATGGTTTGCAACATTTTCTGGGCTGGGTCAGAACTGGGTCAGAGGCAGGTCCAGACCGCATCAAATGACATAACCAGGTTGCCCCTACTCCCTCATAATAAGACTTTTCTTTGTCATTTAATGTTTTATTTCATTCAGTTTTGCCAATTTTTTTTTAATTAGTATTTTATGGATTTTTCTGGGTTTTCTCCCATCCCACTCCTGCACATCCTCGATGTGACGTATATACCCCACCCTACCAGTTGCCCAGTACAACCTGCACTCGCCACTGAACCTCCATTCAGTGATGGCAGGGCTACAGGCGGACAGCCTCCCCCCCAGGAGAGGAGAGCAATTGCTCAGTCTTGCTCCCATCCTGCCCCCCCATGCAGGCACCCTGGCGACCCTAGGCCGTTCCCAAATCTGGGTCACCGGCGCAGTGCGAGGTAAGGTGTCTAGCACCTCAGCCCTCAGCACCACTGAGCTGGCTAATTTTGTTAATTTTTAACAGGAATGAAGCTCCAGGATTAATTTACACTTACCTGTACTAGGTCAGAACTAGGTTACTGGCAGATTGAATTCTGGTCAATAGACTGGATTGGCAGTTGGTGATCAGTGACTGATTTACAGGATCAAATGGAGGATGAGAGAACCTGATCCTATCCAAGTCAGATCCTTGTATTCCTTAGTAAAGATTCCATGGCACTTGCCTTAAGAGTAGAGGATTTTCCCTGGTGTCCTGGCCAACATTCACCATCAGTAAAACAACCGATCCATGTAACACATCTCCCAGGATGTAACTGGAAATGAGCTGTCACTGTGGAACCCTCTTAGTGCTGCTATCCCAGTGAGCACCTGGGAACGTGGCATACTTAGTGCTTTGCCAGCCCTCTTCTCAAAAGGGTTTTCTCCAATTTTTTTTTGCCTTCAGCTAATCAAAGAAATGCTATTACTTGTTAGTCCAACAGCGGGCATGGGAAATAGAATTTACTACTGCAGCCCGTTGCGCCAATCCCCCCCCCCCTTCTCAGATTGTCCTATCAGATGTTGTGCATTTGGTTTTAGGGGGTATGGGGGTGGTCTTATCTGAGACCCAAAATCCTGCTGCTTACTGGGAAGTAGCAGGTACTGTTAAATGGAGTGCTGTAGACCTCCCTTCCCTGGAGAGTAAATGTAACAGGCCAGACACACACCAGCTCAGCAAGGGAGAGACTCCGTGTTGTGCCACTGAATGAACTAATTCTTATCAAAAGGACAAGTAAAGCGACTCAGCTGAACTTGAACTCAGCCCCTGAATCCCCTGCTATTATATGTTGAATGACAAGGCCGACTAGCTATCCTGAGGCTTATCTTGAGGATATCTCATGCATAAAGACAAACAGAATGGACTGTAAGCTGACAATATCAAGACATTTTGGGAAACGCTTTCATAGCTGGACAACTCTGCTTTGCCTGTATAATGTCAGTGGCCCCCATACACCAGTTCTTTTTTTCTCATACAGCTTTTACCCTTAGGCAGCTCATTTGCCCTGTTCCCACCTCCTTGCCCAGCAACCAGCTTCCCAGATTTGCCTCAGAACGAGTCCCTCATGGATTGTTATCTGTGGTGGGCCAGAAGGAGGAGGGATATCCCCCAGTCCAAACCAGATGTGTCTGAGGCCCAGGTGGTGATGTGATCTGGGAGAGATGCTAGGTGCCATTTAGCCCTTAGATCCCCATTTCAGTTTTCTCCCTTGGCCGCAATGACATAGGTTGCGCATGCTTGTGGAAGCACACATGCATCCCGGAACCATGGCTTCCCCCTCCCCTAACTACTGTCTGCCGCTCATGCATTGGTGCTACCACAGGCCTCCACTTGGTGGCAGCCAACAGTCAGCCTGCCACCCCAATCCAGGAGAGGAGAGCTGCCCAGTGTCTGCTCAATCCACTCCCAGTCTGCCTCCAACCCCCCCCCCAGCAACCCATGCTCATTTCCTAACATGGGGCGCCAGTCTGGAGAGAGGTGTGGTATCCAGCGCCTCAACCCTCAGCACCACTGGGCTAGCTACACCAGTTCTTTTTCATCTACCATGGAGTGCATGTACTGGTGGAGACTTTATTTGCTCATCGCTCAAGTTTTTCTCACATCCACTCTGAAGTGTTTTCTACCTTATCTCTGTGACATCATCCTGCAGGATTATCATCAATCATCTTTTGGCATATTATGCTGTTGAACCTGCCATCACCTTCCAAGGTATCCCTTTACTGGGTGTGTCTTTGTGGGAACAAGATCTACCATGAGGACAGGCACAATATTTATACAGTCTACCTCAGTGCCAACCATAACAGCAGCATCACCCGATTAGCCAAGGTTTGAACCAGACAAGGAGGATGAAAGTCTTAGAATCACTCCTCCAGGAGAAGGATATGCAGAAGATCAGTGCAGTTGCTGGTAATGTTATCAGCTGAGTCATGACGCACCAGAAAGGACGATGCTAGGTAGTCAACCTTAGGCTACAATTATCATCTGCTGAGGTGTGCCAGCTTTAGCCAGGATTCTAGTCTCAGCCTAAGCAGGAAGACTGGACTTACACTGGACAGCCAGGGCCAACTCCTGATGAAGCCACTAAATGGTCAGAATCCATGTCAAAGGGTGCTAGATACCATCACAGGTGCCCCAGCAGCCCACATATTGTGCATTCCCCAGTTTAGGTACATCCTGGTCTGTCACCCAGTTTCGATCTGGGACCTTAATAGAAGTCGCCACACAGGCTTCTTTGAACCCTCTGTCACCTGTGAGCTTAATTTCCTCTCATAGAAACTGTTTTTGTGGTGGCTATCACCTTGGCTCAGAGGTTTTCCGAGCTGCAGGTGTTTATTACTATTGGGGCTGGCAGTAAAGCCTAGAGGTTAGAGCAATGAGCTGTTAGTGAGCTTAGTTCATCCAGCAGATCTGGATTTGATTGCTACAACCTCCACTTCCACTCTCTGATCCTGAACAAGCCACTTAACCTCCCTGTGCTCACAGGTGCCTTTGCTGGCCTAAAATGGTAAAATAAAGTACAAATTATGGATCTCCCATACCTTGTTCTTCACCGGGATCTGGTCTCCTTTGTAGCCATCTGCAGTTTCTCCTCAAGGTGGTGTCTACATTTGCCCTGAATCAGACTATTCACCTTCCTGTTTTCCTTCCTCTCAGGATATTTGAATAGTGATCCTGTATGCTCTGGAGCCACAGAGCATAGGCTTTATCTGGATCGCATGAAGGACAGTAGGAAGTCCTTGCAGCTTTTTGTCATTCGCCCCAGGAGGTGGGGCTCCTGTTTCTAAGCAATACCTTTCCAAATGGTTGGCATCCTGCATTTCCTTTTATCAACAACATGGTAAAGAGCTTCCCAGTCCTGTCTGCGGACATCACTTCAGAGGGTTATCATGCTCACACACATCAGCCATAAGCTTCAAGATATCTGCTCTCATTACAAAAGTGAACATGGGGAAGCTCTGGAGGAGTCTCACATAGAGGAAAGCAGTGAGTACTCCAGCTCAGATGAGCAACTTATTCAAAATGTTATCCATGGATTTCACCTTCCTGTCAGTGGATGGGCCTATCTGAAGTAGAAGGTCGCATCTGAAAACTAAGAAACACTTTTTGAAAATCAGGGAGTGACAGGAATGTAAGAAGTACAAACTTAAAAATTCCAGGCTCTGTTTTTGAGCAGCTGGTGGGTGGAGTGCAGTGGACACCGATAACTGTTTTGATGTAGACCACAAAGCAGTAACACACCCCTAGAAAATGCAAAAATGTACAAGAAATGTTACTGAATTTGATGAATGAGCAGCGGCTGAGCTTGCTAACCCTCTGAAGTGATTATTAATTGGGAGCGGTGTAGCCCTCTTTAATAACAGTCTCCCCACACACCACAGCCATAAGCTTCAAGGTATCTGCTTCTTTACAGAAGTGAAAATGGGGATGCTAGAGAGGAGTCTCACATAAGCCCTGTGCACACTGCCACACTTAGACCGCAGTAGCCGAAATGCTCAGGTTATTGCAGTGCAAGTGTGGCAGTGTGAATGTGTAACTCCCCTGTTACTCGGGGTTACTGGAATCCCAGGAAGACCTAGTGGTAAGCAAGGAAGGCAGCTTGTGAAACTCCAGTTAAATGGATTTCACATTGTCTCACTCTGTTCTCAGTCTCAGCTGAGACTGAGGGATGACATCACCATAGAACTATCGCAGCTGCATGAGCCACATTGGAATCTGCAGAAGGGAGTTAGATTAGAATGTTGGGAGTTTTGAACAGTCAGTAGTGTTCAGTCTACAGTTGGAGATTGGTGTGAGAGGAGCACAGCAGTTCTGTGCATAGGCTCTTGGAGCCTCAGCTCTGAAATAGAGCTACATTTAGGGAAAGGTGTGTGTTTCAGCCTAAAGAGGGACACAGTAAGCTGTTCTTTAAAGTGATGGAGACAGCTGATACTGGTCTCTACCCCATCCCTCAGGGAATGGGGCAGGAAGGTTTGCCTGCTATTCCAGGGGCAACCCCACTGGCTACTGCTAGAGAAGAAGCTGCCTTATTTTTCCCAAGAGTATGGGGTACAAGAAGATTTCAAGATTCGCCGTGGGCACCTGCAACCAAAGGGTGAGTTCTGCTCTTTCCAAAGGGCCCATGTTTCATCCTGAACTGTGTTAAAGTGGGGATTGGACTGCTGAAGTAGTGGGAGGCCTAGAGTAATAGGCTTAGCCAAAAGTAAAAGTATGTTCAAGTCCAGCACAAGGGGAAAGTCAAGACATGTAGAGGAGATGTGACATACGTCTACCTTGTAATCTACACTGCCAAGCTTTCAAAGAGAGTTGTTTAGTGTCCAGAGAAATGGCCTGGTATGGATTGTGGGAGCTGGAGGTGGGAGACCCCCCATCTTTAGTAACCAGGTCCACCTCTACGGATTTGCTCTGTGGATTTCTACTTTGCCTCATGCACTTGGCCAGTGATGAGGGAAGTACCCAGATGTGGGATTGGAAGGAAATTTCCCTTTAGGAGTTGAAGGCTCTAAGGTGGTTTGGGGAGCCACCAACAGGAAAACTGGTTCATTCCATATGGACCGCGATCAAGTCACCGAGGGGGAGCTGGGCCATGGGAAACCCAAGTAGCGAGAAGTCAGGCTGTGTACCCAAAGCTGTGTGCAAGTCCGGGCTGTGTGCCTGGTGGGTTCAGAGCCTGAGGGCTGGAATAGTGAAAAAGTGTTCTGTGTCTCTAATCTGCATTACCAGGAATCTAGCCCCGTGGGGGTCTGTCTATGCTTTGTTTGTTCAGTTTGGATGTGAATAAAAGCCACACTTTAGAATCCCATTCCTGGTATTGGACATTACAGTTATTGCTTCCTGTGTTCGGATTTACTTGGGTGCCCCCTGTGCAGAGTAGCCAAACCTAGGCCCCCTGTGCTGAGTAACCTAGTCCTCCCTGAACCCAGTCCCCACCAGGTACTGCTGTCAGCTTCAACAGCATGCCACCTGTCGTTTTGCAAAAAGGCAGGGGTGAGGGCGTTACAAATGCTTACCTGATTGCGGTAAGTCATCCATTTACCCTCTCCCTGAGCTGCAACAAAGTAGGGGAGGCATTCAGGAATGATCAGTATAAGCAGCCATGAAGACAGGCTGCACTGCTCGCTCTGATGAGTGAAGAGAGGCAGTCTGTGTGGAATTGCTAGGGTGCACTGCACATTGGATCAGGGGACTCATTAACAACAGGTACCTATTAAATTAAAAAGATCAGCTTTCAGAACTCTGCTCCTTTCATTGCACAGTCAGACTGGCAGATTGTTTCTGCAAACAAGAAAAGCCAAATGTCCTTTTATAGCATATGATGAACAAAAAGTTCACCAAACCGTTTCTTGCCTGTTTCTCTTAGATAACTAATTTTTTTGGGCAACCTAGCACTTTCACATCTCCATCTCCATTTTCCTTTACTGGCAATGTCAGATGAGGGGGATAAGGACAGAGCAAGCACCTGCAGGGGAGGGGTCCTGATGAAAGTGTGCAAGTGGACACAAACAACCGCCTTTGAACTCATGGCTTCTCAGCTACTTGCATTGGCACTGAGGGTCAAGTAGATGTGCCAATGATGTGGAGCCGAGATTGAAGCAACACTGGAGCAGACTGCAGGTAAGAGAGCAGCGCTGTGTAAACATGGCTATAGAGAGAAGCAGTTAGTACTGCAGCTCAGATGAACGAGTTCTTATTTAAAATGTTAGAGCAGTTCCCATCCATAGGTTTTCACTTTGCTGCCTGTGGATGGGCTCATTTCAAATATCAGCTGGTGTCTGAAAACTAGGAAACCCCTATTTGAAAATCATGGAGTGGACAAGAATGTAAGGAAGTATAAACTTTTAAAAATTGCAAGTTCTTTTTGAGCAGTTGGCAGGAGTGCACTGGACACCAAAAAGTATCCTGTCTGTGGATATGTCACTCATGGTATGGCCACTTCTGTAGCTTGCTTCTATTTCAGCAGCTGACACACATGCTCTGATGCCACCCGGAGTAGGATCCATGCTTTCACGAAACATTACAGTTTGGATCTGGTATTCTGTAGACTGGCTGGCTTCAGCCTTGTCATGCTTCAGGGTCTAATGTCCTAGGGAGCTACGTATCCTCCCTGACTGACCTTCCTCCTGCTCTGCAGTGCTGAACTGTTTAGAAATCATTCATTCTACAACAATAGCTTAGAACAGCTAGTCCAACTCTTGCATCGTCTCCACCAGTGGAAAGGTGCTCCAGAAGTTATAATGTTTTTGAAATGAACACCCTTTTTTGCTGGTCTTGCACTAGAAGCCTTTGCCTAACAGATCTTTATTCTCTGCTGAAGAGAGTGGTCACCCCAGACGGTGCTCCAACTAATTTGATGGCTAACTACTAACGTTTTAGGGCCTCATTTTCAAATAATTTTTGACATAAGCATAGAATGGATGAAATCCTTTTGAAAATGGAGCCCTTTGTCTGTTAAGTTTCTATATATATTTTGTTTTAATATCATAGTTTTCTTTCTCTCTCCGATCTATGTTTTAGAATTTTTTTTTTCACAAATCGCTAGTTTTTCTGGGTTCAAACAGCAGGATTCTACCAATGATGCTTTACAATAAGCATCATCTTCCTGCCAGTAAGTGATGCCCCAGAGGTTGAACTTTATACTAATTTTAGAACTTATAATACAGTTTCAAATTCTGCACTGTGTTCATGTTCCCCTAGTGTTCTAATGTAAGATGTATTTCTCCCCTGAAGAGAGCAGCTGCTATGAAGTACATCCAGTGTTCTGCTCAACCAGCTTTAAATAATTAAGTAATTTATTTTCCATTCTCAAAGTTAGTTTTTCGATACTCTGCATTAGGTTACTTATTTTACTATTTTTAGTTTAATTTACAATTTTTGCAGTTCCTGATCAGTTCCAGTAACTGGAGAAGGCCACATTCCCAATGCAGTTCCTGCCTGAAGGGAACTGATGGAAATTTGATCAAAACTGTAAAATGCAAGTTTAATGTTAAAGTATTTTTCCATGGTTTTACATTTGGTTCCTGCTTTAGGGAACTGAGTGAGTGGATACTCCTTTGGGGGGGGGGGTTACTAAGGATGGAAAGAGATTTAAGACGACTGGACGAGTGGTCAGAGTTTGGCAGCTAAGGTTTAATGCAGAAAACTGCAAAATAATGCAACCTGGGGGTGCAGTGTAAAATGCGAAGAGAGAGAGAGAGAGAGAGATACTTGCAATAATTGACTAAGTAGGAACGAGACCTGAGGTAATCATATTGTCTGACCTGAAAGTGGCCAGACAATGCAACAAAGCAATCAGAGATAGTGGGATGATGGTGTGTATAGATAGGGGTATAACCAGCTGGAAGAGGGACATGGTGTTGGCCCTATATAGGTCATTGGTAAGACCCCACCTGGTGTGCTGTGTCCAGTTCTGGAGACCACATTTCAGGAAAGACATAGATAGGGTAGAGGTGGTCCAGAAGAGGGCTACCAAGATGGTATAGGGTCTGCATCAAAAGCCCTATGAGGAGAGGCTAAAGGAACTAAACATGTACACTCTTGAGGGGAGGAGGAGGAGGAAGAGGGGGGATATGATTGAGACCTTTAAATACCTCATGGGGGTGAGTACGGTGCAGGTGGGAGGTATTTTTCAAAGGAAAGGGTGCTCTAGAACAAAGGGTTATGATATGAAGATGGAGGGGGCTAGGTCTGGGAGAGGTGAGGAAATACTTCTTCACAGAAAGAGTGGTGGATGCCTGGAATGGTCTTCGAGTAGAGGCAGGGGCCGGGTAAAAACAGTGGTGGGATTCAAAAAGTCTAGGAAAGGCACAAGGGAATCATAAGAGACAGGAAAAGAGTGGAAGAGAAAATGCCATAGACCTGAAAGGGTTTGCAGCAAAAGCGGCACAACAAAAAGGGCAGACTGGATGGGCTAGGCCCTAACTGCCATCAGTTTCTTTTGCTATATTTAAGTTTTTATTAGTTATAACTTAAAACAGTAATATAATCCATTCAACAATGCAGAAACTTTCAAATTTGATACAGAGGACGATTAAAAGAATTTCACATCTTCGGTAGCAGTCCATGTGACTAGTGTAACAAGGCATGAAACTACATAGCAAATAGATTGTGCTGCAAGTGAAGAATGATGGAGAGATGGAATCCAAGCAAAGAAGGAGATAATGAAGGTCATTGGTGTTCCTTGAAAGTATCTCCTTTCAGTGTTACAGCACAGTCCAGTTCTTGCAACAGCGCAGTCAAGGCAACATATAGAACTGCTGTCAGTTAATTATGGATATACAACTTAGTATAGAAACACAGAAACATAGACTTTGACGGCAGATAAGGACTGCTTGGCCCATCTAGTCTGCCCATTTCCCTACCTACAGGATAGGCCGCAGATCCTAGTTAACCAACAGCCTATTTCTTCCTACCCCCCACAAGAATTGCCTTATGTCTGTCCCATGCATTCTTGAATTCTCCCACAGTTTTAGACCCCACAACCTCCTCAGGAAGGCTGTTCCATGCATCCACTACCCTCTCTGTGAAATAATACTTCCTCACATTGCCCCTGAAGTGCCCCCCATCTTTAAATTGTGTCCCCTTGTTCTTGCACGTCTCTTTTTCTGAAAGATGCTACCCTCTTGGACTTTGTTGATTCCACTGAGGTACTTAAAAGTTTCTATCATGTCCCCCTCCCTTCTTTCCTCAATGGTATAATATTAAGCCTCTTAGTCTCTCCTCGTGACGGCTTCTCTTGCAGACCCTGCACCATTTTAGTTACCCTCGCCTGACTGCCTCTATTCTGTCTATGTCCTTGGGGAGATGGGGTCTCCAGAACTGGACACAGTCCTCCAGATGGGGTCTCACCAACTGTCTGTACAGATGGATAACAACTTCCTGTTTTCTGCTGGTGATGCCTCTCCCTATGCATCCCAGTATACCCCAGCCCTCCCTACTGCCTTCTCACATTGCTTCTAACCTAGGTCATCTGATATGATTACCCCCAGGTCCCTTTCCAGTTTTGTTGTTGTTACTACCCCCCATTGTGTATTCTTCCTCTGGGTTCTTGTTTCCAGGTGCATTATTTTGCACTTCTTTGCATTGAATCCTAGCTGCCATACTTCTGACCATTCCTCCAACCTTGCCAAGTCCTTCTCATCCTGTCCACGCCTCCTTGTGTAGCAACCCTGTTGCAGATCTTTGTGTCATCTGCAAAGAGGCATACTTTTCCTTCCAGTCCTCTACAATGTCACTTATAAAGACATTAAAAGGACTGGACCCAGTACTGAACCTCATGGTACCCCACTAGTAACCCCTCTTTCTTCAGAGTGGACTCCATTTACAATTACCTTCTGTGTCCTGTTGTCCAGCCAATGTTTTACCCAGGCTACCACCCTGGGACCCACTCCCAGGCTAGTTAATTTGACTATTAATCTTTGTGTGGGCTGTGTCAAATGCCTTGCTAAAGTCTCAGGTAGGCCACGTCCACAGCCCCTCCCTGGTTTACTACTTCAGTCACCCAGTCAAAGAAATCAATTAGAATCGTCTGACATGACCTTCCCGCTGTGAACCCATGCTGCCTTGGGTCCTGTGCCCCACTGACCTCTAGGTACTCCACAATTCTTTCCTTCAGAAGTGACTCCATCACTTTCCCTACCACAGAGGTCAAACTGACAGGTCTGTAGTTTCCTGCCTCTGTCTTGGTCCCACTTTTGTGAAGGGGAATCGCATCCGCCTTCCTCCAGTCCTCGGGTACCACGCCATCCTCCCATGATTTATTAAAAAGAGTAGCCAGTGTTTTCACTAGTTCCCCCCTTAATTCTTTTAAATTTCTGGGGTGAATTCCATCAGGCCCCATTGCTTTGTCCACCTTCAGTTTTAGGAGTTCTTGCAGAACCCTTTCTCTGAAAGGACTGGGATCAACGCCTATCAAGAGTGCTTCTGTTAACTGGATTAGGCACTTCCCTCCTCTTTGTGAATACTGAGCAGAAATATTCGTTTAGTATCCCTGCTTTTTCACTGTCCCCTCTGCCCACCCACCATTCATTCTATTCAGCCTCACTATCCTCCCTTTAACTTTCTACTCCGCTGATGTACCTATAAAAGGTTTTATCCCCTTCTTAACCGAGTTGGCTATCTTTTCCTCAGTTTGGGCCTTTGCTATTCTGTCTCCTCCTTGTTTCCTTCTGCCTTAACTGGTACAGCTCTCGTCCTGCTCTCTGTGTTTCCTTATATTTCGGAATGCTATCTTTTCTTCCTGACTTTCCCAGTCACCCTTTTGAGAACCATAGTGGCTTTTTCACATTTTGATTTGTTTATTTGTTTCACACAAAGGCTTGTTGCCTCTGTGATAGCAGTTCTGATGATTCCCCACTGTTGCTCCACCCCTCCTTCTAGCCTGTTTGCTAGTGCTTTTCTGAGGCACTCTCCCATCTTGCCAAAGTCAGCCCTCCTGAAGTCCAGTACTCTCACTTTTGTATGGCTTGACTCTGTAGCTGAGTTTATCATGAACCACACTGTTTGATGGTCACTTGTTCCCAGATGGCAACCCACTTCTAGATCTGAGATCCTCTCACTGCCCACATTTGAGAGTACAAGGTCTAAGATTGCTCCTCATGAGTGGGTTCCAAAACTAGCTGTCTGAGGCTGCCACCTGTAGGGCATCGAGAATGGCCCTGTCTTGGATGTGGCTGCAGCAATGTGCTTCAGTTAACATCTGGTATATTCAGGTCTCCCATCAACAGTATCTCCCTTTCTCTGCCATCCTAAGAATGCCTATCATATCCTTGTCCATTCCTTCCCTCTGACATGGGGGTCTGTACACAACCCCTGTGCAGATTGTGGTGCCCTTTCCAGTCTCCAAGGTGACCCACAGTGCCTACTCTCCTCCCTGTTTACTCTTTTGTTCAGTTGCTTTTATTCCTTCCTTTACATAAAGAGATACTCCTCCCCTCTTCTCCCCTGCCTGTCTCTCCTGTAGGTTATATACCCTGGTATGTTAACATCCCAGTCATGGTTCTCTGTGTACCATGTTTCTGTGACTGCTACGATATCCAGGCATCCTCTTCCATCAAGGCCACCAGCTCAGGGAGCTTGTTGACCAGACTACGGGCATTGGAACTCATTACCCTCCATTTCCTGATGACCTTACTCCTTTTTGCCCCATCCCTGTCCTTCTTGCCTTTGTCACTTTCCCATTTACCCCTGCCCTTCTCCTTATCGACACCTCTATGTTGGTGTTTACCGCCTTATTACCATGATTTTTTTGGGGCTAGGATTTTCCTACTCCTTCCAGTGCCTCCCTGGCTAGTTTAAATGCTTGCCAATGAAGCATTTAAACCATCACCTAGGATCATGGTTCCCTTCTGACAGATGCAGCCCATCATGCCAGTATAGGCTTGCATCACTCCAGGTGGACCCCAGTCCCCAGTGAAGCCAACCCTGAGCTCGCACCAGTTTTTCAACCACTGACTGAATCTCTATGGTGCGGAACACCCAGCCTCCTACGCCATAGATGGAGCAGCACCTCCGAGAAGGTTACAGTGCGTGCTACTTGTCTAAGGCCCTCCCCAATTCCACAAACTCTTCCTGCACTTCTAATCCCTTTCTTAGCCAGGTCATTTGTCCCTAGGTGGACAATGATGTCCAGCTCCCTTTCCTGTGTAGCTGCTCCGCAATCCTGAGGATTCACCCTGTCCCTCCAAGCCATGGCACCAGGCAGGCACCTACCTCCTCTCCCTCTTCTCCCCAGTTCTACCTTCCTAACAATGGAGTCCCCACCAGGAGTTGTTCTTCCCTGTGGGGTCCCCTGCCACCCTCCTGTGGGTCTCCTTTGTGGAGGTTCCCCGCATCCTCCTTGGTCTCCACTGCGGTTGCCTCCATAGAGGAAACACACTTTGCCAGAACGGCATATGAATTGTGGAGAGGTACAACTGGAGGGATGCACCTTTGTTCCACCACCCTCACCCTCTCTGAGCCCACTGTGGTCCAACCGCTCCTCTTTCTTGGCAACCTCTGAGGCAACGGCAGTGGCACTGGTGGTCCCTGGATGGAAGAGGAGGTCCCACAAATCCTGGCCAACTGAGCCTGGAGATGAGCAACCTCCTCCTCAGCCCAGAGAGATGCCTGCAGATGGGACAACACTGCATCCTCCAGAATGTCTCCCGAAGACTGCTGCCCACAGCCACTGCACTGCACCACTCCCCATCATGTCTTATTTCTGGCCCATTAACTGTTTGGAATCCTTACTCTTTCCTCTGTTTTTTTTTTTCTTCTCTCTCTATTTACTTTCTGCCTGTGTGCCCTTTAAGCTCCTGATTGTCCTGCTCTCAGACAAGAATATCCTATATTTCTCAGTAGACCCTTTACTTGCTCAGAGGCAGACCTCCAGCAGCTAGAGGGGCCAGAAAGCTACTTTTGCCTTTCTAGAATGGTAAGTCTTTGGTGGTTTCAGGATCACTCACTCTCCTGCTTCCAAACAGGAAGTGAATATAAAAAACAAAAAACACAGAATTTGATGGCAGATATGACCACTTGGCCCACCCAGTCTGCCCATTTCCTACCTAATGGATAAGCTGCAGATCCTAGTTAACCAGCAGCCTACTTCTTTCTACCCCAACCCCCTAGAATTGCCTTATGACTGTTCCATGCATGCTTGAATTCAACTACTGTTTTTGACTCCACAACCTCCTCTGGAAGACTGTTCCATGCACCCACAACCCTCTCTGTAAAAAAAATACTTCCTTACATTACCTCTGAGCCGCTCCCCCATCTTCAAATTGTGCCCCCTTGTTCTTGCACACCTCTTTTGAAAGATGCTACCCTCCTGGACTTTGATTCCCTTGAGGAACTTGAAAGTTTCTATCATGTCCCCCTTCCTCAAGGCTATACATATTAAGCTCCTTTAATCTCTCTTCATGTGTCTTCTGGTGCAGACTGCACCATTTTAGTTGCCCTCCTCTGACAGCTTCCATCTTGTCTATGTCCTTGTGGAGATTGGGTCTCCAGAACTGCACACAATACTTTGTTAGAGATTTCTTTTAAAGCCTTTGTTATTTTGCAGGCTATTTTGATTTTTATTCTTGTTACCATTTGCTTCTTATGCTCTACCCTCAGGCATCAACGCAGACAGCTACGCTTCCTTTATGCTGCCTAATCCACAAGGTTCTTATCTTAACTCACCATCTTGTGTTGCCAGTTTAGCAGGCAATAAGGGTGGGAATATGTAGACCTGGACACCCTCACAACCCTATACGTAGTGCAGCATATAGTACACACATTTATACATGATATACTTAGTGGGCAGGATATAGTGTAGTACTGTGTGATATAGGAACACCACCGGCATGTGCATATAACTGTAGCATGGGCTGGTGGTAAAGACCAGATCCCAACAGGGCTATGTGCTTGTAACCTCTGGTCCTAATAGTATTAGCATTGCTTATGCAGGCCTAGTTTTACTCTTAGAGTGATGAGCTAACTGTCCTCTGAGCTGACCTTCTACCAATGAGATGCCTGTGTTTTGGCAGACCGTTACCTAGTAACATACATTTCTTATCTAAGAGTATGAGAACGACGACAGAGTAGTTTTTGGCAAGTTCGAATCCAGTTTGGAGGGATATCATGATATCTGGGGTCCTGTTCCTGACTCCCAGCAGGTTATTTGCTGTATTTTCTGGTAACAAACAAGTTATTCCTGCCAAATCCTTGGCTCTGTGTCATGTTTCACCAATAGGTCTAGAATCCTCATGCTAACAATGTTCAACAACAACACAGGAGATGGAATCCAGGGCAGGTTGTGTCTATCTGCAGATGACACTAAACTCTGTGGCAGAGCTAACAATGTGGAGGGGTTAAAGGAACTGCAGAGAGACCTGAAAAGGATGGAAAATTGGTCCAAAGTCTCGCAACTGAAATTCAATGCCAAGAAATGCAAAGTGATGCACTTAGGGAACAAAACCCCTAGAACAGAGTACTGGATGATGAGGTTCAGCTGGACACAACACCAAAGAAAAGGAACCAAGGAGTCGTCATCAGTAACTCCCTAAAACAAACTGGTCAGTGTAATAAGGCCTGGCTTCATCAAGACTGTCAGGATGCTAGGGTGCACTGGGAGAGGGTACCACAGCTGGAAGCAGAAGGTAATGTTACCTCTGTATTGGTCACTATAAAAGCAACACCTGGAGCAAAATGCCCGGTTCTGAAGTTTCTACCTAAAAAGGGGCATGGACAGGCTTGCGACAGTACAACACAGGATGACCAAGATTATTCAGGGCCAGGAATGCAGCTCCTATGAGAATCAGCTAAAGGTGCTGAATATGTCCTCAGTGGAAAAAAAATGAAGCTCACAGAGGTTAATGACTGGCTCAGGAAGTGGGGTGAAGAGAGGTTGGGGTGTTAGGAACTAGAATGGAGTTTGGGAGGATAAGGGACTATATGCAAAGGACAGGTTTCATCTTGCCCCATTAGGGAAGGAAGTCCTAAACAGGGATGGCTGACTACATACAAGAAAGGTGGGGTTTAAACTTGTAAAGGGGAGGGATAGTGAGGGCTGACCAAAGCCCTCCTCCAAATGAGGGGAGTAGCCTCTGCTCAAGGGGGGAGGGGGGAAACAGACTGGGGTGGAGGTTTCGGGAGGAGCAGAGGGAGGATGGAAGTATAGGAATCTGGGTGGGGTTCGACAAAGAGGATCAGGGATAAGGTGGGGTTGGTGTTAGTAAATGCCAGGAGCTTGGGAAACAAGTTGCTAGAGTTCCAGGCCATGCTGTTTGGGGGTGGATGTGGCGGCGGTCACGGAGACATGGGCCAACAAAAACCACGACTGAGACCTAAATGTACGGGGGTACACTATGCTTAGGAAGGATAGAAAGGAGGGCAGATGGGGTGGAGTGGCCATGTTCATTAGAGAGGACATAGAAATTGCTAGGGTAGAAGAGGCAGAGGGAAACGTGGAGGCCTTATGGGTCACCTTACGATCCCCAGCAGGAGATAAGGTCAAGCTGGGTGTAGCATATAGGTCCCCCGGGATGAGTGATGTTCTAGAGGATGGCTTGCTGGACAACATCATTGTCCAGTGTGGACCACAAGGGGAAGGAGTGGTGTTGATGGGGACCTTAATATGCCAGGTACAAACTGGGGAACCATGTCCTCAGGTGGCCAAGGAGCAGAGGCTGCTGGATGGCTTCCAGGATGTGATCTTAACACAGCATGTGATGGAGCCCACAAGGGAGGGGCATGTCCTGGATGTGGTTCTGGCAGATGGGGATCTGGTAAGGACCTGGTTGTACAGGATCCCTGACTGGGAGCGACCACAACACTGTCTGGTTTCAAATAAGCATGGGGGTGGGGGTGAGATCTAGGACACTGGCAGTGGACTTCAGGGGGCAGACTTTATGGGCATGGGAAATATTCTCAAGGATCACTTGAAGGATTACCTCAATGACAAGTGTGGAAAGGAGATGGGAGGTCATAAAATGGGACTTCATGAGGCAGTCAGGATCGCGCTAAGTTGAAACGTAAGGAACAAGGTCACATAAACCATGCTGGTGGTCCAGTGAGGTACAGGTAGCAGTCAGAGAAAGAAGGCGGCTACATAAAATATAAAACAACAAGAGGGATAGGGATAAGGAAATGTACCAGCTTGCATCTAGAAAAGTCACCCGTATGGTGAGGGAGCAAGTCCAGTAAAGAGCAGCGGCTGGCACAGGGATACATGAAGGGGAAAAGGGGTTCTTCCGCTACATTGGGGAGCGGAGAAAAACTAAGGGCAATTCCAGCAGATTGAGATCAGAAGAAGGGTGGGTGGAAGAGGCGAGAGACCAGGCAGAGGTATTTAACGAGTACTTTGCCTCTGTGTTCACTAGTGAGGGGGATGGGATATTTACAAAGCAAGGCACGAAGGGGATAGAAGCGTCAGTTATGGGATCAGTGGAGCAACAAAAATGGAGAAAGAGGAAGGGAGAGGTACCTCGGGGGTGTCACATCTGGGTAAGGATAAAAAGGCCAGTAAGGTGGAGGGGACGGATGATGCTATCTCCACCAAAAGGGTGTGGTTAGCCCTCAAGAAAGACAAATCTCCTGGGCCGGATGGCATTCATCCGAGAGTACTATGGGAATTGGCGGACATACTGGCTGCACCCCTGGTGGAGCTTTTCAGCAGGTCACTTAAGACAGGGAGGGTACCTAGGGATTGGCAAGAGGCACATGTGGTACCAATCCATAAAGGAGGGGGTCAAGGGAAGTACCAGGTAACTATAGACCCATCAGTGTGACCTCGGTGGTGGGAAAATTAATGGAGAGTATACTAAAGGAACGATTGGGGGTGTACTTGGAGGTGGTGGGAGGTCTGGATAGTCGGCAACATGGGTTTGTGCCAGGTAGATCATGTCAAACCAACCTTGTGGAGTTCTATGAATGGGTAACATCAGAACTGGACAGGGGTAAGCCTGTGATGTATTATTCTTGGACTTCAGCAAGGCTTGACTCTGTCCCCACAATGGTCTGGTGGTGGAGAGACTGATGGGGTTAGGAGTAGGCCCTTTGATGGTCAGATGGACTGAAAACTGGCTAGCTGGACACTCAGAGAGTAGTGGTCTGTGGGGAGCTCTCGAACCCTAGAGAGGTTGGTAGTGGGGTACCACAGGGCTCGGTCCTGGGTCCGATCCTGTTTAATGCATACATATCGGACATCAGGGAGGGTATAGGGTGTGAAATGAGTCTCTTCGCGAATAACTCCAAGATGGGAGCAGTAGTTGAGGGAGAAGAGGGGAGGTCAGCCCTGCAAGGGAACCTGGACACCCTGGAAAGCTGGGCTCACACATGGAAATTAAATTTCAATATCACCAAGTGCAAGGTGTTGCATCTTGGTCGGGGAAACCCTAAACACAGGTACACCCTGGGAGGGGAGGCGCTGCAGGCCTCAATAGGGGAAAAAGACCTAGTGGTCATGGTGGATGCATGTATGAATAACTCTGAGAAGTGCAGGAGAGCAGCTAGCAAGGCAAACAGGATGTTGGGATGCATCGTAAGGGGGATCACCTCTAGGAGCAAGGAAGTGATTCTGCCGCTGTACAATGGACTGGTTAGACCCACCTTGAGTACTATGTACAGTACTGGAGACCACACTTGAAGAGGGACATACAGCTCCTGGAGAGGGTACAGAGGAGGGCAACAAAGATGACACGAGGGCTAGGATTTGACTTATGAGGACAGACTTGAGGAGCTCTGCCTGTTTTCATTGGAGGAGAGGAGACAGGGGACATGATTGAGGTCTTCAGTCACCTCAAGGGAATAAATAGGGTAAACATGGAGGGATCTTCGACTAAAGCAGGGAGGTATCACCAGAGGACATGGTTTGAAGTTGGAAGGTGGAAGGGTGAGGGGGGAAAAAGAGGAGGAGGTTTTTCACTGAGAGGGTGGTGGACCCTTGAAATGCACTGCCTTTTGTAGATAAAGAAATAGAACAGATGAAGAGTCATACTCTAAATGACGGGAAATGAAGTATTAAGAAAAGGATAGAAGTATAGCAAAGAAAGTAATAGGAGGGAGACAGTGAACATGAGAGGGTAGAGGATTGGCCTTACAGGACAAAATCGAAGCAATTATCCAGCTGGTATAGAACCCATTTATGCCACTTAATTTCAAAGGAGGGTAATTGATTCATAACCTGGGCTGAGATACTTTCCAATTTATATAATTCAAGTGTGATTTCTCACCAGTGATTTGGGGTGGGGAGTTTTGCGCGCAAAGCCTCTTGTAGCTTTTTTGGCCACTGAGATCAGTAAGAGAGTTAGTTTTAGGGATGTTTTGCTCAGCATGCAGGGGTGTGGAGGAATACCAGTTAGTATAAAGGAAGGAGTCAGCATACTGAGGCAGTTGAACATACCCTCAATATCTTGCGTAACATCGTGGCAGTAGGATTGAAGAAGTGGGCAGGCCCAGAGGACATTGTGTGATCTGCCTGAAGATGTCCGCTGATTTCAGCACTGCCCAGCAGCTGGGCCTACAAATTTAGCAGTCACCGCTGATGCACAGAAATACCAGAGTTGACATTTCCAAGAATATTCCTCCTGTAAGATGCTGAGGTTACTTTGTGCAAGGGAGCAGTTATGCCATATTTTCTATAGAGTGGTGGTGTCCAATTCACTGTTCCACCTGTGGAGGATGGAGATGGTAGATACTATGGATAGGGCCTGTAGTGCTTTATATAAGTGGCTGAAGAGGTGTGCCCAGGTGCCTCTCAACAAAAAACTTTAATATGTGGACAAGCAGCAATGGTGTTTCAGGAGTTCAAGATGGCTTCTTCCAGGGTGCGAAGGCAAGAGTGAAGTTGCATATATTTATGAAAGTCCAGTTTCGGGAGATGATAGGATGCTTGAAGTGTCACAAAGACTAAAATCCTGTTGGGCTAAGTAGTTGGAACACATATCGGAGACCACCTCTGTGCCATCTCAGTAAAGCATTATCGAGTCTATTAAGGGGAAAGGCCATATCATGCACTGTGGCCTAAAGATAAAGTTGATCAGTGGAGGTGAGAAAATGTTTTTGAAGAAATATCCACTGATGGGTTTCAGCCATGTAACAGTGGAAGTTACTTAGAGGAGAGCAGGCAGGAGGATTGCCAAATAGATAGCATGCCTGCTCATAGGTATCATTGAGCGTGTGCTCTATCTGTTTCCACAAGGAATGGTAGGACAGGGTGAGCCATAGGCAAATTATTCCAAGGTGGGATGCCATCGCATACCAACCTAGGCTGGGTAGATTAACTCCTCCCTTATCTCTAGGAAGCTGCAGAACTGAATAATGGATCCGGGGAAGGGGGTTACCTTGCCAGGTAAAGTGAGAGATTGCCTTATCCCAGGCCCTAAACTATGATTTATCAGACCAAAGTGGAAGGGTTTGGAGGAAATACAAGATCCTAAGGAGGATGTTTTGTCGAATTACCTCTCTACAGTTAAAGAGGCCAAGAGTGAGACAGGTCCAGCGAGAAAGGTCTTTGTTAACTTGCTGGGTTAAGGGCTCATAGCCGAGGAGTTCCAAGTGTGCCAGATTTTTAGTAATTTTGTCTCC
Organism: Neoceratodus forsteri; assembly: GCA_016271365.2. Lineage (NCBI taxonomy): Eukaryota > Metazoa > Chordata > Ceratodontiformes > Ceratodontidae > Neoceratodus > Neoceratodus forsteri. The sequence goes on from CM028130.1 coordinate 949,517,794, forward strand.
TAGGTACTGTATGGCCATTTTATGCCATTTAAATGGGAATTTAATTTTTAGTTGCACAGAGGGCAAGTAGTTATAGAGAAGTACCTCCATCTTAAGGGCATTTAATTTATTGCCTGTGAATGCGCCAAATTCATGTAGATGGTCCCAGACCATTGGAATGGAATCTTCCAGAGAGGTTAAGGTTAAACACATTGTCTGCAAACAAAAACGACTGTCTACCTCCCAGGGGTATCCTCCACTGCTGGACTGCTGCGAATGGCAGTCACCAGGGGCTTTAGATAGAGAGCAAAAAGGAACAGAGACAGTGGACAGCCCTGGTGGATGCATCTGGTTAAGGAAAAAGGCTGTGATAGGGAACCATCTTAAGGTAGGCCTGGGTGGAGCCATATATGGCTTGCAGCAAATGCACAAACTCATCTGGAATGCCAAAATAGGACAGGGTGGCCCAGAGGTATGGCTAGGCCACCCTGTCAAATGCTTTTTCAGCATCAAGACTTAAGAGTGTGAGGGGGGGATTTGGTGTGTAACTGCATAATCTGTAAATAAAAGGTTGTGTCTAACACTATCATGCGCCTGCCTAAGTCTGATAAAGCCAACCTGGTCAGGGTCTATTAATTGAGGTAGAAGATGCTTTAGCCATCAGGCCATAATGGACATTTAGATTTTGTAGTCGCAGTTAAACATAGAAATGGGTCTGTAGGAAGTAGGGTAACAAGGGTCTTTCTGGGGTTTTAATATCTCTAAATGACCGCGTAGATATGGGGGGATCACCTTGTTGTAGGGGTGAAAAGCTAAGTTCAAAAGTGGGATAAGAGTTCACAAAATGTTTTATAAAATTCAACGGATAGTGATTTGGGCTGAGTGCCTGTTGGGCCTTAGAGTCTCGGAGGACATCTTCGATTTGAAGTGTTGTTATGGAAGTTAGCAAGCCATGAGCCTGCTCCTCTGTCAGCTTTGGTAGTGAGAAATTTCGAAGTATGACTCTGTCTGGTCTAGGGTGGTTTGGTCATCTATGTGTAAAGCTGTTGATAGTACTTCTGCCAAGACTGTCTGAAAGTCTGTTGGTCTTGTGAGCAGGCAGCCTATGTGTCTGGGGCAAAAAGTGGAGGGACACATGCCTGGGTACGGGAAGCACGAAGTTTATGGGCTAAGTTGTGTGCACCTCTGGGACCCAACTCATAGTGGCGGTGTTTCAAATGTAGTAACTGTTAATCAACCTTTTGATCTAATAATTTTTGGAGCTCCTGATTAACATGATGGATCTGAGATGTCACAGAGCGATCTTCCTGGTATAAAAAACACTGAAGGATTTGCAGGGTAGTCTGGAGTTCCTGCATGTGACCTCTCTCTCTCTCTTTTTCCCCAGAGTGGAGTAGGAGATCATTCCCCCCCTCTACAGACAGCCTTAATGGTGTCCCAGAGTAAGGTAGGGGTAGTGCTAGGGGTAGTATTGCCACTTTGCACCTGTGAGATGGTAGTCTTGACCTGGTGGTTAAGTTCAGGGTCACAGAAAAGCATGAGGTTTAACTGCCAGTAACTCATCTGAAGAGGTTTTCCCAGGCTGAGTGTGGCATATACAGGGGAGTGGTCCAACAGGAGCAGTGTGCCATGGCATAGGTCAAGGGCTGAGTCCAAATATTCTGCCATGGAAAGACATAGTCAAGGTGAGAAGAGGTGCCAGTCTGAGAAGCAAAATAGGTGAACTCCTTATCTGTCGGGCGGGGGAATGTCTCCAAAGATCTATGAATCCCAGATGGGCATGTGTATGTGTATGGAGGTACTTGAAGAGGTGAGGTGCGTTGTACAATAGGACCAGAGGTGTCTAAAGTAGGCGACAACGTGACATTTAAGTCACTACCCATGATTAGTTGGCCTTGTAAGGCCGGCAGTAATTTGTTAAAAAAGTGTTGAACTGTAACTTTTGAGGAGCTCAGGGGTAGGTACATGGATACTAAGGTGATGGGGGAATTGTAAAGTTGGCCCACAATGATAACAAACCATCCCTCAGGATCAGTAATCTGGTCCTGGAGGATACAAAGTACACCACTGAGTATTAAAATCCCCACCACTGGTCTCCAACCAGAATATGAGGTGGCAATAACTGTTTGATAACCCAGGGATGTAAACTTTGTGTGTTCCAATTCAGGAAGATGATTTTCCTGGTGGAGCACAATGTTGGTCTTGTCTCTCGCTTATGGAGCAGGCGATATCGCTTAATAGGACTATGAATCCTGTTTATATTAAAGGAAATAACTGTGGAGGATGTAGCCATGGGAGTAGCAGAAATAGTTGAAATAGAAATGATCCGATCCTCTCCGTCTCAAGAGCAAAGCAGGGGCAGAGAGAGAAAAGAGAGACGGAAGAGTGAGGGTATTAGGAAGTATAGAATGAGGTAGGAAGCACATTGGCAAATAGTCAATAGTAGGTAACACCAACAAAAGTATAAATGCAGTGCCAACAGGGCAAACTAAGCAACTATTAAATCTAAGAAGTGGCAAGGGACCTGACCATGGTTAGTGTGCCAGGCCCCAATACCATGGGCGAGGGAAAACAATCCCTCAGTGGAGCTTCCAAGGAAGGGAGAGAATAAATCACTCTCCTATGTGGGGAGATGATTGACACTCCCTATGGGGAAAATTTACAGTGATACTGTGGGCTCCCATAGCAACAAAAGTGCTACTAAGGAGGAGATGGGAAATGGTAAGGGTGCCATCTACCTAGCTCCTATGGACGCCAGACCTTAAAGGGAGAGGTGATAGTAATCAAACTTTTGGCAGATCACCTCCCAGTCTGAGACAAGGCTTAGATGACAGAAAAGGGGAGCAGGTCTGTAGCTCTGGCAGTGGGGATCCACTGGAATATGATCCGATGTTAAAGCAGGCAGTCTGGAGACAGAAACAGTCAGATGAAAGGATCAGTTTATGATGGGGAAGGGGAGTCATGAACTTCAAGCAAATGTCCAGGGACCCAGGCAGCTACCTTAGGAGTGGGAGAGCATAGGGAAAAATAAATGACCAGAGCCCAAGGGGCCTATTCATAGCCTTCAAGTTAAAGGAGACACTAGCAGGTGTGGCAGAGACCTGGTGCTCCCCTACAGCCCTGACATCAGCAGCTCCCCACTGCCCAGTCCACCTCATGGTGGCTAGCTGCTGTAATTTGTAGAGCATCTAAGGCCAGTGAGGAGTGGCAGCAATGTTCCCAGCATACAGCGTGTAGATAAACAAGTGGTCCACTAAGAAAGTAAGCTTTGTATGTTATCTTGTGTCTCCTCAGAAAACGGTGGTGTCCGATGACCTCCCCTTTCATAAGGGACAGCTATCAGTGGCCCTTGTGATCTCCCACCCACTTGCTGCAAAGGTGACAGAAACATAGAATATGACGCCAGATAAGGACCAACCGTCTACCTAGTCTGCCTATTTCCCTACTTGGTTTGGCAATCCCTACTCTTATCTGGACTGCCTGCTCCGCTCTGCTGCTGTACAGCAGGGTGCCTTTATGCTTATCCCATGCACCTTGAATCCCTTACTGTTTTTGCTTCCACCACCTCCGCTGGTAGGCTGTTCCATGGATCCACCACCTCTCTGTAAAACAATACTTTAGCATTCCTCCTAAGCCTCCCTCCTCCAGCCTCATGTTATGTCCCTTGTCCTTGTGTACTTTCATCTCTGAAATATGCTCCCTCCTGTACCCTCTTTATTCCTCTAAGGTATTTGAAAGTCTCTATCATATCCTCTCTTGCTCTCTTCCAGTGAATAGATGTTAAGTTCCTTGAGTCTTTCCTCATAAGGCTTGTGATGCAGTGCATGTATCATTTTGTTGCTCTTCTTGGACCACTTCCATTCTGTCTGTATTCCAGATGAGGCCTCACCAGTGATCTATACAGTGGCATCAATCACAACTTTGCTCCTCCTACTGGTTATGCCCTTCCTATGCATCCCAGCAGTCTGTTTGCTTTCCCCACTGCTTTTCGCATTGTTTGGGTGACTTCAGGTCATCTGATATAACCCCAGGTCTCTCCTGACTTGTAGTGGCTAGAACTTGCCCCCATCCTTGTATTCTTTCTGTTGGTTTCTGTGTCCCAAGTGCATTATCTGCACTTCTTAGCACTGAAACCCAACTGCCGAACGATTGACCATTCCTCAAGTAGTCTTAGGTCATTTCTTATTTTATCTAGCCCCTCCTGTGTGTCGAATTCTGTTGCAGATCTTGGTGTCATCGCTAACAGGCATACTTTCCCTCCAGTCCTCTGCAATGTCATTGATGAAGACAGTGATTAGGACTGGACCCAGCACTGATCCCTGTGGCACCCGCTGGTTACCTTCCCCTTTTTAGATTTTATGCCATTTACTATCACCCTCTGGGTCCTGCCTTTTAGACAGTTTCAACTCATTTTACCACTTTAGAGCCCACACCCAGAAGAGCTGAAGGAGATGGCTGAAAATAGAGGCAATAGTCCAGGTGGGTAGAGCTACTCTAGTTATACTAGTCTGGAGAGGAGTAGTTTATTGTGTGCTATGTGATTAAATTGAAGTGGCCAAGGAGAGACCATCTGCCACCAGTTTCTATGTTTTTATGAACCGAATTTGCCTTTGCAAATAACAAGCTGCTTGGTTTTATAGCAGCTCCCCACTACTGTGAGAGGAAAAGTTTATTTTATAGTTTAATTATATTGGAATTAATTTATTCTTGTAATTAAAGTTTTTTTTCCCCAGCCAAATAGTTTTTTTTTCCCCAAGGTCTGCAGCATTAGGAAGAATGATATACCTGAAAAAACACACAGGACCAACAGGATTAAAAATTGTACAAACTGTTTTCAGCTCGGGCAAGGGCAGACTACCACAAGCTATGTTTATAAAGTTTGGGTCCAGATCACAATTTTCAATTGCAAGCTCTGTAAAATGTTTTACCCAAAAACCCAAAAGAAAACAGCTAAAAAAAAGAAGATGTTATGGCTTCTCAGTCTGTCTGTCACCAGAATACAATAAAGTCTCTAAGTGCCTAATGATGATGGAAAGCATGCATCAGAGGGTGCGTCTTCTTATAAATAGCAGAAGTCCCTGTCAAATGGGACCGATAAAAAGGAAAACGCCAGCCATCCGACAGGTATGGTAAAGCTGGTGCAGATACCAGGGTGTCTGAAAGGGGAACCTCAGTCCTGTGATGGCAACATAGAAACACAGGATTTGTCGGCAGAAAAGGACCACTTGGCCCACCCTGTCTGCTCAGATGGTCCCTGCCTAGTCTGTGTCCACAGACCCTAACTGGTCTCTGGCGACCCTCCCTCATCCCTACCCATTTTCTAATATTCCCGTGTCGATCTCATACATGCTTGGAGTCCCCTACTGTTTCCACAACCACTACTTCTGCTAGCAGTCTATTCCCAGGCATCTACCACTTTTTCAGTGAATCGGTACTTTTCACATCCTTCCTAAACTTCACCCCCCCAGCCAGCTTCATCACATGCCCTATGGTTCTGGTGCTCTTCAACATTTGAGAGAGACTTCTGTTCTGCACTGTCTTAGAACTTCATTTCTGTATTGATCTACTGGCCAGAAAACTATGTTGTTACCTTTATCCGCTTTACGATAATGATGTCATTCCAGTTTCTGCCAAAAGAAAAAATTACTGTTGTGTGTTCTAATGGAGTCTTGCTGTATTCTGACTATTGCAGTTAGGTCCTGCCTTTCAACTGCCCCGGAGAACAAAGAGTTAAACTTTCCATGGCCAGCTTGGAATGTTCACCGCGAGCTCGGTTGAAGCCCCTGTCTGGTGTTTAAACTCCAACCGTCAGATCTTTACGAGCAATACTCACTAGAAGTTCTGTGTGGAAACTGTAAAACTCACACTAGCCAACTGGCAACTAAATTTATATAAAAGGGTTTTTGGTTTCAAAGCAAAGACTCAAGTCAGGAAACCTGAAAACAAAACACATCCCAAACACAACATTCACCCAAAATAAAGGAGGGTGAAAAAGGAACACCCCTAGGGTGTCAACACTGTTCCTGGCCACCCACATCCCAAAAAACAGGTTCTGAGAGGGGAGGCGGGGGAGAGGTCAGAATACAGCAAGACTCCATTAGAAGAAACAACATTACTAAGGTGAGTAATTTTTTCTTCAAACAACATGAAGTCTTGCTGTATTCTGACTATGGCAGACTACCAAGCAGTACCTCCATGGAGGAGGGACAGAACCTACTTTGAGAATAGGCTCTGAAGAACTGCTGTGCCAAACCGAGCATCACTCCTAGCCTGGATATCCAGAGAGTAATGCTTGGTGAATGTATGGACTGTTTTCCAGGTGGCTGCTTGACAAATTTCTGAGATAGGAATATCCCTGGCAGCAGCCAGGGAAGCAGCTGTACCTCTAGTAGAATGAGCCCTCAGGCCTGAGGGTGGAGTTCTACCTAGTTTTTCATAGCAGAATTGTATACAAGAGACAATCCACCTGGCAATAGATCTCTTAGTGGCAGGTTTGCCCTTACCAACCTCTCCATATGTGAGGAACAATTGGAGGGACTCAAACCTGTGACCCTTGGTGCGCTCTGTGTAGTAGCTGAGGGTCCTTTAACATCCGTTGTGCAGCCTTCTCCAGAGGAGAATGGTTAGTGAAGAAAACAGGGACAGACATAGGCTGGTTAAGGTGGAAATCTGAAACCACCTTAGGCAAAAACTTCCTTTTAGTTCTTAGGACCACTTTATCTCTATGGAAAGAGATGAAATCAGGCTCCACTGACAGGGTTTGCAATTCACTGTTACGCCTGGCAGAGGTAATGGCTACCAAAAACACAGTTTTCCAAGTCAAGTACTTAAGCTCTGCAGACGACAAAGGCTTAAAGGGTAGTTGCATAAGCTGAACAATGCAAACTTTAAGGTCCCAAGCAGGAGCAGGGTCCCTAAAGGGTGGATTGGTGTGCAGCAATCCCTTGAAGAACTTACAAAACACAGGATGGCTGACAGAGGAGAGGGCTTGCCTACTGACAAGAAGGCAAAACAGCTGCCAAATGCACTTTAAGTGTAGCTGGCCTTAGGCCTAGGCCATTGAGATGGACCATATAGTCCAGAACCGTAGGCAACCCAGCAGATTCTGGAGAAATATCCTTATTAGAACACCAAATAGTGAACCTTTTCCATTTGGAATTGTAAGTCTTTCTAGTGGTAGGCTTTTGAGAAGCCTTAAGGATGTCCAGAACCCCTTGAGAAAGATGCAGATCAGCAAACTCTAACTCTTCAAGAGCCATGCCTTGAGATTGAGAGACCTGAGGTTTGGGTACCAAATCCTCCCCTGAGAGGATGTCAACAGGTTGTAATTCCTGGGAAGAGACAGGGGAAGGTGGACTGCTAAGGACAGCAACAGGGGGTACCAGGGCTGTCTGGCCCAGTCTGGAGCAATCAGAATCACTTTGCATGGTTGTGACCTTATCTTGACTAACACCTTGAACAGGAGAGGGAAGGGGGGAAAAGCATACAGAAATTTCCCTTCCCAATTCAGAATCAGAGCATCCAGGGGGACTGAGCCCAAGACTTGGTGCCTGCAACAAAAAAGAGGAAGTTGGTGATTGTCTGGGGATGCAAAAAGATCTATCTGTGGAGTGCCCCATCTCGAGAAAATCACTTTCAAAACTAGGGGATCTAGGGTTCATACGTGATGGCCCTGGGATATCTTGCTGAGAGCATCTGCTAGGACATTGTCCTTCCCTGGGAGGTGAACTGCTATCAGAGAGGTTTTCAGGGAATAGGCCAGGGACCACAACTTAATTGCTTCTGTGCACAAGGCCGTAGACCGAGTGCCTCCTTGCTTGTTGATGTACCACATTGTGGTGGTGTTGTCTGTTCTGATCTGGATCACCTTGTTCTGTACAAATTTGGAAAAGGCTTGCAGTGCCAGAAACACTGCTCTGAGTTCCAAGAGATTGATGTGAAGCAGAGATTCTTGAGGTGACCACAGCCCTTGGGTGGTTAAGATCCCCCAGGTGGGCTCCCCAGCCCAGCAGGGAGGCATCTGTGGTGAGTATCACTGAATGAGACTGAGTGACAAAAGGAACTCCTTGTCTCAAATTGTCCTGATCCTGCCACCATTACAAAGCCTGGATCAGGGTTCGACTCACTGGGACTAGTTTGGTAAGGGAATCCTTTCTTTGGGACCAGAAGGCTCTTAAGTGGAACTGAATGTTCCTCATTTGGAATCTTGCTCCCTGGACCACTGCTGTGTAGGCTGCCATGTGGCCCAGAAGCTGCAGGAAATGCCTTGCTGGTCGAGACACCTGTAGGGTGAATGAAGAGGCCAATTCCATAAGGGTCCTTGCCCTGTCCAGGGGAAGGAAGGCTCTTGCCCTTACTGTATCCAGCTCTGCCCCTATGAAGGTGAGGAGCTGTACTGGCTCGTGAACTGACTTTGGAAGGTTGAGGAGGAATCCTAGGGAAGCCAGCACTTGCTGAGTTATTTGCAAATGTGACTTGACTTGGTCTGGAGACTGACCCACTATGAGCCAGTCGTCCAAGTATGGTAAGATGGAGATCTTTTTTCTCCTTAGGAAAGCAACCACTACTTCCAGGCACTTTGTGAAAACCCTTGGGGCTGATGTTAGGCCAAGGGGCATTGCTCTGAATTGATAGTGGCCAGAGGGCAACTCGAACCTGAGGTACTTTCTGTGGGAGCACCTGATGGGAATGTGAAAATTGGCATCTTTGAGGTCCAGGGAGGCTAGCCAGTCCCCTGGCCTTAGAGAGGGCAGGATTATTCCCAGAGTCACCATTTTGAATTTTGGTTTTAAAAGGTGCTTGTTCAGATATCTTAGGTCCAGGATGGGCCGCCATTCTCCTGTCTTTTTGGGGTTAGGAAGTACCTGAGTACAATCCTTTGCCCTTGTGTAGGGTGGAATCTCTCTATGGCTCTGAGAGCCAGGAGGGAAGAAACCTCTGCTTCTAGGGCAAGGGTCTTGATGGATTTGCAGGTGGAAATGATCTTGTTCTCATCTTGGGAATTTTTTTTACTCTATTTATCCCCCTTCCTACCTCGGTGTCCACTCCTTTGACTGCTCATTCCTCCGGGTCACTGCTCCAGGATCTGCCCCTAGAGTGCTTCTTCTCCTCCCTCCTATCTGCACAGCGGGTCTGTCCTAGATTGGTCCTGGGTGGATCCGTCGTCATCTAGGACCACCGAGGGGCTTATCTGTTTTCTGTGCTCCCCTCAACCCGCCTCCTGGGGCCTTGAGCGCAGGCGTGTCTAGAGAGGTGACGTGCTGACGCACATCTCTCTCAAGCGCCTGACAGCGTTCCCCCTCCCAGACTCCGTGAACGGAGCCGACAGTCCCCCTCGAGAGCCCGTATTCCCACTAGCTCTCTCAGGGAGTCGGGTACAAATTGCATCCCTAGTATTTCTCCCCGGAGGGAGGAGAGAATCCATTGGGATGCTCAATCCTCAATCTCCCGGCCGACCCCCACCGACCCGAGTCCATTCCCGAACCCGGGTCACCGGCGTGGCTCAAGGTGTGGCATCCAGCGCCTCAACCCTCAGCGCCACTGGGCCGGCCATCTTGGGAAATTTTTTGAAGCTGAGAACCAGTCCCTGGCTTACTACTTCCAGGACCCACTTGTCTGATGTCAGAGACTTCCAGTCCTGGACAAAGTGAGCCAGCCTGCCCCCTACAGGTATTGGAGATCGGCCTGGGCAGACCCATCAGGGTGTCTGCTTGGCAGGGGCTTTAGGCTGAGGAGTGGATGCAGGCCTGCTCTGCTCCCCATCTGCCTCTCCTCTGAAGAACTCCTCTGAGCATAAGAAGAAGAAGAGGCCTGGGCTTGGTAAAAGGCCTTGAAAAGGCCTGCCCCTGCCCCTGGACTGCTGCCTTTGAGGAGTGGCTTGCCTTTCTTTGGCCTAAGCACTCCTGTAGGTGGTCCTGTACTCGTCCATCTTTTTCATGTAGTTCTCTGTCTGCTCCCAAACAGAGAATTACCAATAACAGGGAAATCCATGGCCTTAGCCTGGGTGTCCTGTGATAGGCTAGTATGTCTGAGCCAAGCCATCCTCCAAGGGCCACAGATGTAGCCATGACTCTTGATGAAACATCATTGGAGTCCACAGCAGCATGAAATTGTACCTTGGATGCCTCAATCCCATCTGCAGCCACCTGCTCCAGCTCCTTGGCAAGCTGGTCAGGGGCCTGTTTAGCCAGAGCCAGCACAGTGTCCCATCTGGACTTCTGGTATCTAGCTGTGTAGGCCATATAGTTAGTCTGCCTGAGTCCCAAAGATGCTGCCATGTACTGCTTCTTTGCCATAGCATCAATCCTCCTGGAGTCCTTATCTGGGGGGTGTGATGCCAAGGAATATATTGCCTTATCACAGGCAGCAGCCTGACACTCCTACATTGGCTGCATTACTGAAAGGAACTCCGTGTCTGAGCCTGAAAGAGTGTACCTCTTGTCCATTCGCCTGTCCACAGGAGGTATGGAGTTAGGAGTCTTAAGAATTTTATTTGTCTGGTTCCCAAAAGATTTATGGAGGGGAATAGACAGTCTCCTGGAATCTGGGATGTCCATCATTTCAACAAAATCAGGCTCCTCCTGATCCTCTACTGCTTCTTCCATTGGAAGCTGGAGGGTTTCAGCCACTTTTTTGTAAAACATAAAGTGGGAAGGGGACTCAGAAAGCCTAGGAGGAGAAACACCTGAAGGTCTGTCTGGGGAGATATCTGAGTCAATAGGCACATCCAGACTTTCATAATCACCATCATCATCCTCATACTCTCTGTCCTCCTCATCCGGTTCATAAAATTCTTCTGAAGTGTAATCCGAACCTGGGAACCGAACCTCTGCCAGATGGTGCCAGTTTGGCCGAACTGAAGTGTGTATTGCACTATTCTTATCACCTTGGCTATCTCATCAGCGGTCGGAGTATGAATTTCTGGATCTGAACTGGATGATTTATCTTTTCTTTTTCTTTTAACTGGAACTGACTCCTCAGAATCGGCTCTCCTTTTGCCTGAAGAAGTATCGCCCTGGTCAGAGGGCACTCCTTCTGGTTCAGTCGGAACCGAACTGGGCTGGTCATCCAGGTCAGCGGACTTCTCGGCCTCCCTTTCCCTCAGTCTACCTACTCTCTTATCCAGGGTAGCTTTGGGAAAATTCTTACAAATTTGGCAGTCTGAATCGAGGTGGTCAAACCCCAGACAATAACACAGGTGGTGTGGGGATCAGCCTAGCAAAGGCTTCCCACACACACCACAGTGTTGAAAACCTAGTGGGCCTGCTTTTTTTCTTGGGTTTTCTCAGACATGGCCAATCCTATCCAAAACTTACCCTTTTTTTTGCAATCAGCCAGCAAGACTCCCTATCGGTTCCTGACCGTGTTATGGGTCTTGGAAAAAATGTAATAAAACTGCTTTTTAGAACTGATACAGACTGGTTACCACACTCTAAGTAAATTCACAAACTTTTTTTTTTTAACCTAAACTGATCGGTTCAGCCAAACCCATCCGACATTTGCAAGTTCCACACAGAAACTAATGCAAACCTATCTAGTACTCACGGTACCACAGACAGAGACTTAAACCGACAGATTCGTAGCAGAAATTGCAGAAACCGAAAAACCCAGACTTTGAACCTATCGCTTTTTTGAACCTAGCAAAGGAGAAATCTCCAGAGCGACTTTTCAGTGAGGCGGAGTAAAGAATCTAATGGCTGGAGTTTAAACAACAGCAGACAGGGGCTTCAACCGAGCTCATGTGAACATTGTATGCTGGCCATGGAAAGTTTAACTATTTGTTCGGGCAGTTGAAAGGCAGAACCTAACTGCAATATTCAGAATACAGCAAGACTTCATGTTGTTTGAACTTGTCATTCTGTATTGGTTATTTATGTATGTATATATATAACTAATTAAATGAATTTATTTATTTCAAGAGTTTCACCAGGAAAACATACTGAGCTAACAGCTCATTTCCAGATGTGTCCTCGGGGAAGGGTTAGCGGCAGTGCTGTAATAACTTACATCAGTAATGTTACAATTGTAATACAGTAATAATAATGAAATTAAAATGTATGCAGTATACAATTGAGAGGAAGTGCAAGTCAGTGCAAAACGTAGTATATCAATAGTAAAGTTCAGGAAAGTGCAACTGGCACAAAAATGAGGGAGGGAAGGAGATTGTGAATAGAACGGGGACTAGTCAAAAGGAAACATGGAGCAATAAACCAGGGCAGTAGGGGAGGGAGTAGTATGGGGGAGGAGCTATGAGATTAGCCTAGAATCAATGGCAACTGCAGGAATGATTACTGAAGCCATGGAGGAGGGATTTAGGATACAGAAGAGGGAGCATTGTGAACAGCAGCAGGGAGGCTCTAAAGTTTGAGGAAGCAGAAGGAGAAAGCAGCTTGACCAGCAGAGGATTTTACTAAGGAGGAGAGTGAGAGAGCTGGTTTTAGAGCTATGAAGAGAGTATGAAGGGAAAGGAGGGAAGAAGAGGAAGAGGAAGAGGAGGGAGGGAGCCCAGCCAGAATTTGGAGATGAAGGTGGCATGATGAGCGAGGTACCTGGCATCAGGAGAGGGCAAGGAGAGGGAGGAATACAAGGAGCAGTGGTGGGATCAGGGAGGGTGGCAATTCAGGCAAAGTGGCAGGAGGAAAGAGGGATCCAGCCTGGCAAGAGGGACCTGGAGGACCCGAGAGCAGTGCTATATACAGTGTTACTGTAATTGATTGGTAGAATCGCCTCATGACAATCTCTATGAGTAAGAAGGAGGATGTTAGCTTTTCTGTAAAGTGTCCCAAGTTTAGATGCAGTCTTTGGATGGTATCCACATGAATAAAGAAGTCCAGATGACACTCCAAAAGATGGAGACATCCTTGAATGAACACCATCAAGGGTCTACAAGGATGGATCCTGGGGACACCAGAGCAGACAGGGAGAGGAGGGAGATGGCATCATCAATGCAGACAGCTTGGGTCCCACCTCAAGGTATGAGGTGAAACTACTTAGTGGAGGAGGAGGAGGAGAGCTCAGCGGCTTATCAGTTTAGTTTATTTTTATAATGGAAAGGCATGTGAGCAAATTGCCCGTTTTCACAAGTGTCCAGTTATATACAGACAAACAGGTACATTACAAGTTATACAAGATGTGCAATATAAGACAGGGTTAGGGTAATAATTTAAAGGGTATACAAAGTGTAATTAAATAAATATACCATATATACAATAACAGTAGGCAGTAGAGGGACGATGTGAGAAGGATCTGTCTAAGACAATCCGGGATGGGAGCATTTACAGATATGGGAATTCGACTGGTGACTCTTTAGGTTGTACTTGAAGGAAGCCAGTAAAGGACATTGGACTAGGGAGGGGGGCATGCTATGGAACAGTTTTACACCCTTATAGGAGAGGGTGTGTTGATCTTGGGTGGTCCGACAAGAAGGGAGAGAGCGAAGGAGTGGGTCAGCAGACTGTCTGGTGGGCCTTGTGTTGGCTGACCTAGGAAAGAGGGAGGCTATGCTGCTTGGTAGGAGTCCAGGAGTGATTTTGTAGAAGAAGGCCAGGATTTTACTGTCCAGCCTGTTCTCTAACGGGGCCTGTTGGAGGTTTTGTATAGGTCACAGTGGTGGGTCGATCTCGAAGGTTGATGGCAGACCTGATAATGTTGTGATAGGTGATTCTTAGCCTTGAGATGTTTCTTTGAGAGAGGGAGGGTAGAGATCAAGGCCCCATAGTCGAAGATGGGGAGCAAGAAGCTGTTGGCAAGCAGGGTCCTGGATTCAGGGATATGGTATGGTTTGACTCTTGTAAAGCATGCCTAGCCTTTGGTGTGCTTTTTAATGAGCTGATTGATGTGAGGTTCAAAGGTCAGGTGACAGTCGATGGAGGCCGAGGTACTTGAACTCTGTGACTCTTTGAATTACATTGCCATCATTATCCAGGAAGGTAAAATCGAGTTGGCAGTTCTTCTAGACCCTGAGAAACCACTGACATGTTTTTTTTTTGAAGTTTAGGACTAGTCCCTTGAGGAGAACCAGGAATGGGGCCAATGGAAATCATGTTGGAGTTTGACTAGAAGGATGGCTGGGTCCTTTTCTTACAGAATGGTGCTGGATCGCCTGTGTAAAGTATGATTTTCTGTACTTGCAAATCTCTGGGAGGAGCTGACCATGATAAAGAACAGGAGGGGTCCCAGAATGGAGCCCTAGGGGACTCCATATTTGATGGGGCAGGTGTCTGAGAGAACACCTTTGATCACTGTTTTGTGGCATCTGTGGCTGAGGTAGTTAGAAAACCAGTTTACAACATCCTTGGAGAAACTGAGGCTGGAGAGGGTGTTGAGTAGTACCATGTGGTCGATGAGGTCGAAGGCTTTTGTGAGGTCCACAAACACCAAGCCAGTGTAGAGGCCTTCATCTTTAGCCTTGTTAATGAAGTTAGTAAATTTGATGAGTGCTGTCTCGGTGTTATGGCCGGCCCTGAAGCCATGCTGTGAATCTGTTTGGAGGTTGTATTTCTCAAGGTATTCAAGGGTTTGGCTGAGAATGATTTTCTTGATAATTTGGCTTTTAGCTTGCCCGGGAGGATGGGATGGGCAACAGTGTTGAAGGCTTTGACCAAGCTGACAAATATGGTGGAGGTGACCAACCCCTGCGCCATGCCAGAAAGGACAGAGTCAGACAGCCTCAGGAGAGAGATAGTGGTGGAGTGGGATTTCCTGAAGCCAGACGGCAAGAGCATGAAGGAGGAGGATTTGTCAAGGAAAAGAGAAAGTTGGGAAGGATCAGAGATGTTCCTAAAGTTTATCCAGGGAGGGAAAGAGGGAGATGAGATGGTAACTGCAAGGAAGTGAGGGGTCTCCCCCTTTGGGAAGGGGGATGACAGTGGCCTGCTTCCACAGATCAGGGACTGATGCAAGTGACAAGGAGTGACTCAGGAGGTGGGTGATGGCCAGGGCAGAGAGAGACAGGAGTTTGGGGGTCAAGGCCATCAGTGCTCCCTCCTTTGTGTGGGTTTATTTATTTCTTTAAAATTGGTAACTGGGAAAGGCATGCATTTAGGAGAACCTGAAGGTCACAGAGAGAGAGAGAGAGAGAGAGAGAGAGGTAGGGAGAAAGAGAAGGGATGGTGGGTGGGGAGGAGCGGGCTGAAGTGGAGGAGGAGGGCTGAAGGAGGGTGAGTTGAGGAGGTGGAGGAAAAGAGGTAGATGGTGCAGGTGGTGAAACAAACTCTAGCAAGAGCCAATATGGCAGCAGCCGAGGTGGAGCACGGCACTGTCTGAATGTGTCCAAGATGGTCGCTGGAGTTTTTCTGGCGCATGCTGGCGATTCTGTGCATGCGCATCAGCTCCAGTGGCCATCTTGGATATGGTGGACTGTGTTGCCATGCCGCTGAGCTCAGTGCACATGGAGTTGTCGCACATGCACAGAAAACTCAGGTGGCCATCTTGACAGTGCCGCTCTGCCGGGTACTGGCGGACAAAATAGTGTGGTAGATATGCAGTGACTGCCATTCACCTTCACTAATGAAAAGTCCATTTGGTATCCGGTAAGCTCCCTTTCTACAGCGATCACAGGGTCTGCAAGGCTCGCCCACTGCAGCCATAAAAAGAAGTTGAAAGATGAGGCAACTGCAATGGAAATGGTGAGAGTCATCCATTCTGAGGACAGGGAAGGGCCAGGAGGGTGGGAGAAGAGGAAGGAGGGTGGGATAAGAGGACATGGATGACCTTGCAGAACTTGGAGGGTGGTTGAGGTTGTTCTGAAGCATGGATGCAAAGTTGTCAGCCTTCGTAAGCCTAGTAGAACTGGTACAGGCATTATGAAGTGACTTACATTTAGCAAGTTAAAGGTTAAATAAGTTCATCTTTGTCATATGCACTAATCTTAACCGTGAACAGACCGTGACTGTACCAATCAATTATGGATGCAACCTTTAGAGTAGATGTATTTTTTCCCCTTATGTCCTACAATAGAGGTGTAATTTTGAATCAATCAACAAACCCAAGGATTCCCTTTGGGATATATGCTTTGGCTCAAGCATTCATGCGACTAGGGGTGAGAAATCAGATAAGTACAAGCAGATCAGTGGAGCTGCACTGCCTGAGGTCTACATGTGTGAACATCCTGGAAACCTAGGAACATTTGTTTATGGAACACCCATATGCATGCACTTTTTGGGAGTATTTAGTAACAGAGTGGAGAGATCCTTTGTTTGGTTCACTGAGCTACCCTGAATTACTGTAATATTGGGTTTGTTCTTCTTCCTGGAAAAATACAGTAGTGGCACATTACAAATTATTTGCATAGTTTTGAAATACTATCTGTGGCAGGCTAGATGTGCATGGTGCTGCAACAAAATCAGGCATCTTACCAGGAAATGTTTAAAATGTCTCAATTACCTACAGAAGGTTTACACACAAGATGAAGCTAATTGCTTTAAAGCTAAGCTGAAATCTTTATGGAATACTTGCCTTTCCTTTTCAGGACCTGAATCATGTAAGAAATACAAAAGTATTTTGATAGGATGGTGGATATATGCACAAATCTCAGCAGCACCCTAGCGGCAGAAGTTCTGTGTGTGTGTGTGTGTGTGTGTGTGTGTGTGTGTGTGTGTGTGTGTGTGTGTGTGTGTGTGCACTATTTTTTTTTCTTTTGCCCTTTTGTATATATTCCTTTGTTGTTCTGCTGTTTGGCTTACAGGCATACCATGTAGGTGCCACACTGTAATGAAATATGTTTTATGTGCTGTTTTTTCTTTTTCTTCCCTTTTCTTTTTGATATATTGACATGTACTACGTAAACTGCTTTAATAGAGATAGGTTCATAGGTATTAATACGAGTATAGGAGGCATAATTTATTTCTGTGGCAGAATGCAGTCACGTCATTGGTTAAAATATGATGTGATGTCATTGATGACATCACATGCCAAACATAGAGAAAGGGCTTCTGGATAAACAAGATGGGGAAGGGAGATAGGCATTATGGAAAAACTGTATATTTGAATGAAAAATTCACCAAGAACAAGGAATTCTGTAACTATATATATATATATATATATATATATATATATATATATATATATCTCCATCCTGGCATGATGCAAATTCTGAAGAAAATTCTGTGACCACAAAATTGCAGAATTCAGGGACTTTGCTAGTAGATAAAGCATGTAACCCCAGCAGTAAGCAGATGTCTACTGACAATGTGGAGCGACAAAGAAAGGAAAGGGAAATTGTTTAACCAGGAACGGTACACTAAGCCGGAGCTTGTTTCCAGGTGCAACCTGGGAGCACAAGGAAGTTAAGGACTTGCTCAGGGTCACAGTATGCAAATGGGGATGGATTCTAACCCAGGTCTCCAGGTTTGCAGCTCAGTGCCCCTAACCATTACACTACTGCCTCCTCAGAACAGCACGTTGGACCCTCCCTGTTGAAATGCATTTTAGCCAAGCAAATGAAAAGAAAAGAAAGAAAAAAAAAAAAACCACGTTTAAAGTTTGTCAAAATATATTGTCAAAGAAACCCAGCTAAATTTGTACAGAAATCCTCATACAGGGTTAGAATAACAATGAAGGAAAATGACAGGAAAATAAAGCAGCTGCAACAATCAGTTTACAGAAATGTTTGAATCAAACTCCAAAAGATATGGGGTGCTTGCATATTAGCTACCCTATTATTCTGTGCAAATAAACCTGGGGGTAGTACATAAACATTGTTATACAACTGTACAGAGTAGTTCTTTTCCTGATCTGAAACAATTATTTCTTAAAGATAACTTGCCATGGGACTGCAAACCATTAACTTAAAAAAAAATTCTCCCCATTTTTGGGACCAGTTCCCCTCTCCCATGTTACTTCTGGGCTTAGATAGCTGTGCATGCTTTGATGAGCATCTCGTTCACAGCTTAACATATTCAGCTCCTTTGTCAGTGGTGTGCAAATGCCAGGGCAGCTTGTGCTTTGCTTCTCTGGTTGTCAAGCTCCACACTTCCATGACACACACAATAATATATTATAAAGCAGTCTCAGATTTTCCACCAATCAGACTGGAAAGCCCCCCTACCTCTTATCGAGCATACAGATGCTGCCTCATGCACCATGCTCAACTTTCCCATTACCGCCATCTCCGGCTGTCAACTGCCGTTCACTGCTTGCTGTCCTGCTCTGACGCTTGCCTGCCTCTCACAAGCACTGGATGGTTTCAGAAATATTTAAGAATATAAATAAAACAAAGCCTCCAAAATATTTCTTCTAAAATTTATGCAGGAATTTGCCATATACATCATCAGCATAAGTTGTGTTTTCAGTGCCAACACAGGCACTGAAGAAAGGGACTGACTTAGATGTGAGATCGATTTATCTGTGGAGCTTTGCTACTGTTTGAGAGACCATTACTATTACAGTACATTTGCTGGTAGCTGCAACAGATTTCATTCTTGCCTATTTTCTAGCCACTCTTCTAATGTCCTGGTACTTAACTCACTGCTGTTTGAAAGCCCTTTATTATATTATGAAACTAAATAATTTTGTGCACCTTTAATTTCTTGCAATGAACCCGGCCATCTTATTTGCACAAATTCATGTTCGCGCTTGCAAGAGCGTGAGAGAGTGAAGGCAATGATGGGAATGTTCATTCAAAATTCAGCATTTGGGGGATGCAGCAGCACTTGGCATCAAAGGTACAGCAGTAGAATTTTTTACAGTAGGATTTTGCACATACAGCAGTTTATCCAGGAGGTACATGACAGTTTGTACAAGACTTGTGCCGATAAGGTTGGGTTAGGGACGCTGATTGGGGAGACTGATCAGTGTATCAGCACCATGTGTTTTCAGCGTTTGTAGACTGGTGTCCTGGGGCCTTAAATCAAACAGTACTGTAAATAAAAAATGACAAAATAAACAAATATGGACACAGAACTTCAGTGACTTGTGCTGGTGAGGGTGGATTAGGGAAAGTGGTACCATTAGCACTAGTGTGTTATGCTGGTGAGAGGGGGTTAAGGAGGGTATACTGCAATGTTTTACAGCATCAGTGTCTGATTTTCAGAGGGAGCATGTTAAAATGGAAGGAACAGTTTAGTTAAAAAGTAGGACTCCTGGTGGTGTTGAGGTGTACCAGTAGTTACATATTAAATAAAGGGGGGGAGGAGTCAACCTATATGTGAGATGTATCTGAAAATCTACTAAAATCCACAAGAAAAGGGTCGACTTATACATGAGGTCGACTTATATGTGAGTATACATGGGCACTTTCATCCACTGTGTTTGATCTCCAGCCTCTGTTAGCAAACTCCTGGAACTGAAGATTGCCATTGGCTACCATTTATGACACTCACAGTTATCACTGCCTACCACCCCCACCCCCAAAACCTGTTAGGAGCCGTTAAACCATATAAACAACATAAAACCCAATAAGATAGACACTAGGAATGCAAGATGCTTAATTTTATGTAAATGTATATTTAAAAAGTAAAAACCTATTGATACATAAGAAACACACGCAAAAATATAAAATGGCTAGCAGAAATCCTAAAAGCTGATTGGCTGAAGCAGTGCCTGTCCTGTGATGATATCTCAGTACATTGTTGTGAGTCCAGACTAATTACCAAGATCAGTGCAGGCAGTGTGGTCTAGTGGTTAGAGCACTGATTTAGGAACTGGGAAACCTGGTTCAGTTCCCATAACAGCCACTCACGCACTGCTGCTGAAGTGCTGAAGCATGTGCTACCCTGGTTGGTGTTCTGGATTTTGGCTTGTTCTTTTCTTGCAACAATTTTTGGCACTTTAATAGAAAATCTCTTTGCACTTTATTTTGAGGTTTTATGTGTTCTTGTATGCCTCATGCTGGCAGTGGGTGCAGAACCTCTCCTTAACTGTCTGTGCTCCTTCGTTTTGCGCCAGTATCCCCAGGAGCTGCATGCCTCTCCTGCTTCCCTGGAAGGCATTGACAATAAAGCCAAGTTTCAAAGAAATACAAAATGACACACTTCTCTCCTTACTAAAAAAGCATTATGGGTAGAATATACCCATGAAGCTTTGCAGTAGAGGGTATTAATGATTTGTTTTACTTCCACTCTGTGTGACTTTGGTGTTCCAGTCCTTCCAGTTTTTGTACTTGGCAGAAGCAGGACCCCACTGAAAACTGAGACACTGCATCTCAGCTGGGCTAACCTGGATGAAATAAATTGTTAAAAAAATGTAACAAGATTGTTCATATCCCAGCACTTGTGGGCCATTTTCACAGTATTAACACTGCAGGGGGTGGCACATATAATAATTCTGCAGTGGGTGGCACTTGGCTTTGCACTGTGCTTCACAACACTTTGGAGGCATGCTAATACTGTATATCCCATGATTTACCACATCTAATAAAATAGGTTATGGCTGCTGCAGTACTGCCAACACTGCTCGCTCATTTAATAAAACCAGGTCCACCTGCATTTTCTAAGCCAAAATGTTTCCTACCAGGCCGTACTGTAAGTGCAATAGCACACACTAGAGGAGTGTCTGTATCTCTCCTAATGAGCACCAGCACCCTGTTGTGTTTTTGTCTACCTGTTCCATATTACATAAAAATAGTACTTGACAAAGTACACAGAAAGACAAATTACTACCCAGGATGTGCTACTGCTTTTAGGAAATAATTAAAGCAAGTCAAATCCATGTGACTGTGAAATTAATGCATAGTCATGTGACCAGTTTTTACCAATCCTGTTGCTTATTTTAACCAAGTAATTAAATAACACTTCAACATTACCATTAAATGAAGTAATAGCCTTATACTTTTTTGATCCAAGTAATGCTTACATTTAAGATTACAGTAGCACTTTATTGCTAAACCCAAGTTACAAACTGTTACGCATGCAATTCTGTACTGCCTACTTTTTTTAGAAAAATAATTTTGATTCGCTTCTTAAAGCAGCTATTCATGTTAAAAATGTTTTATATACTTCATTCAGTGCTCCCTTTCAACCTCCATGTGGATCCCTGCTGTTCAAATGTTTCCGAATCTACTGATATGATGTCATGCTTTATTTTATGTTTACCATACTGGAGCTTAATTTTTGCATCCTGGAGTTAGCGCTGATATCCTTCCCCTGTGTCCCATATGGTCAAAGAACACTGCCTTTTGAATGATTGTTCATGTTAATTACATGAAAAAGTGATGTTTAACAATCAGCATTCAAGTACAGCTGGAATTACTGATGGGAACCTTTGGATGGTAATATTTAATAGGGCATTTCTTTGATTTTTTTACAACTTAAAAATAAACACGCTATAGCAGACTTAAAAGGGTGAAATAATGCATTGTATAAGATGGGAGACAAAGGGGAACCAAAATGTATTAAAAAGGTAGTGGTACAAAACTGTTCGCCAGTCACCATACCATGAAATGCTGCTGTGAAAATCTCTCAACACACAGTCTTTGTTTAATCTCTTGTATATCAAAACATTCCAAATCAGTTGGATTTCTCAGACATTATAACAGATGTTTTAACATGTCTTCAGGGAATAAATAGCATTCTTAGCATCCCTGGGAGGTCAGGGTAAAATAGATGCCATTTATGTATTATTAGTGTGGCACACAGTACATTTCATGTACACATTCAGACACTGTCTACAACTGGTCTGTATGGCATACAATATTTTCAGTGAATGAAGTCTCAAGTACTTTATTTGTGCCTCTAAAGTCTCTGAGGCATGACCCTCTATTTCACCTTCCAACCCTGTCACTTCTCATTCCTCCAACTTCCTACAACCCCCTGTTCCTCCACTGATATTCTGGTTCTGTCCTCTTTTGCATCCAATAATTTTAGTGAAGTCATGCAGTGGTAGCGCGTGCTCCATCACTAAATGTGGCAGAACCATAGGGGGAGGAGAACTCTCTCCCTGCACACATTTTTAACCCTCACATAGAAAGTGTCCTTTAAACTGTAAGCACCCTTCTGCTTCCTCCCTCACCCCTAACTTTTTGCAGCATGCCAACACCCCTGGTCACTGTATAAGACGCCAGCTTGTCCACCCCTCACAGACCTGAACGTAATCAGACTTGAGTAACTTTAGAAAACATTTGGTTTAATGCAGATGCAATTTGAATACCAGAAACGCTGCAGCCGGGTGTCCTTGGTCTGTGTTTCGGTAACAGAGTTCTTCAAATCAAACTCCATTTTTCCTAAAACTGTAGACATAACACTGAAGCCATATGGCAGACTTGTAATACACACAAAAAACTGAGGGGGCCCAGGGGTGCAGATATTTTTTATTCTGGTATGTGTTCCTGCAGGAAAGGAGAGGCTAAGGATTTTAAATAAATCAGATTTTATTTGGGAGGGGTGGTGTGCCCTTTGCTTATTTGGAGAATAAGGGTCTTATGTAAGCCCGCAGAGAAAGGAGGCAGACGACGACATGTCGTACAATGGCTAGAAAGCTCTCTTAGGAGATCCCAGGTTCGAATCCCACAAGAGCAACTAACTAGTTGTGTGACCATGGGTAAGTCATTTGACCTCCCAGTGCTTCAGTGCCCTCCTATCTGTAAAGCTGGCTAAACTCCTGACTGGAGTTCCCAAGATGTTACATAGGATATCTGTAAATAAATTATTTGATTCTAACTCTGAATAAATAATCAAATGCTAGTTTTTATCATCTATTTTCACTTCTTAATTCTCACTGGCTTCCTTCTGATTGTGTCCCCAGCCCTGACACCTACCTTCTTGAGTTACCCCATAGCCCACCACTTATCCAGGGGTGAGTGGGTACCTTGGTCAGTAGTGGGGGCCTATGAGGTGCCAATTGGTGTTTTTTTTTCCCTGGTTTTCCAGAGGTTCGAGCTGCATGCAGTGATGGGGTAGCTACACAGGCATGTTACAGATGTTCAAGTCAGTATCCTCTGAAAATGGTGCCCTGCTGCACAGCCAGCCTGGTAACCAAGCAGCGGATGTCTCACCACCTGAAAAGGAGAGTTGTCCATAAGATGCTCAGTCCTCCTTCCCTAGCTGGTCCCTGAGGGAATCAAAAGCTAGTTTAATGGGGTGTGTGCACTCTATTTACTGAAATATGCTGGGCAAATAAGCGGTGAGACAACATGGTGAACTATCTCCTGGAGGCAAGGAAAACGTTTACTAAAATCCGGGGGTTTTTGGGGAGGGCAACTCCTTCAAGTTCTCTGCCCACTTTGCTGTGTCCCTGTGATTCTATTCTGATCCTGGAGAAGGACTCAATGCACAACCACTGAGAGGGAGTCAGTGGTCCCCCAGTCCCTGCCTCACAGCTGTTTTGTTGTGCATCAGTCAGATCCAGGAGGACCATGATGGGATATGTAAATAGACAGAAAGGGACACCATGATCAAAAAGCACCCCCCCCCCCCATGTTTAACTAACAGTACAAATCACCCATGTGTTGTTTCCTTCATGTGACCAGAACCCAGACAATTCTACAAAGAGCAATGCATATTTGTAAAGAATCAAACAGTAACATAGTATTGTGATGATGGGAGGGACTTGGAGCCCAGCTTGTCTGCTGCCCTGGCTGCATGACAGTGACTGTGAAATGAAACCCTTGAAAGCAAACACAAAACTAACTCTCTCTTCTCTCTCCCTCTCTCTCTCTCTCCTCCCTCTCCCTCTCTCCCTCTCCGCCTCTCCTGCTTTCCTTAAGATAGGGGCCTCTTCCTGTGGGGCTTCAAATTATTATCTATGTCTTCCTCCCAATGTCCCTCTCTGTCTGCACACCTTCTGATACGATAACTAACACTGCTTCATCTGAACATGAATACATGCCATACTTCATTTATCACATTCTAAAAAAAGTATATAAAACTGGTTATGGTTCAGAACGTGGATATTAGACTCTGCACAATACATTTAGCACACCTCCACTCTGTGTGTGTGTGTGTGTGTGTGTGTGTGTGTGTGTGTGTATGGATGTGTATCAAATACATACATAATGGGAAAGAAACAATCCTGTACTGTGAGTGGATTCCACCACCATGCACTATTAAATTTAACAGGGTGCGTGATTAGGCTGTAATAGCCAAACTTCCAGTGTGATTGAATGCATGCAGCTTTGTCTCGTGCCTTACAACCCATTTAGGTATGTAGCTATCAGAGTGTAACTACACACTCTGCTCTGCATTATCACTTATAACATACAGCACATATAGCTATACAATGTCTGTGTAGATAAAAAATGTAAGATATTGTTTAGCTTTGGTCCAGCGGAGAAATCAATATTCCATCATGATATCCTCACTGTTTAAAACTACATGTCCACTGTTCTAATGGTTACAGCTGCAAGAATAAGCTATTGAAAATGGTGCTTTATAAACAGAATATGTAATGGTTTGCAGTGACTTATCATGTTCATCCCCACTGATGACAAGACTTTCACAACACACTTGTGGCTTTGCCGCCAGCATGCAATAGGTCTTATCCATGCACTGTCATGTGACACAGTAGATATAAAACAGGAGGTCAAGGGGAAAGTAGCGGATATACAGCCCCTCTGAGCAACACTGTTGTCTTCTTTCTTTATTTAACAACAACAAGAAAAATAAGATTGATTCGGGAGTGGTAGAGGTGATAGTGCTTACAACCAAAGAGTTAATGCCAATTCACACAAACTCTGATGTGGCTTGAAAGGCTGTAATATGGCTCTTTAAGTAATGACCAGTGGCCCTCAGATGTCCTGTAGTATAGAATAAATCTGGCTGTATACATAGAGTGGTGGAAGGTTCAGTGCTTGGTACAGAACAGAGACCTTTAAATGATAGACTGACGTCGGGGCAGTGCGCTATTCCAGAGTCCTCCCTTGTCCTCACTGGTGTCAGTGACTGCCGTACATGTCTGCCAGTTTCTTGAACCGTGGCCCCCAGTCATTGAGGTAGTCATAATCAAGTCTGTATCTGTCAAACTCGATGCGATGGAGCTCAGGGTGCTCACCAGTGAACCCTCTCCTCGTAGTCATAAATCAGGGCCGTGTCATACAGGGGTACATTAGGGGTCATTGTCAGCAGCATTCAGGCCCTGGAAGATCAAAAGATGGCATTCTTAGAACTTTACAATGCATTTTCATTTTTGTTCATACTTTTTCTGTCCGTGCTATGTTTTACATTTTTTAAATTTAGCTTTTGCTCAGACCTAGCTCACTGGACAGCACCCTCTAGCCCCGTCACTTACCTTCTTGTGAACTTACTGGTACTTGCTATTCACCGCTTGCCCGGGACCATGATACTGGTGGGTGGCCTGCCATATTGGTTGTATGTAGGTCTGCAGGGGGGGTGCTGGTGCAACAGAGGACATGGGCTTTTTTCTTCAACTTCTGGGTTTCTCCTCAAGGATGCTGGCATTCAGTAATGGTTATGCATGCATGCCTGGTGTCCGGTAGCTGCCCCTTCTCCCATCTAAGTACTTCCACTGTGCTGCCATCTGGTCTCCACCAGGTAGCAGTCAAGTAGCGAGATGCAGTGTCCCCTTCCCCGAGAGAGGAGAGCGATGCAGCATCCCACCTTCCCAAGGAGAAGAGCTGGTGCAGCATTTCCCCTCTGAGGTAGGAAAGTTGGTGCAGCATCCCCCCTCCCTGAGGGAAGAGAGTGGTGCAGTGTCCCCTCCTCAAGGGAGGAGAGCTGGTATAGCATCCCGCCTCCCGAGAGAGGATATCTGGTGCAGCATCCCCTCCCTGAGGGAGGAGAGCTGGCACAGCATTCCCCTCCTGAGGGAAGAGAGATGGTGCAGTGTCCCCCTCCTCAGGGAGGAGAGCTGGTATAGCATCCGCTCCCGAGAGAGATATCTGGTGCAGCTTCCCCACTCCCTGAGGGAGGAGAGCTGGCACAGCATTCCCCTCCTTGAGGAAGAGATGGTGCAGTGTCCCCCCTCCTCAAGGGAGGAGGCTGGTATAGCATCCGCTCCCCGAGAGAGGATATCTGGTGCAGCATCCCCTCCCTGAGGGAGGGAGGCTGGCACAGCATTCCTCCCTGAGGGAAGAGAGATGGTGCAGTGTCCCCTCCTCAAGGGAGGAGAGCTGGTATAGCATCCCGCTCCCCGAGAGAGGATATCTGGTGCAGCATCCCCCCTCCCTGAGGGAGGAGAGCTGGCACAGCATTCCCCCTCTCTGAGGGAAAAGAGATGGTGCAGTGTCCCCCCTCCTCAAGGGAGGAGAGCTGGTATAGCATCCCCCTCCCCGACAGAGGATACCTGGTGTAGCATCCCCTTCCCTGAGGGAAGAGAGCTGGTGCAGTGTCTCCCCCCCTCCCCAAGGGAGAAGAGCTAGCACAGTGCCCCTCCTCCCCGAGGGAGGAGAAGTGGTGCACCATCCCCTTCCCCAAGGGGGGAGAGCTGTCCTTGGGACATTTAATTCTCCTCGCCTGGGTCAGTCTGTCCAGAGTCTGTTCCTAAACCCAGGTCACCAGCTCAACAAGTGGTAGATTTCCCACTGTGCTATTGGCTGGCCCCTCTGTTTAACCGTCTATCTTCCACCAGTGATCTTCCGCCCTCCCACTCCCATCCCACCCCCACCTCTTATTCCTCTTTGGTTAACCACCCATGACAGGCTCCTTGGGTTGAGGCCCCTTCCCCTGCCTGACTGAATCTGGTGTAGAGGAGGGTTGGCTGGTCAGAACTCGAAGGTGCCAATGCCAGGCCTTCACCCTAACAGTGAGATGGGTTTTTGCCCATGCTCCAATATCCTGAGGATAGATGTGTGTAGGTAATGTCTCTCCCTCTTCCTATGCAGCACCAAGTTCATATTCACATGCCCACAGAGGCCCTACATACTATGTAGGAGATGGCATGATGCACATTTCGGGATGTCCTGCTCACCCAACTCCAGGGGTCGCTGTAGAAGTGGGCAAGGTGATGCTCCCTCTCCAAGCCAGGAAGCACTGTTGCTACCAACACCCCAAGACATGGACTGTCCGACAGCAGGAACCCAGGCTCGCTCCGATGCTGGGGTTACTGACATGAGAGCACATAGCACTAACACGGGCCATTGACTGGCCCCATCAACAAGCATTTTTTTTTATCAATTCTCTTTATAATCAGCCTTTTCACTGGCCCCTTAGGTCTCTCTTGGGTGTGGTCACTCAGATCATCCTGTTCCTACTCTGCCTGAGGTCTTCTCCAGGCCAGGTCTCTGTCTCGGGATCTCATCCTCCACGGCTACCGACACCCCCTAACCCCTGGCTCTGAGCCCCCGAGGTGGGACTGCCTACTCTTCTGGTGCTATATCTAGAGTCCAGCAGGGGTGATTAGTGTGTGGAGGAGAGCCCGAGACCATCTGGGAGTGACCCGGCAATGAGCGTGGGGACGGTCCACTGGACCCACCGTTGCCTACCCGGGTGCCAGGGCTTTTTTGTTTCCTGCGGTCCTGGGGGATGGATGAGGATGTTGTCCAGCACAATGCTGTAAATGTCTGTCAACATCATCAACCCTGTAAAGGCGTGAGTGGCCCCACTCCCTTCACAGTTCTTTCCCACTGTCACCTAGTTCACATGGGTCTCTGCGGAAGCTCCAATGCAGTTTCGTGCCATTTTCACCTACGGTCTTTTTCCTACTTATTACTTTTAGAATCTCTTTTCTAAAAGAGATTAATTAATTTTGTTTATGTTGAGAGTTAATCCTTCGATCTCTCTCTCTTCCATTGCTGCTGCTGCTGCGGAAAGAAAATTGCCTCCATAGGCGAACACTCTCTCTGTGTCTGCTGTCTAGGGCCTGACCATGAAGTCTCTGACTGTGAGCTCTGCCAGAAGTTTATCACACAACCCTCAAGCAATGCAAAAAGGCAATAAAAATGTCCTGATGGAGCAACAGGTAGCCAGTTTGGGGCAGGGATCCTCCACGGTCCCGGCCTCTCAGTTGCCGGCAGGTTGTTATGCTCCCAGGCCTCTAAGGCCTGAAACAAGTCCTTGGGGAAAAGTCATTAAAAAGGCTGAGATGGGGACCGCTCCTCTGACAGCAGTCTCATTCCCCGATGGCCTCGCCTCATTCGTCCAGAGGTTCCTTGCTGGCTGTGCCAATGCACAAAGTTGCTGTCCAGGTCTCTCTGCCCTCCAGACCCATACTGACAGTGCACCCACCCAATTCACAGGGCAGCCGGTCATCGACCTGAAGGTTGTCAGCCCTCCCATCAAGGCCTGACCCCTCTCCATCCACTTGAGCTACAGGCTCTTTGGGTTCACAGGGTCCATTGGTGGGTCACTGCTCCGGCACCATCAGGCCCCAATCAACGCAGTCTTCAGCAGTACGTCGACCTGAACAAATTTTTACTGAAATTTACTTTGGTGATTGTTCACCAGCTGGAGACATATAGGCCCACGTTACCAGCACCATCAACAACTGCTTCGTCTTTGACTCTTCCTCGTAGGCTGCAGGATGCTCCCCGCAAGCCATCGTCAGTACCTCCGACGTCGGACCTGGATTTAGAAGAGGTTGATGTCAAGGAGGAGTACCATCCTGACCTCATTCTTCCTGATGAGGAAGAGGAGGAGGAGGAAGAGGTCTTCACCTTAGACAGATCCACAGCTTCCTCTGTCAGTAAGGATTCTGTCACGTACATCCCTAGGTCTCCTCCTCCTCAGGACCCTACATCTTTCAGTGTGATGAAACTATTGTCTTCAGCTATGGGTTCCCATACTGAGGAGGAAAATGTCACCAGAAAAGATGTGGTGGACTTTCTGGAGATCCCAGAATCTCCTCCAAGATCATTCCTACTGTTTTGTCTGCCTTGGGAATGCTGCTACTGCTGCCTGGCACAGACCAGACATGGTGCCAGCTATGCCCCACAGGGCGGATAAGCTTTACCATGCCCCCAGGGGTTTCCTACTATGCTGCCCAGTCGAAACAGATTCCGTGGTCATTAAGGCATCCCATGACAGGTCTAAGGCACCTAAGCACTTAGCTCCCTCCTCCCCGACAAAGAGTCACGCAGAATTGACCTTTGGGGCAAGAGGGTTTATGCCTCCTCCACCCTTGGGCTGAGGATTGCCAATTACCTGTCCCATATGGTAAAATATCTGAACTCCAACTGGAAGAAGGGCAAGGCTGCCACTCAGGCCCTACCAGATGGCACACAGAAACAGGAGGTTCTTAAGTGCTTGCAGACTGCGGAGAATGTTAGCAAGCACCTCCTCAAGGCCCTCTATGACATCTTGGACACTATTGCCAGGGCTGCTGCCACTGGCATCTGCCTACATAGGCACTCCTGGCTGAGGGTCTTTGGCTTTGGTGTTGATGTTCAGCAGAAGGTGCTTAATGCCCCCTTCAATGGCACTAAGCTCTTTAGGCCTGATGTCCAAGACATCATTAATGCTTTGCAGGCATCCAGCAGGGCTAGCAAATTTTTCCACTCTGTCTACCAAGCTCAGCCTAAGGGTAGACAGTGCCTTCCCTCCCTCTCGCAAAGCATCCAACAGATCCGGTGCAGCCTCTTGGCACCAAGGCAAACTCAGAGCCTCCACTGCCTTGCCCACCACCTCCAGTGCTGTGGCCTGGGCCAAGCATCCCAGAGGTGATGGACCAGCCCCAGCAGCTAGATCCACCTCTGCTTGACTCCTTACCAGACCCCCCTCTTCTGGTCTCTGACCAAGAGGTGGTGGTTGGAGGTCGGTTCTCCCTCCATCTCAATCAATGGAGACCCATAGCTTCGGATGCCTGGATTCTGCAAATCACAGAAAGGGGTCACACGCTGGAGCTCTTTGAGCAGCCTTCAGAAACCTCTCCTCTGCCCTCTAGCTACTCCTTGGCTTATTTGTCCATTCTCTGGGAGGAGGTACAGTCCCTTCTGCACAAACAGGCCATCAAGCCAGTGCCCAGGTGCCAGAGAAACAAGGGTTTTTTCCTGGTCCCCAAAAAGTCTGGAGATCTGAGGCCCATTTTAGATCTAAAGGACCTCAATCTGTACGTCCGGTACAAAAAGTTTTGGATGGTAATCTTGCCAGGCCTAATGCCTCTTCTTAAGACAGGTGACTGGCTCTGTTCACTGGACATGCAGGACGCCTACCTGCACATCTCGATCTTTCCTTCCCACAGGAGGTGTCTTTGTTTTCTGTTTCAGGGCGAACATTATTAATTTAAGGTGCTGCTCTTTGGCTTGTCTGCTGTGGGTCTTTACCAAGTGCTTAACAGCAGTAGCTGTAGCTCTGAAGAGGGAGGGAATATATGTTTTCCCCTTATCTGGACGATTGGCTTGTAAAGACCCCATCCAGAGAATAGCGCTTGTGGACTCTGGAGAGAACTATCCAGCTGTTCCTCTCCCTGGGCATCACTGTCAGCCTGCCCAGGTTGGTCCTGGTGCCGTCCCAAAGGCTGCAATACATAGGGACGATTCTAGACTCAGCGCAGGGGAAGGCCTTCCTTCCTTCCTCAGAACAGGGCAGAGTGCCTTACAGCCCAGGCTCAAGAAGTGATTCAGAGCCATTTTATTCCTGTCAGGGTGTACCTGAGACTGTTGCTTCTGATGGTGGCTATCATCCCCACTGTTCCATTGGCCAGGCTCCATGTCGCATTCCCCAGTGGATTCACCGAGTGCAATGGGACCAACACACAGATGAGCTAGATCAGTTAGTGCTGGTCTCTTCCCCAGTCTGCAAGGTGCTCCAGTGGCGGATGGACCTCTTGAACCTGCTGCAAGGAGTCCCATTCCTGATCTCTTCTCCACAGCAGATCCTTACCACAGTTGCTTCTGGTTTGAGCTGGGGAACTCACCTGGGTCCTTTTCAAACCAGGGCTCCTGGTCTCAGGTCGAGACCTCCATGCATATCAATGTCCTGGAGATGTGGGCAGTTCTGTATGCCACACAGGCCTTTCAGAACTATTTTGTTCTGGATCAGCTGCTGGTGTAGTTGGACAACCTCAACGTAGTATACTACATCACCAAGCAAGGAGGAATTCATTCATACCCTATGCAGGGAGGCCATGAGAGTATGATATTGGACATTATATCACAGCCTGACCATCCCTGCGGTCTCAGGCATGCTAAACACTCTGGTGGACAGCATCAGCTGGACTCAGTCCAGCATGCACGAGTGGGAGCTCCTCTCATCCATTGCAGAAGAGTTGTTCAACAGATGGAGTTGTCCAAAGTTGGACCTTTTTACATCCCCAATGCAAAACTGCACAATTTTTGCTCACTCGATCCAGGGCCTGGAGTTTTCTGATGAGACAAGTTGTCCCTCTACTGGAGCAGGAGGTTCCTTTATGCATTCCCTCTGTTCCCTCTAATTCAGAGGTGCTTATTAATTGCAGATAGAGGGGCCAGCATGATACTGATATCTCCATTCTGGCCCACTGAAAATGTGGTTCCCCTTCTACAGCAACTGTCGGAATAATCTCCGATCCCTCTCCTCCTCTGCAGGACCCTGCTGACCCAGGCTTAGGGGACCCTGGTCCATCCCAACTTCAGGTCCCTTCATCTGCATGCTTGGCTCCTGAGGACATAGCCATTGCCAGATTCAAAGTCTCCAATAAAGTAGCGGACATCCTAGTGGCTGCCTGGAAGCCTTCTATTCGAGCCACATAGGCCATGAAGTGGAAGCAGTTTGCTATTTGGGCTGCCAAACATAATCTGGACCCTTTCACCTGTCCGGTGAGCCAGATCCTGGACTACCTAATATGTCTGTGTCTGACTCAGGTCTCAGTACTCCTCCCTCAAGGTGCACCTTTCAGTTATTTCAGCTTTTCATGAGCCCATGGGTGACTGTACTATAGCTCAACTGGCTGTCCCCGTACCTTTAAAAACAAACAAAAAAAAAATATATATATATATATATATAGTGTTTATGTGCCAGCCGGTGGTGCTGAGGGTTGAGGCGCAGGACACTATACCTCATGCCACACTGGTGACCCACATTCGGGAACAAGCGTGGACTGCCAGTGATTGATGGGGAGAAGATGGATTGAGTGTCCAACGGACAGCTCTCCATCAACAGGAAGGGGGGATCACCTTCTGTCGGTGCATGCCCGACCCCTGGTGGTGACTGGAGATCAACATCATGCCGCCGTATAAAGACTTGAGGGGTTGAGAGCACATCTGATGCTGGTGGGGCTGTGTGAGAGAGCATGCGCAAGCCTGCCATGGCGCCATGCATGCCGGCTCTCGCTGGGACAGAAAAATTGAAAAGGACCCTGGTGGCTGGTCGTAGCAGCAGTGGCCATGCCATGGTGCTCCGTCCGGAGTAACACCCCAAGCTTGATCCTTGTTGGCAGGTGGGGGTCCCCAGCCCCACCACAGGTAGGCTGTGGGAGCTTCAGTGGTGAGGGCTTGATGGGACGGAAGCTATGGGCGGCAGTTGGATGAGGGCTGACCAGGCCAGGGTGAGGAGTAAATAGATAACAAAAAAATAATACACAGTTTTATTAATTGATGATCTTCTAAAGATAATTAAACTATACCACAATACATTAGAATCTTCATACAATCAATACAAAGTCATAGTCACAGATGCCACAAGCTGGTTTACAGTAATATCTCCATTCTGAAATTAAAATAGTATGATACATTAGATATTTCTACAGAACCTTTATCCCTCTCTAAAGGGTTACCCTTGAGTATGATAAAACTGTTACTTCTCCCTCCACCCTTCACCGATGGGAGCAGCACCCCCCCGCCACCTGTGAGAGAGATATTTCATGGCACAAAGTCTGTATCTATTTGTGCCATATACCAGATCCATTTTTGCCATTTAGTATTGAATGAGGGGGACTTATCATGGAGGCCAGCTGTCAATCTTTCCAGCTCATATATATATACACTACACTATTTTCAGCCATTCAGCTATCGTTGGAATAGTAGACATCATCCATCGATGCGTGATGGCTTTTTTGGCTGCCAGGATATATAATGGCAATAATGTCTTATGCCAAGGGGGATGATGCTAAGACAGAATCATTAGGATTATCATTTTGGCTGTTAATTCAACTGGATCTCCCAGACATTCCTTTAATTCCTCTTGTAAAGAGCACCAAAAGGGAGTCAGCAATGGGCATAACCAGAAGCTGTGCCCCAGGTCTGCAACCTGGCATCTACAGCCCCTCCAGCAAACTTCACATGGAGTAGGTAAATATTTAATAAGTACTGCCAGGGAACGGAAATATCTATACCTGTACTTCCATGAGTATTCCCTCCAGACATGAGAGTAGGTACTGTAATTTTAACTGTGGGGAGTGTGAATTTCATCTAGGATGCATATGGCACTGAAAGGTCTAGGTCTCTATTTCAGCTGTTTAAAATAGACTGGGTTGAGTCTCCAAGAGCTTCCCTTAAAATGTTATATAAATGACCTATTAGGTGCCCCAAATATTGCCATCAATAAACTCCATCAGCAAAGTCAGTAACGGTTTTGGGTTGGTAATCTAGTTATGTTAGGGTGCTGTTGTTGAATATAGGCTTTAACCTATAAGCATCTATAATTCTCCCGGTCTGCGAGCCCATAAGCCCTCTGCATTGCCTCGAACATAGCCACGCTCAATGGTGTCAAGAACTGGTGACTATAACTAAGCCCCAATCAGTGCCATTGTTTAAATGCAGAATCAGTTGCTGCTGGGCAGAAATTTTCATCCACCAATAGTACACAACAATAATAAAATATTGTTTGAAAATGTGGGTGAAGCTTAAGTTGGTACTACACCTTCAAAGTATTAACTGTGAATTTTGTAAAATGATGCAGCTGTAGTAACCTTCCCCTTGTAGCAAACAAAATAGGGTCAAAGTCATATAAATCATTAAGAGAAAATTCTATGTCTTTCCATGGGGCAGTATACATCTGCACCAGCCAGAGAAGCAGCACCCTAAGGGAAGACGCTTTTGCATAGTGTTCCAGATTAGGTAAATTGATCCCTCCCTGGGCTAATAATAACTGTAAAATTGAAAAACGTACTCGGGGATGTTGACTCCCCCCCCATATAAAGTTCGAAATCATTCTACTCCACGATAATAATAAAAGCAGTCTGGGAGAACTGGAATGGTTTGAAATAGATACAGTAAAATCTTGGTACTATATTCACTCGCATAATCTCTATGCACTGGAAAAAAGTTAGTTTTCCCCATTTGGTCAAATCTTCTTAAATTAGAACTGTTAGTGGTTTGTAATTGTTCAAATCTACATTATTAATATCCTTAGAAATGTGAATTCCTAAATATTTTATCTTTGTCCGAAGCCATCATAGAGGATATATTGATTTTTAAGCCATCAAGGGGGCAAAGATAAAAGAGCACCTCCGTCTTGGACATTTTGTTTTGTATAATATTTTTTATTAAGTTTATACATAGGTGACATTGGCAAGTATGTCTGCTACAAAGTTTAGATACATGTCCATTGACATTTTCATATCTTATCATGTTAAAAGGTATACAAAGCAAGTTAACAGCACAATTTGTCCTCCTAGTTTTCTCCGTCCCTTATAATCATCAATCAGCTTATCGTGTTTGTAACCTTTTTTTCTTTTATCTCTTAGTCACCCATATCTATCTGAGAAGAGAAAAGGAAGAACTAAGGGAATACCAGCTGGACCTCCTAGTATTCTTACCATAGTGATACAACAACTTCAAATAGAAAAGAAAAAGAGTCATTTGATGCTACTGTAGATTCCTTGTTATCAATATGTATTGCTTTAAATGACACTGATATAAACAAAATAAAATTAGGCTGTGCTCTCTGTTCCTGGGAGTCATGTAGAAACTACATATATACAGTAACTGAGAGGAGGAGTAAAAATAAAGAAATTCAGTTATTTTCTTGAAACTTTCTCTTGTGTGATTTCTTTAGAATAAGCTTCTCTCTTGTAGCACAGACAACTCCCCCAGAGTAAGGGTACTCAGAACTCTCCCCCACGTATCAAAGAAAGTCTCTTCCCTCCCTCTGAGGGCATATGTCAACTTGTCTGTCGACAGGACCTTAATAGCTAGATTCTTCCATTGCACCATTGTTGGGGTGGGTTTTGTAATCCACAAGTTTTGTATACCTTGCCTGGCAATGACCAAGAGAATTCTGATCCATCTGGGATATAAACTCCATTTTCCCGCCTCCTCTTGATCAGTAACTCCCAGTAGTAAGGAGCATGGTGAAAATTTCAGTGTCACCCCCCCCAAATTTATGTAAGCTCCCTCCAGATGTCCTTCCAATACTGTTGAATACCTGGGCATTCCCAGTAGTAGTGGATAACCATGCCCCGGGCTATACCACACTTCCCGCAAAGGGGAGAAACCTCTGGGCAGAAGCTGGTTACCACACTCAGGGGGCATTAGAGTCTGTGGAAGAATTTGTCTTGTAGTTCCTTAAATTTATTACATAGAAGTAATCCCATATGAGTGCCAAGAAGCATCTCCCAGTTCTCTGTCGAAATCTCTAGTTGAAGATCCTGCTCCCATTTGTGTTTAACTTTTTGTGTTTCCCCTTGAAAGTATGATCTATCAAATTTAGCCGCCTGCCCAATAAGTCCCCTTTCATTTTCTCTTGCCCCAGTATGAGTCTCTCCACTTCCCACATGGAGGGTTCTTGTTCAAGTGGTCTGTTTAATTTTTTCCAGTAATTGCTCACTTGAAAATACCTAAATGTATGGGATATTGGGACGTCTAGTGCAGTTTGAATTTTTTTGGAAAGTGCACAGCTCTCCCCTGTCTAATAAATCACCTATGCATCTAATCCCTTTCCTCTGCCACTCCTTAAACCCCTCATCTTCAAAGCCAGGTAAGAAGTCTGAGTTATCAGCAACTGGTACTAGGAGAGTGTTGGTATGGGTCATGTTCTGGCATTTTTTTTATTTCTTTCCATGCTTCTAAACTAGCCACTATTAGCAGGTTGGGGTTCTCCAGGGCCTCATATGCTCTCATCCCATTCTCTCCTAGGTATGCCAAAATCCTCCCTAGACGGTTCTTTTCTTCTAAATCTAGCCAGTTTGCTGCATCCCCCCATTGATCAAATTATGGAGTAATCTAAGTTGTGTAGCCAAGTAGTAGCCCTTAATGTCTGGTAAATTTAGACCTCCTCTTTTACTGTCAGCTTTCAGTCTTGCTAGACTAATCCTTGGCCTTCTACCTTGTCAAATAAAGTTAGTTAGTAAAGCACCTTTCTTTTTATCATATCACATTTTTCTCACCTGCTGTGGCACACTCCGGCTTGGGGCATCCAGCCACTGACTCCACCCACCCGGAGAGCTAGGTAGCGTGAACTGCACCCAGGAGGATCTGGGATGGCCATCATGCCATCTTGCTGGAGGGCTCCCCTCTGCCTCTACCAGCCAGGACAGCCCCAGACTCTCCCTGACAAGACTCTGTCAAAGTCCTCTGGGTGGCTCAGAGCGTGGCCATCAAGCTGCATGGTTGCACCCAACCATTTTTCTCCAATTGGCCCCTGGAGCACAGATGTGCAATGATGTCCAGGCATGGTGCCGATGTCCACCGTGCTCCCCCTCTAATGTCACCAATGATAGTAGTGCCCCCGGGCATCCCCAGGGGCCGCTATAGTGCATTGAAACTCCCAGCCCACCCCAGGACTAGGAGAGCAGTCTACGGATGCTCGATCCCAGTCCTCCCCTGCTGACCCCCGACGTCCTGGGCTCGTTCCTGAACCTGGGTCGCCGGTGTGGCATCCAGCGTCTCAACCCTCAATGCCATCGGGCCGGCCCAGTAAAGCCCCTTTCTAATAGTTTTGTGTCTTTCTTACTAAGGCTCCGGGGTAGCATTTGCATTACATATAAAATTCTTGATAACACATTCATTTTAGGAGGTTAATTCTACCTATCCATGAAATAGGAAGGGCTCTCCATCTCTGTAAGTCTTTAAGAATCGTTTCTATGATGTGTATGTAGTTCAGCTTGTATAAGTCTCTCAAATCCTTGCCCACCCTTATTCCCAAGTAGGTGAAAGCATCAGTCACTATTCTCAGCCCCATGATTTCTCCCATCCCCCATTTTCCATTCTTAAGTACATTAATTCGATTTATTAATGTTAAGCTTGTATCCCAAAAATATGGCAAAGGCCTCTATAGTTTCTAGTATGGGGGGGAATCAATTGCTCTGGATGTGTGACCAAGAGGAGAATATCATCTGCATATAAGGTGATAACATTCTCTCTTCCAGCTGCTCTGGGTATTCCGCTAATCCTGGGGTCTTCCCTGATTTTAATGGCCAATGGTTCTATAGCGATCGCAAAGAGCAGGGGGGAGAGAGGGCAACCCTGTCTTGTGCCTCTTTCTAGAGTGAAAGCCCCAGACACAGACCCATTAACATGAATTCTAGCAGTAGGCGTCTTATAAAAAGCCCCAACTAATTGAATAAATTTCTCCCTCACCCCAAATTTGGCTAATATATTCATCATATGGTCCCATTCAATCTTGTCCAAGGCTTTTTCAGCATCCATTGACATGACACAGGTTTGTTCTTTAGATCTTGATCCCCCAGTGAATGACATTCAACAGTCTGCTAATATTATGGTAGGGCATTCTACCTTGTATAAATCCTGTTTGGTCTGTATGTATAACAGAGGGTAGTATTTTTTCTAATCTTAGTGCCAATACCTTAGTCATAATTTAACGAGGAAATGGGTCTGTATGAGGCACACTCTGTCATCCTTGTTTGGTTTTGGTATAACACATATATTGGCTTCACAACAGGTTCTAGGCAGCCTTCTCTCCCCCCTCGCCTCCTCTAGAACATCTCTAAGGGGAGCAGCTATTTCCCTCCTAAGTTCTTTATAATATTCACTCCCAAAACCATCTGGTCCCACTGCTTTACCTCCTTTGAGTGTCCCAATTGCCCATGTCACTTCCTCAACCGTGACTGTACCCCCAGCATATTCCTTTGGCATTCACTCATTTGCGGTATTGGTAGGCCTTCCAGAAACCTGTCCATTGCTTCTTTCATGCCTTGCATTCCACCTTATATAATGCCTCATAAAATTGTTTAAAACATGCTTTTATCTGTCCCATCGCATGTTCCAAGGTCCCTGTTTGATTCCTGATAGCTGCTATTCGTTTGGAGGTTTGCCTCCCTTCATTAGTTTTACCAACAAGGGCTGGGTTTGTTCCCCCACTCATATATTCTCTGAATAGTTTCCCCCAGCTTCCTCTGTCACATTTAAGTTCAAGGCCTCCCTCACTATATGAAGTTCTTTTTTATGGAGGGAGTCTCCCATCTGTGCCACCAAAATTTCTAGTTCCCTAACTTTATCCTCTAGTTCTTGTTGTTTCTTCTTTCGTTCTCTCTTACATTTCACCGTGTATCCTATTATGACCCCCCTCATACAAGCTTTGCCAGCCTCCCAGTATGTTCCCACAGATTCAACTATTCCCTTATTTGTAACCTTGAACTCTTTCCATTGTGTCCTAAGGAATTGTCTGAACTCCTCTTTGGCTAGTAGGTAAGTCGGGAATCTCCAAGAGCCCCTTCCCTCCTGCCCAGGCATCAAATCCATATTCACCTGGACCATAGCATGATCTGATAAAAAGATTGGACTATGGGTAATCCCTTCCACCCTATTGTAGAGATCACAGGTCACAAAAACATAAGTCCAATCTTGACCAGATGTCATGGGGATTGGAATAAAATGTATTCAGTACCCTGGTTTGCCACCCTCCATGCATCCACTAAATCGAGATCTGCCAGGCCCTGCTGCCATTGTTTTACAAGGGTTGTCCTTCTGAACCTGGTGCCTTAGTAATCCATTTTGGAGTCTATAACACAATTGAAATCCCCTGCACGGATCAAGCCAGGGAACTGCTCCCGAATCATCAGGTCTAAAATATTCTGAAAAAAGTCTGGGTCTGCCACAGCCGGTGCGTAAATGTTACCCAGCATAATCTCTTTCCCCTGTATCTGCCCCACTATAAAAACATAGCATCCTTCAAAGGGATCTCTTACCATGCAAATATGCTCAAATGGAAAGTTTTTGTGCAGGAGGATCACCACTCCCTCTTATGAGAACTATAGGAGGATGCGGCAGGCCCCAACCCACCCCCACAAGTTTATCATGTTCCTTATGTGTTAAATGAGTTTCTTGTAACATGGACACCATTGCACTCTTCCGTTTAAGTTCTATCAATATCTTAGTTCATTTTGCAGGTGAGGTGAAGCCCCTGACATTCCATAAAATAATACTGCATCGCCCTTTAAACTGAAGTAGGGACAGTTTAGTACAATTCCTCCTCTGTGTTAAAACATACAGTTCAGAGCATAGCCAGAGAAAAAAAAAGACAGAAATATATACAAACAAGGATATCAACCTTGAACAATAACTTTTCTGAGCGAACATCAAGCCCAACCATGACAAACTAACATGTGAAATGGCATGTAAATCCATAGTACTCGAATTAGAATTAATATTTTCTTGATCTTATGTCAAAAAAATCCCCACGCCCCCGCACCCTCTTTACCAATCCCTTTTGCCAATGTTGTAAATGCTCCTCAGTCTTCTGTAACCTTCCAGTTCATGGCTCTTCAGGACAGAGCAATATATAAAAACAAAACAAAACAAATGCTTTTCTCTAAAAGAGGCAGACTTGGCTCTCCAGTCCACCACCCCCGGGGAGTAGACATAACCCGACAGTTAACTCTCTTTATTTGTCTGGCCCTCTACTTCATACCTCCCATATAGTATTATGAGTGCATAAAATAGCAAAGTCCACCCAAATCCCTCGCAGCAAAGCTCGTTAGCTAGCATGAAAGCATTGCAGCTCCTGCGCCATCTTTATAGGTCTGCGCGAGAGTGCACTCTTGGTGACTGACTGTTGTGTATGTTTGGCGCGTTGTATTCTTAAACGTGGGCCTTGCAAGTTCCATGCTTTGCTTTCGGTGTGTTACTGGGTTACCTTCCTGTCCTCCAGTTTCAGTTTTTAGCCAGGCATGTCCAATCACTCTCCCTCTTTTCCTGTCGATATGGGGGGATCTCTTTCTTGGGAGTTGGATCAGTCAGTCCCCCTAAAAAGCGAGGGTAGGTTCTGAGAAAAACAGTATTAGAAGTGAAATAAAGTCAACAGCAGCTCACCCTCTTTTATTTTTGTTGTCCCAATCCTCGATAAATTATGTAGCTTCTCCGGTTCCCAGAAGAAGAAGGTCGCTCCTTCCCATTTCAGCTTTACTACTGCCAGGTACATAAAAATAAAGTTTCAATTTCCTGTTCTCGTAGGCGATTCATGTGTGGGTTGAACTGTTGCCTTTTCTTTTGGATACGCTTGGAGACATCTTGGTGGATAATGAGTCTGTGTCCCTCGAACTTCAATTCTTTGAGACGCTGGTAAGCTGCCAGAATAACTTGTCTGTCTGGGTAGTGGTGGAGTCGAAAAATTACTTGTCGTGGTGGCTGGTCTCCCGGTGGCCTCAGGGCCTTTGCTCTGGGCCCGCTCCACCGTGAGCCTCGGCTTAGTTGACATTTTAGCAGGTTAGGGAGGACAGTTGTACAAAAGTTCATTAAATTGCCTTTCTCCACACCCCCGGCAATCATCTAATCCTCAGGTTGTTTCTATGGCTATAGTTTTCCTGGTAGTCCAGTGCCTCCCATAGCTCCTCCAGCTCCCACTCCATTTTAGTGATTTTTTCTGGTATTACTGAGAGGTGTCTTCTAAATCTGATATTACGCTATTCAGCCTCAGACAGCCTCCCAGAGTATTGTTTTAATCGGTAGTGAGCTTTTCAAGTGGTTTGTCCACCTTATCCCAGGGTGGCTGCAGGTCTGCCACTACTTGTTCTGATATGGCCCTGCTGATTACCACCAGTTCGGTCGTTGAGAAGGAGATTAGGCCCACTCCAGACGTCAGATTTTCTGGTGGGTGTTTTGTTGACTCTTAGCCCTTGCCTTGATGATTTCCCTTGTGCCAGGTACTCATCCATCTTAGCCCTCGTTATCAGGTTATTTATGGGGTATTGAGATATTTGTAGATGTAAAGATTGTATATTTTAGTCTCTGTGGTGTGGAGCTCTGGAGGTGTGCGTCTTTATTCTTTAGCTGCTCATTAGTGCCCCCCTTGGACATGTTTAATTTAAAGTTGGCTGCTGCTTCAAACCTATGTAGTATTTCCCAGACTGCAGGCACTGATGTTTCAGGGGATAATACAGATAGGAGAACACCATCCACAAAGAGTGAAACTTTGTATTCTCTTTGCCCCAGAGGGATGACCTCAACCCTCACCTCCCTTCATAAGGTGGTAGCCAGGGGCTCCATATATAGGGCAAACAGAAGTGGGGAGAGAGGACACCCTTGATGAGTTCCTCATTATAATGAAATAGGGGCAGACAGGGAGCCATTGATCCAAAGATAGGCTTGTGGACAATGGTAAATATTTTTTAGCCACTTTAGAAAGGTATCTAGGAACTGAAAAGTCGACAGGGTGTCCCAAAGAAAATCCCAAGACACCCTGTTGAAAACTTTTTCAGCAACTAAAATTAGCAACGCTGCTGGGATCTGTCTGGACTGTATATATTCTATTAATAGCAACGTACAGTGGATATTATCCATTGTATTTCTGCATTTCATAAATCCTGATGGGTCAGGGTAGATAAGAGAGGGAAGGAGACGTTCCAATCGCGTAGCCCATATGGCCATGAAAATCATATAGTCTGGGTTCAAAATTGAGATTGGACGATATGATGCAGAGTCAGTAGCATCCTTATCTGGTTTGTGCACTGCAGCCAGGATGCCATAAGTCTGGGAAGGTGGGGGGAGGGATCTCCGCCTGTCACTGCGTGGAAAACCTGCAACATTGAGGGAAGAAGTAATTTGGAAATTTTCTTATACCACTCAGCTGCAAAGCTATCAGGCCCCAGGCATTTTAAAGTATTCATGGCCTGAATATGGCGTAGGATTTCCTCTGCACTTATTGGTGCCATTAGGGTACGCTGCATTTCATCCATAAAATGGGGTAGACCCAGAGGCTCAAGAAAAAGCTGTCTGTCCTCAGTAGTGGTGGATGGGCCCACCTTATATAAATTTTGGTAATAAGATACAAAAATAGATCTAATGTCTCCCTCCCGATGCAGCAGGTGTTTTGTAGTGGGATCTTTAATTTTTAGAATTATAACTGATCTTTTACGCATTCTTATCCTGCGTGCCAACATGCGGGTTCCTGTGCCCCCCATAATTGTTTTGTTTTAAATAAAGAAGTGTCTATTGTACTTTAGTATCCATTATTTTTATCAGATCCTTTTGAA
Organism: Neoceratodus forsteri; assembly: GCA_016271365.2. NCBI lineage: Eukaryota > Metazoa > Chordata > Ceratodontiformes > Ceratodontidae > Neoceratodus > Neoceratodus forsteri. The sequence continues at coordinate 949,559,881 of CM028130.1, forward strand.
TCTCCCTGATTTTCAATTGTAGTTCTCTATCCCCACCCTGTATAAAGATTGGAGTGTATGAAGTTGCCATGTCAGTTCTTCATATTTGGCCTCAGAAGATGCTTTTTTTTCCATTATGTATTTTATGTGTTTTCCTGTTTTGCCAGCCCAGTACTGGATGCCTTGCACGCACATGTGGAGGCACACATGTGCCGTGTGTGGAGAGCTTTATGTGCAGCATTCTGAGACGCCCTCCGGACTTGCCGCCTCCTCCCACCTGCACTGCCACCAGACCTCCACTCAGTGGCAGCAGAACTATGGGGAGGGGGTGACAACCACCTCAGGAGAGGAGAGCTGCCATTGGGCACTCGATCCTGCTCCACCCCTCCCCATGCCGGCACCCTGATGACCCAGGTCGGTTCCCAAACCCAGGTCACCAGCATGGCGTGAGGTGTGGTGTCCAGCACCTCAACCCTCAGCGCCACTGGACCAGCTCACAGAAGACATTTTTTACAAGACGAGAAGGCAATTATAGCTCCTCTTATTACTACTTTAAGAGCATCCCACATACTGGCAGCCGACACCTGTGAGGCACTATTATCTTACAAGATCTAGGAGATACATTGTTGAATATGTGTGATAAATGGTGGGTCTTTTAACAGTGAGGTGTTTAGGTGCCATAGAGTTTGTCATTTGGGTTTACCCACGTCCAGTTTAGGCATAAGAGAGTGGTGGTCCGACAAGATACAGGGGCCAATAAAAAACATCCTGCACTGCAGAACAATGTTTAAAAGAAACACAAAAATTGTCCAACCGTGAATAGCTATAGTGGTGACTGGAATAGTAGGTATATCCCCTTTGTGCAGGGAGAAACCTATGCCAAACATCTACCACCCCCAGCTGTTTGAATGAGATCTTTAAAAAGTGGAGTGCATTAGTCGTCCTATGGGATCGTGGGTTAGAAGAATCCATATCTAGTAAGAAAGTCATATTGAAATCCCTTCCCATTATTAACTGGTCCTGCAGTAGGTCCAGAACCATATTTACAAAAGTTCTCACTATGGTGAACGGCGTCTGCGGAGCCAAATATACACTAATCAAGGTCACATGATGTGGAACCTCTGTAAATGAGCTTCTCGCTCAAAGTTATTGTAATTCGAAACTCAATAAGTAAATAAATAAATCTTGTGAATATAACTTGGCTTGAAAAATAACATATCTCCCCTGAGTGTCCATATACTTGTTATTGTGTAAACCATTAATGGCCTGTGAAAATATCTTCACAGGGTCTGAAGACATCATTATCACAGTTGGAAAGGGTGCCACCCCCACAGAGGAGAGGAACCCCCTATGTCAAGCCCTCATCTGGAGAATATGAGGTGGTACCGAAGCTGTCCATCCCTCCCCAGCTGTCACGGAGGATCCAACGCAGTGAGCCAGGGAAAGAGAAAAGACCAACCAGTCAGGACTCCCCTGCCATTTACCAACAGATTCCCCCTTTGTTACATCTTTGAATAAAATGTAATCTGTGACTAACTCTAATCAAGTGTGCTTTGTTTTTTCATAAAAAACAGAAAAAATAAAATGTCAAACAGTTGGTCCTAATAACCATTCTACAGTAATCTATTAATACAACCAAAGTCCCCCCTCCTTCAGTAAACCCTCCCCTGTTGAACTATTACACCCCAACCATATGGGATTAAAAAGAACATCCCATTATGAACAAAACCTACATACAGTAAGGTTTCCACATTAGAGGTGGGACTATTTCTCCACCTCCGAGGTCCCCAGAAGGAGGTATCGATAGTTGGAACTCCCCTGGGGCAGAGTGTGTTCTCCACTAAAGGAGTGGGTAAAACCCTTTGTAGGACCATCTGGCCCCAAATTAAACAAAAAGTGCCAAATAGGCATAACAAAATTTGTCTGAAGTGGTGACACCATGAATCAGCACCCAGCTGGAGCTAGGACTAGTTATATCCGGTTACCAGATGGGGCAATCTTATGAATTTCATTGTTTAAGCCACAGAAGTTGGTTTATTACATGATTTTGAACTTTCCAGGTAGTGATGAATCATTTATATTGTTGAGTTCAGTCTCCCTCTCCTTTTTAGCACAACGAAAATGTATGAATTAGCTTTTTAATCCATGTAGGAGACCTGTTGGACGCCTGGGGTGATAAACTCCTATTAAACCTCAAAGGGGTTAGCATGAAGCCAATCCAGGCCTAGTTTAATCAGTGGATCAAGTTCATGCTTAGAACCTGTTCAGAACTCAAAAGGGTCAGTTGCTCCTGTTGTTGCTCCTGCTCATTAATCAATAGAACCTTAATGTTGGGCCCTGTAGCATAAGTAAGTGGACAAATCAAAACTGCCACAGTGTGGCGTAAATGGGAGAAATATTGTCTAACTTCTTTTATGGTTCCGCCCTCCCAAAAAAAAGGCGGAGAATAACTCATCGAGTTAAATAATTTGCATAACAGTTTGTGGATCATGAAATTGGCCTCTAGTATTTAGTACAATGTTTTCAGTTTATGAACCTAGGCATGAAAGTAAAATTAATCGGTTTCTATTTACCTTATAATCTGCTTATTTAGATGTTTTGGATCTTAGTCTGTTTGAGAGATCCAGTCTAATTAGGTGATCCAAAGTTCTCCCTCGTTTATCCCAGAGGGCAGCAGAAAGCGGACTCCAACTTACAAAACAAATGCTTAAAACCATTTGAGGCAGTACACTCTCTATTTAGTCTACAGATCTTAATCCATGGAGACAGTAAAAAGTAACCATGAGACTTGTGTGTTAAACAGTTTTGCAACCATACCTATGTGGTTCAAAGTCAGGATAAGCAAGAATGTAAGGTCACGATTTTCTCATTGTTCTCCGTTGGAATCTCATACTAAAAAGAAGAGCTCTCAACAAATTAAGTAGAGTGTGTACTGGCTTGCCTGTATGATACCCTCTGTTGAAGATCAAGAGGAGAGAAAATGACAAATGGGGACAAAATTGCAGGAGACATGGGGTCAATTGGATCAGCGATCACCTCATAGTGTGGTTAACATGGGGACAGGACACTAGTAAGTCACACAGAGGCAAAGGTCTTAAATTTCAGAAGGGCAGACTTAAGATGGGGAAGTATCAAAGAAGAGTGGCAAGGAGGGGTTGGGGGAGTAAGAGGAGCAGTGGGAAAAAGCAGCCGCAGAGGAGGTGATGACCGTACATCAGGTTGTTAACCAAAGGCAAAGAAGGAAGAAACCACTACGGTTCACGAAAGGTGGCAGACAAGGGAAGGAGCTAAAGGGAAGGTTCAGGGAAAATATAAGGAGACTTGGGGAGGATGGGGTGTGCTCTAGAATGTCCAAGGAAGGAAGCATTCTATAGGTGCATCAGTGAGAGAAGGAAAGCCGAGGGGTTGTAAGGCTCAGAGGGATGAAAGGGAGTATAGGGAGGAGACCTGGAAAAGGCAGAAATACTGAATACTTTTGTTCAGTACTCACAGAGGAGGGGGAGGGTCAGGGGCCACAGCTGGGTAACAGATATGATGGGGGAGGAGAGGTGGACACTAGTCCATTCACAGAGGACAGAGTCCTGAAGGAGCTCATGAAACTGAAGGTGGACAAAGCAATGAGGCCAGATGGCATATACCTGAGGATATTAAGGAGCTGAGGAAAGAGCTAGTTGTGCCTTTGTCGGCCATGTTCACTGAGTCTCTATACATAAGTGTAGTTCAAGAGGACTGGAGGAGGGCGCATGTAGTTCCTCTGCACGAAAGTGGTAGCAGGGAGGAACCAGGGAACTACAGGCTGGTCAGCCTCACCTTAGTAGTGGGGAAGATCATGGAGGCACTACTCAAAGAAAGAATAGTGGGACACTTGGAATCAATAGTGCCCAGGATCCGAGGCAACATGGATTTACAGCAGGAGGTCGTGTCAAACAAATCTGATAGATTTTTTGACTGGGTGACAGAGAGGTATAGTCGGGGGTGGGCGATGGACATGCCTATCTCGATTTCAGCAAGGCCTTTGACACCGTCCACATTAAAGGCTGGTTAGGAAGATGGGTAGTCTGGGCATGGGCCACAAGGTAGTAAACTGGGTAAGGAACTGGTTAACAGACAGGAGGTAGAGGATGGTAAATAGGATCCAATCCGGGGTGACCAGTGGGGTACTTCAGAGATCAGTCCTTGGGCCAGTCCTGTTTAATGTCTTCATTAGTGACATAGTGGAAGGGTTGAAGGGAAAGGTCTGCCTCTTTGCAGATGACACCAAGATCTGCAACAGGGTGGATACTCTAGATGGGGTAGAGAGAGAATGAGGAGGGACCTGGGAAAACTTGAAACATGGTCCAAGGTGTGGCAGCTGGGGTTCAACTGAAAGAAGTGTAATATAATACACTTAGGATGAGGGAACCCTGGGGAGAGCTACAAAATGGGGGGTGAGGAGTTACTGATGATCACCAAGGAAAGGAATCTGGGGGTTATCATTTCAGTTGACCTAAAGATGTCTAAGCAGAGTACAAAGGCAGCAGGGAGGGCCAGTGGCATACTGTGGTGCACAGGCAGGGGTATCACTAGTAGAAGGAGGGAGGTGGTGATGCCATTGTACAAAACACTAGTGAGGCCTCACCTGGAGTACTGTGTGCAGTTCTGGAGACCACATTTACAAAAGGACATTGACAGGGTAGAGGTGGTCCAGAGAAGGGTGACAAAGATGGTACAGGGCTTGAACCATAAAATATATGAGGAGAGGTTGAGGGACCTCAATATGTACTCAGTGGAGGATCGGAGGGACATAACAGAAACATTCAAGTACCTTAAAGATGTAAACAAGGCACAGGGGGAAACATCTTCCAATACAGGAGGAGTACAAGAATGAAGGGACATGATTTGAAATTGGAGGGTGGCAGGTTGAGGGGAAATGTGAGGAAGTTTTTCTTCATGGATAGGGTAGTGGATGCATGGAATAGTTTACCTCAGGAGGAGGTGGGATCGATAACAGTGGAGGGATTTAAACATGCATGGGACAGACATAGGGGAACCCTAAAAGTGGGAAGGAGTAGAGAAAGCCATTGACCTAGTAGGGTCAGTGGCAGCAAAACAAGGGGATGGCTTAAGGGCAGACTAGATGGACCTGGTGGTCCTTATCTGCCGACAATGTTTATGTTTCTTTGTAATATGCACTAAAAGCAGAGTCTGTTATTTGAGCTCTCACATGATCTTGCGCCTGATCTCTATATTATGTCTCCAGCAAGCCCTTCAGAAGATTGCATTTGATGAAGGGGATCCATGCAGGACCAATCAGGACTCAGGGCTTAAAGGGCTGCTAAAACCAGGGTGGGGGCAAGGTGCCGGGGCCCACAGGAGCCCAATACCTCACAAACCCTTAAACCCACACCTGCCCCAAGGATCCCCAGCTGGATCCCCCTGGTAAACTGACAATGGGGAGTCCCAGGAAAACTAGATTCATCCAGGGACTGCATGGGCTATCAGGCAACAACAGTAACTAAGGGTCAACTGCTGAACTCCTTCCTCCCCCCACACCACCCCAGTCCCCAAAGACACCAACCTGCAGAGCGAGTAGTTTCAGTTATGGCTGAGTAGAAGGGATGTCTTCTCAGGTCATCAGTGTTGGGTTCCTAAACTTTGGGAGCTGTGCAGAATGTCTGTTAAGGGCAGATCAGGTTCCTTAACGCCTCTCTGATTCACAGCCCGATCTTGCCAATAAGGTAAAGCTTGATCAGTAATTGGATAATCATGATTGCCACATTCTGTAAAATTCCTCTGGCCTGAGATCTTTTTGGCCTCTTCATGGTTGAATAAATATGTTGGCCCGTGGAAATTGCACAACTGGTTTAGCCAGGTATGGAGTCTTAAATTTGAGATTGTGCTAACGAAGGATGGGAACAAGGAATATAGTCCCTTCTCATCTTTTGAGTTGTCTCACATACCTTTTGAGGAGCATCCTGCATCTGAAACCCCAATCCGTTCTCCTGTCCCAGCTTGGGATTTGAATTTTGTTCTGAAGAAATTGACTGTCTCCTTTGAGCCAGCCACAACTTACGAGCTACACTTTCTTTCTTGGAAGGTGTTATTTTAGTTGCCATTTCTTCTGCTTGAAGAATTTCAGAGCTTCAGGTCCTCTAGTGTGAGGAGCCATATTTGATTTTTCACAAAGATAGGGTGTCTTTGTGCACAAATCCTAAGTTTCTCCCTAAGATGGTTTCCGAGTTTACATTCAACCATTCTATCCACCTTCCTGTTTATTTTCCTGAGCATGCCAATCCAGGGGAAGCACTGCTCCATACGTTAGATGTGCGCAGAACTTTGAAGTACTACCTGCTTTGAACCAAGGAATGTAGAATGTCAAGCAGTTGTTTGTTTCTTTTGCCCCAGGTAGAGATGGTGGTGTTTCGGTTTCTAAACATCTGAATGGTTGGCAAATTACATTGTGTTCTGCTACAACAAGTGTGGCAAAGAATTGCCTGAGCGTCAAAGCTCATTCCACAAGGGGCATGGCTACCTCTGTGGCTTGTTTCTGAGGGGTCTCAGCTGCTGACATCTGTGTGGCTGCTATCTGGAGTACTGTCGATACTTTCACCAAGCACTACAATCTGGACATTGCCTCTAGAGCCCATACAGAATTTGGCAGGGCTGTACTACAGGGCCTCCTGTCTTAAATTTATGGTTGGCCTTCCTCCCAGACTGTCTGTCTGTACCTGTAACTGCTTGGGACTCGTTCCTATGGTGTGTCTTGATGACTGAGATACCCCCGAAGAAGATAGAATAGTTACATAAGAACTTACCATAACAGTAGATCTTTGAGGGGCTCTCAGTCATCAGGTCTGCTTTCTCCTCCCACCATCCCCCTTTTGGGGCTCCTTACTAGAACTGGCTATCTGGTGTATCCAGCCTTTCTTAGAAGCCTGGGCATCTCTCTCTCTCCAATCCCCCGTGGCTAGAGCTTTGCTCCCTTTGTATCTGGGGGAAAGAACTGAGGAGGGATCGGGGCCACTCATGCCTTTATAGGGTTGATGACGTCGATGGACATCGACAGCATGGGCGGCCCCAGTTGTACTGCTTAAAATCTTCTATATGGATCCTGCTTCACCAACAGTGAAGTTCCTACATTGTGACCTGATGACTGAGATCCCCTCGACGATGTACTGTTACAGTAAGTTCTTGCATAACTGCTCATACTGCATAGTATTGAAACCCACTAGGGAGGGAGCAATCTTAGACCTGGTACTCTCAAATAGGAACAGAGAAAGAATCTTAAATTTAGAAGTGGGTAGCCATCTGGGAACAAGCGACCACCAAACAGTGTGGTTCACGATAAACACAGCCATACAATCAAGCCATACCAAAGCAAGAGTACTGGACTTTAGGAGGGCTGACTTTGGGAAAATGAGAGAGTGCCTCAGAAAAGCACTAGCAAACAGGCAACAAAGAAGGGTGGAGGAACAACGGGGAGTAATCAAAACAGCCATCACAGAGGCAACAAGCTTTTGTGTAAAGCAAATCAACAAAACACAACAAAGGAAAAATACGCTATGGTTCTCAGAAGAGGTGGCAAGCATGGTTAAGGAGAAAAGGATAGCATTCAGGAAATATAAGGAAACACAGAAGGAGCAGGACAGAGAACTTTATCAGTTAAAGCAGAAAGAGGCAGGGAAGGCAGTCAGAACAGCAAAAGCCCAAACCGAGGAAAGGATAGCCAACTCTGTTAAGAAGGGGATAAGACCTTTATAGGTACATTAGGAGCCGAAGAAAGACCAAAGGAGGGATACTGAGGCTTAATAAAGAGGAGGGAATGTGGGCAGAGGGTGACAGTGAAAAAGCAGGGATATTGAATGAATATTTCTGCTCAGTATTCACAAAGGAAGAGGCAGTGGAGGTACCTAAACCAAACAAGAGAAACACTCTGAAAACGGGGGTCGATACCAGTCCATTTACAGAAGAAAGGGTTCTGAATGAACTAATAAAATTGAAGATGGACAAAGCAATGGGGCCTGATGGGATTCACCCAAGAATTCTAAAAAAACTAAGGGCAGAACTAGTGACACTGCTGACTACTCTCTTTAACAAATCATGGGAGGATGGGGTGGTACCTGAGGACTGGAGGAGGGCAGATGTGATTCCTCTTCACAAAAGTGGGCACAGGACAGAGGCAGAAAACTACAGACCAGTTAGCTTGACCTCAGTGGTAGGGAAATGATGGAATCACTACTGAAGGAAAGAATTGTTGAGTACGTAGAGGCAAGTGGGGCACAGGACCCAAGGCAGCATGGATTCACTATGGGAAAGTCATGTCAGACGAATCTAATAGATTTCTTTGACTGGGTGACCAAATTAGTTGACCAGGGAGGGGCTGTGGACATGGCCTACTTAGATTTTAGAAGGGCATTTGATACAGTCTCACGCAAAAGATTAATACACAAGTTAGCCAGCCTTGGAGTGGGTCCCAAGGTGGTAGCCTGGATAAAAAATTGGCTAGACAACGGGATGCAAAGGGTAGTAGTAAACGGAGTCCACAGTGAAGAAAGGAGGGTTACTAGCGGGGTACCGCAGGGTTCAGTATTGGGACCGGTCCTTTTTAATGTCTTTATAACTGACATTGCAGAGAAACTGGAAGGAAAGTATGTCTCTTTGCAGACGACACAAAGATCTGCAACAGGGTTGATACACAAGATGGAGTGGAAAGGATGAGAAGGGACTTGGCAAGGTTGAAGGAATGGTCAAATGTATGGCAGCTCAGATTCAATGCAAAGAAGTGCAAGGTAATGCACCTGGGAAACAAAAACCCAGGGGAAGAGTACACAATGGGGGGTGAGATACTGACAACAGTAAAAATGGAAAGGGACCTGGGGGTAATTATAACAGATGACCTAAAGGTGGGAAAGCAATGTGAGAAGGCAGTAAAGAAGGCTGGGGATACTGGGATGCACAGGAGAGACATCAATAGTAGAAAACGGAAGTTGTTATCCCTCTGTACAGACAGTTGGTGAGAGCGCCACCTGGAGTATTGTGTGCAGTTCTGGAGACCCTATCTCCTAAGAGACAACTTGTTTCATGACAGAGTTGTGCCAGTCTCCCAAACATGGTATGGTCCCAGTTAACAGGTGAACCATTCATCACAGTCCAGTAGGGGGACACACTAAGGCCAGTGTCTCGACTTGCTCCTCTCACACCAAAGTTACAGCTGCAGGAAATGACAACTAGAGGTGGACATATCCTAGGTAGGGATAAGATTTATCGTCAGCCTCCACACACATGTAGGCCTTCCAGGGATTGTGCGGGCCCAGCAGATAAGTGTTTGTTATACTAGCCTAATACAATGGTCACTTGTGACCCACTGTCCAGCACAGCCTAAGTAGGAATACCATTCACAGTCACTATACTTCATTGAAGGGGCCCATTATTTTGGACCAATCTGGAGGGTCAGCAGGGGCCTGGATGGACGATTTAGCCACAGAGGGGTTTGAGTTAGGATGTCTGAAGCCTTCACTGCTGTCATTTTGTGCACCCCTTGACCACTAATTGGTTTTCTGAATCTCTCCTGAAGCTGGTTCACCACTTTCTTAAGTCTTTCTGAGACCGGCATTCTCTCTTCATATGGCCTTCCTTTCCACAGTGGTGACAAATGACAGACTCCTGTTCATCCTTGAGAGAACATTGCATGAGGAACTGAAGTAGCGTATGAGGATCTGGGTCCAGTATGTGCTTGCAGCGGTGAGAGGGTGCAAATATGTCTCAATAGTTCTTTTAGGGTGGCAGCTCAATCTTTGATTTCAGCCTGGGAGCTATCCTTGGTAAGGATGCCTGAGTAAGTAAGTAAGTAAAATTTATTCTAAAAAACATTTTTCAGAGATCAAAGACTTTACAAAGAACAATAAACAAAACAATACACATATTAATAATATAAAATCATAGGCCATAAGCTTTTGTAAATAAAAAGTTTTTCAACTCCGTTTAAAACTCTTGATGGTCAGGCTGCTTACGTATCCTGACTTAGGTAGAGAGTTCCACAGGGTGAGAGTTGCATATGAAAAATGCACGGCTCCAGATGTTTTCAAACGAACCCTGGGAATCTCTAGCAATCTCATCGGCGGATTGGAGTGAGAGAGGGGCAGTAGGGATTAGGGAGATCTTTTCAGATACTGTGTCCCTGTTCAGTAAGGCTTTATAGGTCAGTAACCCTGACCTTGAAGGTGATTCACCATTGTACCAGCAGCCAGTGCAACCCACGCAGAACAGGCGATTCATGACTATGCCCAGATGTTCCAGTCAAGAGCCGGCTGCTGTTGCCTGCACTCAGCTGCAGGCGGCGAATTTCAACCCCGCAGCCCCAGGTAAAGGGAATTACAGTAGCTAAGGTGAGTGGTCACAAACCAAGTGGGACTAGAGTAGAAGGTTTCAGCCGAGGAACCAGGTGCTTTACCGAGGCAGTATTCCTCAGGTGAAAAGATTTAACTAACGGTTGACACCTGTGATTTTAGAGTCAAACCGCTGTCAAAATAATGCCGAGGTTCCGACCTGGCCTGGAGATCAAGAGCTGGGCATCACCAAGCCAAAGGCCTGATGGTACTTCAGCCCTATGACCTGCCTCAAGGTGACCTGGATCCACAAACCAACACCTCGGTCTTATCCGGGTTTAACCTCAGCCAGCTGGCTCATCCAGTCATTGATTTTGTCTAGACAGCTGTTGCAGAGAGACTGCATCATCCTGTCCGGGAGTAAAGGACAATACAGCTGGGTATCATCTGTATAGCAGGAAAACCCAGACTATAATGCCTAATAATATTCCTAATGGCACTATAGATCATGGACAACTTGGGCACCAAGATGGAGCTCTGCAGTACCCTTACAGGACAGAGAGATGGTATCAGAGGAACAACCCCTATAGTAATCCTCTGAGTCCCCCTGAGGGAAAGATTGAAACCAGTGTAAGACTGTACCAGACAGTCCACAAAGAAAGCACAGATGCTCCAACAGCACACCATGATCCACAGTATCAAATGCTGCAGAGAGATCAAGAAGGACTAGAATAGTACAAGTCTTTCGATCTCTCTGCAATTAGAGATCATTTAAACCGGACAAAGGCAGTCTCGTGCTATGTCTTCCTAAACCCGACTGGAGAGCTTTATAGATGTTGTGATTCAAGATGGTCATCCAACTGTATCGTAAATCACTTTTCAATAACCTTACCCTACAAAGGGCAGGTTAGAGATAGGTCTGTAGTTAGCTGGGACATCTGGATTCAGTGAAGTTTTTAAGGAGTGGTTGAATGACCACCTCCTTTAAGGGAGGAAACCCCTTGCTCCAAAGATTTCCAGACAATTATGAAGGATCGGACAGGTAGTGTCTACACTTACTTAATAACAGTGGTGTAGGGCCCGGTCCAAACTAAAACTGGTTGGTCGTACAGTCTGAATAATCCTCACAACATCCATGAATGCCACCCTACTAAAGTCAGACCAGGAGACACAGGATTGCTTCCTCTCTCAGCAACCATCACAACTCCCTAAAGAGAGAGCAGGAGGTGCCCAATCTGGTGCTGGCAATCTTATCTGTGAAGAATCGAGCAAGCTTATCACATTTCATCTGTGAAAAATCTCTTCCAGACTGCAGACAGAGTGGATTGCACAATCCGACGACAGTCTGAAAGAGTTTGGCTGGTCGATTCCGCACAGCAGCAATCTCCCTGGACAGGAATTCTGCCTTCTTACGGGCGATTGCTGACTGATGGACCCTAAAATGGTCCATCAAACTAAGTCTGTCAGCATCCAGGCCGGACTTTCGCCAAGCTCTCTCTAACCTTCGTCCTACTCTCCTCAGCTCCTTCAAAGAATCATCTAACCATGAAGATCTTGGGTGCTGAGTGAGTGGATGAACACGAACAGGTGCAAGTTGATCCAGGGCATCATCCACAGTCTTATTATAGGCAAATACAAGATCCCCTGGATCCATGCACTTACTCGAAATACCCGATAGGTCTAAAACTGCCGAAAGGCCTTCTGGGGTAACTTCCCGTAAAGTGCGATATTGTACCATCTCCGTAGGAGCAGGCCTATTTAGGGGTGTCCCGAAGCAATTCTTATGGTATGATGGTCTGTCCACACATTTGGTTCCACCCCCAACTCCAGTAGGAACACTAGGTCCAATGAGTGACCCCCTACATGGGTAGCAGAGGTAACCACCTGTGTAAGGCCCAACATTGTCATCAGTTGGAGGAGATTTTTCCAGCAGGTGAGTTTCACTTCGACCCAAGCGTTGAAGTCACCCAGTGTTAACCACCCAGGCGACCCAGCGCTACGCCGACGATGAAGTCCGAAGCTCCTTCAGGAATTCTCCACCATCACCGGGTGGTCAGTAGATGAGGAGAACTTGAACCCTGCACCTGCTCCCAGGCTACACTCAAAGGATCTAGTGACACACACTGGTACATCCACAGGACCCAGCTCGTTCTAAAAAAGATGGCTACACGCCGCCTACAATCCAACTCGAGTGTGTATCACCAAGAACCCAGATGGAGCAGCAGAAGCCAAAATAGGGTCTGTATTCTCATCCAACCAGGTCTTGGTGATGATGCCAGATCAGATGTTAATAAGATCCGCTATAATAGCGGTCTTGTTTTTAATTAACCTGGCATTACAAACATTGATCAGGTAGGATGGATTTTGAGGAGGAGCGCAATACGGTCCATGCATTTGCAGAACCTTGGGTATGGGAATCAGGCGGGAAACCCCTCTCTGAACCCATTTACCTCCAGGCATCTCCTAGTCCCTACTACCTCAATCGATCGACTTCTTTCCATTCTCCCACTTTGCCCGACCACATACACCTCGAACGCTTCTCACTATCCCCAATGAGCGACATTTGTTATAAACTTAGGCGCCTAAAGGGGACAGTGAAAAGGATGAAGGTCATGGAGCAAAGTGGGAGAAAAGCTCCTGACCGTCTTAATGCCTTCCCAGCACATTTCAATAAACAATAATTTATCTAAGAAAATCCAAATAAACAACTAAACAATCTCAATAAACAAATTTAACTCAATAAATTATTATAAAACATAAGTCACAACCCATAAAATCCTGAAGTGGCTATAACGCTCAAATTTCGATGTTGAAAGACTTGAAAAGGATTAAGGCCTCTCACCTCCCCAATACAATAATTACATTCAGATTTTACTCTCACTAAAATCTATAGAATCTAATAAACAAGACAGTTTAACGAGTTTACAACCCTTCAGGCATTAATGACAAATACAATAAGGATTTGCATGGGAAACAATAGCTGCCAACTAATGAGGAAACTTTTACCCCTACTGGGAACAGGACTACGGACCCCAGAAAGGAACCACTCACCAGTGGAACCCACTAGCAGTCCTAGGAGGCACCGTTTCTCCGTGCCCACCCTCTGGTAGACTGGGATCAATACCACCCATCCCAAGCCCAGCAAGGATAAAAACAAACAAACTCAATCCCCACTGAGAGCAGAACTACGGCCCCCAGAAAGGGACCACTCACCAGTGGACCCCACTAGCAAGCCTGGGAGGCACTGTTCCCACAGCCCACCCTACGATAGGCCGGAACCAATACCACCCGTCCTAAACCCAGCAAGGACAGCAAACAAACAACACCCCAGCAGCTTACCCTGCAATAAACCCCATAATTTCATTAAAATGCTCTAGTTTATATCAGTTGTGCACCCCTACCCCCATGGCAGTCATGTCCTGAGAGAAACCAGAATCTTGTTCCATGGGAGGAACCCTTGCAGAGGCGCCTGTCTTCAACTGTCGGACTTCCTTTAATAGCTCGACTTTCAAAAACTGGGCCCAGGGCGGGAAGTCCTTAGCATTCTCAGAGTGCTTGTTAGGTGCCAATGTTTGCCCTGAACCCCACTTGATGATCACTCTCTGTCACTTCGCAGTAGCAGCAGATATTGGTGAAAACTTCGGTCACCTTGCTTAACCCCAAATTTCTTTCATTAGTCTTCATCATAAGAGGGGGGCGATTCCAGTCGGTTGGCGAGAGCTAACTAAAACAGTAACAATTCTGAAAATGGAGCAGATTTAAGGATCCGTCCAGCCTAGTTCGATCTAATCCATTTGATGGCAAACTACCCTTTCTGAGGCACTCTTGTATCAGCTTTTCAAGCCGAGGTACATACACAGACAATGGCTCCCCTGAGTACTGCTGGGCATTTCTTACTCTCCACCACAGGTCCTCATCTGAATCCAGGCTCCCATACACATTCTTCAATGCATCAAGATAGTCCTGTGCAGTTGCTTCAGGGTTATTGGCCCATTTGGCATGGATGGTAGCCAGGGCAGGACCTCGGAGGCTCTCACTCAACCTCTTTCATTTCTCTGCTTCTGAGCATTGCCATTCAAGTACTAGAGGAGCAACATAGTCTATCCAGGTCTCCCAGTCATCCTCCCCTTGGGGGGTGGGGAAGGTGCCTGAAAAGATTCTCAACCTCGGTAGGAGTCGTGACTAATGGCAGATACAGATATAGGGGCCAGCATTGGCACAGGCACAGAAAGGGGCAGTAACAGGTGCTGGAATGGGAGGGGGTGTTGGGGAGAGAACGCCCCCAGGTGGCAGGAACAGTTTCTTAAAGTCCTCTATGGTTTTCTCTTCCTCCAGCAACAACTTAGCAAATTTCTCCTCAAAAGTCTCAGATAATAGGGGGAGCTCATCCTCCCCGGGGTCTCCACCATCTCTAGTTATCCCTCTCCAGGTGGCTGGGGCCCCTTCTGGGGCAATAGTCCATGGCACTTTGGAACTGTCCACTGGGTCACTACACCCTACTAATGCCATGAAAGTTTGGGCGGTCAAATCAGCCTGTCGCCCCACCACCACAGCGTTTGTTAAGCATTCAACTTTGGAAAGTACTCCTTCTACAGCATCTTTACCAATGTTCAGGGGAATATCCAATACAAGCAGAGCATTGTGAGTGTCAATCTCCTGCCCTGTACACCACCCCACCAACTGTTGTACAGCCACTTCTGTTGGGGTAGCCATTTATGTTTGACAATAATTCATAATTTCGGCCACTAGAAGACACAAAATCCCAGCAGTGAGCCTACAAAATATAACCCCTAGGTGGCACTATCCCAAGGGCTACTAACCCTGCCTGCTTGACTAGTAGCAGGTTAAGGGCCTAAGTTCGAAACGGGTGCCTCCACCAAGGTCAGGCTGGTAGTGGTCAAGTTAACCTGGGCACAGCCCTCTGGGACACTGAAACCCCCCTCTTTCCCCACTAGTGGCCTGAACACTGTACAATAATCAGTTTCACAATACCCCTGGTACACCACACAAGTACGAAAAATTGTTTGCACTTACCAACAGGGCTGGTTCCTCTGGCTCGACCCTGGGGACCCCTTGTAAAACAAGGTTATGCAGAGCAAATACCAATGGTACAGTACTTTAAGCACAAACTGGAACCACAATCAGATTGCATGCAGAAAAAGTTAGATCTGATTTATTCAAGGGACTTGAACAAGGAGGGCGAAATCAGGTTAATTAGCTTAAAGGTTACATAAATCAAGCAGTTATGCATGCTCTTTGAGTCCCCCACACAGTCCACCTCTGGGTACCCAGGTGGAGAAGAGATAGGCTAGCCAGGACCGTTGCTCGGGGTTGCAGTTGCTTGGGGCCCTGTGATGGATAACACAACATGCACAGTACACAATATTTGTAATACGGAGCCAGAGGGCTCAGTTTATAAAGGAAATGAAACAACAAGGCAATCAGATGACACACTCAGATTAAGCTGTTGTTGCGGGGAGCTACCCTGATATTTACTCACGATACCCAAGACTGGACACAGGCTGGACGAAAATTGAGACTGCAGGTGGTTGATCTGGAATGCCAGGAGAAGCAGGGACCACACGAGTTGCAGATGCATCGTTCCTGTTCAAGCGTGGAGCAGGGGGATGATTCCCAGGCAGGTCTCTCGTTGATGGCTTCTCTGTGCAGCGGGTAGTCTGGCTGGGCCAGCCTGGCAAGGCCCAGACCGCATGGAGACAAATTCAGATGCAGTCCATTTTGGGCTGGATACAGCTTCCAGCAAGCAGAACACAGTTGACACAGTGAGGAACTAACTCTCAACCCAATAGCAGCTCATAGCACATTTTCATATACGGGAATTCTACTGTACCAGGCAAAGCGCTCTCCGGTCACAATCACAAAGTCTCTGCACACACTGGGAGCTTAGGGGTAGATGGAACTCCTGACAGATGATCGCATTCAGTAAAATCTTTGGTCTTCTTCAGGTTGAGCCTGGCCCACTTCAGTAGCTTGCTTTAGTCACACAAACTTGGATTTAGTCCAAAATAATTCTCTTCTCTCCTTCTCAGGAGCTGCAGACAGATGTGCAGGCCGAAACTTAGCTCTTTCACAGTTTTCCCCCATGCGAATCCACTCAGGGTTGCTGCCCAAAATACACTTGAGCTCTTCTCGTTTCACTTTCCAGCTCAGAACTAACTGAAAACTGCAAGCAGCCCGGGACTTCCCCAAGATCCAAAAGATTTGGTTGTCTGATTTGGCTGTCAGTCAAAGCAACAGCTCCCCCTTTAGTTGCAAAAAAGGCGCATAAAAAGCTCCAAACTACAGTTCCTACAGACTTTGAATTCAGACAGCTCCTGTAGTCCGGCTACATTTTAGGTCCCACCAGTACTGTTTGGTCCTATTTGCAGTCCAGGACCAAGATAGTGGGGACAAACAAAACTGTCCTTGCTACAAAGAAAGCAGGTCAGACAAACTACATTATCATTATCACTCTAAATGATTTTCAGCAAATAGTTACAGCTTTCAGCAGAGCTCCCTCTCAGATTATTTAAGCTGCAATTAGGCAGCTCTTAAAGAGACAGTACACGGAGGCTATATAGGCTCTGGTAATCACATTTAAACTGCTAAAACGCAGGACACCAGCCTGGCAGTGAGCATTTAGGCAAGCTCAAGGAAGACTTTTTGGGAACTCCCATTTGTAGGGGGGTTACGTAACTCTGTTTTTTGAACCTTCCATTTCGGGGTAGATTTGACCACCTTCTGGCCAAATCAGCCATTATGCTGTTTCAGTGGAGGGGATTAATCCCATTTTTAGTCTTCCCCCTCTGAGAACATCAACATAAGGACAAAAGCCCAGCCTGCCTCTGCCAAGCACCTAACAACATCCTCCACCCCCCCCCCGCACAGCTGTGGCTCCACTACCTGTGCACCCACTGCCGGTGGAAGCAGGGAGAGGTGTTGCTATTCAAACTCCCCACGGTAGGAGAACATCCACTGGAATGCTCAAACCGTTTCCTCCTCCCGGCCGGCCCGCATCCCTTGCTCATATCTGAACCCAGGTCGCTGATGTCATAAGAGGTAGCCCTACAGTAATGCTGCCAGGCTAACAGCTCCTGCTCTCTTTTTTCTATATAGAGCTTTTTATTTTATTTATTTATTTATTGAAATGTTTCACCAGGAGGGCACACTAAACAACAAGTTGCTCGTCTCACGGGGCAACCTGGGGGGAAAGGTTACATAGGGTTGTGAAGGAAGATCAGTTACAATAGTATATGGGTAGTACAAACAATACAACATTGTAAGATTGTGCAACAGCTGGAACACAAGGTATTGTACAATAAACAGCAGAGGAACATTGGGTAAATTACAATACATGTCCAAATCATCCAAAAGAACATATGAACGTACAAAACAGTAATAATGTGATAGAACGATTTATAGTGCATGAATATACCAGGAGCAGGCTCGAGGTAATATGCAAGTGCTGTTGGAGTGAAAAGGATGGGGTTAGATTGTGCACACTGGTGACCCAGAAGGGCAGGTGGAGAAGAGAGGGGGGGAGAGGCAAGAAATGAATATGAGGAGAAGGGGTAGCCATTTCCTGATTTCCCCCTTCAGGATGTTGAGAACCCTGCCAGGGAGGGGGGTCACGGTAGGAAGGCAGAAACTGGGGAAAGGTATTAAGGTGGGTTAAAGCAGGAACAGTTGAGGGAAAGGTAATTGTGTAGGGCAGAGGTAAGGGAGTAGTTGGAGGAGGAGTGTCATATTTCAGGGGGGAGGGAATTCAAGATTTTAGGGAATCGATGGGCGAAACCAGTCTGACCAGTGAGGGTGGAGTGGCGAGGGACCATCAAGGTGCAGGTGTCATTTAATCTGAGAGAGTGGGTGGGGGAGGTGGAGGAGAGAGAGAGGATGAGAGATAGGAGGGGAGCCCCCCCAAAACCAGAATTTGGAGGTTAGTTTGGCACAGTGAGAGATGCATCTATGAGATACTGGAAGGAAGGTTAGAGAGCGATAGAGTTCACAGTGGTGGGAGCAGGAAGGGAAGTCAATAGCAAAGCTGCAGAAGGAGTTAAAGAGAGTGTCCAACTTGGTCACAGAAGACTTGGGAGCAGCACCATAGACTACGTCACAGTAGTCAAAGATGGGGAGTATCATCTTCTGGACAATTTCATGCCTAGCAGTCAGTGGGATGCAACTACGATTCCTGTACAGAGCACCAAGCTTGGTGCACAGTTTCTTCAGGATAGCATTGATATGCACAGAGAAGCTGAGGTGCTGGTCCAGTCAAACTCCCAGATATCTAAATGAGGAGGTGTCCTCTAAGATGGTCCCATCAAAGGTGTGGAAGTTGGGTAGGGACGGGAGCCTAGAGAGTCTCTGCCTGGTACCAAAGGTCATTAACACTGTCTTCCGCATGTAGAAAAGCTGGTGAGAAGCAACCAGAGCTGAACTTGACTGAAGTCATGCTGTAAGCTGGTTTGCATAGCAGCAGGGTTTTTCCGGAACTGTACAAAACAGTATCGTCCAGCGTACATGTAGATAGAAGAGGATGAGCAGGCTGTGGAAGATCATTAAGTAAATGGAGAAGAGAACCAAGCACTGAGCCCTGAGGGACACCCAGTGTTGATGGGGAGTGGAGGAGATGGAATCAAGATTCTCACCAACTGGATCCTGCCAATGAGGTAGGATTTAAACCATTTGGTGGCTGATGGAGCAAGGCCAGCTGAGAAGTGTGAATCA
The DNA here is from genome assembly GCA_016271365.2 of Neoceratodus forsteri. Classification (NCBI taxonomy): domain Eukaryota; kingdom Metazoa; phylum Chordata; order Ceratodontiformes; family Ceratodontidae; genus Neoceratodus; species Neoceratodus forsteri. Next base: position 949,578,888 of record CM028130.1, read on the forward strand.
AGAAGCAGGGGATGGGAAACAGTGTTGAAAGCTTTGGATAGGTCGGATAAGATGGCTGAGGGTGATCAGGCCATTGTCTATCCCTGAAAGGATGGAGTCAGTAAGCCTGAGGAAGGAGGTGGTTGTCGAGTGGTTCTTCCGAAAACCAGATTGGAAGGGGGTGAAGAAGGAGGAATCAGAGAGGAAGGGTGATAGTTACATACGAATGTAACCCCCAGGTGGTGCTGTCCCAAGGGCTACTACCCCTGCCTGCTTGACTACTGACCGGTTGAGGGGCCTAGGTTTGATGGCAGGAGCCTCTACCCAGAGGTCAGGGTTTGTAGTGGTTAGACTAGCTTGATCACAGCCCTCTGTTACACCGTGACCCTCTTTGGTTCCCTCTAGTGGCTCACACAGTACACAGGAGTTACGCCCCCAATACCCCACGTATACACACTGTTTACTCATAAAGCACCACTTACCCTCGAGATTGATTCTACAGCACATCTCTGAGGACCCCCTGTAAAATAAGGTTAAACAACATACACAGCGAAATACAATACTGTTTCCATAAGTACCAACACCACAGACAGTATATAGTATAACAACAACAAATCTGATTTATTTAGGGGACAGCAACACGGGAGGGGGATATCAGGTTAATTGGTGGCATTAAATCACAGTACTGTACACACATACAGGGTCTGAAAAGTCAAACTCTTGGTATCCAGGTTGGGGGGGGTTAGCCAGGTTCGTTGCCCGGGGTTGGCAGGCAGGTGCAGATGGATGGGGCCCTGAAGAAGAAAATATATATGCACAACACCCAATTGTAACCCGGAGCCGGATGGCTCAGTCCATAAAGCAGGGAAATAACAAGAATTAGATGGCACACTTGTGATTGTAAACAGACTGCAGTGGAATACCCTGATTTGTACTCACAATACTCAAGCTGAGGACTGGATAGTAGATGTTCTTCTGGATTGCCAGAACAACAAGGCATGGAGACAAGGTCCTTGTGACTGAACCCCACTGCAGTTGATAGCAAATGTATTTAGTCTAAGCTAAGCTGGGGTTTGCTTCCAGCTTCAGCATACAGAACGGGGGATTGGAAATAGCGATTCCCCATAAGCACTATGCAAATTCATATGTAAAAGGAAAGTACTATACCAGGCAGGCTGCTCCTCGATCCCAATTGCAATTACTGCAAAATACCCAGGAGCACACACAGCAGTTTCAGTTCCTGACAGACCGAGCGCGATTCAGCAATTTCTCCAGTCTTCTACAGGATGAGCCTGGTTTCCACTCTTCAGACTTCCTTTTTTCTCCTCACAATCAGATTCAGTCCAAACTGACACTTGCAACGGCTGCAGGCCGAACCTCAGGGCCTCACACGCGCTTCCCGCGCGAAACTATACACCGCAGAAGCACAGAGCTCCTTCTCTCTTCACTGTCACAACTGATCTGATCTTTCCAGTCACAGAGCAGGGCATTTCCTTTAGCTCCACATGATTCTGTTGGTTGGTTTGGTTGTCACTCACAATAAGACTCCCTCTGTTGCTGAAAAAAGGCACCAAGGTCAAAACTACATTTCCCAGAGTCACTGCCCATACAATCCCCTTGTGGCTGGCTCAAAATTAAGAGTCCAAGTTCTGATTCGTCCACAGGCTCCATTTTAGGGCTCCCTTAACCCAATTGGCCCAGCTCAGCAGTTCAGGACCAACATGAAAGAGCTACACTGAAACAGTTTGTGCTAAAATAAAGACAGGTTAGACAAACTACATTTTCTCAGTCACTCTAAATGATTTCTGGCAAACAGTTATATCTTTCAACAAGGCTCCCTCTGCACATGTAGCGATGGCAGAAATGGAGCAAATTGGCAGCAGCTCGGGTGGGATTCAAGCATTAAATACACAGTCCCCCCAAACAAACTAATTAAGTCTGCAAGCAGACCGCTCTTAAAGAGACAGTATGTGGAGGTTCAAATAGCACTCACTTGGAAACACATTTAAACAGCTCAGACACCGAACACCACCCAGACTTGGAGCATTCAGGCAAGCTCCTGGAAGACTTTTGTGAATCACCATTTGCAGGGGGGTTACACCCTTCCTGGCCTGGAAAAACTTTGTGTCTGTGTCAAGTAAATACCCCCATAAATTTCAATACAACCATATACATTTACATCAGTACCACATTTGGCTTATACATGTAATCATCAGTCAACATATTTATTTATTTATTTTATTTAGTTTTTGTTGACCGGGTAAGTGCACTAGACAAATCCTGCCTATTTTCAGGCACGACCTGGGGGGGGGATACAGATGAATGCCAACTGACCCTGAACCAGATTAAGCTGTTGGTGGTATTTTTAGTGAAAGAGGGAAATTTGGCCAGGACACCGGGGAAATTCCCTTACTCTTTTTGATAAGTGCTGTGGGATCTTTAACATCCACCTGAACTACCACCAATCCAGGCAGATGGGACCTCGCTTTAACATCTCATCTGAAAGACGGCACCTCAAAAGTGCAGCACCCCTCTCATGCTGCACTACAGTGTCAGTGTTGAGATATTAACCCAAGTGCCAGATGTGGGAACTGAACCCACATCCCTCTGCTCTCCTGGCCTCAGAGGCGAGTGTGCTGCCTACTGAGCCACTGACACTATCACCTTACCAGAGAAACACATTTCTGAAACTTTTCAGTACATCACTTTTTTTACAGTATTATACACACATTGTACCATAACAGGTTATTACCTCCTGTATGTGAAACCTGAAGAGAAGGGGCCCTTCCCTATCAGCTACCTTGGGGCTGGATAGGGCAGGGGCACCATACCTAGAGGGCAACACAAGTAACTTGGAGTTAGCACTGATGTTCAGTTTGGGCAATGAGCTTGGGGACACATACACTCATTTATGGACAACATTGAGAAGCAAGTCCACAGGCCTCCCAGGAGAATCATAGCTTAAGCGCATTACAGGCTTCATAGCTCGACCAGTCTTTATAGGGGGAACTGTTACAGTCTCTGCACTTTTAGACTCACTTTCAGAACTGTCTTTACTTGCCAGAGGAGTCTCCCTTGGGGTACAGAGGCTAGAACCTGGGGCACTTTCAGCTCCTTGATTTGCAATCTCAGAGTTCACAACACTTGGCTCACATGGGGAGTTCTCTGACACTGGCAGTGAACTATCAGGGCACTCAACACACTGTTCTTGTTCTGGTATATCACCAGTTTGTCCCAGTCTCTCATTTTCCTCCTCTGAAAGCTCAAACAGTTCAACCATACACAATGATTCCATATCATCTGACTTGATGCTTTGCACTTCACTTTCTGGGAGCATTGGCTCCAGGGACAAAGCTGGGGGCTTAGACAGTCCAGAAGGCCCAGCTTCATTTCCAGGATTGACTAGGGGATTTCCCCAAAACAATTGACTCAGTTCGTAAGAAGGGTAGTATTCAAAGCCACACTCACTTTCCTCTGACACGGACTGACAGTCATGTTCAACTGGGATTTGTGGAGGAGAACACTTTAACTCAGCTTCTGTAGGTGCAGGCTTTCTTGATTATTGCTTAGCAGCAGCTTTAGTCACTGGTCCGGGAGGGACATTTTCTCGGGGCTCAGACTCAATCAAGATTTGTCCAATGGGCAGTAAATGATTTCTATGCATTGTTTTCACATATTTTTGAGTTATTCTCCTGCCTTACTTTATACACAGGCAGATCATTTAGTTTGCCTACCACAATGTGAGGGAGATGGTGCCACTTATCAGCAAGCTTGTGTTTGCCATGCAGTCCCAGATTTCTTAGCAGTACACGATCTCCCTCCTGGAGTTCCTGTGCTTTCACTTTTTTATCATACCTTTTTTTGTTGGCCAGATTTCTTTTGGCAGCCATGGTTTGAGCCAGTTGGTATGCATAATTTAACTGGACCTTTAACTTTTGCACATACTGTAAATGGTTATCAGCTCGAACCCCATCAGGAGAAACTCCAAAACAAACATCTACTGGTAGTTGGGCTTCTCTTCCAAACATCAGGCGATAGGGGGAGAACCCAGTGGCATCACTTTTGGTGCAGTTGTAGGTATGTACCAGGGTGCTAATTTGTTGGCTCCATCTAGGCTTGTCCTTTGGGTGGAGGGTGCCTAGCATATCTAGCAAAGTGCGGTTGAAACGTTTAGGCTGTGGGTCCCCCTTGGGGTGGTATGGGGTGGTTCTGGACTTTAGCACTCCCCACAGAGAAAGCATCTCTTCGATCAGATGACTCTCAAAGTCCCTCCCTTAATCAGAATGGATTCTTTGTGGTGTCTCATAGTGAACAAAAAAGTTTTCTATAAGTACTTTGGCCACAGTGGATGCCTTCTGGTCCTTGGTGGGGAAAGCTTGGGCATATCTTGTAAAATGGTCAGTAACCACCAGCACATTACTAATATCTTTGATCTGGCTCCAAACTCAGAAAGTCAATACAGACCAGCTCCATGGGGATGCTGGTGGTGATGTTAACAAGGGGGGGCAGACCTCTGGGGCAAAGCTTTCCTCTGTAAGCAGCGACAACAGGTTCTAATGTGTTGTTCAACATCAGCCCCCATCTTAGGCCAATAGAATCTGGTTCTCACCAAGTCAAGTGTTCTGTCTATACCAAGGTACCCATGTGGTTGTGTAAGGACCTCAATACTGAGTCTCGAAAGGCAGTGGGCAGCACTAGTTCTTGTTTGTCTGTTTGTCCCCCTCTGTCTACTGTTTCTCTGTATAACAGTCTATTAATCAGTTGCAACTTAGAACCTTCCTTGTACAACAGTGCAGTTCTCAAATCAGTGGAGCGTAACTTGAATACATCTTTCTCTGTGTAGAGGGCTTCTAAAGCTGGTTTGATCATAGGATCTCGGGATTGAGCCTGCCAAAGACTGTCATTGTCTAGCTGAGGCAATGCACCAATGTCTAATGCAGAAAAGTGGCAATAAGCAGCAGGTATGCAATTCTCAGAGGGCCCCAAACAATCCACCAAGCAGTCCACTGTGTCTGTGGCCACTTGTTCCTCTCTGTCAAACTTCTGGCAGAGTGCTTGAATTTCAGGCTCTGACAGTCTGACCCAGTCATTTTGGGAAACCGTCCTCTGGGAGAGAGCATCAGCATCTATGTGGTTCAGGCCTGCTCTGGATTCAACAGCATAGTCGCATGTAGATAATGCAGAAAGCCACCTATGGCCAGTGGCATCCAACTTAGCTGAAGTCTGCACATAGGTCAAAGGATTATTGTCGCTTTTTACTAGTATCTTAGCCCCATACAAGTACTCATGGAATGGGTCAACAATGGGCCACTTCAAAGCTAGGAACTCTAACTTATGTACAGGATAGTTCTTTTCGGATGGGGTCATGCTTCTACTGGCAAAGGCCACTGCTTTCAGTCCATTCTAGTGCTCCTGGTACAACACAGCCCCTAAACCTTGCAGGCTAGCATCAGTGTGTAGGACATAGGGTTTTGCTGGATCTGCATAGGCGAGAACAGGAGCGTGGGTAAGTTGATATATAATCTCATGAAAAACAACTTCACACTCAGGTGTCCATCTTGCCCCAAAAACTTCATTAGGATGGAAATACACTCTCTCAGGCTCAGAAGAAACCGACCTCTTATATTTTTTGTTAGTAGGAGGGTAACCTTGAGTAAGATTAAGTAAAGGATGAATCACTCTTGAATAGTCCTTGATGAACCAGCAATAGTAACCACAGAATCTCAGGAATCTTTGCAGTTCTTTTAGATTGTGGGGCTGTGACCAGGTGGTCAAGGTCTCAACTTTATTCAGGTCTGTTTCTATTTCCTTGGTGGAGACTATATGCCCCACATACTTAACAGAGGTTTGTAAGAACTGACATTTATCGATGGACAGTTTCAGGCCAAAGTCTTCCAGTTGGTTCAACACCTTGAATAATCTGCTCTCATGTTCCTCCAGTGAGCTGCCAAACACAATAACATCATCTAGGTATACCAGGCACTCTAATAAGTTCATGTCCCCCACTGCACGCTCCATCAGTCATTGAAAAGTGGCTGGGGCACCTGAAATCCCTTGAGGCATCCTCATGAATTCATACAAGCCAAGCGGACAGATAAAGGCTGTCTTCTCAGGTCTTCTGCAGCCATTGGGATATGGTAGTACCCCCTGCAAAGATCCAGCACAGAAAACCACTTGCTACCGTTCAGGCAATCTAAGGCATCCTGAATGTGGGGAATTGTGTACTGATCAGGAATAGTCCGCCGGTTCAAGGTGCGATAATCCACGCACATCCTTACTGTCACATTCTTTTCCCTCACTACCACGAGAGGTGAAGCATATGGGCTTCTGGATTCTTGTATTACACCAGCAGCAAGCATCTCTTAGATGTCATCTCACATCATCTATGTCAGCAGGTGCCAGGCGTCGAGATCTCTCACAAAATGGCCTTTCATCATGCAGCCGGATGTGGTGCTCAGCTCCTTGCACACATTCTACGATCCATTCTTTGAAAGAAAACACCAGGTCTGTCTGGGCAAGCTTTCTACTGATTCTCATCTTCCATTTGACTGGCAACGGGGAGTCACAAAAATCAAACAAGTCGGGCGTCACTCTGTCATTTTCGCCCAAACACTTGTTACTGGGTAGCACTACTGTATCTGCACAATGTACATTAACCAGGGTGCAACCTCTATTTACTTGAATCTCTCTATCAGACACATTATGAACTTGGACCATTACCCGTCTGGCATAAGCATGGGCTCTGGCAGGCAAAATACTTCGCTTGACCAGCAGTCCTTCCAGCAATTTCCCATTTATTCTTGACATCCTTTCTGATACGGACTTCCCCCTGTAAGGTACACTGGGCATTTTTGCGCCAGGATCAGAGACTCAGGATCCTTCTTCCAGACAATTCCAACCGGTTCCTCTGAGTCCACTCCTTCAGCATCTCTCTGTGCCTCATAGGCCTTCTTGATCAAGGCCAGAATTCTCAAAGCTCTACCAGTCCATGACCACTGTTTCTCATGACACAACTGCGCCAACTGTCCAAACATATGTGCATTTGTCCCAGTTAGTAGAGGAATCCCATCATACAGTCCAGTAGGGGGACACACTAAGGCCAGAGTCTCTGCTTGCTCTGCCACTCCAGCCATGGAGGTAGGGAAAGATAGCCAAATTCGGATATACCGGAGTAGGGGTAGGCCTTCTCACTTAACCCCCATACAAGTAGTCCTTCCAATGGTTGTAAGGGTATGTCTGACAAATGCTTCTGATGCCAATTCTGGAACATAATTGTCACTGGGAGCCACTGTCCAACACAGCTCTGTTGGGCACACCATTCGCTTTTACTGTAGCTTCCATTGAAGGGCCCACTATTCTGAACCAGTCTGGAGAGGTGGTAGCAAGGGCCTGGGTAGATGATCTAGCCACAGAAGGACGTGAGTTAGCATTTTTGGGACCTTCACTGCGGTCATTTTGTGCACCTCTTAACCACTGATTTCTTCTCTGAAGCTCTCCGTGTAGCCTCTATACCACTTTGTCTGGGTCCTTTGGGGACTGGCACTCTCTCTTCATGTGGCCATCCTTTCCACAATTATAGCAAAATATACTTTCTGGAGTTTGAGCTGGCTGAGGTGTCACACTGGGGGCCAGGTCGGGGGGACTATTAACTGGGAACCTTGGTGCCATCTCGGTCTGAGGTGTGATAAGCATTTGGAGGTATCTCATCAATTTCCCCACTTCCATGGTCAAGATATCAAGCTCTGAGCTGCTGTCAAGAGGAGATGTTTGAGGGGCACTCCCACCCCCATAGTGGATGCAGTCGAGTAAGAGTTGGGGCCTGTACTCGTAGGAGGGGCCTTCATAGAGAGACTATTTATTGCTTCCCTGAACTCCCTCAGCAGTTCATCCCATGGCAGAACATCGGTAGCCATCCCTCTCTGGCTGGGCCCCCCTTGGCTGACATTTGCGTCTCGGTTTCTGTCATGTGATTTTGGTGATTCCAGACCATCAGCGTCTGACCCTGTACCTGGAACAGGGGATGTAGCAGCTACGACTGCACAGGGCTCTGAAAATCTTCCTCCTCCTCAACTTCTCGTACCTCCTTCATCAATACATGGAAAGGCAAGGGGCCAGATTTCCTTTGATGCAGTTGTAATTTGAGCAACACCCAGCTAGAGTGCCGGGCAGAGCAGAGTATATGATCCAGTCTTACCCAATCCACTTCACTAGAGGTCCAACCCCCCCCCCTTTTCGAAAAATGGTTTGCAAGATTCCCTCTAATCGATCCATATAGGTAGATAACAATTGCCCTGGCTGTTGTCTAACATCTTTAAGCTTCCATTTCAAGGCCTCAACACTAATGGTGCCCCCAAACACATTTTCAAGGGCAATTAGGTACTCTTGGGCTTTGGCATCAGGGTCAGAGTCCCTCAGTGAGCAAAAAGTACGTTGGGCGGGTCCCTGGAGGCTCTCCCCCAGGCGACCCCTTTTTTCTGCCTCGGAGCATTGCCAGTTTTGTACCTCAAGGGTAGCAGAGTCTATCCAGGTTTCCAGATCAACCTCTCCATTTGGAGTAGGGTAGATGCCAGAGAATACTTTAAGCCTGCAGTAAGAGTCATGACTAATGGCAGGTACAAATATAGGGGCTAGAACTGGCACAGAAGGAGGGGCAATAACAGGTGCTGGAGGGGAGAGGGTGTTGGGGGAGGAACACCCCCAGGTGGCAATAATAGTTTCTTTAAATCCTCCATAGTTTTCCCCTCCTCAGCAACAATTTAACAAATTTCTCCTCAAAAGTTTCAGATAGTGGGGGGGGGTCATTCCCCCCCGGGTCTTTACTGTCCTTAGTTATCACTTTCCAGACAGTGACGACTCCCTCTGAGGTAATAGTCTGTGGCACTTTGGAGCTATCTATGGGGTCCTTATACTCTACTAGGGCCATGAAAGTGTGGGTGAGCAAATCTGCATGTTGACCCACCACCACAGGGTTTTGTAAACCTTCCACCTTGGAAAGTACTCCCTGACCAGTGTCCATATTGATACCCAATGGGGATGTCCAGGATAAGCATACCATTTTGGGGGTCGATCTCCTCCCCAGTACACCTCTCCACCAACCGGTGCATAGCCACTTCTTTCAGGGTATCCATCTATTTTTAACAGTGATTCATAAATGTGCCCACTAGGGGATGCTAATCCCAGTGGTGCCTCCAAGATGTAACCCCCAGGTGGCGCTATTCCAAGGGCTACTACCCCTGCCTGCTTGACTACTGACTGGTTGAGGGGCCTAGGTTCTATGGCGGGAGCCTCCACCCAGAGGTCAGGGTTTGTAGTGGTTAGACTAGTTTGATCACAGCTCTCTGGGACACCATGACCCCCTTTGGTTCCCTCTAGTGGCTCACACAGTACACAGGAGTTACAGCCCCAATACCCCACGTATACACACTGTTCACTCATAAAGCACCACTAACCACGAGACTGATTCTGCAGCAGATCTCTGAGGACCCCCTGTAAAATAAGGTTAAATAACATACACAGCGAAATACAATACTGTTTCCACAAGTATCAACACCACAGACAGTATATAGTATAACAACAAATCTGATTTATTTAGGGGACAGTAACACGGGAGTGTGAAATCAGGTTAATTGGTGGCATTAAATCACAGTACTGTACACACATTCAGAGTCTGAAAAGTCACACTCTGGATACCCAGGCTGGGGGGAGGCTAGCCAGGTCTGTTGCCTGGGGTTGGCCAGCAGGTGCGGATGGATGGGGCCCTGTAGAAGAAAATATATGCTCAACACCCAATTGTAATCCGAAGCCGGATGGCTCAGTCCATGAAGCAGGGAAACAACAAGACATACTTGTGATTGTAAACAGACTGCAGGGGAATACCCTGATTTGTACTCACAATACCCAAGCTGAGGACTGGATGGTAGATGTTCTTCTGGATTGCCAGAACAACAGGACATGGAGACAAGGTCCTTGTGACTGAACCCCACTGCAGTTGATAGCAAACTTATTTAGTCCAAGCTAAGCTGGGGTTTGCTTCCAGCATCAGCACACAGCACGGGGGATTGGAAATAGTGATTCCCCACAAGCACTACGCACATTCATATGTAAAAGGAAAGTACTATAGCAGGCAGGCTGCTCCTTGATCCCGATCGCAATTACTGCAAAATACCCGGGAGCACACACAGCAGCTTCAGTTCCTGACAGACCGAGCATGATTCAGCAATTTCTCCAATCTTCTACAGGGTGAGCCTGGTTTCCACTCTTCAGACTTCCTTCTTTCTCCTCACAATCGGATTTAGTCTGAACTGGCACTTGCAATGGCTGCAGGCCGAACCTCAGGGCCTCACACGTGCTTCCCGCGTGAAACTATACACTGCAGAAGCACACAGCTCCTTCTCTCTTCACTGTCACAACTGATCCGATCTTTCCAGTCACAGAGCAGGGCATTTCCTTTAGCTCCACACTATTCTGTTGGCTGATTCAGCTGTCACTCACAATAAGACCCCCTCTGTTGGTAGGAAATGGTACCAAGGTCAAAACTACATTTCCCAGAGTCACTGCCCATACAATCCCCTTGTGGCTGGCTCAAAATTAAGAGTCCAAGCTCTGATTCGTCCACAGGCTCCATTTTAGGGCTCCCTTAACCCAATTGGCCCAGCACAGCAGTTCAGGACCAAAATGAAAGCGCTACACTGAAACAGTTCGTGCTAAAATAAAGACAGGTTAGACAAACTACATTTTCTCAGTCACTCTAAATGATTTCTGGCAAACAGTTATATCTTTCAACAAGGCTCCCTCTGTACATGTAGTGACGGCAGAAATGGAGCGAATTGGCAGCAGCTCGGACGGGATTCGAGCATTAAATATACAGTCCCCACATACAAACTAATTTAATCTTTAAGCAGACAACTCTTCAAGAGACAGTACGTGGAGGCTCAAATAGCACTCACTTGGAACCACATTTAAACAGCTCAGACACCGAACACAGCCCAGACTTGGAGCATTCAGGCAAGCTCCTGAAAGACTTTTGGGAACCCCCATTTGCAGGGGGGGTTACACGAACATATGAACATATGAAGAAGTCAGCAGAAGAAGGCCATTTGGTCTATCAAGTCTGCTCGTATTGCAGGGTCCACAGCTTGAGCTAATGTCCCTGCCCTCACTCCCTACTCCTCCCTTCCTCTGTACCCATGATTCTTATCTTCCCCCTATGCCTATCCCAGCCTCTTTTAAAGCCGTTCACTGTCTTTAATGAGATGACCTCTTCCGGCAGCGCATTCCAAGTGTCCGCCACCCTTTCTGTGAAGAAGTGCTTTCTGACATCCCTCCTAAACGTCACACCCTCCAGCTTAAGACTGTGCCCACTCGTGATATGGTTGCCACTCAGCTAAAAGAGACTTTCCTTATCAACATTATTTATCCCTTTCAAATACTTGAATGTCCCAGTCATGTCCCCCGTCTTCTAGGGAGTACGTGTTCAGTGCACTCAACCTCTCCTGGTATGCCTTGCCCTGTTGACCAGCTATCATCTTTGTAGCCCTCCTCTGTACCTTCTCCAGCAGGTTAATGTCCTTTTTGAGATGTGGGCACCAGTGCTGAACTCCATACTCTAGATGCGGCCTTACCGGTGACCTGTACAAGGGCTGAAAAGTTGAGAGAGAACTAAATGTTCTTGAAGTTTGACAAGGGTAGGAAGGAGGGAAATGGGGCAATAGCTGCCAGGAGTGGATGTGTCACCACCCTTGTGGAGAGGAAGGACTACAGCATGTTTCCAGGATGAGTGTACTTAGGCAGAAATAAAGGACAGATGTTAAGGATTAGGGAGATAGGATAAGCAGTTGCAGGAGCAGAAAGGTAGAGAAGTTTAGGATCAAGCTTATCTGGTGAGGAGCCTTTAGAGAGGTTGAGGGATAAGAGAGCATTAAGAGTTTCATCAGAGGAGATAGTAGAAAAGGAAAATGGGGGAGGGGTAGGCACTGGCTGAGGCGAAGGTCTGAAGTTAGTAGGTGGCAATGGGGAGAGGGAATTTAGAAAAGACGTGGTGCATGAGGTGTAGTAGGCATTACATTCATTGGCCATAGAGCCAGGGTCAGAAACTAGGAAGTTATTTATTTTGAGAACTGGATGGGGAAGGGGGAGAGAATAGGGCATGAACTACCCTCCAGAATTTAGGTGGAGAGTTAGTGTTAGTCAGGAATGAGGAGTTGAAATAATCAGACTTAGCCAGTCTAGTAGCTTTAGTACATGAATTACGTAGCATTCTGTACTTGGCATAGTCATTTGGATGTTAAGTAGATTTGTGTTTTCTCCAGGCCTGATCATGTTCCCTGAAGCAGGCCAGTAATTGGGGGTGATCCAGGGGAGGTGAAGCCCACAGACTCTGGTCCGTCTGAAAGGAGCAAAGACATTCCAGGTGGCAATGAATTTATCCTTAAAATAGTCAAGTGCTTGGTCAACAGAAATGGTAGTGGAGAGGGGGGTGCCCAGTCGGTGGACACGAGTGCACAGCTGATTGGGGTAAGGTCTAAGGATTTAAAGGGCCGGAATTGTATGATTTTAGAGGGAGGTTTGGGGCTATGAACCTTACGTAAATGAAAATGGGGTTGTGGTCACTAAGGGCATCGGGGAGAAGACCAGATTTAATGATGCGGTGCAGGTGGGCTGTGAGTGCCCAGTCAAGCAGGGTGTGGTTTTGTATTTTGGGGTTAGGGCGTGTGGGCTCAAGTATAAGTTGAGTAAGGTTTACACCAGCAATGTCATTGCGTATCTTGTTTAACTTGGGAGACAACCAATTTAGAATCACATCACCAATTATTAAAAGTTCACCAGATTGTGCGAGGGAGATGATATTGGCTAAGAGTTCAGTCGTGACCAAGGGTTGAATGCTTGGGCAACAATAGATACCAGTCACAAAGATTGGGATTGAGAAAGGAAAGGTGATGCAAGTGACAAGGGCTTCATAAGTAGCTGGGATGGAGGTAGATAGGGTGGTAGTAAACTGCAGTGAGGACAGGATATACATGGCCACTCCCCCTCCATGACCCAATTGATCTTGTCTGGGGATGGAATACCCCGGGATAACAATGGCACTTTCAGGGGTGCTTTTTTGAGCCATGTCTCGGTAATAATTAGGATGTCAGGGGTGTGTGGAATCATAAGAGTTTGTAGGAGGCCGATTTTGGTTAGCAGGCTGCAGATGTTCAAGTGGAGGAGCTTCAACCCATTAGGGAGGGTTGTAGTAGGAGTGGGGTTTGGAGACATGTTATTTGGGTAAGAAGCCAGGGTAGGAAAAGAAATAGGGCCAGGGTTGGAATGGATGTTCCCTGATGAAAGAAGGAGGAGGGCTTAGGACTTTTGTAATTGGAGTAGGAAATACATGAGGGAGGGGAAAAGGAAGGGAGGGGTGGAGAGAAGGAGATAAGAAAAAGAAGAAAGGCAAAGTGACTAGGAAGGGAAAACAGAGATGCTGGAGGGTAGTAGGGAAAGTGGGGTCTGCTTACAAGGGGAGCTGTAGGGGTGATTGACAGAATGAAGGAGGTATCTGGAAGGGAAGGGGAGAGAGAAGTGGCAATAGGTGTAGAGGGGGAGACTGGGATAAGGGTAAGAACCAGGAATGATGTGACTAGGAGGGAGATGGAACCCTACGGATACCCTGGATCTGTCTCCACTTCCCCACAGCTAGCAGCCATCTCCCCCAGACCTACCTACAGCGAGTCTCCCACAGCTTCCTCCTGGTGGGGGGGTTGGAGAGGGAGGGCCATCCTACCCCCCCAGTCCATGATCCAGAGTTGCTCCAGGTGTCCGGGAGGTGGCACAAACTTGGGAAGGTATGCAGAGCAGCAGTCTGCCTTTGGGTCCCATTTTACATTTTTCTCCAAGGTACTCTTGCCGCCATGGCATGTCAGGATGTGCATATGTCCTGTAGAACCATGGCACCACCCCTGAGTCACATATTTGCCTGCACCGCAACCGGCCCTCCACCCAGTGGCAGGCAAAGGCCAAGTCAACTGGCCACCCCTCTCCAGGAAAGAAAAGCAGTCCCTGGGACACGCAATCCTCTCCCGCCCCACCAGTCCCTGGCAACCCATGCTCATTACCAAACACAGGCTGCCGGTGTGGCAGGAAGTAAGGCATTCAATGGCTGGCTGCGGCTCCTACTCTTTAAAGCAGCAATTCATGTTGGCCATGAAAAAATACAGGTGCTGTGTTTGATTCAGCAGGGGAGTATCACTGTTCTCTTACTGAATCAGACTACTGTATGGTAAAAATAATGTTAGTAAAATAGTTTAGTTTGACCATAGCTATTTTCTGAAGAATCAAAAAAAGATATCTCTTGTCTGACCCTGCCAACTCTAAACTAAAAGGAAATCTATCATGATTGGTCTATAATCAGTATGGCTACCTACAGCCATCTTTTCTTCTAATCCTCAAAAATAGCTAAAGCAGAAAAAATAAACCATTTTACCAAACTTATTTTTTAGCTTGTAGTGATGAGATTCAATAAGAATACTTAGATGCTGCCTTACTAAACTGAGCAAAGCACTGCAGGTTTTTTTTGTACAGCTAACATAACTGTTGCTTTACATTTATCTAGCACAAGGCATGATTTCCCTTCAGTGAACTACAACAAAAATTCAACCATCCACCAAAGGACTATTTCTGATACTTTCAGGTGCAACACCTCCTAATTACCCATGCGCTGCTGGGAAAAGTTAGAAGGGAACTCTCCTCATTGGAAGACTTCCTCTACTGAGGGACAGTGCTGGAGAGGTTCCATGTCAGAAGGGAGAATGAATAACGGTGAACCGTCACAACGGCACCAAACGCACACTGGGGAAAACTTTTTGGAAAGTGTTTTCTTGCAGAGGGGCTTTGCCCACTGCACCCCCTCTTGTGGGGGGCTTTGCCCCCCTTAATTTAGATTCTTACTCTGGGAGGGGCACAACTTGGGGATGAGGGAAGAACCATGGTCACGCAAAAGTGTTGGCACCGTGGTTCCTTCGCCGTTGTGATGGTTCGCCGTTATTCATTTGCCTTCTTCACAGGATACCTGCTGGAGGGCAGATGTGGCTCTGGCTGTAGGGTATACATTACCCTGCAAGGTAACAATCACCCTGAGCTTTCCTTACTGCACATCCAATGGGACAAGGATGTGCAAGTGGCCATACCAGAAGAGACGTGGTCCAAAATCTGGCAAAAAGGATGAGAGGTGGCATCATCAACTGGATGGCGGGAGTTTAGGTGGAAGTGCCTTACGAGGTTCTTCCATAACTCCACCATTACCCAGCACTTTCAAACAGAAGGTACCAACCTCTGTTAGAGGAAATGTGGGGGGATGGGATCCCACTTCTATATCTTTTGGGACTGTCCAACTCTGCAACCCTACTGGGATCAGACTCATGCAATGCTGGCCACTCTGTGGGGTGTCAACATTCTGAACATGTTTAAGCATGTGGTGCTCTGGCAGCAGATCCCTGGGATACCAGTCAGGTCACAACAAGGACTTTTCTGGGCCCTGTGCAAAGCAGCCCTGAACAGCATCATGGCATCCTGCCTGCAGGATCCCCCACCTATTCAGCAGGAGTGGGAAATGAGGGTTATGGAAATGAGCAGAATAAAAAGAATAATGGCTCTCCTGTGGTTAACCCTTGAAAAATGTAACACGTTTGTGAGGCAGATGGGAAAACAGAGGACTGGCTCATGAAAGGAACAACGCGGGGGAGGCAGAGTGAGCAATCTAAGATGCAGTTTCCAGAGAGGCAGGGTGGGTGGAAGAAAAGCACAACAGGGTAAGAGAGTTAAATTTTTTCAGGCTGACCCATTAGCCCCAGGGATTCTCACTACTCCTTTGTCTGCAAAAAAACAGTGATGGTAATGCTGCTTCCGACACCAACCAGTTGTTGCTGTTGCTGTGTTTTCAGTTTACCCAGTTGCACATCGTCTCAACACTTACATGGACTTACACCTTCTAACTTATGGACTGATACCCGTGGACAGATGATAAGACTAGAAGTAGACATTTACTATACATACAGTCCTGTTGTCTACCTGGTACCTTGTAAATGTGTAATTTTATCAAGACTTGTCCAATGATATAATCATATACTGCATGTATAACCAGCTCATTTCTGAATAAAGATGAGTTTTAAAAAAATACTTAATGCTCCCCAAACTGAGACAATCACCAAATGAAGACTGCTTTAGAAAAAGCACCCCTCCCCCCCCAAGTCCCACTATATGATTACTGCTAACAAGGCAGCATTCTCCAGCCCCTGAGGTCTCTGTGGACATGCACTAGTGTTATTGTAATATTTTCTTACATTCTGACCCATCAGGAAGGAGGGAGACATATGTAGGCTGACAAGAGAACACTGCCACTAGCCACCCTCCACATAGCAAGGGCTTGCTTTGAAGACATGGATTGTGACAGTGTGGCAGGGGGTTACAGACTGCGCAGGCCAACCAATAGCCTTTAAATGCTACTGCATTTTCTTTGTGCAGCCCCGAGGTGTTCTCACATAGAGGGAAGAACTTTAAAGCAGCAGTTCAGTGAAAGGAGCCAGATCAGAAAATATTAGGATCTGGTTGTGGTCCAGCTCTATTCGTTGCCTAATGCTGTATAGCACAATTTTTTAGACGTTTTGTCAGAGCTAAAGGTGGTAAACTGAACTTTTGAATACCGTCACTATTAAGCCTATCTGGACTACATTTCTCACTTTATTGTCAGATATGCCTACATTTCAATTTAAGGAAGAACCCTAAATTTTCATATAAGGTATTGTTTCCCCCTCTAAAATAATTAGTCATTTGGCATCAAGAATAGGTTTGGTCAGCCGCTCAGTCATAAAAGGTTAATCCTTGTAAACTGGATGAATTCTTTCTAATCCCCTAAATTTTGATAACTGGATTACCAATATAGGGGTATTAGCTGCTAGCGAACATATTAGTCAAATAATTGTGACTAAATTAGACCTCCCTGGTAATAAAAGGTCTCCTTTTCAGGATTTCTACATAATCTCCTTTCATTTTATCTCGCATACGTCACATTCCTCTTCAACCAGAATTTCCTCATCTGTTTAAAGTCTCCAGTCTGCCCTGATCATTTAATCTCTTCTTTTATTAAGTGAATTGATGGTTACAATTTGAGTACTGATTTTGCCATCATTTTGTTGTGCTCTTGTTTTTAAGGTTGGTATAACCTAGTTATTTATCTGTATTGCTTTATTTGTGTTTGTATGTTTATCTTTAAGTAATTTGAGGTCATTGTGATGTGTTTGTAACCCCCCCTCTTACAAATGAGAGTTCCTGAAAAGTTTTCCTTGAGCTTGCTTAAATGCTCACTGATAGGCAGGCGTCCTGCGTTTTAGCAGTTTAAATGTATTGCCAGAGAGTGCCTGTATAGCCTCTGTGTACTGTCTCTTTAAGAGCTGCCTGGATTGCAGTCATAATTAATCTGAGAGGGAGCTCTGTTAGAAGATGTACTTGTTTGCTGATCATTTGTTAGAGTAGTAATAATATTGCAGTTTGTTCTAACCTGCCTTCTTTGCAGCATGGACAGTTCTGTTTGTTTCCATCTTCTTGGTCCTGGACTGCTGAAATGGACCAATCAGTACATTTGGGACTCTAAAATGGAGCCTGCCTACAGGGGCTTGGTGGGGCCAAAACTTGTAGGAATTATAGTTTTGGGCTTTTGGCACCTAAAATAACCAGCAGGGGAAGCCCTTGTTGTGACTGACAGACAGATCAGCCAACCGAACCCTCTGGATCTTGAGGAAAGTCTCACATTGCTTGCAGTTTCAGTTAGATCTGAGTTGGGAAGTGAAGAAGTAACAGCTCAAGAGAGTTCAAGCAGCAATCCTTGGTGGATTCGAAGGGGAGAACTGTGGAAAGGCCTGAGTTTGGCCTGCATGCCTGCCTGCTGTCCCTGAGAAGGAAGTTGTATTTTTCTTGGACTGAATCTGAATTTGGAGGGCGAATTAAGCCACTGAATTGTGTCCAGGCTTTAACCTTAAGAAGACCGAAGATTTGATGAATGCGATCAGCCTGTCAGGACTTCCAGCTACCTCTGAACTCCGGGATTTTGCAGAGACTCTGTAATTGCGACCAGAGAGCCATTTGCCTGGTACAGTGGAATTTTCTTACATGTGAATGTGCTGTGTGCTTGTAGTGGGTCGCGATTTGGTTCCCCACTGTGTGTCTGAACTGTGTTTTGCTTGCTGGAGGTGATATCCAGCTACACGGACTGAATCCGTATCCATTTCCATTTGCCTGGGCCCTGCTACACTGGCTCAGCCAGAATACCTGCTACACAGAGAAAGTCATCAATGAGAGACCGGCCTGGGGATCAGCCCCCTGCTCAACGCCTTGAACAGAAACGACACCTCGGTGATTCATGTGGACCCTGCTTCTCCGGGCACTCCAGCTGAACAGCCTGCAGTCTCGATTTCATCCTGTCTGTGTCCAGTATTGGGTATCGTGAGTAAACATCAGGGTAGCTCCCTGCAACAACAGCTAAATCTGAAAGTGTTGTCATCTGATTGTCTTGTTGCTTTTTCTTTCATGAACTGAGCTTTCTAGCTCCAGATTACAAATAGTGTGTGTGTTGTGCATGTTGCTTTCTTCCATCACAGGGCCCCAACCAGCTGCAACGTTCCTGGCTAGTCCACCGTTTTCCTACCTGGGTACCCAGAGTGTGTGACTGTGTAGGGACTCTGAACTGCATGCATAACTGTCTGATTAATATAGCTTTTAAGCAAATCAACCTGATTACACCCCTCCCTTGTTCAAGTCCCCTGAATAAATCAGATCTAATTCTTTTTGCATTTAACCTGACTGTGGTTCCAGTTTGTGCCAAAACTATTGTACTGTTGCTATTTGCTGTGCTTAACCTTGTTTTACAGGGGGTCCCCAGGGTCAAGCTAGAGGAACCAGCCCTGGTGGTAAGTGAAAACAGTGTGGGTAGTTGCCTGGTGAATAAGGGTCATTGTGAAAGTAATTATTGTATTTTGTTCAGGCAACTAGAAGGGAAAGAGGGGGTTACAGTGTCCCGGAGGGCTGTGCCCAGGTTAGCTTGACCACTAACAACCCTGACCTCTGGGTGGAGGCACCGTCTCATTACCCAGGGTCCTTAACCTGCTACTAGCCAAGCAGGCAGTGGTAGTAGCCCTTGGGTAAGCACCACCTAGGGGTTACATTTTTTTGTCAAAATTTCTAAATAATATATAAAGTAAAAAAAATACCTTCACTGTCGTGCTATAAAGATGGTGTGGACCTTTGACCCCATAACATCCAACCCACTTCTGCACAATTTTAATAGCTGTCTTGAAGAGTGTGCATGCACGAGCTGGACATCATAGGGCAAAAGGTTAGTAATATCTTCATTACATGTGGCCCCACCCATAGTGGGAGAGTTACCTGGCTCCTTGGAGCCCAGACCAGTGCTGCCACCAGTTTTCTTGCTGTCTGGCCCCTAGCACTGACAACAGAGACCAGGAGTGAAGATGAGTGTAGGTGTAACCCCCCTACAAATGGGGGTTCCTGAAAAGTCTTCCTTGAGCTGGCCTAAATGCTCACTGCCAGGCTGTTGTCCTGCGTTTTAGCAGTTCAAATGTATTGCCAGAGAGTGCCTGTAAAGCCTCTGTGTACTGTCTCTTTAAGAGCTGCCTAGATTGCAGTCATAATTAATCTGGGAGGGGGCCCGAGTGTTTCTATGCTCAAGTCCCGCCGGGCTACTAGATAATCACTCCGTTCTGCCATCGCTGTTAGTGCAGAGGGAGCTCTGTTAGAAGCTGTACTTATTTGCTGATTTTCCATTAGAATAGTAATGATATTGTAGTTTGTCTAACTTGCCTTCTTTGCAGCATGGACCTTATGTATTGCACCAGCATTTTGGTTTTGGACTGCCAGTCAGTACCTTTGGGGACTCTAAAATGGAGCCTGTCCCCAGGGGTCTTGTGGGAGCAAAATTCTGTAGGAATTGTAGTTTTTGCATTTTGGCGCCAAAACAGACCTGGAGGGGGAGCCCTTGAACTGACTGACAGATAGGTCAGCCAACCAAACCTTTTGGATCCTGGGGAAAGTCCCAGGCTGCTTGCAGCTAGAATCAGTCTGAATTGGGAAGTGAAAGTGGTAACAGCTTGAGTGATTCAAGCAGCAGCCCCTGTGTAATTCACGCAGGAGAACTGTTAAAGGGCTGAGTTTGGCCTGCCTGTTTGCCTGCTATCCCTGAGAGGGAAAATAGAGCTTTTTCAGACTGAATCTGAATTGTCAGGATGATTTAAGCCACAGAACTGTGACCAGGCTTTAACTTGAAGAAGACCGAAGATTTGATGAATGCAATTGGCCCGTCAGGATTTCCAGCCACCTTTAAACTTCTGGTTTGTGCAGAGACTCTGTAATTGCAACCGGATAGCAATCTGCCTGGTACAGTAGAATTTCTTACATGTAAATGTGCTGCATGCTGTTAGTGGGTCATGATTTGGTTCCTCACTGTGTGCTGAACTGTGTTCTGCTTGCTGGAGGCTGCATCCAGCTCCAATGGACTAAATCCATTTGAATCTCCTTTTGGCCTGGACCTTGGCACACTGGCCCAGCCAGACAACCTGCTACAGAGAGAAAGCCATCGACGAGAGACCTGCCTGGGGATCAGCCTCCTGCTCAATGCCTTGAACAGGAATGACGCTTCTCCTAGCACTCCATCTCAACAACCAGCAGTCTCAATTTCGTCCTGCCTGTGTCCTGTATTGGGTATCATGAGTAAACATCAGGGTAGCTCCCTGCAACAACAGCTAAATCTAAAGTGTTATCATCTGATTGCTTTGTTGTCTTCCTTCACGAACTGAGCCCTCCGGCTCCGGATTACAAATAGTGTGTGTTGTGCAAGTTGCTTTCTTCCATCACAGGGCCCCAACCAGCTGCGAAGCCCACCACCTCGGGCAACAGTCCTGGCTAGCCCACCTTTTTCCTACCTGGATACTCAGAGTGTGTGACTGTGTAGGGACTCTGAAGTGCATGCATAACTGTCTGATTGATTTAGCCTTTAAGCTAATCAACCTTATTACGCCCCTCCCTTGTTCAAGTGCCCTGAATAAATCAGATCTAACTCTTTTTACATTTAACCTGACTGTGGTTCCAATTTGTGCCAAGAGTACTGTACTGTTACTATTTGCTGTGCATAACCTTGTTTTACAGGGGTCCCCAGGGTCGAGCTAGAGAAACCAGCCCTGGTAGTAAGTGCAAACATTGTGGGTAATTGCATGGTGAATAAGGGTCATTGTGAAAGTGATTATTGCATATTGTTCCGGCCATTAGAAGGGAAAGAGGGGGGGTTACAGTGTTCCGGAGGGCTGTGCCAGGTTAGCTTGACCACTAACAACCCTGACCTCCGGGTGGAGGCACACGTTTCAGTACCCAGGCCCCTTAACCTGCTACTAGCCAAGCAGACAGGGGTAGTAGCCCTTGGGATAGCGCCACCTAGGGGTTACACAGGGTTTTCTGCTCCTCATGCTCCAGCATGACCACGGCTTCTGCTACGCATCAAAGGTGGCTGCATGCTGCTACAGTGGAGTATGACCATGCTCACAATAGAGTGTGTTTTCCCTGCCATACACCCCAATTGATTGACTAGACTGTAAGCACAACCATGCAGCACACAGAAGGCACACAATGTATGTTTCAGAGCAAGAGCCACAATGGGCTCCTGGGACAAGGAGGACTGCAATAATCATGACACAAATTGTGGCCCATTCGTCTGTCTTGTGATGGACTTGCAGCCTGACCCCAAAGCAATTGACAGCCCACTGGGCCAATGGCAAGCTGTCATTCCCCAGTAAACAGCAGAGGCAGTTCCAAGACCCATTCAGTCTGCAAATGTTTGCAGTGAGAAGCAGACTGGTGGAGTGGCTGGTGCTGCAAAGGCTGTGGGTCTATCAGAGACAGAGTGAGAAGCAGAATACCTGCTACAGAGAAAGGGAGGTAGTTGCATGCTAAGTCCCTCAGGTAAATAAAGCTGTAGGCTGCAGCAAACTGAAGAGACTCTGACTGTGCTGCAGGCAGAAACTGCAACTGAAATCACCTCCCCGGTACTACAACCAACACTGGTTACTGTTAGCCCTCAAGACTGGATGCCACAGTGAGAAGCATAATCCCTGCAACAGAGAAAAAGAGGTAATTTTGTGCTAAGCACTGTAGGCAAATAAAGCTGAGAGCTGCAGCACACTAAAGAGACTTTTGCTGTGTTGCAGCTGGAAACTGACTGAAACCACCTCCCTGGTACCAGAACCTGTACTGGTTATTCCCACCCTTTGGGACTGGATGCCAGGATGTGCTACCGTATGCTGGGTAGTTTGACTGACAGATTGACAGGAGGAGCTGCCTGTGAGACGCACATTGAGTCACTGCCAAGAGAGGCCTGACCTGACTCAAAAGGACAGCTGATGTGTCAGCCGACACCAGCAGTCATTATGGACAGGCCAGATAGAGAGGGACTTGTTATGAAGTATACCATCACCCTTGCACATCGAGGGAGATCCCCGGTCTGGGAACTGTGAGTAAACTGAGGGTTTGCCTTGCAACAACGCAATTTCATACCATAGTTTTGGGAAAGCATTTGAGGACAAGGCCACCTGCCTGGGGTTTACAAATACCTATTTGGGTCTTAAGAGCATTTGAGTTTGGGGTTTTAAATTTTAACTAAGCATTGCTGTGTACCATTTCCACCCCCCAAATGGTAAGGCCTACCTGGCTCTTCAGGCCCATCTTGGACTGTTGCCCCCCACACTGCTTACTCCAGCATTGGGACTGCAGCCTGGTGGGAACCAGAGGAGCTCTTCTGTTGCAGCCTGGAGGCTGTGTTTGTTTTGGCACTCTGTGTGTCCACCCATCTTGGACTGTCACTACCCTTCTATTGCTTGCTGTGGCCCCTGGGACTGCAGCCTAGTGGAGGACCGGGGGATTATGTCACAGTCTGGGGCTGTTTACTTTTGGTGCTCAGCATGCCCACCCACTTAATGCTGCAACCACGACTAACCCCAGACCTCCTCCACTGTGCTGCAGCCCATGGGACGCCACCTTGTATCATGGGTTCCAGAGAGGTGCTAAGAAGGGCAGGAAGGAGCTGTGTGTGTTGGCACTGAGACCACCTGTTGTCAACACAGTTGCTGACCACCTGTCAAAGGGGACCACCCTATTTGTGCAGTGGGAGCGTATCAGCACTTGCGACAGGGCTGGGAAATCCCCTTTAAACGCAAGCACTCAACCAGATGACAGAGCAAGGGATGCTCACAAACACTGTGGGTCAGATTATTTAAACTAAGGGCAGAAGTCCTACAAAATAACTTTGTTGGGGCCAGTGCTCCTTATCTGTAATGAAGGCTGCCATCTTGTCAACCCTTGATCCCACCCACAGCCAATCAGAGGTCAGGGATCTCAAAATCACACAGAAATCGATTCTTGGAGAAAGAAAGTGAAATCTGCTTGGTGCTGCTGTAGACAATGAATAGGATATCTCATGAAGGGCAAACAGATAGTTTTGATTGACAGCCCTGTTGACAAATCGGAAGTTGCCCTGACCCAGAGAAGTTCTGAGGGCAGCTACTATGGCTCTCATAGGGTTAGGAGGGCTAGAAACTGTTGGCCAAAGTCATTGGAAGAAGTTTGCCTGGGGTTTCTACAGACTCTTCACAGGAGATGAACTAAAAGGTTTCTACAACCAAACAGGTACAG
Source organism: Neoceratodus forsteri (assembly GCA_016271365.2). NCBI lineage: Eukaryota > Metazoa > Chordata > Ceratodontiformes > Ceratodontidae > Neoceratodus > Neoceratodus forsteri. The sequence goes on from CM028130.1 coordinate 949,602,585, forward strand.
ACTGCTAGAAGTGTGTTTGCTGCCTATGTCACAACAGCATCTGAGAAAAGAGAAAAGAGAGAGAGAGAGAGAGAGAGAAAGATTGCTTCCTGCCGCATAGAAAAAGGAGGTAACCATGTGCTAACTCAGCACTAGTGCCAGAGCTGCCAGGTAGCTTGCAGTATGGAAAGAGACTGTGTGTGTGCTGCAGTTTTAAACAGCCTGCATCGAGACAGCAGATAATCTGGGGAATTATCTGGTAAGTGCTACTGCAAGGCACTGGCTAGCATTCCACAAGAGGGTCTGGAAGCCTAGATGTATGTGTGATATGTGGCCCCCGATTCTTAGACTGGTTTTGCTAGTGGAGGAGAAGGAGAGAGGAGCCAGAGAGGTCCGGATGACTGCTGAAGCAAAAAGCCTAATTCCAGCCCTGAGGTACCTGAGCTCTGCATGGCTGAGCTGATCACCCAGAATAACTGACCATCTGATCAACTGCCCAAGAGAAACCTGCAGCTGCAGAGATGGAGAAAGAGGAGCCCAAGCTGTAAGCGAAGCTGGTAACAGCACAACTGTGACTACTCTCAGGGCTTGCCCTACAACTGGAGACTGTACATAGTTTGTCACCAAATCTTCAGATTTGGCTCCCAAGCCAGGATCAACAAATACCTCTCTTCCAGACTGCCATGTAAGCAATTGCATAGCCTTTGGAGTTTGGGTTTAAAAAGTGCTTTTTTCTGTTTAAAGTGCACCACTGCTGGACAACCCGCAACAATGACAATGGGCCTGCACTGTTTCCCGGTCTGGATACCCAGTGAAGCACCAAGAGCCCCCTAAAAGGGTTAAAGGGTTAATACTGGTACCAGTGGGAAATGGGTATTGCCCCCAGTACAGGTGGGCTGAAAGTGACAAAAAGATTTATAGCAGCTGTAATGGCATTGTCTGGTGGGGGTGGGCACTACTGAAAGTGTGTTTATTAGGCCGAGCTTGGTCAGGCAACTGATGCCGCCCCAGGTTCTTAAAGTTCACGAGTTTCTACAGAAAGTTTGTGTTTGTATCCCCTATTCCCTTGTGAGTATCCCCAATAAACATTTTACTGTTTATCTGAATTTTGCCTTTTGAGCATATTATTAGTAGAGAGTCACTAAATGCATTTTTGTTGAATTTAAGGTTCCACTGTTAATTTTTACATCTGGAGAGACACTGAGGGGAGGTACTGAATCCCAGGGGTTGTAACCGCTCTTACACCAGATCCACTTAAACCTAATCTCTGTGTTGAAGCACTGCGCAAACTAAAACTAACTGGATAGGAACCCCCGCCAATCAGGAATTTCACAACATAGGCCCGTCAACCTTGTTTGAACCCACAAGGCAGGGGTAGTAACTGCTATATCCATGGCAACCCAGCTGCAGCTGTTCATTTAATAATAATAATAATAATTTATAAAGCGCCTTTCAAAGCCAAGGCACTATTCATAAAATAACCACATATAAATTCAAACATTAACATGCCATAAAATCCACATTTAAAATACACATTAATCCATAATAAAATTCAAAATCAGCAGCATGGCTAAGACTATCGGTTATAATCGGTTCAGGAAATGCCTGCCTAAATAAATAGGTTTCCAGGGCTGCCTTGATTTAAGTGCCACACCGGTGGCCAACCATGCACATCCTCATCATGCCTACTTTATGTCCTTGGCTGGGTACCCAGTGAAGCACAGGGAGCTCCTTCATAGAGTTAAGGGTTTTGCACTGGTACCAGTGGGGAGATGGTAGCACCCCCAGTAAAGATGGGCAAAAAAAGCCACCAGCTGTGTGTTTGGTTTGTGGGTAGCTGCTATAAGGGGCTGAGCCTGAGAGGGCGCTTAAATCACAGCCTAGGTAAAAAACATATTTAGCTGCATCTGGAAGGGCAAAGAAAGAGGCACCCAGTGTATGTACGAAAGGCTGGACCTGCAAGGGCACTAAAGAACCAGCCGGGACTGCATTTATCTGCTCACTACCTAGCCCTTCTTTTCAGGGCTTTGCAGTCCCTAAATAAAGTTCCTTATTTTTTGGTTTGAAATCTTTGTGTGTTTATAGTTTCATAGAACGTAAGTTGTATGCTCACTGGGGTAACCATAATTGCACTGTACCGGTTCACAGATGGACTGGTCCAGTGGGGAGGTAATGCATTCCAAGGGGCTGTACCACAGTGACAGCATGCCCACTTAAACCTTTATTTGGATAGAGGCAGAGCACAATTAATTTCATTCTTGGATATGACCCTCCCTAACCAGGAGTTTATCAACATAGTCACCTCAACCTTGTTTGATCCTGATGGGTCCAAAAGATGTACCCACAATACCTCCCCAAATTCAGGTGGCAGAACCTACATAAGAACTGGTTTGACTTGATGAGGATGGGACCACCAATGTAGCCTGGGCTGGTGATGCAGTTTCTTGCAATGTATGAGTTACCAAGGCCTCTTGGTCTATAACTTCTTCCCAGCTATGAGAAGCTGTGGGGCACCGCCCATATGAGTGGGCCTGCTCATCACATAAATTGCACTTAAAAGTGTTGCACAATAGATACCGATGTGCTCAAATTCTAGGCAAAGCCCAAATCTGAGCTTGTCACAGGTGTTACTAAAATGTGCTCATGATTTACATTGGTAGCATGTTTCCAGCTGCCCTTGACAGAAACACGCACCCCTGTCTCGGCCAAGAAAAAAATACTTGGAAAGTGTTCAATTCCAATGTTAGCATGTTTTAATTTTACTTTGAACCTCCAACCTCCCTTCCAAATCTGTTCCAAGTTCATAATTGGCTCAGGTCTGTCCATCACCTTGGATTGGAGGAGTAACTCTATAAAGAATGTTTGAGACAATCACCCCCTCATTGCGGAGCAAGACAGTCCCAATTTTAATCCTGTGTTTCGCAGTGGGGATGGCCATGAAGGGGGGTGTCTTTACAAAAATTGTATTTGTCCCAAAAACAATCCAAGGACACAGCCATTTTGAAGCTAACATCATTTGCCTCTCCAGGGACATGTATCGGGGCACACAGCTCTGATGCACAGAACCATTATAGAACCCTTTGGGAGAGTGTGAGCTATGTATGTGCAATTAGGGAGATTACAAGTCCCCTGTGTAATGCAGACTCACATCTGTAACCTCCCTACACATGGGGGTTCCTGGAAAGTCTTCCTTGAGCTTGCCTAAATGCTCGCTGCCAGGCTGGTGTCCTGCATTTTAGCAGTTTAAATGTATTGCCAGAGAGTGCCTGTATAGTCTCTGTGCACTGTCTCTCAAAGAGCTGCCTGGGTTGCAGTCATAATTAATCTGGGAAGGGGCTGAGTGTTTCTATGCTCGAGTCCGGCCCAGGCTGCCAAATAATTGCTCCATTCTACCTTCACTATTAGCGCAGAGGGAGCTCTGTTAGAAGATGTACTTGTTTGCTGATCATTTATTAAAATAGTAATAATATTGCAGTTTGTCTAACCTGCCTTCTTTGCAGCAAGGACATTTCTGTTAATCTCCACCATCTTGGTCCTGGACTGCTGAAATGGGCCAATCAGTACCTTTGGGGACTTTAAAATGGAGTCTGTCCCCACGGGCTTTGTGGGAGCAAAATTCTGTAGGAATTGTAGTTTGGGTTTTTTTGCGCCTAAATGAACCTGGAGGGGGAGCTCTTGTTGTGACTGACAGAGAAATCAGCCAACCGAACCTTTTGGATCCTGGGGAAAGTCCCAGGTTGCTTGCAGCTACTTTCAGTTTGAGCTGGGAAGTGAAAGAAGTAACAGCTCAAGCTAGTCGAGCAGTAATCCTGCGGGAGAACTGTGTAAGGGCTGTGTTTTGGCCTGCCTGTCTGCCTGCTGTCTCTGAGAGGGAAACTGAAGTTTATCCGGACTGAATCCAAATTGTGAGGATGATTTAAGCCACAGAACTGTGACCAGGCTTTAACCTGAAGAAGACCGAAGATTTGCTGAATGCGATTGGCCTGTCAGGATTTCCAGCCACCTTTGAACTCCCGGTTTGTGCAGAGAATCTGTAATTGTGACTGGATAGCAATCTGCCTGGTACAGTAGAATTTCTTACATGTAAATGTGCTGCATGCTGTTAGTGGGTCGTGATTTGGTTCCCCACTTTGTGCTGAACTGTGTTCTGCTTGCTGGAGGCTGCATCCAGCTCCAGTGGACTAAATCCGTTTGCATCTCCATTTGGCCTGGGCCTTGCCACACTGGCCAAGCCAGACTACCCACTACACAGAGAAAGCCATCAACGAGAGACCTGCCTGGGGATCACCCCCCTGCTCAACACCTTGAACAGGAACAATGCCTCAGTGATTCGTGTGGGCCCTGCTTCTCCTGACATTCCAGCTCAACAACCTGCAGTCTCAATTTTGTCCTGCGTGTGTCCTGTATAGGGTATCGTGAATAAACATCAGGGTAGCTCCCTGCAACAACAGTTAAATCTAAAGTGCTGTCATCTATTGCTTTGTTGTCTTTTCCTTCACGAACTAAGCCCTCCGGCTCTGAATTACAAATAGTGTGTGTTGTGCAAGTTGCTTTCTTCCATCACAGGGCCCCAACCAGCTGCGACGCGGGCCAACCCCGGGCAATGGTCCTGGCTAGCCCACCTTTTTCCTACCTGGGTACTCAGAGTGTGTGACTGTGTAGGGACTCTGAAGTGAATGTATAACTGTCTGATTGATTTAGCCTTTAAGCCAATCAACCTGATTACGCCCCTTCCCTGTTCAAGTCCCCTGAATAAATCAGATCTAACTCTTTTTGCTTTTAACCTGACTGTAGTTCCAGTTTGTGCCAAGAGTACTGTACTGTTGCTATTTGCTGTGCATAACCTTGTTTTACAGGGGGTTCCCAGGGTCGAGCTGGAGGAACCAACCCTGGTGGTAAGTGCAAACAGTGTGGGTAATTGCATGGTGAATAAGGGTCACTATGAAAGTAATTATTGTATATTGTTCAGGCTACTAGAAGGGAAAGAGGGGGGTTACAGTGTCCCAGAGGGCTGTGCCCAGGTTAGCTTGACCACTAACAACCCTGACCTCTGGGTGGAAGCACCCGTTTCAGTACCCAGGCCCCTTAACCTGCTACTAGTCCAGCAGGTGGGGTAGTAGCCCTTGAGATTGCGCCACCTAGGGGTTATATCTTGGAGGCTCAATGCTGGGATTTTGTGTCTTGTAGTGGCCGAAATGATGAATTATTGTCAAACATAAATGGCTAGCCCAACAGAAGTAGTTGTGCACCAGTTGGTGGGGTAGTGTACGGGGCAAGAGATTGACCCCCATAATGCTTTGCTAATACTGGATATACCTATGGGCATTAGTAAGGACACTGTTGAAGGGGCACTTTCTAATGTTGAATGTTTGAAAAAAGCTGTAGTGGTGGGTCAACAGGCTGATTTAGCTGCCCAAACTCTCATGGCCTTGGCGGAGTATAGCGACTCCCTGGACAGTTCAAAGGTGCCCCAGACTATCACTCCAGAAGGGTTCCAAGCTGCCTGGAGGGTGATAACCAAAGCTAGCAAGGATCCCTTAGAGGATGAGCCCCCACCGTTATCTAAGTCTTTTGAGGATAAGTTTGCCAAGTTGTTACTGGAGGAGGGCAAAACCGTGGTGGAGTTAAAAAAATAATTCCTGCCACCTGGGAGTGTCACCTCCCCACTGTCCACGCCCACCCCAGCACCTGTTCTTTCACCAACTTCTGTACCTGCCTCTGAGCCAGCAAGTAGTCATGGCTCTTACCACAAGCTCAAGGTATTCTCTGGCATCCACCCTACTCCTAACGGGGAAGTCGACCTGGAGACCTGGGTAGACTCTGCTACTCTTATGGTACAAGAGTGGCAATGCTCAGAGGCCAAAAAAAGGGCCTGCTTGGGGGAAAGCCTCCAGGGACCCGTCCTACATACCTTTTGCTCCCTGAGGTCCTCTGACCCTGACAGCAAAGCCCAAGAGTACATAGTCGCCCTTGAAAATGTGTTTGGGGGCACCACTAGTGTTGAGGCCTTAAAATGGAAACTTAAAGAGGTTAGACAACAGCCGGGGGAATTGCTATCTGCCTACATGAATTGATTAGAGCGAATCCTAAAATACATTTTTCGGAAAGGAGGCTGGGCCTCTAGTGAAATGGACTGGGTAAGACTGGATCATATACTGTGCTCTGCCCGGCACTCCAGCTGGGTGTTGCTCAAATTGCAACTGCATCGAAGGAAATCTGGTCCCTTGCCCTTCCATGTGTTGATGAAGGAGGTATGGGAAGTTGAGGAGGAGGAAGGCTTTTCGGAGCCCTGTGCAGTCGTAGCTGCTGCAACCCCTGCTCCAGGGGCGGGTTTGGTCGCTGATGGCCTGGAATCACCACAATCACATGACAGAATCTGAGAACTAAATGTCAGCCTCAGGGAGCCCAGCCAGAGAGGGACTGCTATGGATGCCCTGCCATGGGATGAACTGCTGAGGGAGTTTGGAGAAACAAAAAACAGTCTCTTTATGAAGGACGCTCCTGCAAGTACAGGTCCCAATCGTTATCAGACTGCATCTGCTATGGGGCTGAGGGTGCACACTCAGGCATCTCCTGCTGACAGTAGCTCAAAAATTGATGTCTTGACTATGGAAGTGAGAGAATTGACGAGATGTCTCCAAATGCTTGCCACACCACAGACAGAGGTGGAACCAAGATTTTCTGTTGGTAGTACCCCCGCCTCAGCTCCCAATGTAATGTCTCGGCCACACCAGACCCCAGAAAGCATATTTTGCCATAATTGTGGGAAGGATGGGCACATGAAGAAAGAATGCCGGTCCTCAAAAGACCTAGATAAAGTTGTATACAGACTTCAAGGGGAGCTTCGGAAAGCGAGACCATGGCTGAGGAGTGCCGGAAATGACCGCAGTGCAGGACTGAGAAATCCTAACTCAAATTTCTTTGTGGCTAAATCATCTGTCCAAGCCACTGCTACTGCCTCTCCAGACTGGCCGAGAATAGTAGGCCCTTCGATGGAGACTTCTGTGACTGTCAGTGGTATCCATACTCGGGCTATGCTCGATAGCGGGTCGCAAGTGACCATTGTATTCCAGGACTGGTATGATAAACACTTATCTGATGTGCCACTACAATCTTTGGAAGGTTTGCATGTGTGGGGCCTGAGTAACAAGTCTTATCCCTACCTAGGATATGTCCAGCTCTGGTTGTCTTTCCCTGCGACTGTAACTGGTGTAGATGGACAAGTAGAGACCCTAGCCATGGTGTGCCCCCCTACGGGATTGTATTATGGTATTCCCTTGCTCATTGGAACCAACGACCACATGTTTGGAAGACTAGCGCAGTTGTGTCAAGAGAAACAAGGGAAAATGGACTGGGTGGGCACTGAGAATCCCAGCCCTGATAAAGAGAGCCTATGATCTGAAAAAACAGACTACCGAAGTAGATGGAGATGAGCCAGTGGGGATGGTGTGGAAGAATGATCCTGATTCTTTGGTACTACATCCCAATGCTCAGTACACTATTCATGGAGAGGTTCACAATAGAAAAGATGTAAAGAACAAAATATTAATGTTAGATTCACCAGGCGATGGAAAGTTGCCAGAAGGATTATTGGTTAAGCCCAGCATTTTGCCTGCCTGTGCACACACCTATACACGACGAGTGGTGGTCCAGATTCAGAATGTGTCAGATTGGGAGATCCGGGTGAACAGAGGGTGCACCCTAGCTACAGTACACTGTGCAGACACTGCAGTGTTACCCAGTAACAAGTGCTCCAGTGAGAAGGAGAGAGTGACTCCAGACTTATTTGACTTTGGTGATTCCCTGTTGCCAGCTGAATGGAAGGCTAGAATTAGCAAGAAACTCATCCAGAGAGACCAAGTGTTTTTGCTAAAAGAATGGGACATGGGGTGTGCCCAGCGTGCAGAGCATCACATACGCCTGCATGATGACCGGCCATTTCGAGAGAGATCCCAACACCTCGCACCAGCAGACATAGATGATGTTAGGAAACACCTGCAGGAAATGCTTACTGCTGGCATGATACAAGAATTAAGGAGCCCATATGCCTCTCCCATTGTGGTTGTGCATAAGAAGAATGGGTCCATGAGGATGTGTGTTGATTATCGAACCCTGAACCAGTGGACCGTCCCGGATCAATACACCATGTCCCGTATATAAGATGCCCTGGATTGTTTGAATGGGAGCAAATGGTTCTCGATATTGGATCTTCACAGCGGATATTACCAGATTCCCGATGGCCTCGGAGGACTGTGAGAAAATAGCCTTTATCTATCCTTTGTGGTTCTACGAATTTCTGAGAATGCCACAGGGGATTTCGGGCGCTCTGGCCACCTTCCTGCAACTGACGGAACGTGCAGTGGGTGATATGAACTTGCTGGAATGTCTATCTAGTGTACCTAGAGGATGTCATTGTGTTCGGACACACATTAGAAGAGCATGAGACTCCACTGTTTAAAGTGCTGGACTGATTGGAAGACTTCGGCGCCTCAAGCTGTCCATCGACAAGTGCCAGTTTTTTCAAACCTCCGTGAAGTATGTGGGGCACATAATATCTGCAGAAGGGATAGAGACTGATCCCAGTAAGGTTGAGTCACTGACTACTTGGCCCCAGCCCCATAACTTGAAAGAACTACAATGTTTTCTGGGGTTCTGTGGCTACTACTGCAGGTTCATAAAAGACTATTCAACGGTGATTCACCCACTCCTGAATCTTACCCAGGGTTATCCCCCTACCAACTGTAAATACAATAAAGGGGCTGTCAAAGAACCAGAGAAAGAGTACTTCCACACAGGTGAACCTTTTGGGCCCCGCTGGACACCCGAATGTGAAGCAGCCTTCCACGAAGTCATATACCAGCTCACCCATGCCCCCATCCTCTCCTCTGCCTACTCTACTAAGCCCTATGTGCTGCATACGGATGCTAGTCTGCAGGCCCTAGGAGCTGTGCTGTATCAAGACCATGAGGATGGTTTGAGACCGGTAGCTTTTGCCAGCAGAAGTTTGACCCAGTCAGAGCGAAACTATCCTGTGCACAAGCTGGAGTTCCTTGCCCTAAAATGGGCCATTGTTGATCAGTTTAATGAGTGCCTCTATGGCACAAAGATATTGGTGAAGACTGACAATAACCCGTTGACCCATGTACAGACTTCAGCTAAGTTAGATGCCACTGGGCACTAGAGACTCTCTGCCTTATCAACCAATGATTATGCTGTCAAATACAGACCGTGAGTGAACCATATTGATGCTGATGCCTTGTTACGAAGGCCCACTTCGAAGAGTGATTGGGTCAGGCTGTCTGAACCTGACATCCGAGCATTGTGCCAAAAGTTTGACAGAGATGAACAGATGTCTGCGGACACAGTGGGCTGTCTAGTAGATTGCTTGGGCCCTCCTGATACCTGCACACCGGCTGCCTATTGCCATTTCTCTGCTCTAGATATTAGTGCACTACCTCAACTTGACAATGACAGTATTCAGTGGGCTCAATCCTAAGATCCTATGAGTCAACCCGCACTTGATGCCCTGCGTGCGGGGAAAGATGTGTCTAATTTGCGATCCCCTGACTTGCGAGCTGCCCTATTGTTTAAAGATGGCCCCAGGTTGAAGTTACTCAATTAGTTGTTATACAGATAGACAGTGGATTGTAGTGGTCAACTAGAAAAGCAACAATTGGTCCTGCCCATGGCCTTTAAACACTTGGTACTGAGGTCCCTCCACAATCACATGGGGCACTTCGGTATTGACAGGACTCTCGACCTGGTACGATCTTGATTCTATTGGCCCAAGATGGGGGCCAATGTTGAGCACCATGTAAAGACCTGTAGTTGTTGCCTCCAATGAAAAGCCCTACCTCAGAGGGCTGCCCCCCTTGTCAATATAACTACCAGCGCCCCCATGGAATTGGTCTGCATAGATTTTTTGTGTTTAGAACCTGATCAATGGAATATTGGCAATGTGTTAGTGGTTACGGATCATTTTACATGGTATGCACAAGCTTTTCCAACTAAAGATCAAAAAGCCTCTACCGTGGCCATGGTGCTAGTGGAAAAATTCTTCGTCCACTATGGTGCACCAAGTGGATCCACTCTGACCAAGGCAGAGATTTTGAAAGTAGGCTATTCAAAGAAATGATCTCTCTGTGGGGGGGTGCGGAAGTCAAGAACTACCCCTTATCACCCACAGAGGGACCCTCAACCAGAACGTTTTAACCGCACCCTTCTAGAGATGCTGGGCACCCTCCATCCAAAAGACAAGCATAAGTGGAGCCAGTAGATTAGCACCTTGGTACACGCATACAATTGCACCAAAGATGATGCTACTGGGTTCTTCCCCTACCACCTCGTGTTCAGGAGGGAGGTCTGACTGCCAGTTGATGTCTGCTTTGGGGACTCTCCTGATGAGGTCCAAGCTGAAAACTACCTGCAGTATGTGCAGAAACTGAAAGCTAGATTGAACAATGCATATCAACTGGCCAAGACAATGGCCACCAAGAGAAATCTCGCCAACAAAGAGAGGCACGATAAGAAAGTAAAGGCTCAAGAGTTACGGCCTGGAGACCGTGTGTTGTTATGCAATTTGGGACGAGATGGCAAGCACAAAATTGCTGATAGGTGGCACCATCTTCCTCATGTAGTAGTTGGAAAGTTGGATGATCTACCAGTGTACAAGGTACACCCAGAGAATAACTCCAAAGCTGTCAAGACTGTGCACCGTAACCACTTGCTGCCTATCGGCCAAGTTATTATTGAAGCTGAGCCAGCAGACACTGTCTCCCCTGGGCCGGTGACTTGTGCTGCTGCAAAAAAGAGACAGAGTCAACCTACCCCAGAAGTTACAGATTTAAGGTTTCCCCCGCAGCAGGCCCAGAATCATAGTGACTGTCAGTCCACCTCTGATGAAAGTGACTACAGTAATGCCATTATCCCGCCTATGAACTGAGTCAGTGGTTTCATGGAAATCCTATGCAGAATCATTAGGATGAAGCTGGGCCTTCTGGACTGCCTAACCCTCCAGCTTCGTCCTTGGAGACAATGCTCCCTGAAAGTGAAGTGCAAAGTATCACGTCTGAGGCTGTGGACTTCCTGTGTTTAGTGAAACTGTGTGACTAGCCCGAAGAAGGGGCTGATGGTCTGAGTCTCTCTGGTGACACACCAGAACTTGAACAACAATATGAGAGTGCTGACAGCCCCTCTTCAGTGCCACAAAGCCTAATTGTGCCAGAACCTTCTCTAAATGAGCCAAGTGTTGTGGAAACAGGGCCTACAGAGCAAGGAGCTGACAGTGCTCTCAGTTTTGACATTCCCATCCGTGCAGAGGCACCCCTCACGAATGACGAAAGCTCCAAAGTTAGTGCTGAAAGTACAGAGATTGTGGCTGTTCCTCCCAGAAAGACTGGCCAAGCTGTTAAGCCAGTGTTGCACTTCAGTTATGATTCTCCTGGGAGGCCAGTGGATTTGCCTCTCAATGTGGTTCACAAAGGTGTTTATATTTCTCAGAGCTCACTACCCAAACTGAGCTTAATGGCCAATTCCAGGTTAGTTGTTCTTCCTTCAGAACATGGTGACCCTGTCCCATCAAGCCCCAAGTTAGCTGATAGGGAAGGGCCCCTGTTTAATGTACAAGAAGTTATTACATGAATTAGTATAGTGATGTACAAAGTATGTTAATCATAGTGAAATCAGTATTACCTGTATGAAACATGCATAAGTATTGTCAGTGCGGATATAATATTGTGAAGCATGTTGAAATGTATAGTAATGTGACAAGTATATGTTAACTGATGTATCAGATAGTATTTGCATAGCATGCTAATGTCATATACTGTATGTTTTGTTTATATTCCATTTTCAATAGTGTGATGGTACAGACTTGAGGTGGACGCCAAGTTTTCTCCAGGCAGGGAAGGGTGTAACCCCCTACAAATGGGGGTTTCCGGAAAGTCTTCCTTGAGCTTGCCTAAATGCTCACTGCCAGGCTGGTGTCCTGCGTTTTAGCAGTTTATATGTATTGCCAGAGAGTGTCTGTATAGCCTCTGTGTACTGTCTCTTTAAGAGCTGCCAGGGTTGCAGTCATAATTAATCTGGGAGGGGGCTGAGAGTTTCTATGCTCGAGTCCCACCCGGGCTGCCATAATTGTTCCATTCTGCCATTGCTATTAGCGCAGAGGGAGCCCTATTAGAAGATGTACTTGTTTGCTGATCATTTATTAGAATAGTAATAATATTGCAGTTTGTCTAACCTGCCTTCTTTGCAGCATGGATATTTCTATTTATCTCCACCATCTTGGTCCTGGACTGCTAAAATGGGCCAATCGGTACCTTTGGGGACTCTATAATGGAGCCGGTCCCAAGGGGATTTGTGGTAGCAAAATTCTGTAGGAATTGTAGTTTGGGGGTTTGCATCTAAATGAACCTGTAGGGGGAGCCCTTGTTGTGACTGACAGAGAAATCAGCCAACCAAACCTTTTGGATACTGGGGGAAAGTCCCAGGCTGCTTGCTGCTACTTTCAATTTGAGTTGGGAAGTGAAAGAAGTAACAGCTCAAGATAGTCAAGCATTAATCCTGCATTGATTTGCGCTGGAGAACTGTGAAATGTCTGAGTTTTGACCTGCCTGTCTGCCTGCTGTCCCTGAGAGGGAAATTGAAGTTTATGCAGACTGAATCCGAATTGTGAGGACAATTTAAGCCACAGAACTGTGACCAGGCTTTAACCTGAAGAAGACCGAAGACTTGCTGAATGCGATCGGCCTGTCAGGATTTTCAGCCACCTTTGAACTCCCGGTTTGTGCACAGACTCTGTAATTGCGACTGGATAGCAATCTGCCTAGTACAGTAGAATTTCTTACATGTAAATGTGCTGTGTGCTGTTAGTGGGTCATGATTTGGTTCCCCACTGTGTGCTGAACTGTGTTCTGCTTGCTGGAGGCAGCATCCAGCTCTAATGGACTAAATCCGTTTGCATCTCCATTTGGCCTGGGCCTTGCCACACTGGCCCAGCCAAACTACCCACTACACAGAGAAAATAATTGATGAGAGACATACCTGGAGATCAGCCCCCTGATCAACACCTTGAACAGGAATGATGCCTCGGTCATTTATGTGGGCCCTGCTTCCCCTGGTACTCCAGCTCAACAACCTGCAGTCTCGATTTCGTCCTGCCTGTGTCCTGTATTGGATAGCATGAGTAAACATCAGGGTAGCTCCCTGCAACAACAGTTAAATCTAAAGTGTTGTCATCTGATTGCTTTGTTGTCTTTTCGTTCACAAACTGAGCCCTCTGGCTCCAGATTACAAAAAGTGTGTGTGTTGTGCATGTTGCTTTCTTCCATCACAGGGCCCCAACCAGCTGCAATGCTGGCCTACCCCGGCAACGGTCCTGGCTAGCCCACCTTTTTCCTACCGGGGTACCCAGTGTGTGTGACTGTGTAGGGACTCTGAAGTGCATGCATAACTGTCTGATTGATTTAACCTTTAAGCCAATCAACCTGATTACTTCCCTCCCCTGTTCAAGTCCCCTGAATAAATCAGATCTAACTCTTTTTGCATTTAACCTGACTGTGGTTCCAGTTTGTGCCAAGAGTACTGTAATGTTGCTGTTTGCTGTGCATAACCTTGTTTTACAGGGGGTCCCCAGGGTCAAGTTAGAGGAACCAACCCTGGTGGTAAGTGCAAACAGTGTGGGTAATTGCATGGTGAATAAGAGTCACTGTGAAAGTGATCATTGTATATTGTTCAGGCCACTAGAAGGAAAAGAGGGGTTACAGTGTCCCGGAGTGCTGTGCCCAGGTTAGCTTGACCACTAACAACCCTGACCTCCTGGTGGAGGCACTGTTTCAGTACCCAGGCCCCTTAACCTGCTACTAGCCAAGCAGGCTGGGGTAGTAGCCCTTGGGATAGCGCCACCTAGGGGTTACACATCATTGTTTTTGTGCTAGCTCCTTTTCAGATCTGTGGTCTTGCAGCTGGTTCTCCTTGATTTGCCCCTCTACTTCTGTGGCTAGGAGTCTCTGAGCCCAAAATTGATGGGAGTCCCCTTCTTTTAGTTGCAGACACTGTAACAGTCACTGTGTAAAGTGTAGGGTGAGAACAATTGGCTGTGAAACAGAATATGTCCCCAAAGTGCTTGAAATAGGTGCACTTGTCCCATTCAATACTGCAGCCTTGTTTTGCACTGTAGTCTGAAACCCTGTGCAGTCTGTGTTCCCCCGTAGCACTGTAACAGCTACTTCTGCAGCTGTAGTGTATTTCTGTACCCTTTCCTCTGCTGGGTCTGAGGCAGACATTCCCCTCACCTGCACAGGCTCCTTGTATGAATCAGATGTCAGGGTAAGCATTTGTTTGGGCTGCTGTGTCCAAGTTGCGTCCCTTTTAAATATCTCTGAGAATTTACTAATGCCAGAAGGAACATTTTAAGCCATGGCAACTTTGGGCAGAACAGTACTTGTAGTTTCACTCACAGAAACGTAGAAACATAGACTTTGACGGCAGATAAGGACCACTTGGCACATCTAGTCTGCCCATTTCCCTACCTACAGGATAGGCTGCAGATCCTAGTTAACCAACAGCCTATTTCTTCCTACCCCCAACAAGAATTGCCTTATGTCTGTCCCATGCATTCTTGAATTCTCCCACAGTTTTAGACCCCACAACCTCCTCAGGAAGGCTGTTCCATGCATCCACTACCTCTCTGTGAAAAAATACTTCCTCACATTGCCCTGAACCGCACCCCTCTGTCTTTAAATTGTGTCCCCTTGTTCTTGCACGTCTCTTTTTCTGAAAGATGCTACCCTCTTGGACTTTGTTGATTCCACTGAGGTACTTAAAAGTTTCTATCATGTCCCCCTTCTCCCTTCTTTCCTCAAGGGTATACATATTAAGCTCCTTTAGTCTCTCCTCATATGGCTTCTCTTGCAGACCCTGCACCATTTTAGTTGCTCTCCTCTGAACTGACTCTATCCTGTCTATGTCCTTGCGGAGATGGGGTCTCCAGAACTGGACACAGTACTCCAGATGGGGTCTCACCAACTGTCTGTACAGAGGGATAACAACTTCCTGTTTTCTGCTGGTGATGCCTCTCCCTATGCCTCCCAGTATACCCCCAGCCCTCCCTACTGCCTTCTCACATTGCTTGCTAACCTTAAGGTCATCTGATATGATTATCCCCAGGTCCCTTTCCATTTTTGTTGTTGTTACTACCTCCCCCCCATTGTGTAATCTTCCCCTGGGTTCTTGTTTCCCAGGTGCATTATTTTGCACTTCTTTGCATTGAATCCTAGCTGTCATACTTCTGACCATTCCTCCAACCTTGCCAGGTCCCTTTCATCCTTTCCACTCCTCCATGTGTATCAACCCTGTTGCAGATCTTTGTGTCATCTGCAAAGAGGCATACTTTTCCTTCCAGTCCCTCTGCAATGTCACTTATAAAGACATTAAAAAGCACTGAACCCAGTACC
Source organism: Neoceratodus forsteri (assembly GCA_016271365.2). Taxonomy (NCBI): domain Eukaryota; kingdom Metazoa; phylum Chordata; order Ceratodontiformes; family Ceratodontidae; genus Neoceratodus; species Neoceratodus forsteri. The sequence continues at coordinate 949,618,019 of CM028130.1, forward strand.
GAACCCTGCGGTACCCCACTAGTAACCCCTCTTTCTTCAGAGTGGACTCCATTTACAATTACCTTCTGTGTCCTGTTGTCCAGCCAATGTTTTTCTAGGCTACCACCCTGGGACCCACTCCCAGCTGGTTAATTTGACTATTAATCTTTGTGTGGGACTGTGTCAAATGCCTTGCTAAAGTCTAGGTAGGCCATGTCCACAGCCCTCCCTGGTCTACTACTTTGGTCACCCAGTCAAAGAAATCTATTAGATTCATCTGACATGACCTTCCCGCTGTGAACCCATGATGCCTTGGGTCCTGTGCCCCACTGGCCTCTAGGTACTCAACAGTTCTTTCCTTCAGAAGTGACTCCATCACTTTCCCTGCCACAGAGGTCAAACTGATAGGTCTGTAGTTTCCTGCCTCTGTCTTGGTCCCACTTTTGTGAAGGGGAATCACATCCACCTTCCTCCAGTCCTCGGGTACCACACCATCCTCCCATGATTTATTAAAAAGAGTAGCCAGTGGTTTTACTAGTTCCTCCCTTAATTCTTTTAGAATCCTGGGGTGAATTCCATCAGGCCCCATTGCTTTGTCCACCTTCAGTTTTAGGAGTTCTTGCAGAACCCTTTCTTCTGTGAAAGGACTGGGATTGACCCCCCTATCAAGAGTGCTTCTGTTAATTGGATTAGGCACTTCCCCCTCCTCTTTTGTGAATACTGCACAGAAATATTCGTTCAGTATCCCTGCTTTTTCACTGTCCCCCTCTGCCCACCCGATGTTTATTCTATTCAGCCTCACTATCCCTTCCTTTGTCTTTCTATGCTCTCTCATGTACCTATAAAAGGTTTTGTCCCCCTTCTTAACCGAATTGGCTATCTTTTCCTCAGTTTGGGCCTTTGCTATTCTGACTTCCCTCCCTGCTTCCTTCTGCCTTAACTGGTACAGCTCTCTGTCCTGCTCCTTCTGTGTTTCCTTATACTTCCGGAATGCTATCTTTTTCTCCCTGACTTTCCCAGCCTCCTCTTGAGAACCAAAGTGGCTTTTTTCTTTCATTTGATTTGTTTATTTGCTTCACACAAAGGCTTGTTGCCTTTGTGATGGCAGTTTGATGATTCCCCATTGTTGCTCCACCCTCCTTCTAGCCTGTTTGCTAGTGCTTTTCTGAGGCACTCTCCATCTTGCCAAAGTCAGCCCTCCTGAAGTCCAGTACCCTCACTTTTGTATGGCTTGACTCTGTAGCTGAGTTTAATGTGAACCACACTGTTTGATGGTCACTGGCTCCCAGATGGCAACCCACTTCTAGGTCTGAGATCCTCTCACTGCCCCAATGTGAGAGTATGAGGTCTAAGATTGCTCCCTCATGAGTGGGTTCCGAAACTAGCTGTCTGAGGCCTGCCACCTGTAGGGCATCGAGAATGGCCCTGCTCTTGGATGTGGCTGCAGCAAATGTGCTCCAGTTAACATCTGGCATATTCAGGTCTCCCATCGACAGTATCTCCACTTTCTCTGCCATCCTAAGAATGCCTTCTATCATATCCTTGTCCATTCCCTCCCCCTGACATGGGGGTCTGTACACAACCCCTGTGCGGATTGCTGTGCCCTTTCCAGTCTCCAAGGTGACCCACAGTGCCTCCTCTCCTCCCTGTTTACTCTTTTGTTCAGTTGCTTTTATCCCTTCCTTTACATAGAGAGCTACTCCTCCCCCTCTTTTCTCCCCTGCCTGTCTCTCCTGTAGGTTATGTAACCTGGTATGTTAACATCCCAGTCATGGTTCTCTGTGTACCATGTTTCTGTGACTGGTACGATATCCAGGCATCCCTCTTCCATCAAGACCACCAGCTCAGGGAGCTTGTTGCCCAGACTATGGGCATTGGTACTCATTACCCTCCATTTCCTGATGGCCTTACTCCTTTTTGCCCCATCCCTGTCCTTCTTGCCTTTGTCACTTTCCCCATTTACCCCTGCCCTTCTCCCTATCGACACCCCTATGTTGGTGTTTACCGCACTTACTACCGTGCGGTAAGAAGATGGAACTGGAACATTTTCATTACTTAATACTAACCTGGACCAACCGTGACTTGAATTTATGGACTTCTCAGCTATCTTCATTGCAATGTATGTATGAGTCAAGAAATCTGTGTTTTTTTCTGTCAGTGAAGAATTGAGTATTTATCCACAAGAGATCTGTGGCTAAATGGAGATGAGTAAGCTGTACTCTGACCTTTAGCAGTTGCCAGTCCCTCCTCTTCTTACTGTTTTTACAATATTGATTTTGACCTGGCACTGTGCACCCCGGTTGTGGTCCTACCTCTCTATTGCTGAACTGATTTCACCCAGCCAGCCCTTAACAGTGCCTTTTCAGGTGACCACATGGTGTCCACTTTCACCATCCAGCTGTCTGACTGATCCAAGTCAGACAAGGTGCAGCCCCATTAGAGACCCAAAAGACAGCCAACAGACAGAACCCTTTGAGCTGGCATCACAGTAGCTGACAATATACCTGCTAATAACACTACTGGCTGTTTGATAGGGCTCAGTTTCTAGTGCTTGTTTGCAACTCTTAGGTGGTTACGTTCATGCTTGTATCAGGCTTCTTCAGCCATTATCTGCAAAAACTTGGATTTCTTTTGTAGACAGGGCCCTTGAGACGGTGGGGGAGCAGGGGATAATTCCCAGGGCCCAGTGTCAAGAGGGGCCCAGGCCTCCCAGCATACTGTATACAGGGAAAGGGCTGCGAGCTGGTAGGGGCCCCAGAGTCTAATCTTTCCCCGGGGCCCAGAATTCCTCTCAAGGGGCCTGATTGTACAGCAGCTGTCTTCCTCCTGCCAAAATATTCTCCATCATCCTCCATATCATCTACCTCAGGTAAGACATTATCTGCTGTTGTCTTCTTCAGTTACTGCTGGTCCGCAGCAATTGCAGTGATCTCCTGCTTTCACGGAGAGAGTGGTGGATACATGGAACAGCCTTCCTGAGGAGGTCGTTGGGTCTAAAACAGTGGGGGAATTCAAACATGCTTGGGACAGACACAAAGCAATTATAGTGCGGGGTTGCAGGAAGCAGGCTGTTGGTTAACTAGAATCTGCAGCTTATCCAGTAGGTAGGGAAATGGGCAGACTGGGTGGGCCAAGTGGTCCTTTTCTGCCGTCAAAATCTATGTTTCTATGTTACAGGCAGTGAGGGAGATCGTCTCCTCTGCCTGGGCAACTTCTCCAACTCCATGTTCTCCAAGGTCGGCCAATCATGCATTTAATGGACAGCACACCCTTCAGGAAGAGTAGAAGTTTATTGAAAGAAAATCATACAACATCACACAAAACAGGTACAGATAAAAACAGTAAACAGATCCATAAGTATCGCAGAAATAAAACAAAGCAAAATCTTTTAGCTCTTAATCAATTCCAAAAATTAATTTAGAAACAGAGAAAAGATACATTTCAGTAACTGCATAATATCTAAGACAGGAACTCTAAATTTAGACAGCTCATATTATACGAATTCACACATAATATGAAATATTTGCACATCACTTATGCCATGCAACCATTTCATTGGTCACCCATGCGTAATTTTCCCATAGAACTCAAAGCCGACTCCTGGGTAAAGTTTTCCACTCTGAGATGCATATCCTCAGTAACTCTTGAGTGATCATTGTAATGATTTCTGCATAAGAAACTACTTTCTGTTGCGGAAGGTAAGAGCCTCATGCTTGCCAAAGATAAAACTTACATGCTGTGAATACAGCATGTAGTGCAGTGGTATGAAACATCCGCCATTTCCCTGAGTAAATCCCTAATAAAAGTTCACTGTAGGAGATGGTGCTGAACAAATGATTGTTCCGTGAGACTGCTGAGGTCTGCTAAAACTCTTTTGAGAAATCACAGGTCAGTGCAAAATATTCTTGTTTCCAGAACATTAGTATAGGATTGTCTTGAGCAATATTGTTCCTCTAACACCTTATGGTTCATATTTTTTCTAACTGCTACCTTTCCATGACAGCACAGCCATGTAGTGTCCCACATATAGGGCAGAATTCTTTCATCTGTAAGTTGTTCCACAAGACCACAGCTGCTTGTTCTTGCCTTGGAGGACATAATGGAAAGACTAATTTTGTGTTAAAACTAGTACTCAGAGTTATTTTCTGGGTAATGTACAAATTTCTTGGGGCAGGATTTTCCATTGACAAATTTTCTGAAATACATTTTTAATGTACTCTGGCACAGGGAATATTGCATTCTGTCCAGGTATTCAAATACAGCCCCTATCCCAGGCTGGAAGCATGGGCAGCAACCATTCATTTATCAGACATGATTGCATGTCTACCTTTTCGGTCAGTGGCCCTACCAGATTAGCACATACACGCTGAGAAAAGGCCACCAGGTTAATTACGTTCAGCCCGCCCTTGCTCATTGGTCTATAGATAATACAAGGGTATGTGAGTAATTAATGGTATTTCCTGAACACCACGAATAATAGGCTGTTTGTTACTTTGGAAGAAAAACGAATAATTGGCGCTATTCAGTGTTTTGCTATTTGGCAGGAGTTCAAGGTCTCCCAAGACTGCCTCTCTAATCAGAGGCCTTTTTGGAAGCTCACTGAAGGCAGCTCATGTATCTGAGCTGCTGTGAAAGTACAGTTTACTGCTATCCATTTGTTAAAGTTAGCCAAAAAGCAAAAATCTTGATAGTTTTTGTTTCCTTTCTAAATTCCAAGCTGAGAGGGTCAATGTTTTACACCTGTAGTGTGAAAATTAGGTGTTTTTTCAGGAGAACTGCTAGGGTGAGAACAAAGTGAAACTAAACTAGGGCTGTTTGCTGAGAGGGACAGACAGGGCCTAATGAGCAGACACACAGCCTGTGTGTGTACTAAAATCAAACCAAGGGCCAGATTCACAAAACTTTGCCCCAGCGCAAACCTGGTTTGTGTGGCGCAAACCAGGTTTTGCGCCAGTGAGTATTCAGAAAACCTTGTTTATGCATAGAAACTGGGGATTTGGGCGGGAGCACAGTGTGAGGGGCCACAGTGCAAATGAGGGGGAGGTGGCCTGCAGATCGGCGCTGCCCACACACAAAGCATTTGCTCCATGCAAGAGCCTTTTATGGGTCCCTTGCATGAAGCAAATACCACCGATTGAGACCTTGCTTTAATCCCCCACAACCCTAAAGGTTGGTGAGGGTACTGCAGTGCCCTACCCCCACCACCGATCGAAGGCCCAAGTGAAAATGTCACAGTTTCCTGGTGCTAGTGGTCTCCCCCTCTGTGATCCTCAGTCGCTGGCCCGATATATACAAAGTAAGGTCCCTGGTGTTAGCAGTCCCCCTCCATGATCACATGATCACCAGCCTGGCCTAATATATACAAAGTCATTTCCCTGGTGCTAGTGGTCGCCCCAGTGATCACTGATCGCTGGCAGAAATGATCAGTGCAGTTTCCCTGGTGTCCAGTGATCCCACCCCCTACCAGCATCCATGTCTGATCAGTTTTATAATATTCCCTGGCATCTAGCGTCCCTCCCCCCATGTTGTTTGCCAATTGTTGGCCCAATAAGTAAAAAAAATAATCTTATTCCCTGGTGCTAGTTTCCCCCTCCTACGATTGTGGTTTGCTGTCCTGATAGGTATAAAATAATGTATTCCCTGGTGCTAGTGGTCCCCCCCATCACTGATTGCCAGCCCAATTGGTAAAAAAATAATTGTAATCCCTGACATCCAGTGGTCTCTTCTCCTCACCCACACCCATGCCTGATCATTTATCTAATATTACCTAGTATCCATTGGCCCCTCCCCCCACCTGCACCAATGCCCGAGCTGGACATATGTATCCCTGGCATCCAGTAGTCCCTTCCCCCACCAGATCACCCACCCAACGTTGCCTGCATATTCCCCAGTGTCCAGTGCAACCTCCCATCCCGATCCCCCGTGTAGTAAATAGAAACATTTCCCTAGTGGTCTAGTGGACCTCCCTCCCTATCCCTGATCCCCTGTATAGCAATGAGACCTGTCCCAAATCCGAGCCGGTGCCCACTACAGCCCTCCTCTCTTAACATGGCTGGCTGCCAACTGAGCTGTCAATGCATGTCTATTGTATACAATAAGAGCTCATTGACTGACAGATAGGTATAAAATAATGGCATTCCCTGGTGCTATCAGGTTGGTGATCTGTGATGGGGGGTAACCACTAGCACCAAGGAATAAGATTATTTTTTTACTTATTGGGCTGCTGATCACTGATCGGGGCCACTAACACCAGAGAATAAGATTATTTTTAACTTATTGGGCGGCTGATCAGCAACTGGGGAGGGTGGGGGAACCACTAGCACTAGGGAATAAGATTATTTTTTAACTTATCAGATGGCGATTGACATATGGGGGGGAGGGACATGCTAAACTCTGTCCGCAGCCTATGTAAATGGGCCCATAATGGGCATGCAAATAGCCACATAGTGCCTTGCATGCCCAATGGGCTTGTTTACATGGCTGCTTTAGTGAATAGGAAATAGCGCACCTGCTCTGTTCATTGTGAGACCATTCTCCTGGCTGCATGCCGGGGCAGCACTAGTAGGGTTAGCGGTGGCTGTACTGGGTTAGCCCTGCCCCGTCCTGGCCCTATTCATAGAAACATAGAAACGTAGAAGTTGATGGCAGATAAAGACAGCAAGGCCCATCCAGTCTGCCCATTTCTTTTTCTACCTTATGAATGTGCCATTGGCCTTTGCTCTGTCAATGACCTATCTATTCATACTCATCTGTATTGTTCCCTTATGCCTATCCCATGCCTGTTTGAAGCCCTGCACTGTATTCATATCCACCATTTCCTGAGGTACGCCATTCCATGCATCCACTACCCTTTCTGTGAAAAAGAACTTCCTCACATCACCCCTTAATCGACGTCCCTCTAATCTCATGCTGTGTCCTCTTGTCCTGCTATTTTTCTTATATTGAAACATGTTAGACTCTTTCACCTTGTTAATGCCCTTAAGGTGTTTGAATGTTTCGGTCATATCACCTCTCTCCCTCCTTTGCTCTAGGGTATACATACTTAGCTCCGTTAATCTGTCCTCATATGTTTTCTGATGCAGTCCCTGAACCATTTTGGTTGCCCTTCTCTGGACTGCCTTAATTTGGTTAATGTCCTTGTGAAGGTGTGGCCTTCAGTACTGTATGCAGTACTCCAGATGGGGCCTAACCAGTGTCTTGTAAAGAGGGATTATTACCTCCCTCTTACGACTTGTGATACCCCAACTAATACACCCCAACATCCCCCTAGCCTTACCTACTGCTTTAGTGGTCTGCTTGGATGATTTCAGGTCATCTGTGATGATGATGCCCAAGTCTCTTTCTTCCCTTGTGACTGCCAGCAACTCCCTTCCCAGCTTATAGGTGGCTTCAGGGTTTTTCTTCCCTATGTGCATGATCTTGCACTTCTTTGCATTAAACCCCAGTTGCCACTCTTCCGATCATTTTGCCAGTGTATCCAGATCTCTTCTCATTCTGCCCACCCCATCTGGATCATTACTCTGTTGCAGATCTTGGTGTCATCTGTAAACAGACAAACCTTACCCTCCAGTCCATCTGCTGTGTCCTTGATGAAGATATTGAAGAGGACTGGCCCCAGGACTGATCCCTGAGGTACCCCACTTGTGACTTGCATCTCTTCTGACTGTATACCATTTACCACCACTCTCTGTTTTCTGCCTGTCAACCAGTTTGCCACCCAGTTGACCAACTTCTGATCCACCCCAAGCCTACCCAGCTTATTAATCAGTCTTCTATGTGGAACAGTATTGAAGGCTTTGCTGAAGTCAAGGTAGGTGACATCAACTGCTCCCTCTTGGTCCACCACTCGGGTTACCCAGTCAAAGAAATCTATCAGATTAGTTTGACAGGACCTTCCTGTTGTAAATCCATGCTGTCTTGGAGCCTGTGCTCCTATGGATTCCAGGTGTTGCACTATCCTTTCCTTAAGGGGTGCCTCCATAATCTTGCCCACTACTGAGGTAAGACTGACTGGTCTGTAGTTCCCTGGCTCCTCCCTGCTACCACTCTTGTGGAGCGGGATCACACGAGCCCTTCTACAGTCTTCTGGGACCTCTTCTGTGCTCAGAGACTCACTAAACAGTTCTGATAATGGCTCTGCTAGTTCCACCCTTAGTTCTTTTAGTACCCTGGGATGTATGCCATCAGATCCCATTGCCTTGTCCACCCTGAGCTTATCGAGCTCTTGTAGGACCCTTTCTTTTGTGAAGGGGACTAGTGCACACCTCCCTCCCCTCTGTGTCCATGGTGCTGAGCTGTGGGCCCTGCCCTACCTTTTCTTCTGTAAATACCTAGCAGATGTATCTATTTAGGATAGATGCTTTTACATGGTCCTTCTCCTCACACACACCCTAATCCCCTCTGATCTTAGCAATACCCCTTCTGGACTTTCTCCTTTCACTAATGTATCTATAGGAAGTCTTGTCACCTTGTTTTACTGTTTGTGCTAGTGTTTCCTCGGTTTGGGCCTTTGCCTGCCTTACTGCCTTCCCTGCTTCCCTTAGGGAAGTTTGGTATGCCTCCCCTATCCTCATCCCGCTGTGTTCTCTTATATTTCCTGAAGGCCAGCCTTTTGGCTCTGACCTTTTCTGCTACTGTTTTTGAGAACCAATGTGGTTTCCTTCTTCTTTTGCACTTCCTTTTCTCTCTAACACAATTTGATGTTGCTTCAAGTATTGCATCCTTAATGCTTGCCCACTTTGCCTGTACCCCCTCACCTGTATTTCTTCTTGCCAGGACTAACTTAACTCTGTTGGCCAGCTTATCAAAGTCAGCTGCTCAGTGGTGCGCTATCTGACTGTGAATAGCAAGATTTCACACCTGCGCAACCGCAAAGTGCAGCCTACACTTTTGTGTTGTGCTATTTACGATTCTTTGTAAAATCTAGCCGCAGATGTCAAGCTGTCACATTTTAAACAGCTTTTGTCAGCTTAAGGGAGTAAGGGGAATTTTGGAATGGTTTATTTTGTGAATAGAACGGTAAGGTTTTTTTTTGTAACTTAGTTGAACTTGTTTGAAACAAAGAACAAGGAAAACTAAGGATTTACATGTATAGTCATCTAACTAAAGTGCAGTGAAGTGAACAACTGGGCTGAATAAATAAATGTATTTATTTTTTTGTGGAGGCCAGAGTCAGCTGACTCTCACTGCCACTACTTCTGGGCAGCTGCCATTTTGTCCCGTGCGTGTGTGTAGCAGTGTGCACTGTGCAGACCTGTGCACTCAGCTTGTGTGTGGTCTCGTGCCAAATAATTTTTTTTTAATTGCTTTAGTCAGGCTTGACTACTAGTGAGGGAGACTTGTCAGCTCCCTGGCATTTTTGCATTGAGAGTCTATGTTTCATAATAATATAATTTAAATTTAATATCAGACACCTTCCTGCGAGGGACCCGGGCTTGGATCCTTCCATGGCCACTTGTGCAACTGCGAGTGTGCTGACATATATAGTTATTAAGTGGTAGGGTGGGGTGGTCGGCTAACTCCTACCTCTTCTGGCCAGCTAGCTGCTGTTTGGTTGTGTGTGTGTGTGTGTACTCAAGAAAGATATTGTTCTAAGTGTGTGTCTGCATGCCAAAGAAGAATTTAAAAATACATTTTTTTCTTCCAAGAATTTATTTACTAGTCAGGCTTGACTAGTGAGTGAGACTAAGTTGTCAGCTCCCTAGCTTTGCTGTGAGTGACTACTATACTACATAATAATACAATTTAAGTTTAATATCAGACACCTTTCTGTGAGGAATACAACTATGGCAGACAGAGGGTGTACCAGAAAACGCAGCTGTCCAGCAGCCCCAGCAAAGCTGCAGTAGTTATTGTTCAGTAAGCATTAGGTGAGGATGAGAGTACTGCAGAGTGATGCTCAGGGCACATCCGCTGCACAAATTATATTTTACCATGTCAAAGCCTGCAGTCTCCAGCACCAATACGGCGTCAGCTGATACCAGCGTAAAAAGTACCATTCGAATCACTAGCAATGCTGCTAGGAGGACATTGCCATTAACTGCCACTGATAACTACCAATGAGAATGTGTTATTTTCATGCCTTGCCACTGCCGCTGCCTCCAGTACCACCATCACTTTATCTTTAATAACAACCACGGCTCTGATCTACCACCCATCCACTGCGACTACTAGTATCCCAACTTCTTCTGTAACAGTGGCCCCACCAGCCACTCCTGCCACTGTTACCCAGACCACTCCTACCATTGCAACTGAGACCCCACCTGCCACTGTAACCATGGTGACCACTAATGCTGCTACTGTAAAGCTGGCCCCTACTACCACTGTGCCCCAACCAGTTGCACAACTATTTCAAGTACTGTGTCCGGCCCTACCATGACACCTCTTGCTTCTCTATCTGTTTCTAGTGCTGTAGAACATGATAGTGCAGATGAGGAGGGGAAGCACTTATCTGAGTCTGAGTACTTTCCACCACGAGATGACTTGCCCACTGATGTATCATCTGAGGAGGCTAACCTAAGGAGCTTTGATGATGAGGCAGAGTATGGGGAGTACCTTGACAGCCATAAAGCAAGAATATTGGGTGGCAGAAAAACCTCAATCTTCCAAGGCTGCACTGACGGTAGAAAAAAGGATATGACTCCTCTGCCCCCCCCAAAATAAAACCTCAGCAAGCTACCCTTCAGCACTTTGTTCCGCATGCTCCACCCCAGCCTGAACAGCTAAGTATAGCTAGGGTTACCAGATGTTCTCTTTTACCCAGACATGTCCTCTTTTACAGCTGAGAATTTTCAGTCTAGGCCGATTATTTCTGCAGTACTCTTTTGTCCGGGCTTTGGACTTCTGACTCTGCGGTTCCACTTCTGTCACTTCACTGACAGAGTCTGTTGTTTGTTACCATGGCAACTGGGGCAGGCAGCAGGTCAGAAGTCTGTGCGGGTATAAAAAAAAACCTGAATTGTGTTCCAATTAATTTTTGTCAATCATTCTGTCATGCTATGCACCCTCCTGCTTTCTGCGCTACTGCACATGACGGTCTTTCTAAGGTTTGACCCGCGTGTGGGATTTGCTGAATGAACAGCCTGTTGTTTGTGTGGCGAAAATGCAGTTTGTGGGGAGTACGGCCACAGACCCGCCATGAAATATTTTTTGTTTGCTGTCATTTCTTTCTTGTTCGACCCGTCACCCGTGCGAATCTGATCGATCCCAACCCAAGCAAAGGAGTGAGCAGACCTCCACCTGCCTGCCAGGACTCAAGGACATGTCCTGACTCCCGGGCCAATCGAACTGACCCCCAGTGTGACAACCAGCAACTGCTGGGGTGAATACCAATAGACTGTCCTCCTGACCCTGTCCTGACTGAGTCGAATGAGTGAGTGGGACTGACACCCTCCCACTTGAAATCCAGACCAAAATAAATGTAACATCACTGACTGGAGTGGGGGGGGGTTGTTAAGGACTAGGTTGCTTGTTGTTGTTGCTCTGTAGTGGTGTTTTATTTTTTATTTATGCCTTCTGATCTTATGATGATTGCTGGGTCTGATGGTGATTTGTCCTCCTGCCTGTAGTTTCTGTTCAACTTCTGTTTGCTGTCAAGACAAGTCCCAGTCCTGGAGTGGACCCAAAATACAGCTAATAGTGGTATTGAAAATCTGACCACCTGAGAGGATGAGGCGGTGAGGGCAGAACTGGAAGGCTGACTGCTGGCTGCTGTGCCACCACTGATTTAAGGGCACAGGGCTGCACTTGTAATCCATCCTGGATGTGGTGTGGCTGAGGGTGCAGGAGGGACTGAGGGAACTGGGCAGAGGTGGCTGAGGGTGGGGGGTGGCTGAGGGCGCGGGGGGGAGCAGCAGGTACAAGGACAATGGTGATGGTGCCAGAGGAAAACCCACAGACACAGGTCTAAACAAGAAAGGCTAGTGGGAGCCAAAAGAGTGGTGGTGGCAGTGGTACTGGTGACACTAGTTGCATGGGTGGTGTCAGGAGCAGTAAGTGCATGGTATGGCTGCAATTTATGTTACTAAAAGAAGATAACAGAAAGGCAGTGTGCACATTGTGCAGCACAACTAACAGCAGAGGGAATCTCTGGCAAATTTAACAACCACCTTCTTAATAAATCACCTAAAGGTAAAGCATCCCCAAGTTTTTAAAATGTCAGTGTCTAAAGCATCCCCAGGTTTTTAAAATGTCAGTGTCTAAAGCATCCCCAGGTTTTTAAAACGTCAGGGTCTGTGCTTGTGGTTCCATCAGACCCATCCCGTGGAGATGATGCAGGAAGTGGTGCTGATGGCAATGCCACAGACCATTCTGCTTCTGAAAAATATGCTGCTGCTACAACTCCTTCCCCCTCAATGCCAAAGAGTCCACGCACCCCCCAGCACTCCCACCAGGCACCAGTACCTTGTTATTTCCACACCATCTGGCAAGGGTGGAACATCTCCTCCATCCACAGTAAGTGCCAATAGTGGAAGTGTTCCAGGCCAGAACTAAGTACCAGTCATCCCATCCAACAGCTTAGCACATCACACAGCTCATAGATTAAATGATGTCACTGGATCTATAACCCTTTTCACTTGGAGAAGACACTGGCTTTTGGGGACTTGTGCAACACTTGCAGCCATGATACCAGCTCCCATCATGTTCCACATTTTCATGCACCGTGGCACCAAAGATATATGAACGTGTAAGAATGGCAAATACCAGACTACTCTCTGAGGTTTTGGGGGAGTGTTCCACAGCACCTCAGACATCTGGAGCAGTACAAACTACATGCATGCATTTCTCTTCTTGACTGTGCACTGGTGTGTGCAAAATCCTGTCTCCTGTTACCGAATCTTCCTCCTCTCTCTGTGTCACTGGCTCTCCCTTCATTCTTCCACAATCTGGCAGTCAGTTCAGGTCTGGTCTTCTAAATGTGGTGCTATGGAGAAAGACCACATGTCACCGAACATCCTGGCATTCATTCAAGACATGCTGCAGTCATAGACAATTGGTACCAGTCTACATGTTTTTTTCATCACAGATAACAGCAAATATGGTGAAAGCAGTTGGCGATTATCAGCACTTATTGCTTTGCCCACACTTTGAATCTGGTGGTCACATTTGTGCTATGTGACAGTTCTGTGGCTAGCAAGACTGTCTCCACAGTACGCTCCATCTGTGCTCATTTTCATCACTCTGTAAAGGTTACTCACCAACTAAGAGAAGTGCAACAATGCCTTGGTCTGTCTCAGTATTGCTAGACACAGCATGTAAATACCAGATGCAATTCATCATACTTGATGCTGTCTAAACTGCTAGAACAGAAGTGCGCACATCCTGACATGTCAGTGAAGTGCGACATTGGGGGAGTTCTAGGCCACCAAAAGCAGTCACTAATTGACTCTGTGGTGAGAGTACTTGAGCCATTTGAGAGGCGCACCTGTGATCTAAGTGTGTCCACTGCCACGCTGAGTTAGGTAATCTCAGCAGTACACATCCTGAAAACATCCATGGAGAGATATGTAGGAAAACAGGGAGATTCCAGATGGGGCAGCTGTGCTTGTTGAGCACCTGCAAGCTGAACGGGAGCAAGGATTGCGAAAGTGCTGGATAGTCACAGCCACATTTTTACAGCCATGCTGGATCCCCAATTCAGATGTGAGATGCTTTGCATGGCTACAGATAGCCACAGAATAACTCACTTTCTCCAAGAGCTGTGTGATGAGCTGACTAGTTGGATGTGGGGGACTGGTACAGAAACTGGCTGGTGAAGAAGGTCATGACAGAGGGAATGCCATCTGACAGGTCTGGTTTCACTGGAGGAGATGGGGAAGAAATATGTGGTACTAATAGTCGCACTGATGGGAGTGAGTGGGCACTTCTCAGCACATCCTTACGTCAAGAGCAATAGAAGAGCCAGCCTGCCAGTGCAGCGGTAATGCTACTGCTTGCAAAACCAATGACCCAGGTTCTGAAGTGAACTCAGGCCATCTGAGGACTAGCCAGGGGGAGAAGGATGAGCATCTCGAGCACTACCCTCCCCCAGGTGGGGAGGGCACTGGCAGTCAGTAGACAGTGACCCCTGGCAATGGCTAGGAGTGATTACCCCTGGGACTAGCACCAAGACACAGGATTGGTGCAGCGGTGGACATCTGCATGTCAGGGGTGGGAGGACTGGGAGCATCCCAACATGCACTGACATCTGCTCTCACCAAGGCTGGAAACCAAAAGCAAAGGAAAATCCCTTTTCCTCCTGTGCAGCACGAAGCCAGGGATGCAACCATGGTCTTCCCCTGAATAACACCCAGTTTGTCAGTGGTTCTCAGGTGGATCTCGGTCTCTTCCGTGCCCACCCTGAAGAAAGCCCCGCCATGAGGGAAAAGTCACAGGCCTCCCCATGCAGGCAGACTTGAGGGATGCTAGGTGGGTGGCAGTGGGGACTGAAAGGGCAAGATATGGGTATATCCCTGCCATAAGCAGAAGTGAAAAATAGAGTTAAAAAAAGGCAACAAAAGAGAACACAGTCACAGCCTTTTTCTGCAGAAAATATTTTGAATGGCTATTTTATGGAGTTTCTTGAGCTGTTTCAGGTTGATCCATTATGCTACTGGGCACAAAAGAAGCATTCATCCCCTCACTTGGCACAGTTGGCTGTGAGATTCATCAGTTGCCCCCCTACGAGTGTGCCATCTGAGAAGATGTTTAGCACAGCTGGTGATGTTGAGCCTCATCGTTCAACCTTAGACCCTGAACACATCCAACAGCTTGTTTTCATCTATCTTAACTTGCCATTACTTGGGTACAAATATGAGTTACCATCATGAAATAGAAATAGCCTGCTTTTGCTGACGTTTTTTCTCCGTAAAGTTAAGCTGCATATTTCCCCCATGCTTCTGTCCTGCAGTGTTGCACGCACCTTCATTATAATATAAATGCATTGACTTCTTGTGAACTAGATATAACTTCTCTTCTCGTTTTAATGCATGTCATTATCATGTACATTAGAAAGAGCAAGGATCCTAAACAAAAACACAGCGGTAACAGCCCAAGGTAAAGTCAAAATCCAGTGGGTGCCTGCATCTCAGGTTATGACTTCCTAACAAAGAGGCTGTGGAACTGGATGCACAGCACAGTGCACTCTCCACTCCACTTTTGCATGAAGCCAACAAAAACAACATTCCCCAAATCTTCCTGCTTTATTTAAAGACCCACATAGTCCCAACATATTGCTGACAGGGCTTGTTTGAGGGCTGCCTTTATTGTTTTCATCATTTTGCTATCCCTTTCTTGCTTACAGTTACTTATTTCACAAATGAAAAAGGTTGCCAGCTTTTATTGCTCTTTTAAAAATCCTTTCATTTTCTTTTTCACACACACACACACACACACACACACACACACAACACACACACTTTGCTTTTACTAAGCTTATGCTAGGCAGGTGCTGTGGCACTTCCACAGTGAAACACTGTCTGTGCCCCCTACTTCCCGAGAGGACAGTCATCCATGGGATACTTAATCCTTCTTTCCCTGGTTGGCCCCAAGCGACCAGGGACCCTTCGGGAACTCGGTTTGTCAGAGGAGTTTGCAGTACTGATGGTACTTTAGTGCTACAGGGCTGGCTCTTTCTTTTCATTTTAAGAAACCAAAACATTTTTTTTTATCTGTTATTTTCCCCTCCATGCTGACCACCAGGGATACCTCCCTGTAATCAGATAGGGATATGCCCTCAAAATAAATAGGGATATACCCTGCCCTGTAGTCAGGCAGGGAATAGGATATACCCTGTTCAGGCTCTATGAGCAGTCATTGACACAGCAGGGAGTTTTTTCGGTAAGGCCCATTCTCTGACATGGCACCCACCCAGCTCTGCTCCCAAACCTGGCCCATCAGGGCGGCCACACAACCAAAACATTTTGACAGCGCCATGCTGGTCTCCTGGTTGGTCGGGCATCTCAGCAAAAAGACCAGCATGGCGCTTTATAAACCATGTTCTGTGAGGCCTTGCCCTTGAGCCCTCCTTGAAAATGAAACAAAAGGATGTAACAAGAGCCATAAAAGCAGGCAGCCTTTTTTACTTGCATGAAAAATAACTGCAAGTAAGAAAGAGATAGCAAAATTATGACAGCGGCAAAAACACTCCCCTAAAGAAGTAAGGAATAGCACCTGTTGAGGTGTCCAAGCATGCTCTGATATACGGATGCCTTGGGTGCACTGCAAGGCATGAGCTGTATGCAGAGTGCCTTCAACCACCTGAGCAGTCCATATATCAGTATGCCCAGACACCTCAAATGGTGTCATTCCTCTTATAAAATAGGTCCTAAATTGAAGTCATTTAGTTCTAAGCTGTTCAGGCATGCTCAGATAACTGGACAGCCAGGTGAAACTCAATCAAACTGCTAGGATTTCATCACCCATTTTTATAATCCCTATCAGTGAAACGTTGGGGCTAATATGTGTGCTTTTAATGAAAAAATCTATCAACTTGATTATTGGAAACGCTCTGTATTTTTTGGCTTTGTGCAAATTGCAACTGCTGAGTGAGTGGCTTTTCTATGCTGCTACACCTGATGAGATCTTCTTTATCAGTATGCCACAATAAGGAGGATTTGCAAAAATAGCTTGTCTTACTTACACTGGTGTTTTACTTCTTTATTTACTGTGTCTCATACTCCTTAACTCGCGTTCAAGTAGCTTTTTTGTATGCCGCCTGACCCTGTGACTTGACTGCAGTTTGTCATTCTTATATTATTATCACGTAAAACGCTTTTTTGACACAGGCTAGCCTGGCCTGTCACACTCATCACTGTCATTGTGCACATTTTTGTGCATTATTATTAATATACACCCCAATGTTAAATACCATGAAGAAACAAAAGCAGGGTTCGGGGGCTGGACAAGGAAAAGTAAAGCAGCAATTCTGGAAGCACAAGTAGCAGCCAGAGCCCAAGGTCATGTATGAGTCATGGTAGCATTTTTATGTTGGCTTGCCGCACTTGCGCGGCAGTCAACATATTGGGAGAGTGGAGATTTGGAGGTGCGGCTGCTGCTGGGCGAATGCAGGGCATGCATCAGTAGGTGCGTCCCTCATTCCCCAATAAGCCAGCATGCTAGCGCTGACACTAACATTATGTAAAGTGGACAAAACGTATAAACAAAGTGCCGCTGCGATCAGAGACAAGCTCGTCATGCAGCGTGCTTCACTTTGTTTACAAGTTACGTCCACTTTACATAATGTGCTGTCCCCCCCCCCAGAGTGCCACGCTGGGAGCCCACCCCAGCATGGCAACTGATGCCAGCGGCCGACGGGGTGCCTAATCCCCGCCGGCTCCACTGTCCCCCCAGGCAGGGTGCCACGCTGGGAGCCCACCCCAGCGTGGCAACTGATGCCATTGCCGATGGGGGTGCCTAATCCCCGCCGGCCCACGCCCACCAGCGCTTCTTCTGCCACACTAGGAGCCCACCCCAGCGTGGCAAACGTTCCGTCACAATTTAAAAAAAAACTGTAAATTGAAAACGGTCCCACGCAGTCTCCCTGCCCCCCACAACCCGCACTCACCCACTGCGCACTCCTGCCTCACACACCCCACCCCATACTTACCTCCAGAGTCTGGTGCGATGATCTGCGGTGGACCGGGAACACGTCTGCACTCTTCAAAGCCGACCGCGAACTGAGGAAATGCCGGAAAGCTGTATAATGGGCTAGATAGGGTTTTTTCAACTTTGTTGCATATCTCAGGCATTTTTTGGAATTTTGCACCAAATTTTCAACATGGGGTTTTTGGGACCCCTTCTCATGAATGCTGTCACTGTCATGGCGTTATTCGGGTCCAAAGGGTGATTTGAAGTCACTGCGCGAAATCACCTTTCGGGACCGATTAATGAAACGACACTGCCAGTGTTCATAAGGTGGGCTCTCAAGAAGCCTATTTTGAAAATTTGTGGAAAATTCCAAAATAACTGTTTTATTTAACGCAGCATTGCGTAGTTCCTACGACGCCAAGTTCGTGGAATTTTCAGTATTTTCACCCAGATTTTCAACATTGCCATTTTACCACACCTTATGAGTAGTACAGCTGTCATTTTTCACATCTCACCCAAAATGTGTTTCCGCCCATGTAGCGCACAATGGCGCAGTCAGTGTGCGAAATCAATGTACGGGACAAATTAAGAAAATCACAGTGACACCGTTCATGAGCAGAGGTCTTAAAATGGCTATATTGAAAATTTGGTGAAAAATTCCAAAAATGACTGTTTTATGAACGGTGTTGTACAGTTCCCACGCATGCTCGTAAGTTCGCGAATTTTCAATATTTTCACTCCAGATTTTCAACATTGCCATTTTATTACACTTGTTATGAACAGTACAGCTGTCGTTTCATATATTGCCCAAAATATGCCACATGTAACGCATAATGGTGCTGTTGGTGTCGAAAGCAATGTTTGGGACAGATTATGAAAATCACAGTTACACTGTTCATGAGCAGAGGTCTTAAAATGGCTATATTGAAAATTTGGTGACAAAAGTCCATAAAATGACTGTGTTATGAGTGAGCATTGCACAGTTTCCACGCACCCTCGTAAGTTCATGACTTTGTAATATTTTCAGTCCAGATTTTCACCAGTAGCATTTTTCCACACTTCCTTATGAAAAGTACAGCTGTCATTTTTCACAACATGGCTGAAGTGTGTTTTCACACTTTCAGCGCAGAGATGCGTGGTCGCTGTGGGAAATCATTGTTCGGGACAGATAAAGAAAATCACAGTGACACTGTTCATGATCGGAGGCACCAAAATGCCTGACTTGACAATCTGCTGTAAAAAATCGCCAACCTAATTATATTACGGGTGTGCGTTGCACGGTTTCTATGTACGCTCGTGACTTCGCCAGTTTTTTAATATTTTTACTGCAGATTTGCAACATTGCCATTTTACACCTCCCATGAACAACAGTACAGCTGTCATTTTTACATCCTGTTCGAATGTTTTTGCACGTAGGTGCTAAATGCCGTAGTCGCTGTGCATAAGCAGCTTGCTAACAAACTGATATTGCCACTGTTCATGAGGTGGGTCACAAAAAACCATGTTGAAAATTTGGAGTGAAAATACCAATGAATGCCTGAGGTATTAGGGTTTCCAACCATAACGCCCAACCCTGTAGAGAATGACAGGCATTAGGGGTGTGACTTGGGATTCTTGCCTGTAATGCTCATACCATTCCACGCCCTGCAGCCAGTGAGAGGCATCGAGGTATGCCTTGGACTCTTTGGCCCCAAAGTTCACCCCATTCTCCTATATCGCACCCATCTCACCGTATTTCCTAATGGAAATGAGGCGCATACAGGGCCAAAGACCCGGCGGAATACCGTGACACTTGGTCAAAGTCTGCAGGGTGGGTGTGTGAAATGGCGTGGCCGTTATGCCTGACGACCCAAAGGCACACCCCAATGCCTGTCACTCTCTGCAGGGTGGTGGTGGGGCTGGCTTCAGTTCAGTACTTCACTGCCATTCCTATTACGCTGCTCTGTAACTTCTACACTACCACTGCCAATGCCAGCAAGCCAACATTCGACATTGACAAATGCTTGTTCAGAAGTGGGGTAGCTTGAGTCCTGCTGTTAACACTTATGATTTCGATTGCATTTGATTGATACTGTGAGTCCAACCCACCACCACTGATGTGATCGATGATGAGATGAGTGTTACTAGAGCACCACTACTGCACTGCTTCTATCCTACAGATGCCCAGACAGGACCCAATGATGAGCTTTGAATACCACATTGTGTCCTACCACCAAAGGTAAGTATGATTTGTGGGGATTTTTTTTTTTTTTTGAGGGGGTTGAGACTGCCATTGGGTCCTAACAGCAAAGATAAGTATTCAAGGGGTTTGTTCACTGGGAGAGAGTGGAGCTACAGGTGGTAAAAGGTTTAGTTTAACTGTGCAGCCTGAATGTCAGCCTCTTAAATATGTTTGTTCTTCTGTCTCTTATTCTTACAGGTACAGATCACATTGGTGATGGCGGATCCTGTTGCTGTGTAATTGCATCCCGGATCAGAACTGACATGGTACATAGCCCCAACATCATGGAGAAGGCAAACAGTAACACTGCAGCATACTGAAACAGAACCAAATACAAACATCCCAGATCAGAACTGACATGGTACATAATGCAAAGTCATGGAGAAGGTAAACAGTAGCACTGCAGCATACCGAAACAGAACCAAATACAAATATCCTGGATCAGAACTCGCGTGGTACATAGCCCCAACATCATGGAGAAGGCAAACAGTAACACTGCAGCATACTGAAGCAGAACCAAATACAAACATCCCAGAACAGAACTTACGTGGTACATAGCGCAACATCATGGAGAAGACAAACAGTAATACTGCAGCATATAGAAACAGAACCAAATACAAACATCCCGGATCAGAACCAACGTGGTTGACTTCTGATGATGTCAGCGCCCTGATGGCAGCTTAGCCATGGAGCTCTCCTCACCCCCTGACATAAAATCGAAAAAACATCTGCTGCCTGGAAATGAACTCTCTTGCCAAAAGCACCAGATTGAAGGCACTACCTCTAAAAAGCCTGAATACGCCAACACAAAAACTCAGGAGCTCATAGCTCAAGAAAAATTTTAATCTCCCACATAGCCTGGAGATGGAGAAGGCAGCATAATGGATTCCCTGCCTGATGAGGAGCAACAATCAGACATCATCCACACCATCCTTCAGACGGCTAAAACGGTCATGAAGATTGATTAATCACTAACAGAGCTTCGATCTGACATCAATAAGATTGAACACAAAATAGAGCAGCTGGAAGTCTGCTTAACGCAAGTAACAGAACAAATGGACCGACAGGACCGACTCCTGCTATATCTCCTAGCCAGAGACAGAGAGCTGACCCATCGGCTAGATGATCTTGAGGGGGGAAGTCGGAGACAAAATATCAGTGTTTACAGAGTCCCCGAAGGAGCTAAGGATAAACACAAAGATGTTACAATGTTCTTGCAGGAATTACTGAAGAGCCTGCTCCCTATACTGGAGGGACTGGACATTTCCATGGACTGGGCCCATAGATCACTCAGCCCAAAGTCGAGAGACCCTGGTCCTAGGCCACGCTCAATGATTGCCAGGCAGTCATCCTATAGGGCTAAAAAAGAGATCCTACGTGTGGCATGCCAACAAGCTGCTCTACGATATGAAGGCCACAAGATCTCCCTGGATAACGACCACATGACTGTGGTGCAAGAAAACAGAAAAACACTTTGGCTTATCGTCAAGCAGCTGAGAGCAAAAAACATCACAGCACAGATCCTGTTCCCTGCCCGACTGAAGATACTCACGGACCACGGTACAAAGAGGTTGTCAGATCACCTAGCAGCTGTTCACTTTCTGGAGGGCCTGAGCATTTCTACTCATCCCCTGGTAAAAGAGAGACTTGAGAAGGACCTGATTGCATCCACATGGTCCATGGAGCAGAAGAGCACACCTCGTCCATGATTCACCCAGAAAAACCCACACACAAACCTGCATTCTGATGTAGCCACGATGTTGCATGCCTATAAGAAAGCAGCCCACTTAAACGACAGTTCAGAGGACCTCTCCACTTCAAGACCCAGAAGGCAAGCAGAAAATCCGACCTGAACGACTGTCTTTCCACCAACTGCTCAAATGCTCCCCCCACCTGATCCCCTGTACACCCGTCATCCCCGCTCCCGACTCCACGAATATACGGAGTTCAATTCAGCCCCTTAGGTCTTATGGCCCATCGCCGTCACTCCGCCTTGTTTCTCCACAGACTGGGAGAAGAAATCAAAAACTGTAAGTATGCATCTCAACTTAATTAACATCTCTCGGTGAAAGGAGAAAACTTTATACCGGCCTGTACAATCCAGCACCAGGGACTGTGTTGATCTGCCAGTCGGAGAGCAAGCAGGGGATCGGTCTGGGCAGTCAACTTGTCCAGGTGTTCAGTGAGGGATACGGCAAAAGGCCCCAGGCAACTCCTCCGATGAAAAGACCTGGCACATTTAGATTGCCTTTGATGACTAAGGATGTTTAGGGGGCTCTCCAATGGGGACAATAAAATTGGAGGTTTTTGGACGTTCCCCTCCCTTTCGCCATATAGAGCAGACTGTTAAGGTGTTTATTTATGTAGTAGTTTGGCTATGGTACAGTTAAAACATGTACTTAAATGTTTCATTTTCTTCTCTTAAAAAAGGGAGCAGGAGCCCCCCTTGTGTTACTAGAGGAACAAGAATGAAAAGCCATGTTAATGGAGATTTCCGGGGGTGGAGGCCCCTGGTGGGGGGATGTCCCAGGATTATCTGGGTCTTCTCATTCCCCCGTCCATGCAGGTATCGCTTTCATGTGGTGGGAGCCACATTTCTCCCCTGATAGCCACTTGCTGGTGGCAAACCCCAGAATCCCTAGCTGGAGAGCGTTTGAGACTGCACCTCGCTAGTAGAGTCACACAAGCTTATTTCACCCTCCTTAGTAAGGCTGCTCGAACTCTGAGGCACCTGCAATCTTTAATCAATAATCTCCTGTGTAAGCATAAAGGAGGGCACTCCTAGGCTAAGTGGGCTACTCTAACCAACCCTTAATGAAGCACGTACTCTCTGGGCAGCAATCACGCTTCTCCACTATATAGGGTCGGGGGGGTCAAGTGGTGGCTGCCTTAACCTTGGAATGTCGCTGATGTCGGGTAGCATGGATACTTCAGGGACACATCCCGGAGGCAACTTGTACTGGTCTATGCTCTTGATAAGCATGACCAACCTCATCGCCATTGCGATGACCCCCAGGCTGTGCACTTCACCACAGTTCGACCCAGGAAGCTGAGCCCCCAACCCATTCACAACGGGTTTAAGCTGCGTCCTGCACAGTTTGATGAAAGTTGTCATTGCCCACGTGACTTTGATCTGCCTTAATCAAAAGCAGATCCAACTGACTTTTTCCCAGTTAGCCCCACTTAGGCCTTGTTATTTGCATTTTTGTTATTTAATAATATACAGTTCTTGTTGAAAGTTAATGTTGTATTGGGGTACATTGACAGAGGGACAGGAAATATTTGGGAAAAGCTGTATGTGAGTAGTGGACAGGAATTTCAGTCAGAAGCTACAATTCTACAGAGTCACAATGGTTACCCAGAATACTAAAGTACTATCATTTAATATAAATGGCGTCATCAATCCCATTAAAAGGAAGCAAATACAAAGGCTTCTGATAACGCAACGATGCGAGGTTAATTTCCTGCAGGAAACTCACTTATCCCCACTTGAGGCCCAAAAGCTAAAGTCCAAGGGTTTCCCACAGTTTTCCACACATCCCTTACTTCTGGCAGAAAAAGAAGGCTGGTGATTCTACTGTCAGCCTCCCTTTCATTTGAACAGGAAGAAATTATTGAAGACCTGGGTGCTAGGTACATAATAGTAATACTGTCACAAGATGATGACGGCTACTTGCAGTGAAGGAGAAAATATGTCCCAATCGCTAGGGCACATTTAAAACAATAATGCTTTTATTGCTAAAAAATGTAGTAGCACCCCATATAGCATCTGCGTCAACGTTTCAAGTAATCCAACTCTTTCTCAAGACAATAGCACCCTCTGGTGATGGAATTATATAGTGCAGGTACCATATTTCATTTAAAAGAAAGAACACCACTTCCCCATCTTATTTAATTATATAATCACCATATAAAAATATTTATACATTGTGAGTACTAAAGTACAATACAGGATCAATGAAGTCCCTAAACATGTGTTATACATATCATACAATACTTGCTTATAACTCATATTTGTGATTGCATCCAAGAATCTCACTCAAATATCACTGGATGCAAAAACAAAGTACCACAACAAATATCTTAAATACATCATATACATTAAAAATAAATATTATAATGCTTGCCAAAGCATCACTAATTAAATCTACACTAACGTAACTAGATAATCATTAAAGTGCTGGACCTCCTATATATATACAAATCCCATTACAATACACTTTTACAGTACCAATTTCTTTTTTTTTTCCATTCAAAGTTTATTAAAATTTTCAACATGCAGAAGACAACACATCACAAATGATACAGAACAAATACAACTATAAACTAAATATAACATGTGTCTTCTCCCCCTTCCCCCCCCCTGGCATAAAGCAAAGCCGAAATAGAAAATATGGGTGTAGCTTCTCCCCTTCCTCCCCAACCTCCCTCCCCACTCTTCCAGATTTGCATGGATAAAACGTAGCCTTGACAGTATAGCTTCCAAAGTATGATCTTAGTTTAGGCAGATTGAAGAGAATAAAGTGTTTGCAAAGGGGCCCAGATTCGATTAAATCTGTTCATGTTGTTCTGAAGACTTGCAATCATTTTCTCAGATCTGAAATTAGCTAGGAGTTCCCTCAACCATTCAGTATATGATATCTCCTCACTATCTTTCCAGTGTCTAAGTATTAATTTTTTAACTGACATTGATATTAAAGCCATGTGGTACTTGCAAGTAATTACTGGGATTTCAGAAAAGTCTCCTAGGAGGCAAATTTTAGCTGAGAGCAGGTCATTAAGACCCAAAAGGGGGTTCGCTCTTTGTTTAATATGTGACCATAAAGAGGTTATCTTGGGGCAAAGCCAGAAAATGTGCAATAAGTTACCCTTGTCCTGGGCGCATCTTGTACAAATATAAGAAGAGGCAATCCCAAATTTAGCCAATTTTTGAGGTGTGTAATATAAATTGTGTAATATCTGGAATTGCATAAGATGGAGCCTGTCTTGTGTGATAAATTTGTGTCACCCTTGCCAGAGAGTGGACCAATTAATAGATATCTCAGGAAGGAGAGAGGCCCAATAAGCGGAAGGCCCAAAATACTCTGGATAAATCCATTCGTATAGGGCATTAAATATCTTAGAAACAGCATGGGGGAGACCAGCCAGCTGGACCAATTCTGATCGAAAAGCTGGACTCCGGGACGGAGGGGGAGCTACCCTACGGCTTTCACTAGCAAATGACGTAGTTGGAAAATTTTTAAAATATTAGAAGTTGGGATACCCATCTTAGCAAAGATATCCGGAGATGAGAGCCATGTCTTTCTTGTTTCATTCCAAAAATGTAAGAGACTACGCTCCTTTGCCTGTGGAAGCCATAAAGAAGAAAGGACCCTCCCATATACTTTGATATTAGGATTGCCTAGTAAAGGTGTTCCAAATCTATGCAATGATTGTATTTTATAAAACTGCAAAATTGGGAATGTACTCAGACAGAAAGTACTATTGGTGTCGAATGAAGTTGTACTGGAAGGCATTTTAGTTTCGTGTGTAAAAGTGCTAAAGGGGAAATACTATAATGTTGAATTTGAGTTAATTCCATTTTGAGCCAGAGGGGTCTATAAGAAGAGGGATGTTCTGGGTCCTCTTGTATAAGCCACTTAAGGTATTTACTAATGGCTAGCCCAGTAGTAAAGACCGATGGGTGGAAAACGAAGGCCTCCCTCTGATTTTGGGAGCAGCTAATTTATGAAAAGCAAGACGAGGTCGCTTCGCCCAGATAAAGTTAATAATAATGCTATGCACTTTCTTGAACCATGACAAAGGCAGCCATAAATTCAAGAGACTGAGTGGGTTAAAAAGACGGGGAAAAATATTAATCTTAATAAGGTTAATTTTGCCCCATAAAGAAAATGGGAGGAGGGACCACCTTTTTAAATCCTGCGTGATAGTGAGTAATAAAGAATCTAAATTTTTCTTTTGAAAAAGAGTTGCATTTCTCAAGAGAACAATACCTAGATATCTCAAAGATTATTTTTCCCAGGATAATCCCAAAGCTGTAATTTCGTGTTTTAGTACGCTCTGATTGAGGGGAAATACCGAGGTCTTATCAACATTCAATTTATAATTGGAAAAGGAACTGTATTCCTTAATAATAATTTCCAACACAGATGGAATGGATAAGGCAGGATGGGATAATTGGAGTAGTAAATTATCAGCATATGCTGAGACTTTAACTTCATGATCTTGCATAATGATACCTTGAATCCTAGGGCAAGCGACCAATCTACGGATAAGGGGCTCCAAGTATAAATTAAAAAGCAAAGGAGATAAAGGACAACCTTGCTTAGTACCAGAATATAAAGAAAATAGATCTAAAAGGAGTCCATTACTTAATACCCAGGCTGTAGGAGACTTATAAATTGCCTGAATCCATTTTTGAAACTCTAAAGGAAAACCAAAGGCGTGTAAAGTACGGAAAAGAAAATTCCAGTCAACTCTATCGAATGCCTTCTCATCATCCAGGGAATTTTGCATCCCTGGACACTAAGAAGACATGGGCCAGAGTATGTAGATGGTCACTTGATGACCTACCCCTCATAAAACCAACCTGCTCTGACCCTATAAAATCCGGAAGAATTGTATTAATGTGGTTGGCTAGCAATTTACTCAGAATTTTAATGTCTTGGTTTAACAAACAGATAGGCCTATAACTTGTTACGAGTTCGGGAGCTTTACTGGGTTTAGGCAATAGGATAATCAAAGCTTCAAATAATGTTTTGTCTCTGCTATTGCCAGAATACAGTACCAATTTCTAAATAGGACTATAAACAAGAGAGAACTAATCTCTATTGTTAACCAATTACCAAATAATGCTAAATATTGAGGAACACACTGGTGCAACTTAATACTTCAGCTCTTCTATAGGGGACATAAGCACCCTTGATGAGCTTTGGATACAAAAACCAAAAACATACTGATGAGAGTAAATTCTGTTCATATATATATATATCTAGAAAAAAGGAACATGGGCTAATTGAAAGTGTCCATTCAATCCTGGACTTTCTCCTGCTTTCAGCTTAAATTGCCAAAATGTCTCTTGGCTTATAAGTGCATTATCACAATTACCTCCACGTAGCCCCATACTGACACACTCAATACCATTAAATTTAACTGCATGATGAGCAGCATATCTCTGAATATGTCCTGCGAGAGCATTTTCCCTAGTACCAGTTCTGATGTGTCTCAAATGTTCCACAATTCGATGTCTCAGCTTCCTTTTGGTTTTACCAACATAATAATAGAGTGTGCATATAGTGCCTATCCACAAGGGGGGATCAAGGGAGGTGACAGGGAACTACAGGCCCATCAGCCTGACATTGGTGGTGGGCAAGGTGATGGAGGGCATTGTCAAGGAGAGGCTAGGGGGGACCTGGAAAAGTCAGGGTACCTGGACGATAGACAGCATGGATTTGGCCCGGGGAAATCATGTCAGACAAACCTTGTGGAGTTCTATGACTGGGTGATGAGTGCCTTGGACCTCGGTAGACCGGTGGACGTCCTCATTCTTGACATCAGCAAGGCGTTTGACTCTGTTCCTCATGGGGGCCTGTTGGATAAACTGGGAGAAATGGGGGTTGGGAACCAGATGATCAGATGGATAGGCAATTGGCTCCAGAGGGTTGTGGTTGGAGGGATAGTCTCATCCCCAAGGAGGGTCATTAGTGGTGTCCCACAGGGATCGGTCACTGGGCCCCTCCTGTTCAATGTCTACGTCTCTGACATAAGGATGGGTATCAGGAGTGAGATGAGTCTCTTTGTGGATGACTCAAAACTGGGGGCGGTGGTGGATGGGGAGGAGGGGAGAGTGGCCCTACAGGGGGACCTGGAGGCTCTGGAAAGGTGGTCTAGAAAGTGGAAGCTGAGGTTCAATGCAGGGAAATGCAAGGTACTGCACCTGAGAGCCAGAAACCCGGGCTGAGTGTACATCCTGTGGGGGAAATGTTACAAGTCTTGATGGCTGAGAGGGACCTGGGAGTGGTGGTGGATATCAAGATGAACAACTCAGAGACTTGTAGGAGGGCAGTGGCCAAGGCCAACAGAATGCTGGGATGCATCGCTAGGGGGATCACCTCCTGAAGGAGGGAAGTGATACTCCCTCTGTATAACTGCTTGGTGAGGCCGCATCTTGAGTACTGCATGCAGTTTTGAAGGCCACACTTAAAGAGGGACATTGAACTCCTGGAGAGGGTCCAGAGGAGGGCAACCAAAATGATTTGGGGCTTGGGGACAGAACCTATGGGGAGAGGCTCAAAGAGCTAAATATGTACACATTAGAAGAGAGGAGGGACCGGGAGGACATGATAAAGGTCTTCAGGTACATGAAGGGGGTAAATAGAGGAGGAGCAGTCAGGGTGCTTCGAAGGAAGGAGTGGGGCAACTAGAGGGCATGGGTGGAAGATGGAGGGGGGAGATTCAGGGGAGAAAGGAGGAGATGCTACTTCACTGAGAGGGTGGTGGAGCCATGGAATTTGCTGCCCAGGGGGCTGGTGGAGGCAGAGACAATGGAGGGGTTCAAGAGGGGGTGGGACAGGTACAGGGGAAGGGTTCTGGAAGCAAAATCCAGTACAGTGAGAATATCCGGGACTGGGAAGGGAGAAGCGAGAGGGGCAGCAAGGTCAGCACCCAGGGTGGGAGCTGACCAAACGAGCAGACACGAAAGACTGTTAGGCCTATTCTGCTGGCATTTTAGTATGTTAGTATGTAATAACAGTTACATGTACATTTGGCCAAATATACCACAGACTCAGTGTTACATGTTATAAAATTCCTTATCTTATATGTCCTGTTCATTGTAACACAAAATTAATCTCCCACTTGAAGATATTGGCACATGGAACAATTTCCACATCTGAAATTACCACTAGGTTTTCTGGCCTTTTCTTGTTTTCGATCCACATCCAGGGCACTATGCACTAGTTTGTCCCTTAAGTTGCTTCCTCTTCTGTATGTTATAATAGGTCCCTGGTTCACAATAGTTTTAAGAGCTGGTTCAACCATCAAGATATGCATATTTTTCTTTATGATATTCACAATATTCTGGCTCTGGGAAGTAAATGTGAGAACAAAATGAGGACCCCTTCTAGACCTCTCCTTTAAGTTATCAATTTTTTCTTTAGGCATTAATAGATCATTTCTATTCATAAGATCCACAGATTTTTTAGATTTTTCAAGGGTCCTTATATCATACCCTCCATTTCTGAACCTATCCGTCATGATATTACTGGCTTCTTGATACCCCTCAACTGTGCTGCAATTCCTTCTTAATCTAATGTATTGTCCCTTACGTGCATTCTTCACAATGTGTCTAGGGTGGCAACTATCATAACGTAGAATGGAATTCCGATCTGTATTTTTCCTATATACCTTAGTTACCACATCTCCATTGTTCTTCTTAGTTATAAGCAAATCTAAAAAAGAAATTTCTGCTTTGCTTGCATTTACTGTAAATTTTAAGTTAGTATTTGTACCCTCCAGATATCTAACAAAGTTTCCCAGCTGTTCCAAATCACTCTGCCATATAATAAAAATATTGTCAATGAAATGCTTATATATGTCCAAGCACCCATAATATGGATTCACATCAGGATCATATATATATTTTCTCTCCCACTCAGCCAGGTAAATAACAGCATAATTTGGGGCCATAGAGGCACCCATTGCCGTTCCACTAATTTGATGGTACACAGTGTCTACAAACAAAAATACATTTTTCTTTAATACATGCTCAGTCAGGGTTATCAAGAATTCTATAAACTTTCCCTCATATCCAGTTTCCCTATATAGAGCCTCTCTCAAGGCTTCTAAACTCTCCTGGTGGGATATATTGGTATAAAGGGGAGGTTCTGATAATGGGAAACTTCAACATGCCAGATACAGATTGGTCAATACCAGCAGGAACATCTGTCAGGACTAGACACATGGTGGATTCCCTGCAGGGGGAGGGCCTCAAACCACTGGTACAACAACCCACAAGAGACAGGGCTATCCTAGCTCTAGTACTGACTAACAGGGAAAGGATCACAGATCTCCAGGTAGAAGGTCACCTGGGGGCCAGTGACCATCACATTGTATGGTTCAATTTGGCCACTACAACTAAATCATCCCATTCCAAGGCAAACATATGGGACTTCAGAGGAGCTGACTTTGATAAGATGGTCATCAGAGTTAAGCTAGCCATGGAAAAGAAATACAGGTAGGTACAGGGCAAGTGTGGAAACATTAAGGATACAATACTTGAAGCAACATCCCATTGTGTTAGAGAGAAAAGGAAGTGCAAAAGAAGAAGGAAACCACTTTGGTTCTCAAAAACAGTAGCAGAAAAGGTCAGAGCCAAAAGGCTGGCCTTCAGGAAATATAAGAGAACACAGCGGGATGAGGATAGGGAGGCATACCAAACTTCCCTAAGGGAAGCAGGGAAGGCAGTAAGGCAGGCAAAGTCCCAAACCAAGGAAACACTAGCACAAACAGTAAAAGAAGGTGACAAGATTTTCTATAGATACATTAGTGAAAGGAGAAAGTCCAGAAGGGGTATTGCTAAGATCAAAGGAGATAAGGGGGGCGTGTGAGGAGGAGGAGGACCATGTAAGAGCATCTATCCTAAATAGAGACTTCTGTTCAGTATTTACTGAAGAGAAGGGAGGGCAGGGCCCACAGCGCAGCACCATGGACACAGAGGGGATGGAGGTGAGCACTATTCACTTCACAAAAGACAGGGTCCTACAAGAGCTCGATAAGCTCAGGGTGGACAAAACATTGGGACCTGATGGCATACATCCCAGGGTACTAAAGGAGCTAAGGGTGGAACTAGCAGAGTCATTATCAGAACTGTTTAGTGAGTCTCTGAGCACAGGGGAGGTCCCAGAAGACTGGAGAAGGGCTCATGTGATCCTGCTCCACAAGAGTGGTAGCAGGGAGGAGGCAGGGAACTACAGACCAGTCAGTCTTATCTCAGTAGTGGGCAAGATTATGGAGGCACTCCTTAAGGAAAGGATAGTGCAACCCTGGAATCCATAGGCTATTGCGATCCAAGACAGCATGGGTTTACAAAGGAAGGTCCTGTCAAACTAATCTCATAGATTTCTTTGACTGGGTAACCAGAGTGGTGGACCAAGGGGGAGCAGTTGATATCGCCTACCTTGACTTCAGCAAAGCTTTCGATACTGTTCCACATAGAATATTGATTAATAAGCTGGGTAGGCTCAGGGTGGGTCAGAAGTTGGTCAACTGGGTGGCAAACTGGTTGGCGGGCAGAAAACAGAGAGTGGTGGTAAATGGTATACAGTCAGAAGAGATGCAAGTCTCAAGTGGGGTACCTCAGGGATCAGTCCTGGGGCCAGTCCTCTTCAATATCTTCATCAGTGACATTGCAGATGGACTGGAGGGTAAGGTTTGCCTGTTTGCAGATGACACCAAGATCTGCAACAGAGTAGATGATCCAGATGGGGTGGGCAGAATGAGAAGAGATCTGGATAAACTAGCAAAATGGTCTGAAAAGTGGCAACTGGGGTTTAATGCAAAGAAGTGCAAGATCATGCACATAGGGAAGAGAAACCCTAAAGCCACCTATACGATGGGAGGGGAGTTGCTGGCAGTCACAAGGGAAGAAAGAGACTTGGACATCATTATCACCGATGACCTGAAATCATCCAAGCAGACCACTAAAGCAGTAGGTAAGACTAGAGGGATGTTAGGGTGTATTAGTAGGGATATCACAAGTCAGAAGAGGGAGGCAATAATCCCTCTTTACAAGACACTGGTTAGGCCCCATCTGGAGTACTGTGTGCAGTACTGGAAGCCAGACCTTCACAAGGACATTAACCAAATTGAGGCAGTCCAGAGAAGGGCAACCAAAATGGTGTAGGGACTGCATCAGAAAACATATGAAGACAGATTAATGGAGCTCAATATGTATACCCTAGAGCAAAGGAGAGAGGTGATATGATCGAAACATTCAAACACCTTAAGGGCATTAACAAGGTGAAAGAGTCTAACATGTTTCAATATAAGAAAAATAGCAGGACAAGAAGACACAGCATGAGATTAGAGGGGGGCCGATTAAGGGGTAATGTGAGGAAGTTCTTTTTCACAGAAAGGGTGGTGGATGCATGAAATGGCCTACCTCAGGAAGTAGTGGATATGAATACAGTGCAGGGCTTCAAATAGGCATGGGATAGGCATGAGGGAGCAATACAGATGGGCATGACTAGATAGGCCATTGACAGAGCAAAGGCCATTGGCACATTTATAAGGTAGAAAAAGAAATGGGCAGACTGGATGGGCCTTGCAATCCTTATCTGCCATCAACTTCTATGTTTCTATGTTAAAGGGAAGTTTTAAAGTTACCAAATATTATCCTGGTTCCATTTCTATGTCTGACAGAGTCTGTAAAATATGCATGGTATCCCTTGACTTCATGGCTACACCTTTAACATGTTCATCCACATATTGAGCCAGAGGCTCTGTAATAGAGCCGTTGTGGACACTATAGGCCAGAAAGGTGTAGTGCTGTGCCATTTAATGCACCACAACAGATGGCAGGATTAAGCAATTTGATTTTCAATAACAATCAGGAAAATCCTTTTTTGGAAAGTTTAACTTCTGGGCCAGAAAACTGTGATGTGACTGAGGTTTTGGGTAGTTTGAAAGAGTCGCTGAATATTAAACAGGCCTATGTAGCTCTTGAAAGAATTTCTTTAAAAGTATGGTGCATTTATTGGTAGCGTTTGACCATGGAAGTGTATCAAAAAGTGAACAGAATCCTGAGAGGGCTTAGATGGACTATGCAGCCAAGATTTGGCATTGAAAAAGTGAATTTTTTAAGAAAGTGGCAAACGCATCTTTTAAATTCTTCAGCAGGCCTCATTCAGATTATACAAAATCACACATGCCCACACAATGCAAAGCATGATGGGCTGCATATGCAAATCACCACAGAATGTTATGCTGGTCCAAATTTAAGCAGAATTGCATGGTGCCGAAAGGCCTCTCACACAGTTTGCAAAGGGTGCTAACAGATGACATAGACACGTGTTTCGTCCTACCAGGACTCATCAGTATGCCTCATCTGTTTGACACCCCAGTGGAATGGACCAGCTACCCCAAGACAGTGTGTTTTGGATATGTTGTGGTGAACCCATTAAAATAAAAAACTATTTAAAAGACAAAGAACCTCTGCGCGCAAACACTGAGGCAAGCGTTACCCCAAAGGGCATTTGGCTGGGAAGCCAAGTTTCAAGAAAATACAAAATCACACATGCCCACACAATGCAAAGCATGATGGGCTGCATATGCAAATCACCACAGAATGTTATGCTGGTCCAACTTTAAGCAGAATTGCATGGTGCCAATAGGCCTCTCACACAGTTTGCAAAGGGTGCTAACAGATGACATAGACACGTGTTTCGTCCTACCAGGACTCATCAGTATGCCTCGTCTGTTTGACACCCCAGTGGAATGGCCCAGCTACCCTAAGACAGTGTGTCTTGATATGTTGTGGGAAACCCATTAAAATAAAAAATATTTAAAGAGGTTCTTCAGGTGAACACTGAGGCAGGAAGAGGCATTTGGCTTCCCAGCCAAATGCCCTTTGGGGTAACCCTTGCCTCAGTGTTTGCGCACAGAGGTTCTTTGTCATTCAGATTATTCTTGATGATGGAATAGAAACAGAACTAGAGGTGTTGGATATTTATAAAAATGTGAGGAAGTTTTTTTTCAAATTTCAACAACATTCTGAATTTGAGATGTATTTCACCAGGTTAAAAGGGACCATTCAAAAAGCAGATGCACCCATTAAACGTACAAAAATGTATAAGTCTGAGAGAGATTGGAGAGATTATTTAAATGGCCATATATTTGAATGGGGGAAAATGTGGAAAATAATGTATGCCCTATTCTAAAGAAATCTGATGTTGTTCCTGATACATATACTAGTGCATCAGGCTCTGAATCAGAGAAAGAAGATGATTTGGTCACAAAAACTGTGACTACACTAACAAACACTAATAGAGACACTGGTGTTTTTTTAGTACAGTCCCAATTACAAGGGAAGGATTTAGGGATACTGAAGCCATAGAACCCACTTCCGCAGGCACAGAATGTACAGGATGCTGTAATGACCCCCCAGGAAGAGCAATGCAGAGACACAGGTGGAGCAGGAGGTGGTAACAACGAGGGAATCAGAGAACACCTTACATTTGCCAATTTTTCCAAGCAGGGGTCTGCGCAGGAGCCCCAGGCTATTAAGGTACACAGACAAAGTACCAGGAGCGGCACACTGGGAAAGGGATGGGGACAGCATAAGAAGAAGGGGCAAGAATGGATATCCCCCAGTAGTGAACAACAAGGGGAGGGGGCATACACAATATCCCAGGAGGAACAACTATCACCAAAGAGGCAGATACAGGAGTTAGAAACTGTTTTGGAGCAAGTGCCAGAAAACCTGGTGATTAATTTATCAAAATATGAGTTGACCGATGTGGAATTACAAGTACTGAATGAAGGACTAGCTTTTGTACCTACCAGTTTTGCTAATGATTTTGATACAGTTGTAGATTTGCACAGATATGTGAGAAAATTAAATCTAAGGATCCTACATGGGAAAGAAGATGAGGAAGAAGTGAGAGAGAAAACAGAAATAGCAATGACCAGCAGGAGTGAGACACAGGAACAAGGGAAGTGGAAGAAGAAGTCCACGTATATTCCGCCCATGAATCCCAGTGTGGGGGTATTTGTCAAAATATGTGAAAAAGAGATTTGTAGTTATTTGGAGATGACCATGAAAGGGGAAAGACAGAATGTAACCAGTGAAGAGAGGAGAGCCATCAAAAGCCTGCAGGATAACGTTCCATCACCATCAAATCCACTGATAAAGGAGTCTCTGTAGTGGTGATGGATAAAGTTATGTATTGTAGTGCTATGAATGATATGTTATTGGATAGATATGCTTATCTGGCACTTAGTTCGAATCCCATACTGTTATATAGAAAGGAATTAGATGTGACATTGCATGAAGCAGTAATTGATGAATGTATAGATTTAAAAACTTCTGAATGTCTCATGGTAAAACATCCTAGAATAGCAGTAATTTATGGTCTCCCTAAGATATACAAGAGTTTAGAAAATCCACCGATGAGACCTAAAGTGTCTAGCCACGGCTCAATAACAGAGCCTTTGGCTCAATACGAGGATAAACACATTAAAGGTGTAGCCAGGAAGTCAAGTGCATATCTTAGGGATACCATGCATATTTTACAGATTCTGTCAGACATAGAAATGGAACCAGAATAGTATTTGGTAACTTTAGACATAACTTCCCTTTATACCAATATACCCCACTAGGAGGGGTTAGAAGCTTTGAGAGAGGCTCTATATAGGGAAACCGGGTATGAGGGAAAGTTTATAGAATTCTTGATAACCCTGACTGAGCACGTATTAAAGAAAAATGTATTTTTGTTTGCAGACACTGTGTACCATCAAATTAGTGGAACGGCAATGGGTGCCGCTATGGCCCCAAATTATGCTGTTATTTACCTGGCTGAGTGGGAGAGAAAATATATATATGATCCTGATGTGAATCCATATTATGGGTGCTTGGACATATATAAGCGTTTCATTAACAATATTTTTATTATATGGCAGAGTGATTTGGAACAGCTGGGAAACTTTGTTAGATATCTGGAAGGTACAAATACTAACTTAAAATTTACGGTAAATGCAAGCAAAACAGAAATTTCTTTTTTAGATTTGCTTATAACTAAGAAGAACAATGGAGATGTGGTAACTAAGGTATATAGGAAAAATACAGATTTGAATTCCATTCTACGTTATGATAGTTGCCACCCTAGACACATTGTGAAGAATGTACGTAAGGGACAATACATTAGATTAAGAAGGAATTGCAGCACAGTTGAGGGGTATCAAGAAGCCAGTACTATCATGACGGATAGATTCAGAAATAGAGGGTATGATATAAGGACGCTTGAAAAATCTAAAAAATCTGTGGATCTTATGAATAGAAATGATCTATTAATGCCTAAAGAAAAAATTGATAACTTAGAGGAGAGGTCTAGAAGGGGTCCTCATTTTGTTCTCACATTTACTTCCCAGAGTCAGAATATTGTGAATATCATAAAGAAAAATATGCATATCTTGATGATTGAACCAGCTCTCAAAACTATTGTGAACCAGGGACCTATTATAACATACAGAAGAGGAAGCAACTTAAGGGACAAACGGGTGCATAGTGCCCTGGATGTGGATCGAAAACAAGAAAAGGCCAGAAGACCTAGTGGCAATTTCAGATGTGGAAATTGCTCTGTGTGCCAATATCTTCAGGTGGGAGATGAATTTTGAGTTATGATGAACAGGACATATAAGATAAAGGATTTTATAACATGTAACACTGAGTCTATGGTATATTTGGCCAAATGTACATGTAGCTGTTATTATGTTGGTAAAACCAAAAGGAAGCTGAGACATCGAATTGTGGAACATTTGAGACACATCAGAACTGGTACTAGGGAAAATGCTCTTGCAAGACATATTCAGAGATATGGTGCTGGCCATGCATTTAAATTGAGTGGTACTGAGGGTGTCAGTATGGGGCTACGTGGAGGTGATTGTGATAATGCACTTTTAAGCTGGGAGACATTTAGGCAATTTAAGCTGAAAGCAGGAGAAAGTACAGGATTAAAAGGACACTTTCAATTAGCCCCTGTTCTTTTTTTCTAGATATATACAGTATAGGAACATAATTTACTCTCATCAGTATGTTTTTTGTTTTTGGTTTTGTATCCAGAGTTCATCAAGGGTGCTTATGTCCCCTATAGAAGAGCTGAAGTACTAAGTTGCACCAGCGTGTTCCTCAATATTTAGCATTATTTGGTAATTTGTTAACAATAGAGATTAGTTCTGTCTTGTGTATAGTCCTATTAAGAAATTGGTACTGTAAAAGTGTATTGTAATGGGATTTGTGTATATATATATATATATATATATATATATATATATATATATATATATAGGAGGTCCAGCACTTTAATGATTATCTAGTTAAGTTAGTGTAGGTTTAATTAGTGATGCTTTGGTGAGCATTATAATATTTATTTTTAATGTATATGATGTATTTAAGATATTTGTTGTAGTACTTTGTTTTTGCATCCAGTGATATTTGAATGAGATTATTCGATGCAATCATAAATATGAGTTATAAGCAAGTATTGTATGATATGTATAACACATGTTTAAGGACTTTATTGATCCTGTATTGCACTTTAGTACTCACAATGTATAAATATTTTTATAGGGTGATTATATAATTAAATAAGGTAGGGAAGTGGTGTTCTTCCTTTTAAATGAAATATGGTACCTGCACTATATAATTCCATCACCGAGGGTGCTATTGTCTTGAGAAAGAGTTGGATTACTTGAAACATTGACACAGGTGCTATGTGGGGTGCCACCACATTTTTTAGCAATAAAAGCATTATTGTTTTAAACGTGCCCTAGCGATTGGGACATTTTTTTCTCCTTCACTGCAAGTAGCCGTCATCATCTTGTGACAGTATTCAGTTTCGTTTGTTTGTCGGCACAGCAGGATGCTCTGAGGCCACACTTTTCTTGTGTTTGTACATAACAGTAATAGGCAGAGTACAGGACACCCAAGTCACTTTAGCAAATATCTACACCCCCAGGCTCTCCCCTATCCTTCTATACCTCACTGGGCTGGCTTATAGCCGAGAGAGTGAAGGGCTTATTGATTATGGGAAGGGACTGGAACCTAGTATTTGACAGGAAATTGGACACCACCTCACAAATCCCAAACCCTGATATGGAGAAGACATGCTCCCTCAAGAGGGTTCTGCTGGAGCTAGGCCTAACAGATATCTGGAGGGGTAAGTACCCTACAGCTAGGGATTACACATATTACTCCCCCAGATTTAAAATTTTCTCTTGGCTAGATACATTCTTCACCTTCTCAAGAGATCTGTCTGCCATCCCATTGATGTAGGTGGGGGGTTCCACCCTATTGGACCACCATCCTGTTTTTCTTGAGGTAGACTTAAGACTCACCCGGAAAAAAACCCACTGGAGACTGAATGTCTCGCTGCGTCAGGATAAAACGATGGTCACTGAGAAGTCAAGGAGCATATTAGAAGATCTATAGATGAGAATGCCCAACCTGGCATGTCTCCCCAGATCCTCTAGGATACAATGAAAGCCCTAGTGAGGTGGAAGCTAATTTTCATAGCCACACATAAAAAGAAAATAGTGAGGCAGGAACAGGTAGATCTCCTCTCCCAGCTCAAGACTTTGGAAGTAGCCCAAAAAAATTAGTGGTAACAGGAAAGAGATTCTGAAATCAAGGAACTGAGAAAGAAATTAAAAAATTTACAGAAAGCTGAAACTGAAAAGGCACTCTGGTATTTAAAGCAAAAATACTATGAAGGGGGGCCTAGAGGGGCTAGACTGCTGGCTTGCCACCTAAAACAACAGGCAGCTAGTTCCCCGACCTCTGGCAAGATCACACATAATAGTGAACAAATCACAGAGGACTTTGTCTCCTTTTACTCCAAGTTATACAAACCCCAACCAGAATCCTCGGCGGATGATAAGATGCTGTTTCTTAGGTCCTTGGCCCTTCCCCACATAACCTTGGAACAAAGTCAATCACTCATTAAAC
Source organism: Neoceratodus forsteri (assembly GCA_016271365.2). Lineage (NCBI taxonomy): Eukaryota > Metazoa > Chordata > Ceratodontiformes > Ceratodontidae > Neoceratodus > Neoceratodus forsteri. The sequence continues at coordinate 949,656,505 of CM028130.1, forward strand.
CAGTCACTCAGACTGAAGTTTTAACAACAATTAAAAACCTAAAAAACGGTAAATGCCTGGGCTCAGATGGTTTTAGTGGAGAGTTTTATAAAAAATTTGCAAAGGTGACAGCCCCCCTCCTTGTCGATGCCTTTTCCGGAATCTGGCAAAGAGGTAACCCCATGCCCCCATTCTGGCACTATGCCACAATCTCTCTACTCCACAAGCAAGATAAAGACCCCACAGAGTATGGATCATACCGTCCCATTTCTCTTCTTAACTCTGATTACAAGATTTTCACCTCCATTATTGCCTTGAGGCTCAACTCCCTTCTCCCACAGGTTATTAAAGTGGGTCAGACAAGATTTATTCCAGTCCGCCCCCAGACAGTGTACATTGCTCAATAGATGTGATTGATGCCATTCAAAAAAATGTCACCCTGCCTGCCTCATGAGTCTGGACACGGAGAAGGCCTCTGATAAAGTTTCTTGGTCCTTTCTTTTCTCAGTCTTAGAACATATGGCCTTCGCGCATCCATTCATAGACAGCATCAGGGTTCTATATACTGCCCCACAGGCTTAAGTCAAAGTGAATGGAGGTGTCTCGGACAGATTTAGACTGGGCAGAGGCACCCATCAGGGCTGCCCATTATCACCCCTCCTTTTCGCTCTTTATATAGAGCCACTGGCTGAAGCTGTCTGCTCGACTCAAGAAGTGTGAGGAATTGAATTGAGTTGGGTAAATCATAAAATATCCCTTTATGCGGATGATGTCCTGCTCTGTCTGTCCCACCCTGAGCAATCTATACCTGCGTTCTGATCAATTCTCGATGAGTTCAGTAGACATGTGGGATACACCCTTAATAAAACAAAGACTGAGGTCTTGAGTTTCTTTTATAAGCCCTCACAATCCATCACACAACTACTCCCCCTAGACTGGAGCACCACTAAAATTAAATACTTGGGAGCATTCATCACCAAAAATACCTCCCACTTATTTAAGGCCAATTACACCCCCTGATCAATCAAATTAGAAAAGATCTAGAAAAATGGTCACTACTAAACCTTCCCATGTATTCTCGAATACGTACTATTAGAATGAATATACTGCCGTGATTCTTATACTTATTCCAATGTCTCCCCACCTTTATCCCTAAATCACATTTCCAGAATTGGCATAGGCTGCTCTCTAGGTTTGTCTGGGACAAAAAGAAAACTAGAATAAAACTTCAGATTTTATAGTCACACAGACATAGAGGTGGTAGGTCCCTCCTGAACTTAGAAGACTACTACCTCACCGCACAACTGAGGATGGCCGTCCTCTGGTTGGTTCCTTCTTACATTACTAACTGGAAAATAATGGAACTGGGGGGGGAGGAGGAGGAGGAGAGAGGTCCCCCCTTAGGAGCTAGGGTAATGAATCCGCTGGATTCTACCTACCCCACAATCTCTACCTTATCAGCAGTTCAGGGCACTCTTAAAGTGACCCATAGGGCATGGCAAAAATATAGACGGTCCACAAATCTCTGGCCACTATGCTGGTTCGCCTGGGATGCTGCTTTTCCACCAGTCTGCCTAGACCATACATTTCACAGATGGGCTAGGCTGATCCTGACCATGCTTGGCCAACTAGTCACAACAGGCTTGGTTATGGACTTTGGAACCATCAAGAACACTTGGACTGCACAATATAGACCACTTTAGATTGCTCCATCTCTGATCTCATATCATCCACTGTGAACAGTCAGACCGGGCTTCACTCAAGGCAACTATAATATTAGATACTCTGCAGGAAATACTTAGTGGACAAATACAGAGGGGTCTAATCTCGGTACTTTATAAGGCAATAAGATCTCTGGAAGACAGCACATTATTGAATATCAAAACTAAGTGGTCCCAAGAGGGAAATCTGGACCTATCTGAGTCTGACTGAGGTAAAATCTTTCTCACTGCCTCAAAAATTATGCTATCCCCCTTTGGCAAGAGTATAGATGGAAAGTGAGGGTCTGTTTTTCCCTTGTCCCCACAATACAGAGTAAGAGAAACCCCTCCACTCCATCAACATGTGGAGGCAATGTGGTGAACAGAGAGCTCACCAGTCTCATGTTTTTTGGGATTGCCCTGCATTGCAACCATTCTGGCAAAAGATAACCACTATCCTATTGGACCTTTTCACCTTAGAATCTCCTCTGGAAATGTTGAATTGTGTCCTGGGACTGCCCCCTGTGGGCCTACGAGGGGTAGACTCCCTATATACTTGGGGCATACTTATTGCAGCCTCACATAAAGCTATCACCTGTAATTGGCTCAAAAACTACCCCCCCAATGGCTCAGCAGTGGACACAGATGGTCCAAGGGATATCAGATTTGGAGTAAATAACATAGCGTGAACCAGAGAACTCATGTCTATTTTCATAGGTGGACCAAGTGGCAGTTGTGGTTGGACATGCACCCTGATCTGTAAGCTGCCCCATGGCCATGCCATGGTACACTGGCATGGCTTGTGTGTCAGCCAGACTAAGAGAGGTGTGTATCATAGGGTCTGGTCCACCTCCTATCCAGAGATCTGTTTGGGACAAATGGTGATGAATTGCTGAATTTCTGATATAATACATTGTCATTTCTGTCTACAAGGATAAAAATTTCTGTAAGCTCTACCCTGCTGATCAACTGTTCTGTACCCAATTTTGTCAATAAAGATGAATTTAAAAACAAAAAAGAACTGACATGGTACATAGCGCAACATCATGGAGAAGGTAAACAGTAACACTGCAGCATACTGAATCAGAACCAAATACAAACAACACACTGCAAGGGAACCAGGAAAGAGAGAATTCAAGAATCCAAGAGCGACCTGGGTTTGCGAAGGAGACCTGGGTTTGAATCCCACAGCCCCACTTGCATACTGTGTGACCTTGAGCAAGTCACTTAACTTCCTTGTGCTCCCAGGTTGCACCTGTAAACGAGCTTTCAGCTTAGTGTGTCTCTCCTGGTTAAAAAAAGAAATTAAAAAAAGCGAGAACTCAAGAATGAGAGCAACAGACATCAAGTGGTGGCAAATTGCAACCACCTGCCTTGCCCTGTGTCAGAAACAAAAAAAAAAAAACATAGAATTTAGTCAACAGAAGTAGGCCTAACCAACCTGCTTGTCTGCCTGTCCAGTGGTGGTCTGCTCTGTTTAAATTTATTTTACAATTTTTGGCTGGGAATAGCACACTGAGCTGAAGCTAGTTTCAGGTCTGTTCTAGGATCACAGGGCAGTTAAGTGCCTTGCTCTGCTCAGGGTCACACAGTATGCATGTTATTACCATACTACATCATTATGCTTCCAGATCAGCACCATACTGGTGCCACTGCACTGCCCATTCTTATCCACTTTTCCTAACTCCCCCCTCCCCTGACTGGCTGTAGCTGTTCATCCTTGAATACTGCACCATGGGCAGGGAACCAGGACTTTGGAGGAAAACTGACTCCCCACAGCAGGCTCTTGCATGACTGACATGGCTGGCCAGTGACCACCCACCACATAGAGGTCCTGGATAACAGTGGTGGATAACCTGCAAGGCTGTGAGAAGGTCAGTGATGGGGCTGGGTGGTGGGGTGGGGTGCCACCAGACATCACTGAGGGGAGAAAAAAACTCCAGAGAAAAAAACACTCCTTTAAGCAGAGAACTCATGTCTATATTCATAGGTGGACAAAGTGGCAGTTGCAGCTGGACAATCACTTCTATCTCAGCAGGAGTTAGTACCTGTCTGGATTAAGCAAACAGATACTTTATTAGAAGAAGGGGATCTCATTTAAGTAAAAAAAAAGAAGAACGTCACTGTGTGTTTCACTGAGGGAGGGGGCTGTATCGGCTTAATTTACTGAGTCAGAGCAGAGGGTGAATCTAATTAGGGTGTGGCTTAGCAGCTTAGAAGTACAAAAGCAGCTGTCTCCAATTACAGCTTCCTGCTGTTTTTGACAGAAGAGAACTTTAGTTTCAGAGCAAGAAACAGCAGTCTAGAACTACAGATTTTTTTACTGATAAATCACTTCTATCTCAGCAGGCGTTAGTACCTGCTTGGATTAAGCAAACACATACTTTATTAGAAGAAGGGGGTCTCATTTAAGTAAAAAAAAGAAGAAGAAAGTCACTGTGTGTTTCTCTGAGGAAGGGGGCTGTATCAGCTTAATTTACTGAGTCAGAGCAGAGGGTGAATCTAATTGGGGGTGTGGCTTAGCATGTTAGGAGTACAAAAGCAGCCATTTCCAATTACAGCTTCCTGCTGTTTTTGACAGAAGAGAACTTTGGTTTCAGAGCAAGAAACAGCAGTCTAGAACTACAGATTTTTTACTGATAAATCACTTCTATCTCAGCAGAAGTTAGTACATGTTTGGATTAAGTAAACAGACACTTTATTAGAAGAAGAGGGACTCATTTAAGTAAAAAAAAAAGAAGAAAGTCACTGTGTGTTTCTTTGAGGAAGGGGGCTGTATCGGCTTAATTTACTGAGTCAGAACAGAGGGTGAATCTAATTGGGGGTGTGGCTTAGCAGCTTAGGAGTACAAAAGCAGCTGTCTCCAATTATAGCTTCCTACTGTTTTTGACAGAAGAGAACTTTGGTTTTAGAGCAAGAAACAGCAGTCTAGAGCTACAGATTTTTTACTGATAAATCACTTCTATCTTAGCAGGAGTTAGTACCTGTTTGGATTAAGTAAACAGACACTTTATTAGAAGAAGGGGGACTCATTTAAGTAAAAAAAAAAAGAAGAAAGTCACTGTGTGTTTCTTTGAGGAAGGGGGCTGTATCAGCTTAATTTACTGAGTCAGAGCAGAGGGTGAATTTAATTGGGGTGTGGCTTAGCAGCTTAGGAATACAAAAGCAGCTGTCTCCAATTACAGCTTCCTGCTGTTTTTGACAGAAGAGAAGTTTGGTTTCAGAGCAAGAAACAGCAGTCTAGAACTACAGATTTTTTACTGATAAATCACGTCTATCTCATCAGGAGTTAGCACCTGTTTGGATTAAGCAAACAGATACTTTATTCAGAGGCACTGGAACAATGTTTATAGTGGGGATGCTGAAAGTCATTGAACAAAACTGTATAGGAAGCCATTGGGAATTGTACTTCAGCAAGGGGGTGCTGCCGCGCCCCCAGCACCCCTAGTTCCAGAACCTATGACTTTATTAGAAGAAGGGGGTCTCATTTAAGTAAGAGAACTTTGGTTTCACAGCAAGAAACAGCAGTCTAGAGCTACAGATTTTTTACTGATAAATCACTTCTATCTCAGCAGAAGTTAGTACCTGTTTGGATTAAGCAAACAGATACTTTATTAGAAGAAGGGGGTCTCATTTAAGTAAAAAAAAAGAAAGTCACTGTGTGTTTCTTTGAGAAAGGGGTCTGTATCAGCTTAATTTACTGAGTCAGAGCAGAGGGTGAATCTAATTGGGGGTGTGGTTTAGCAGTTTAGGATTACAAAAGCAGCTGTCTCCAATTACAGCTTCCTGCTGTTTTTGACAGAAGAGAACTTTGGTTTCAGAGCAAGAAACAGCAGTCTAGAACTACAGATTTGTAACTGATAAATCACTTCTATCTCAGCAGGAGTTAGTATCTGTTTGGATTAAGCAAACATATATTTTATTAGAAGAAGGGGGTCTCATTTAAGTAAAAAAAAGATAAAAGTCACTGTGTGTTTCTCTGAGGAAGGGGGCTGTATCAGCTTAATTTACTGAGTCAGAGCAGAGGGTGAATCTAATTGGGGGTGTGACTTGGCAGCTTAGGAGTACAAAAGCAGCTGTCTCCAATTACAGCTTCCTGCTGTTTTTGACTGAAGAGAACTTTGATTTCAGAGCAAGAAACAGCAGTCTAGAACTACAGATTTATTTACTGATAAATCACTTTTATCTCAGCAGAAGTTAGTACCTGGTTGGATTAAGCAAACAGATACTTTATTCAGAGGCACTGGAACAATTTTTATAGTGGGAGTGCTGAAAGTCATTGAACCTATTTTTTACTAATTGCCCTCCTTCCCACCCATCCGCCCCCCCCACCCAAAACCAATTCTACCACTGGATTTGATTGACAACAGGAACTTCCTGTTTGGCAGTAGGAAGGGAAGGATCACTGAGACACATTAGTTTCATCAACCTTGAAGGAACCTAAAATAAAATAACTCTTTCTCCCCGCTGCTGGAGGCCTGAATCCAAGCACGGAAGAAGGAGACTACTGAAGATTACAGGAAGTTCTTGTCCCAGAACAGGAAGGGTGAGAGTTGTAAGGGCACATAGGCAGTAGGAAAGTAAGTGTAAAAATACAAAGAGGGAGGAGACAGTAAGCATACAAAGCAACAGGAGAGGGGACACAAAATAAGTCAGGATGGGAGTGGTGCAGTGCAATGGCTGTGGGGCAGCAGTGTTCTGGGAGACATTCTGGAGGCTGCAATGTTGCCCTGTTTGCAGGCACCTCTCTGGTCTGAAGGAGGAGGTTGCCCATCTCCAGGCTGACCTGGCTAGGATTCATGAAACCTCTTCCCCCACCCAGGGACCACCAGGGCCACCACCATTATCTCAGAGGTTGCCAAGAAAGAGGAGTGGTTGGACCAAGGTGGGCTCAGGGAAGGAGAGGGTGGTGGAACAGAGATGCATCCCTCCAGTTGTACCTCTCCACAATTCATATGCTGTTCTGGCAAAAAGTGGTTCCTTTATGGAGGCACCTGCAGTGGAGACCAAGGATGATGCTGGGAACCTCCACAAAGGAGACCCACAGGAGGGTGGCATGAGACCCCACAGGGGAAGAAAACAACTCCTGGTGGGGGACTTGATTATTAGGGGGTAGAAGTGGGGGAGGAAGGGGATAGGGAGGTAAGGTGCCTGCCTGGCGCCATGGCTCGGAGGGACAGGAAGCGAATTCTCAGAATCGCGGGAGAAGCTGCATGAGGGAGGGAGCTGGATGTCACTGTCCACCTTGGGACAAATGATGTGGCTGTGAATGAGATCAGAGCGGTGCAAGAGGAGTTTGTGGAGTTGTGCAGGGGTCTTAGACAAGTAGCATGTACGGTAACCTTCTCGGAGGTGCTGCTTGTCTATGGCAAGAATGATGCTAGGGTATTCCTCACCATGGGATTCAATGAATGGTTGAAAAACTGGTGTGGAGCTCAGGGTTTTGGCTTCATTGGGGACTGGGGAGCCACCTGGAGGGATGCAGGCTTATACTGGTGTGATGGTCTGCATCTGTCTGGGGAACCAGGATCCTAGGTGACAGGTTTAAATGCTTCATTGGCAAGCATTTAAACTAGCCAAGGGGGAGGCACTGAAAAGGAGCAGGGAAATCCCAGCCTCCCCCCACAAAACACAGTAGTTAGAGAGGTAAACACCAAGGTAGAGAAGTCAGTAGGGAGCAGGACAGGGATAAATGCAGAAAAAGGTGGTAAGGACAGGGATGGGGCTAAAAGGAGTAAGGCCATAAAAAATAAATGGAAGGTGATGAGTACCAATGCCCACAGTCTGTGCAACAAGTTCCCTGAACTAGTGGCCTTGATGGAAGAGGGATGCCTGAATATTGTGGCAGTCACTGAAACACGGTACACAGAGAACCATGACTGGGATGTCAACATAACGGGATACACAGTCTGCTGGAGGGACAGGGTGGGTAAAAGAGGAGGAGGAGTAGCTCTCTATATAAGGGAAGGGATTAAAGCAACAGAAATAAAGAGTAAACAGAAAGTTGATGAGTCACTATGGGTCACCCTGGAGACAGGAAATGGCACCACAATCCGCATGGGGGTTGTGTACAGACCCCCATCTCAGGGGGAGGAAATGCACAAGGAAATGATAGAAGGCATCCTTAAAATGGCAGAAAAAGGGGAGATATTGTTGATGGGGGACCTGAATATGCCAGATGTTAACTGAAGTACCTTTGCTGCAGGCACATCCAATAGCAGGGTCATTCTTGATGCCCTACAGGGGGAATGCCTCAGACAGCTAGTTTTGGAACCCACTCAGGAGGGATCAATCTTAGACCTGGTACTCTCAAATGGGGGGGGAGAAAGGATCTCAGATTTAGAAGTGGGTAGTCATCTGGGAACAAGTGACCACCAGACAGTGTGATTCACAATAAACACAGCCATAGAGTCAAGCCATACAAAAACAAGAGTATTGGACTTTAGGAAGGCTGACTTTGGGAAAATGAGAGAGTGCTTCAGAAAAGCACTAGCAAACAGGCAAGAGGGAGGGGTGGAGGAACAATGGGAAATAATCAAAACAGCCATCGCAGAGGCAACAAGCCTTTGTGTGAAGCAAATCAACAAAACAAAATGAAGGAAAAAAAACACTATGGTTCTCAAAAGAGGTAACAGGGATGGTTAAGGAGAAAAGGATAGCATTCGGGAAATATAAGGAAACACAGAAAGAGCAGGACAGAGAACTTTATCAATTAAAGCAGAAGGAGGCAGGAAAGGCAGGCAGAATAGCAAAGGCACAAACTGAAGAAAAGATAGCCAACTCTGTTAAGAAGGGAGATAAAACCTTTTATAGGTACATTAGGGAGTGAAGAAAGACCAAGGAAGGGATACAGAGACTTAATAAAGGGGAAGGAATGTAAGCAGAGGGTGACAGTGAAAAAGCAGGAATACTGAATTAATATTTCTGCTCAGTATTCACAACGGAAGAGGAGGGGGAGGTACCTAAACCAAACAAGGGCGAAACTCTGAATAGGGGGGTTGATACCAGTCCATTCACAGAAGAAAGGGTTTTGAAAGAACTCTTGAAACTGAGGGTGGACAAAGCAATGGGGCCTGATGGGATTCATCCCAGAATTCTAAAAGAACTAAGGGTAGAACTAGTAACACCACTGACTATGTCTTTAACAAATCATGGGAGGATGGGGTGGTACCTGAGGACTGGAGGAGGGCAAATGTGATTCCACTTCACAAAAGTGGGAGCAGGGCAGAGGGAGGAAACTACAGACCAGTTAGTTTGACTTCAGTGGTAGGGAAAATGATGGGATCACTTCTGAAGGAAAGAATTGTTGAGTACCTAGAGGCCAGTGGGGCATAGGACCCAAGGCAGCATGGTTTCACAGCAGGAAGGACTTGTCAGACAAACCTAATAGATTTCTTTGACTGGGTGACCAAAGTAGTAGACCAGGGAGGGGCTGTGAATATGGCTTACCTAGATTTTAGCAAGGCATTTGACACAGTCTCACACAAAAGATTAATATACAAGTTAGCCAGCCTTGGAGTGGGTCCCAAGGTGGTAGCCTGGATAAAAAACTGGCTGGACAACAGGACACAAAGGGTAATAGTAAACAGAGCCCACAGTGAAGAAAGGAGGGTAACTAGCGGGGTTCCGCAGGGTTTGGTACTGGGACCGGTCCTCTTTAATGTCTTTATAAGTGACATTGAAGAGCACCTGGAAGGAAAGGTATGTCTCTTTGCAGATGACACAAAGATCTGAAACAGGGTTGATACACAAGGTGGGGTGGAAAGAATGAAAAGGGACTTGGCAAAGTTGGAGGAATGGTCAAATATGTGGCAGCTCAGATTCAATGTAAAGAAGTGCAAGGTAATGCATCTGGGAAACAAAAACCCAGGGGAAGAGTACAATGGGGGGTGAGTTAATAACAACAAAAATCGAAAGAGACCTAGGAGTAATTATATCAGATGATCTAAAGGTGGGCAAGCAATGTGAGAAGGCAATAAGGAGGGCTGGGGGGATACTGGGATGCGTAGGGAGAGGCATCAACAGTAGAAAACAAGAAGTTGTTATCCCTCTGTACAGACAGTTAGTGAGACCCCATCTGGAGTACTGCATGCAATTCTCGAGACCCCATCTCTGCAAAGACATAGACAGAGTGGAGGCTGTTCAGAGGAGGGCAACCAAAATGCTGCAGGGTCTGCACCAGAAGACATACGAGGAGAGAATAAAGCAGCTTAAAATGTATACCCTTGAGGAAAGGAGGGAGAGGGGGGACATGATAGAAACTTTCAAGCATCTCAAGGGAATTAACAAAGTACAAGAGGTAGTGTCTTTCAGAAAGATGTACAAAGAAAAAGGGGGCACAATTTGAAGATAGAAGGAGATGACTCAGAGGTAATGTTAGAAAGTATTTTTCACAGAGAGGGTTGTGGATGCATGGAACAGCCTTCCTGAGGAGGTTGTGGAGTCAGGAACAGTGGGAGAATTCAAGAATGCATGGGACAGGCATAAGGCAATTCTAGTGGGGGGTAGGAGGAAGTAAACTGTTGGTTAACTAGAACCTGCAGCTTATCTATCAGGTAGGGAAATGGGCAGACTGGGTGGGCCAGGCAGACCTTGTCTGCAGTCAAATTATATGTTTCTATGTTTCTATGAATGCATCATGCAAATATCTCACAAAAAGCAACCTATTTTATTTATTTCCAAACTCTAGCTTGGCACTTGCCACTTAATACGAAAGTGCACAAAAGAATTTCTGTTTTTTTTTACGTGCACCTGTGACGGAGTGCTTGCAGAGAAAAGTGCACAACAGAAAACTGTCAAAATATGTGTTCTTTAATGTGCCCTGTGACAGAGTGCTTGCAGAGCAGAAACAGGCCTAGTAGTCCTAGCTTTTTTTCTTCACTTTTAAGGGGAAAAAAAAACACTCCTAGCAGTTCTCCTGAGAAACACTGAAAGTTATCACACAAATGTGTGAAAAAACTACCCCTCTAGCTTTGGATTTAGAAAAGGAACAAAAACTGCCACGATTTCTGCTTTTTGCCTAATTTTAACACTTGGATGGAAATAGATTGTTTTTACATCCTGCCTGTCTCCAGCCGAAAGAAGCTTTTTCAACCACCTTATGTGAAGAGTTTGCTCTGTTTTTCTCCGACAGAGTGTCGGCCATCTGGTCAGGGATTCTGCCAGCGAGGCTTGTGCCTCACAGTGGTCAAGTTGAGAGGCTCAGAGGCACTTAGTCTACCTGAGAGGAGTTCAGGCCAGTGGAGGTGTCTGAAGTGACTAAGGTGATCTCAGAGCTGAAGCACACCTTTTGTGAACTGGACCCGGCACCGACGCATTTCTTAATGGGATGTGCTAATGCCACTGGCCTGGTGTTCGCCAGGATTGCCAGGTGTTCGATGGTGGGAGGGGGTCTTCCTAATTGCTTTGAAAGAAGCACTGGTGAAGCCCCTCCTAAAGAAATCATCCCTTGACCCAGACGTCCTGGCGAATTATTGTCCCATCTCCAACCTGCCATTTTTGAGCAAGGTTGTTGTGAAATTGGTGGCACTTCAGCTTGAGGATCGCCTGGTGTCCTCAGATATCTATGAGCCATTCCATTTGGATTTTTGGGCCAGACACAGCACTGAAACTGCTCTAGTGAGAGTACATAATGATCTGCTTAGGGCTAGAGATGGAGGAGACAGGTCAGTTCCTGTGCTCCTTGATCTCTCCTCAGCCTTTGACACTGTGGATCATGTTGTGCTTCTTGATCAACTCTGTGAGTTTTGTGGAATCGCCAGTACTGTCATCAAAAGGTTTGAGTACTATCTCTCGGATAGAGTGCAGAGAGTGGTGATGGGGAATTTCTCCTCCCCCCCAATGCCTCTGTCTTGCAGAGTACCTCAGGGTTCGATCTTGTCGCCGATGTTATTCGCAGTGTACATGCTGCCCCTGGGTGAGATCATCCGACAATACAGTGTGGAGTTTCATTGCTATGCAGATGATATCCAACTGTATTTGTCTTTTGCACCTGGAACAGCGGGAGTGGTTGACGTAGTTAACAGCTGTCTGGCTAAAATCAATGACTGGATGGCTTCCAGCTGGCTGAGACTCAACCCGGCTAAGACTGAGGTGCTGGTGATCAAGCCTGGCTGCAGTCTTGATGGGTTGCCACTGGGGGCTGACTCTGGATTTGTTTTGGGGTCTATTCCATTGGTGGTTTCTCTGAGGGTGCAAAATCTGAGCGTGATCCTTGATTGCAGATTGGCCTTTGAAGATCAGGTGTCAGCTGTAGTCAGCAGTGGTTTTTACCACTTGCAGAACATTGCCTAGATAAAGTCCCTCATCCTGCCAGAGGATCTGCCAACACTAGTACATGCCTTTGTGACATCTAGGCTCGATTACTGTAATGCTCTGTACTTCAGGGTCATGGGAGGGACTCTATGCAGGCTGCAGCTAGTGCAGAATGCAGCGGCCCGATTACTGATGGACCTTTCAAGGTCCAGTCATGTGACCCCGGTTTTGCATGCTCTGCACTGGCTGCCAGTCAAGTGGAGGGTCCTTTTCAAGGTGGGTCTTCTCACCTCTAATGCCCTATATGGGCTGGGCCCTGGTTACCTGTCTGAGCTCCTGACACAGGTGTCCTCTGCTCGCTCCCTCCACTCCTCTTCGAGGGGCCTCCTGGACGTTCCCAGGGTTTAGATCAAGACTTCGAGAAATCTTGCTTTTAGTGCCTCTGGGCCAACCCTGTGGAACTCGCTTCCACCTGCAGTCTGGGAGGTCCACTCAACTGAGCTGTTTAAGGGGAGGCTAAAGGCCCACCTCTTCAGCCTAGCCTTTGACTGCTGATACCATCTTTAGCTTTGGCCAGTCCCATGAAGATGACTTCTGGAAACCTCTATTTTGTTGAATTTTATTATGTTATGGTTTTAATGAGGTTTAGTTATGTTTTTATTTATGATTGTGTGTTCTCATTTGTGTTCGGTGCCCAGAGCCTCTGGGATTGGGCGCAATACAAATAAAATTGCCTTGCCTTTCACAGCTGCTCAGATGTCTGTCTCTCTTGTCTGTAGTTTTGGTGAGTGCTGGGTCACATGGGCTCCCTTCTGTAACCCTCCAAAATGGCCTCTGATTAGACAGGAAGTCTCAGGAGATCTTGAAGTCTCATACACTGTTTCAGCTGCCGAATAACGAAGCACAAATAACAAATAATTGGGCCCCGAAATATGAATCGAGGCATATGCAGAGTGCCTTCAACCACCTGAGAAGTACATATATCAGCATGCCTGGACTCCTCAACGGGTGTTATTCCTCTTATACAATAGGCCCTAAATTGAAGTCATTTAGTTCTGAACTGTCCAGGTGTACTCTGATAACTGGTACTCCGATTACTGGTGCTAATATCTTATTTGAAATAAGGTATTAGCACACCCCTAATGTAATGTCTCTTTTTACTGTATTCAGCCTACTTCTCCACAGACCTCGGAAGAACACACTAAAAATGTATGTCTCTGGAGTAAGGGGGAGAGATATGACTTAAATGCAAAAATTGATGGATTAACAGGGTCTTTATTAAAACACCCTTTTCTTTTTGATAGAAACTGATTTATGAAATCCCCAATTTCTGTGATGCTGTATCTAAAGCAGCTTCCCAGTTTAACAAGTTCTGATGAGAGCCACAACAGCTGCTACCGCAAGAAGTGTGGAAAAAAACAGACTCCCCATTTCTTTTTTTTTTAAACTTTATATTTATTAAACTTTAAGAGTACCATACCAGTGAGCAAACACCAGTAAAAATACAGAGAAACCAAGACTGCTAACAATTAAAAATTAAGTTACCTGATGGCTTAGTAAATTAATATGCAATCTAACTACAATAATGGGGATGCTTATAATATACAGTATAGAACATGTTCTTAAATGCAAAGGTCCTCTAGTCCATGAGTGCAAGAATATCTCAGAGACTGCATTAATGGCTCGTAAAAGTCCCTTCTCGAGTTAATCAGTGCATAAGAATAAATGACACATGGTTGTACTTTTAGAAAATTCAAATGCATGAATTTATGCCTGGAATGTAAAAAAAAAAAAGAAAACAAAATTTTTGAGACTGCTGGGGCCACCCCCCTCCTCCTCATCTGAGGAACATGACCCTCCACCCCTATCTCCTCAGGGCACAAAATCTTGTCTATGTTTCAAAATATTAATCACCCATCTCCTCAAAAAATTTCAAAATGTTCAATACAATGATTAACTTGTGCTGTTAACTTCTCCATTCTATAAATACCTGAGACCAAATCCTGCCACAGGGAGAGTGCGGGGCCACTATTTGAAAGCTTTTGTTTTGCACTTGCCTGGCTCCCACGGCTTTCAGAGGAGGCCTCATACCCCCCTCCTACTCCATCCACCTGGGCTATTCAAGGCCACCCCTACCCCAGCATCATTGTGCTCAGGAGGCCGGGGTTGTATGTGATTTTTCTCTCATTTTTCTCCCCTTGACCCCCGAGGTGCAAAGGACATATGTCCAGGCAAATGATGTGCTAATGCATGCCATTGCCAAGTGCCCAGAGCATCCTCCCATCCCCGACTCTGGAGAGCCGCTGTTGTCACTGTAACCCCGTGCTTCCACTGGCCCCCAGGAACGTCAGGTGCGTGAGACAGCCCCAGTAACCCACCCCTGGCAGAGGAGAGCATCCATTGGGATGCTTGATCTTCCACCCCCACCGCTGGTCCCTGACAACCCTAAGTCCATTCCTGAACCTGGATCACCAGCGTAGCATGAGTTGTGGCATCCAGCGCCTCAACCCTCAGTGCCACTGGGCCGAATAATAGCTTTTTTCACTGCCAATAAGTAAATATTCAAAACTTTTCTCACTAAGGGAGAACATCACTCAAAGCAAGAAAAAAGGAAAGAACTTATTGTTAATTATAGTGGGTTACCAAAGATATCTGATAGTGCTCCCTCATGAAAATTAAAGAATGGAGCCAATACAGGGCATTTCCACAAAATATGCCCATGTGAGGCCATTGAGTGCCTACATCGTCTCCAACAGTCTGCCCATCGCCCTGGAGTATATTTACATTGCACAGTTGGAACTATAAAAAAACAAACTGTTACTTTCCAGGAGAATTCTTTCCAGCTATATGATCCTGTAGGTGAATGTAGGTACTTAAGGTGTTTGTCCCAATCCAGGTCATCTATAGAGATATGACTATCTGCACCACAGGCCTGCTTAAGGGCATGGGTGAGTTCTAGATTCAACTGATATAGGGCACTATAAATATAGGAAAACATATGGGAAAGAGTGGCAGTGTTTTCTATGGCCTGGTATATTATCTGTATCATCAGAGGGCAGGCCAGGTCCGTCAGATCAGATGGTAAAAGACGTTTTATGAAAGCAACCACCTGAAGATAGTGAAATCTATCTGCCACCCTTTAGGAATACTTTTGTTGTAGCTCTTCATAGGATAGTATTTTATCATCTTTTATAAAGTGCAATATTAAGTGTAATCCAAGGTGCTCCCAGTTTTTAAAACCATGATCCAGACAAGTTGAAAATGATGCTAGATGTGGAAGTTAATACTAAAGGTATTGGACTTGTCTTATGGGGGAAGACTCTAAGAAAGATCTCCAATGTCTCAGCATGTTAGTTGTGAAGGGGTTAGTAGTTATGTCTTTTAAAGGTATAGGGAGATATGAAAGCAGTATTTTATTAAAAAGATGCAGATCCTCCTCCCTCATCTCCAGGTCTTTCCAGTGTGCTTGGTATGTTTTATTAAGCCATAGAAAAATAATTTGCAATTGGGTATCCTTTTTTTTTTAAACTTTCAATATTTATTGAATTTTGTTACAAATTACATACATACATACATCACAGGACTTAAAACCATACAGAAATCATATCACATAAATAATACAACAATACAGTACATAAGACATATTTAATCTAAATGTAAGGGCTCAAACCAATTCATTTAGTATGGTTATTTTTTTGTTTTATTTTTCCTTTCCCCTAAACTTTCAATCTTTATTAGGAATATCTCTTTGTTTTTTGCAGTCTTACAGACCCGGACAAACGTAAATACAAACCAAAAACGAAAAAGAAAACAAAAATTGTACACACATGGGCACATAGCTACACATTCAGCACAAAAAAAGGCTTAATCTCACTTAATTCATTCTAATGGGTGGCTTTATGTAGGGGATTTATACAGAGAGTTCCAAGAAGCCATATATTCCCCTTTAACCTGCTGAATAAAAGTTAAGGTACAAACTCTGAATTAACCAAACCCATGTACAGAACCCATCTCCTCCAAACTAGTTCAAACCTAGTCTGTTGTTTATTAAGCATTGCTGTCAAAGCCTCTGCTTGATATATAGAGATCATTATCTCTTGCCACCTATCCATGGTGGGTTCTTTGTTTGTAAGCCAAAGCTTGGTAACCACCTTCTGTCCAGCCAAAAGGGTGTACTTTAACAGTCTACATGTATTTGGATCCCTATAGCCTCTTGGTACTTCAAACATAAAATACAGAGATGCCGTCAATTTAATCCCTGAGTCAAATATTGACTGTAGGGTGTGTTCTAACCCTTGAATATATAGGGTCAACCTCGGGCAGTCCCACATTATATGGTGTAAAGCAGCTGGGGAAAACCCGCACCCTCTCCAGCATACAGCCTCCACACTCCCTGAAACTTTGCCTGTATCGCTGGGGTCCTGAAGATTCTAATATGTATTTTCCAGGAGAATTCTCTCCAGCCAATGAGTGACAACCCCCCCATACAATTTTCCTTGTGCCCCTGCCCACATGTCTGGTGATATCAAAATGCACACATCCCTAGAACATGTCTTTCGAATAGACTCAGTGTTGTCTCCCTGCCAAGGTAGGAGTGCCCCATACAGATAGGAAATCGTGTGAGCCAGGGAGGCTCTATTCTCCACTGCATCCTTAAAGATGTTTAGTATCTGGGGTGGCGGGATGTCTTCTTTCAATTCACTCTGCAGGGTTCTAATATAGTCCCTAAGTTGAAAATACCTAAATATATCCCTCCAGGAAAGGCCAACTTAGTCACCAGTTCCTGGACAGATCTGATCTCTATCTCTTCCATAAAGTGCCAGATCAGGTGAAGGCTTCTTCTCTCCCATCCCTTAAACCCAGCATCCCAGCTCGCAGGGCTAAATCCCTTGATATGAGGAACTGAGTACATGAGGCCCTTCCACTTTCTAAGTTTTTTATCTCCCAGCACCCCATGCCAAATACTCAACGTTACCTCTGTATATGGATTTAGATTCCTTTCCAGGGAGCTAAGTCTTACGTCTCCAAGCAGAGCTGAATGTAAATTACCTAAACCCCTTTAACAATTCCAGGTGCTTCCATTTGGCAACATAGCTCTTACTAAACCAATATACAGGAGTCCTAAGCTATGCCGCTTGATAGTATAATTTAAAACTGGGTAAGACTAAGCCCCCCTCCCCTTTTGAGGCCTGAAGTACTGACATATGAACTCTCTGTCTCTGCGGTCCCCAAATGAACCGTGATATTCTTCTATTAAGGGTACTGTACAAGGAATCTGGTATCTGGATCAGAAGGGTCTGTGCCAAATATAAAAATCTAGGGAGGATTACCATTTTTATAGTTTGAATCTTCTGGAATAAAGAAATGGGAATTCCTTGCTACTTCTCTGGGTCCCTTTTAAAATTATCCGCCATTGGGGTATAATTAAGCAAATAAAGTTGTTCATGCTCCATGCCAGTCTGTACTCCCAGGTACCTCAAATGTTTCAGATTCCTTCGAAATGGAAACTGATTCCTAGTCCTTTTGGATGGATTATAATTAGCCTGTAGTACCTCCGTTTTGGTAGTATTAACTTTGTACCCCACCACCCTCCCAAATTCTTCCAAAACGTCCCATAATTTAGGCAAAGCCTGATCCGGGTTTCGCAGGTAAATCAACAAATCATCTGCGTACAATGCCAATTTATGTTCTTCTCTTCCCCATATTACCCCTGGGATCTCCCAGGACTGGCGTAGTGCCCCAGCTAATGGTTCCAAATTCAGGGCAAAGAGGGGGGGGGACAGAGGACACCCCTGTCTAGTGCTCCTTCACAGTTGGAAAGGTTCTGTAATCCTACGATTGATTTTAATGTAGGCTTTGGGCTTGGTGTAAATGTTGTTGATAACTTTCACAAAGGCTTCAGAGAAGCCAGTGTTTCAATGTCAAACCCAGAAAATTCCATGCTACCCAGTCGAAAGCCTTCTCCGCATCCAAACTAAGAAGAAGGAGGGGAGACCCTGACCGGGCAGCATGGTGAAGGATGTGTAACATTCTCTTACTATTATCCTGAGTCTGATGCCCCAGCACAAAGCCCGTTTGGTCAAAATCAATAAGCGAGGGGAGTAATACTTCCAATCTCTGGGCCAGAATCTTGGTATATAATTTATAGACGATATTCAATACAGAGACTGGACGATATGAGGAGCACTGTGTACTATCCTTCCCCTGCTTCGGAGTACTCGAGATCACCGTATAATTCCAGGTGTCTGGAAAATGATCCCCCATTTGTGCCTGTCTACATGTTGCCAACAAAGGGCCCTCCACCTCCTTCTTAAAGAATTTATAAAACTCGGGAGTGTACCCATCTGGTCCCAGTGTCTTAAGTGACTTCAGGCCCCTAATTGCCTGATCTAGTTCCGCAGGGGAAATGGGTTGATCCAACTGTAACCTAGTCTCCATACTAAGTGTGGGGAGAGTTATCTTAGATAAATATACCTCTGCATGGGAACTAGCCACAGGGGATTCTAGGGTGTAAAGCTTTTGGTAGAAACCCTTGAAACTGGATAAAATCTGATCTGGCAAACTGACCAATTTCCCCATCCCAGGGTCTCTAATTTGGGTAACCGAAGCCCGCAACGTTTGTTGACGAAGACGGTGTGCCAACAACCTCGTTGCCCTAGGTTCTACCTCCCCATACCTCTGACGGAGACTTTGCAGAGTTTGTTCAGTCTTAACATCAATCTGCTTTTGAATCTGTTGCCTCAAAGTCACTATCTTAGCCCAGGCCGTGCCTTCCCCCTCTGCGTGCTGCCTTTGAGCCTCACCTAACTGCCTATGAAATGATTCCATTCGGGCATTCTGTGTTTTCTTATAGTAGGCCACATATTTAATAACCTCCCCTCTCAGGACCATTTTCATGGTATCCCAAAGGGTGGCCCATGAGACCTCTGGTGAATCATTTTCCCCCGAAATCTGCTTCACCTTATCCCTGGCCATTTCTGTAAATTCTTTTACATTTAGTAAATAATTGTTGAATCTCCATAATGTCTAGCCTCTGGCTGTTTTCCATTCCAGCATTAGAGAGAGTTGTGCATGGTCTGATAAAACTGAGGGAGTATGTACACAGTCTTTTATTTGGAACCGATGCTCCCCTGAGATTAAGAAATAGTTTATGCGAGCATAAGACCCAGGTGGGGGAGAGTAATGTGCATAATCTCTCTGACCAGTATGCTCTGAACGCCAAGTGCCCACCCAATTGGTTGCCCCCATAAAACGTCTAATCAATTTACCAGCAGGTGTGGGATGAAAGGACCCCGACCTGGAAATATCTAAATGTTCCCAGATCTGGTTAAGATCACCCCCCACCACCAGTGTCCCCCTATGATACTCTGTAATTTTGTGGAGCAGACTTCTCACAGTGGCCACCGTTGCCCCTTGGGGAATATACAGCAAGGCCAGTGTAAGAGGTGATCCCTCCAAGACCCCGGATACTAGTGCTAACCTCCCCTTCCCTCTGGATCTTTATAATGGGCCTCAGGTTTAAATGGAGAACCCCTCGGGTCCAGGACCGCTGTTCCCCGCCTCCTCCCCCCCTCCATGGGTGGATGCCATCACATGACCAAAGCCGAACTTACCCAGTTTCTTATGTTCGGCCTTGTTCAAGTGAATCTCCTGAAGAAGAATAAACGATGGTGCCTGCCGCCTCTAAGAAGAGAGCACCTTGTAATGTTTGACAGAATTATTCAACCCGTTCACATTATGTGATAATATCTTAAGGCTGTCTCTGTTATCCATTCCTGAGCAATATAATACTTCTAATATTATTTATCCTACCAATACATTTGGATTGTTGCCCTCCCCTACGCCCCCAATCAATCTCCTCCAGTCTCCTGCCCCATGTGCCATCCCATACATACGTTTATGTGCCCCTATAATAAACATAACACAAATACAAACACACATATAACAAACAATGTAACTCTAACCTTATCCCCTGATAGGAAGACTTAAAACTCCCTTCCCTCGCCAACAGGGGTAAACTATTTACATAAGTACCTCCAAGGAAGGGGAAATGAGTAAATCGACCCCTGAGATCTCAGGTAACTATGCCCCGGAATGGAGGGTACAGAGCTCCTGGTGGAGTTCGGCCCCCCCCCCGGATCTTACCCAGCGTGGATCCTGGTCCGATGCCTAGGCCTAACTATGTCACCATAACACAAGGCCGCTCGATCAAGGATAAAGGTGTGCATTTGCAAAGGTTGGGAACCCCTCCCCAGCCTGCAAGGCTAAAGATTGATAATATAACCCAATAATATAACACCCAAATCATTGATGAAAAGAAGACAGGAGACAATTGCCCCCCTCAGCCGTAAACGTAATCTGCCAGATGGATCCCCTCCAACGCAACTTGAACCAGATTTCAATGGGGATTTCTAAATTAAATTTCTCATCTTTCTAAAAAATAATCCCTCCTTGATCGTGTATATCAGAAGCTTTTAACATCATAACCGTAAAAACATATATTGTCCCAATGTCTCTTCTGGCTGTATTGTCCCGCCATGTTAATAATCCACCACCTGTAAAAGAAAGAAAACAATAGCTGAGCCCCCCGACTTTGTTCAGGAGCCAGGGACCCCCCCACTTCCCAGGCCCCCCAGTAACAACCACTACGACTGCTTAGGCCCCTAGGCAGGAGAAGTCAGGGTCCGCACAATACAGCAAAGCGTCTCTAAACCCAAACACTCACTGTGCACCACTTCAACTCGCCCTTTCCCCTCTGGCATCTCATTCTTCCTGTTGGTGCTGGTGTGTAAGCTTCTGCAGCAAATCTTTGATATCTTGCATGGTACTTGGAGCTGATCCCTGCCCCAGTCTTCTATTTCTACGTGGTGGAGCTGATTGCCAAAGCCCATTTGAATTTGATCCGGGCCGAGGGGGAGTCCCCAGCAGTTCATGGCCCTTCTTCTTTAAGGTCAGGATTGCCTCTTCCGATGTACAGTAGAGCTCCGAACCCGTCTCCCAATGCACCCGCAGACGTGTGGGATACGATGTCTGGAACTTCACTCCCAGCAACTTAAGCTTGCGCAGTATGGGTGCATAGGCCATTCGGTGTTGTTGGATCTGTGGTGGGTAATCCTGATCGAAATACAGGTGAGATCCATTATAATCTACTCTCTGTTGCCTCCACGCTGTTCTAAGCATCATTTCCTTATCTCTATAGCTGGAGAATTTTATCACTATAGATCTAGGTCTGGCTGATGGTGAAGTAGGCTTCGCGGACAGTGCTCTGTGGGCCCTCTCGACCCAAAAAGTCAAAGCCTGTGGAAGCTCCAAGACATGTCATAGTACATCCGCCATAAAATCCGCCATCTCCCCCACCTCAGAATCCTCCGGAAGACCATACACTCTGAGATTCTCCCTCCTAGCACAAGCTTCTAGGTCAAGGCATTTAGCCGCTGTGCTCTCCTGTTGCTGACTGAGTACTTCAATGGCCTGAGAAAGATGAAGTATATCATCCTCTGCCCCTGAGATCCTTTCCTCTGTTGTGGACACCCGATTCTCCAGCCTAGTGAGGTCTGTATGCAATTTATCAAACTCTGCCTTATTTTCACTTCGGGATAACTTCATTTCAGTAAGTAGTATCTCAAACCTGGAGTGTGATAATGTCTCTAACTCCGATTCTGTATCCCCACTTGCCATGCTGGATGGTGATTTTCTCCCGTTATCACGTTGGCTCATCCGTGGCGATCCTGTTGTCTGGGTGTCCTTTTTAGCAGTTTTGGATCGGGATCTATTTCTCTGAGTGGCCCCACTACCAATTTTGCTCATTTTATCAAAAATTGCTTGATTAAGTGGGAAAATTAGGCCGGAGGGATGAGGCGCTCCATCTTCAGACCGCCATTGTGTTGGTGACATCACCGGAAGTCGCAGTTGGGCATCCCTATGGTATTTTATCAGATCTGGTAAGGCCAGTCCTCCTAACTGTTTTGGCAACTACAGTGAGGAAAACTTAAAGCATGGATGGTGTCCTCCCCCAATAAAACAGGACATTTTATTGTTAAGTTCTCGGAAAAAGGTTGATGGAGGTGTAATTAGTAAGGCCTGGGTGAAATAAAGGAAACGGGGAGTAAATTCATACTTACCGCATCCACTTTTTGGATTAATGAAAGGGGTATATTCATCCAAAGGTCTAAATCTTTAGTAAATTTTCTTAATAAAGAATCATAATTACAGGATATTAGCGAGTTACCATCCCCCGTCAGATGTACCCCCTAAATATTTTAAAGAAGGGAGGTCCCATCTAAAAGGGTAAGTTTTACAGATATGGAGAGAGGGAAATAATGAATCCGAAGGACCTCTGTCTTAGTGACGTTTAGTTTGTATCCCGCTAGTTCCAAAAGTGAGAGGTAAGATAGAGTAACAAATCATCTGCATACAGGGTCAACTTTTGGTGTCTAGCTACCAAATTGATACCCATTACTTTGGGCAGTTTTTAACTCTTTATTTTCTATAGCCTGGGCTTACAAGGGCTACTTTGCCCATTTGTTACCAGTTGTGAACTGTAAAAAGGTGTTTTTTATTCACTGAAGTGTTTTAGTGCTTGGTGAACCCTGGGAACACTTCCGGGTCACTCCAGGGCATAAGAACAGAGCCCTGCGGTGAGCAGGGTGAGCGCGTGTCAGCGGGTGCAAAGACGCGCACAAAGACACGCGCGTCTGCACGTGTTAGGCGTGTTTAGAGGGTTAAGAGGGACATCGAAATATAAAGATGAGCACCCAAAAGAAGGTAATCTGAGCTATAATACTCTTATCCCTACTACTAGGCATCTGACTAATTATATAAGGTTGCTAATTAAACTTAGTAGAGTCCTGGTAGTATCAGGAGACATCATATTACAAAATGGCAAATGTACTAACTGTGAATGAAGATGAAAATCTTATACAATGTACTAGCCGCTTAATGTACCTGTTAACTAGACAAAACTTGACAGAAGTCTTTAAATGTGTAAAATGTATCCATAACAACGACTTAATAAAAGAACTTAACTCTTTCACGGATAGATTACTGCAACTTGAATCCAGTCACAAAGAAATATGGCACATAGACTTGGAACAAAACTGGATACTAGGCATAAAGGACTTCCCCTGCCCTTCATTTACTGGCTCCCACCCCAAATACAGCTAATACTCTCATAAATCCAAAACACCCTGGCATTTGTGGTAAAGGAGACCTAGAACTAAACAACAAAAAAAATAGTAAAAGAACCAGAGAAGAAGAAAATACACATGATGAGGATGAAGAATGGTACAATATTCAATACAATAAACCTGCAAAAAAAAGGAAGGCATGCCACAACATTTGAAATCCCTTTAGCAAATAGATATTCTATATTAGAAAGCCTAGAAACTATTCCTGAAAACACTCAACTATCCACTAAAACAGTTCAAGAGACTTCTGACCTCATAACTATAATTGATACTAACACCAATAATAAGTCTATTAGATTAACTGACTGGGAAAGTAACACCAACATTGCTGACATGGAATCCAACTGCACTACTCAGTTGAACCATAGAAATGTTTTGGTAATAGGGGATTCTATGATCAAAAGAATGGACAGGAATATATGTAACCCAAATAAATCACACAGGACTATCAGCCTTTAGTGGAGCAAAAATCGCTGATTTAACTAAGATGTGTAAAGAAATGGTTAATGGATTAGGGCATAATCCCCTAGTACTTACACATGTGGGAACCAACAACATGTTTAAGGATTCCCTTGAAGAAATTAAACAGGATATGGTGGCACTAATCAATAGGTTAACAAATCTTGGCTGTGAAACTATAATCTCCGAAGTACTTCCCATTCCAAAAGCCTCTCCCCATATCAATCAAAAAATACATAAATTTAATAACTGGTTAAGAAAATGGACCCTTAAACAGAAATCCACTGACCCATTGGGAAGAATTCTATCTAAAGAAGAGTTTTTTCATTTGACGGATTACACTTAAACAAAAAAGGGAGTGACTTACTAAGCAAAACTTTCCTTTCCTCACTTGATAAATATTTAAACTAGATCTGGGGGGGACTCTTGAAGTAAAAACGAAGCATGTATCACAGTCCAAAATTATAAATACTGATTCCATAAATAACATAGTTACAACTGAAAACCATGCTTATTTACAACACTAGAAAGGAGAAATAAAAGTATTACTTTTAAATGCTAGAAATCTGACAAATAAAATAGACGAATTAAGATATAAAATACATAAAGAAAAAATTTCTATTTGTGGGGTCACAGAAACATAGTTCCAAGATGACAGTTGGAATACAGATACAACAGGATTTAACAAAATAATAAAAAAACAGAAAAGATAAACAAGGGGGAGGTATTGTAGTATACATATCTGAAGAATACTCATTTCACTGTTATACAGAATCAAACCATGAAGCTGAAATATTGTGGACAGATATTCAATCCCTAAAATATATATTGGATTAGCCTATCGATCTCCCAACTTAAATAAAGACCAGAATATTGAATTTCTAAATCTAATCAATAACTTTCAGCCAAAAACTAATTACATCTTAATGGGTGACTTTAACTTTCCCAATATCAATTGGGAAACTCATACCTGGAAGGGAAACGTTGAGAAAGAATTCCTTGACATAACTATAAATCAAAACTTGGACCAAATAATCAATGATGGTACAAGAAATAGTAACATCATAGACCTTGTATTAACAAATATGGGGGCTTTAGTAAGTAATATCCGAATTCTAGAACCACTAGCAAACAGTGACCATAACATGATTCTGTTTCATATACTATCAAGAGTCATGGATACAAAAGGAAACACCTTAAACAAAGATTTTACCAGAGCAGACTATACACAAATTAAACAACATTTGAATTTATGGGATTGGAGGTCGAATGGACAGGACTCAATGTACACCAAACTTGGGACAGTTTACTAGCCAAACTTAAATATTGCATTAATAATTGGGTTCCAACTAGAAAGAAATACAACAAGGGATATAGAAATCTGGTCTGGTGGAACAACAAAATAAAAAAAATGATTGCAAAAAAACAGAAATTTTATAAAAAGTATAAAGACCAACCAACAAATCAAAAATGGGAACAGTATAAAAAATATGGAAACAAAGTGAAATTAGAAATCAGAAAAGTAAAAAAAAAATACAGAAAATAAATTAGCCAGTGACACACTGGATAATAAGAAAAAATGTTACAACTACATTGGTTCACTGAGAGGTTCCAAAGCAACCATAGGTCCTCTAGTTACAAACTCTGGAATAGTAAGTAACAAAATACAAATAGCTGAGGAACTTAATGAGTATTTTCATAAAAACTTCTCTAATAAAGAACTTTTTTCTCAAACATAGACTCTAATTATACAGTTGTTAAACCAATCACTGAAGATGAAACTATGAAAGAATTATTAAAATTAAAAATCACTTCCTCAGCAGGACCCCGATGAGATACATCCGTTCTTCCTCAAAGAAACTTCCTCTTGTTTATCTGGCCCTCTGAGTAAACTATTCAATCTATCGCTTGAGGAAGGAGAA
This sequence comes from Neoceratodus forsteri, assembly GCA_016271365.2. Classification (NCBI taxonomy): domain Eukaryota; kingdom Metazoa; phylum Chordata; order Ceratodontiformes; family Ceratodontidae; genus Neoceratodus; species Neoceratodus forsteri. The sequence goes on from CM028130.1 coordinate 949,682,005, forward strand.
AGCATATTAGATTGGAAAGAAGCAGTAGTTATCCCAATGTATAAAAATGGAAACAAATCTGAAGTTTCTAATTATCGGCCTATAAGTCTGACCTCAGTTATAGGGAAAATCCTTGAAAGATTAATATTATACAGAATGGAAGAACACATTAATTACTATAACTTACATGATACAACACAGCATGGCTTTAGAAAGGGAAGATCATGTCTAAATAATCAACTGAACTTCTTTGAAAATGTGAGTGCTGCTCTTGATAAAGGACTTCCAGTGGATGTTGTGTTCCTGGACTTAGCCAAGGCTTTCGATAAAGTATCCCATAGAATTCTTTTGGAATATTTGGTAAAGCAAAAATTCCCATATATCCTAATCAAGTGGATTAACTCATGGTTATACTGCCATAAACAAAGAACATCTATTATGGGTGCATTATCCTCTTACGTAGAAGGTACTAGCGGGGTTCCACAGGTTTCTGTCCTGGGCCCTGTTCTTTTTAATATCCTAATAACATCAATGCAGCCAACTGATAGCATGTGGATATCTAAATATGCAGATGATTGTAAAATTGGAACTATTGTTAATACACAGGAAGCAACAGAAATCCTTCAAAAAGAACGAGAGGCATTAGAAACCTGGGCAATAGAAAATAAAATGAAATTTAATGAACAAAAGTGCAAGGTAATGCATGTGGGACACAACAACCAAAAAAAAGGGTACCTTTTAAATAATGTAATTCTACAGGTAACAGACAATGAAAAAGATCTTGGCATAAATATAGACAATAAGTTAACCTTTGAAAATAACACCATACTCAAAGTAAAGAAATATCAATAAATTATGGGTAGTATATGGAAAAACATTAAAAGTAGACAACTACAGGTCATTCTTCCATTATATACCAGTCTAGTAAGATCACATCTGGATTACTGTGCCCCTTTTTGTGCACCTACTACTATATATGGAATGAAACATATAGAGGGAGTTCAAAGAAAAATGACCCAAAAACTTAATGGCATGTCCGAAAAAACATATAGTGAAAGACTGAAAACACTTGGTTTATACTCAATTAAATACAGACATCTTAGAGGAGATTTATGTATGATATATAAAGCACTTAACAAACCAGAACTAATCGAAATATTAGGCATTGGAAGAAAAATCTGCATATCATACACTAGATCACATAACTTGAAATTGAAAGGAACTAAGTGTCAGACAAAAAAAAGATTAAAATGGTTCACTCAGAGACACTACCAGGTCCAATAGCAGAAAGTAAACCTATGAACATCTTTAAAAATACACTTGACAAATACATGGGTAATAAAAAATTTGAACACATAGACAATTAAAACCACCTTTGGGTGGCAAGTTCAATAATAGGCTTTGCCTCCCGAACTTGTAAACAACTATGAAGATTTTGTCATTTTGTATAATGGCCTGAGCAAATGGTTCTAAATATACTGCAAATAATAAAGAGTAGAGCGGGCATCCCTGAGGGGTACCCCTAGAAAGGGAGAGGAATCTGAAATGCACCCATTAATCTTAACATATGCTCTAGGGCTATCATAAAGATGTTTAAGCAGTGTCCCAAACCTTGAAGAGAAGGCCTTCTCTGGTTCAGTAACAGGGAGAGGATGTTCGACCAGGTAGCATGGTGTAGGATATGAAGAGAATGCTTGATGTTATCTTATGTTTGCCTAGTTGTTATGAACTCGGTTTAATTCCTATCTATGAAGATAGGAAGAAGACTCTTCAGCCGTTAAGCAATAATGGATGTAAATAGCTTAGTCTACATTTAACACTGAAATGGGATGGTAAGAGGAGCATTGATGGATATCTTTACCTGGCCCTGAAAGAAATGATGGCAAGCTTCCAGGTTGGTGTGCTAGGGTGGCCCTCCATCACTTCCCTGCAGACATCTAATAAGGGTGATAGTATTAGTTCCTGAAAGAATTTAAAACTTCCCTGTATATCCGTCAGGGCCCGGACTCTTAGCAGACTTCAGATTCTTAATGGCTGCTTCTAACTCCTCTGAGGTAATGAGGGCGTCCAGAAAATAAATTTGTGGGGGAAAGTCTGGGGAGATGGAGACGGCTAGGTAAGTATTAATTTCTTGTGGTTTAGATGTATTCTCCGGTGAATACAAGGTTTAGTAATACTGTTGAAAAGCCTATAGTAGATAGCGGTGGGCATTTGCTATCGGGTGAAATACCCGGCTACATTACAGGTCTAGCATCGTGATGTCTGGATCAGCTTTGATACTGTGGAGTAAGCCAAGACTGCCCTGAAAGGCCATTATCTCGACCCGTTCAAGTGAGGTGTTTTTTTTTGTTTTTTTTTTGGCAAATATGAGCACGAATCTCTGGGAACAAATTTCTATTTGTTTTATTGTTAAAGTCACCCTGCTGAGATAGCTCTGCATGTGGGGCTAAATGTAATTCAACAAGTTATGCAAGTGTGGGCATATTATCTGGACTCACCCCTCGTAGAGCTACAGTGACGAGCTTATTTAAGATCTCCCCTTAGTATGGGCCTGCATAATCCACAGCGAGTGACCGTTCCTTCTTGGTCCTTCCATATCTTAAGTCTGACTCTCATGTAGTTTGGGGAGCAACACAGTATTTACTTTTGTTTTAATGCTATTACTGCAACTCTCATTGTTCTGTTCTGGTGTGTTAGCAGCATGGGTACAACAGTTGCATAGTTCTACCACTTTCCCATTCTCTGTCACAGTTCAACCCTGTGAATCATCTCCTAGCTGACTATACAAGCACCAGAGAAAGGAACTAACATGGTTAATTTCTGCGTTATTTAGCTACTTTCCCCAGTTCTGATGTTAAGCTGGGGTGGGCCAGAAGTGATGGTCTTTACGATTTTTATTTTGAATGACTTGCTGATTGCGAATTAAGAGTAGCACCAAGTTTTATTTCCAGGGATGGGCAGGATAATGTGCATCTCTGTTTATTTGTTATTGACCAGTTGACTGAACAGTTCACAATCCATTTTACAATGTCATGGGTACATGAGTTAGCAGTTTTGACTGAAGTTAGCGTACAGATGGGTGCAGAGGAGGGAGGGAGGATCTGGATGGGGCTGCAACTAGGAACATTGCGGTCCAAATCTGGTTTTGTGGGCAGTCGCATGGACTGGGGTGTGTTGTTGTATATAGTTTTTCGCTGTTTGGAAGGGGTAATGGGGGGGGGGTGAAAGTGGTTGGGACAGGTGGGTCCTGGGGGGGAAGATGTAAATGGGATACTATGTGTATTTTTTTGGGGGGGGAGGCAAGCACACCCATGGGATCTGGCTAGTAATATACAGGTTTTACTTAAATTACATTCCCCGTGAGTTCCTAAGGTAAAAAGCCTCTGTCAATGCGATACGTATCTGGGAATATTAAAGGGGCAAGAAACAGAGGTAAAAGGTATCAAATATTAAAACATCTCCAGCTTCTTCACTGTCAAGTGGCATTTCTACAAGAAACACACCTCCTGGCAGTGGAAGGTCTGCTTTTCCGTCGTCAGAAGGTGTGTCAAGTATTTGCCACAGTGGGCTGCACCCAACAGAGGGCAGTGGCAATATTATTCTTTAAGGGCCTAAATTTCAGTTTAAACAACAGCATTGCAGACCCTGAAAGACATTATGTACTGGTCTATGGGACCCTAAATCATACTGAAATGCTATTGGGGGGATATATGGACCTAATATACCCACTCCAGAGCTTCTTTTCCCACTTGTTCACTCTCTTAGCCCACTATGCTCATCTGCCAATTCTTCTAGCAGGGGACTGGAATGTCACCCAAACAACCGATCTGGGTAAGTCATTTTACAACCCCAAACGCTTATCCCCCACACAGGTAGTCCTAAAAGAACGTATGAAGATGGGGGGGGGGGTTCTCTGTGACCCATGGCGTATTATGCATCCAACTGATTGCCAATATACCTTTTACTCCATGGTACATAAGTCTTATTCATAAATAATTTTTTTCTGATCAGCATAAGCTCTCTACCAGTGATACTACAGAGTGGGATCTCCCCAAGGGTCCTTTCAGACCATTCCCCCATCTGGCTGGAATATTCACCTCCCCCCAATATTAAAAAGGACCTTATATGGAAATTAAACATCCAGCTCTTAAAAAGCCCTCAGAATGAGGAATGTATAAAAACCTTTACTGAGCAATTTATGGAGAGCAACATGGGGTCTATACCAGATCTTGATAAGATCTGGTGCTCTTTTAAATGTGCCATACGTGGAGAGTTTATTAGAATGGCTGCCAGCAGGAAGAGGAAGTATGAAGCCCAGTTACAGTCCCTGCTTGGACGTATAAATACCCTGGAACAAGACCCGCAGCTGGACTCTTCGGACAGTAAACAAAACACCCTGGCACAACTCCAACATCAATATGCTGATGTCCTTAGGAAGCAGGCAGAATACACTATTTTGAAAACCCACTCCACATACGTGGATCAAGGGGACAAGGCCGGACACCTGTTATCCTACATTTGTGGCAACAGGAAGCTTCCGGTCTTAGTCCGGCCATATTATCCCAGGAGGATGGTTCCCTTAAGACATCTCCAACAGATATCACAAATTAATTTGACAAGTACTACTGCCAACTATACAGCCCCCAGTGTAACCCACCCACCGAGAATGCTACTGAGGCATACCTACAGGCCATTTCGTTGCCAACCCTGTCCCAAGAACAAGCAGCAATTTTGATGCGTACCATCTCTTCCTTTGAAATTGACACTGCCATCAGTTCCTTACCCTCTGATAAGGCCCCTGGGCTGATGGCCATCCCCCTAGCTTTTATAAAATATTGACCAAGGAGTTAACCCCCTTTTTACACCAGCTGTTCACTTTTCTTTGCCAAAAGGGGTTGACTGACTACTCCCTTCTAGAAGCTTTAATTATTGTGCTACCCAAACCCGGCAAACCTATGGACAGGGTTACTAACTACCATCCCGTTTCCCATATGAACTATGATATGAAGATCCTTGCCAAGATACTTTCGGCGAGAATCATGCAAGTATGGGAAGTCCTAATTGGGCATGAACAGGTAGTATTCATGAGGGGTAGGTCCTCCATTGACCATCTGAGAAAGCTGGTACATGTTTTCTCCGCGTTCAGGGAGGCTGACTTACCTATGGCGTTGGTCTCCCTGGATACGGAGAAGGCATTTGACAGAGTGCAATGTGATTTTCTATTCCTCGTATTGAAGAAATTTGGTTTTCCCTCCACCTTTATTAGGTGGATTAAGATGCTATATACCAAACTGCATGCAAATGTGTATTGTAATGGGCTGCTGTCGAAGGGCTTCTATTTATTTTTGGGTACTCGGCAGGGATGCCCTCTATCCCCCCCCTCCTATTTAATTTGTATATTGAACCCTTAATTCATTGCCTTAAGGCCTCTTCTAATATCACTGGGATTTCCATAGGAGGTTTTGAGCTTAAAACATTTGTATATGCAGATGGTATCTTGCTGCGCCTAACCCACTTGAATTCCTCTATCCCTGAGTTGCTCCATCTTATTAATATCTTTGGAATTTTTTCAGGTTACAAATTGAATCTAGATAAGACCACCATTGTTCCCTTAAATGTAAGGACTATTCCTGCCAGTACCCCCAATTTGGTATGTCCTGGTCCACAGAACTGAAATACATGGGCATCTTCCTGTCCCAGAAGCAATCAGTGATGAAGAAGCGTAACCTTGATAGAACTGCTGACACCATTAAACAGGACCTCGGTAGGAGGAACTCCTTACCCCTATCCCTACAAGCCCACATTAGTATAATCAAGATGAATGTACTTCCACGGATCTTCTACCCAATTAACATGCTTAATCTCTTTCTTCCACGTAGTTGGTTTCATCGATTCCACTCTGCTATTTCAGGTTTCACTTGGAAAAATAAAACACCTTGTAAAGCATATGTTAAACTGGGAGCTCCCAAACATCTTGGGGGCTTAAGTTGCCCAATTTCTACTTATATTATTTGGCTAGTCACCTTTCCAAATACGCACAGTGGCCCAAGAACCCGGAACATGAGACATTCTACATGCTGATCTGGCTGTTGATTGAAAGGCAGCAGTTCCAATCTTTGAGTAACCTATACTACTTGGGCCCTAACCAGTTGCTGTCTGGCCTTAAAGGCACAGTAATCCATAATTCAATACGGGTCCCCGCTCAGCTGTGCAGGACAATACAAAACAATTATATGCATGATATTTCACAACCGCTGTGGGGCAATCTAAATCTCAAAATAGATGGAAAAATGCTATCCCACTCCAACTAAACAGAGTTGGAAGACAAAGTGGTCTCTGATCTATTGGTAAATAGACAGATTCCTAGTAGTGGGGACCTACTGACCCAATTCAGTCTCCCTAGGAGGTGTATTTTTCACATGTACCAACTTCGACATATGCTGATGGCCTGGTTTGGGGCATCAGAATGGGTAATAAATAATAGCAATTTTGTTTCCCAGGTGATGACCCAGTCCTGGCAGCCCCATGCTGTCTCCCAGCTTGTTTCCACAGTGTTTGCACAAATATTTCCTGGGGCCTTGGGCAGGCTGGGTGTCTGTTTTCCCAATTTAAATCCCAAATGGGAGAGTATCTGGAAAGATATGTATAAATTTGTGTCCAATGATAGACTGCAACTTATTCAGTTCCATATTTATTTATTTATTTATTTGCTTTTGGTAACCGGGTGAGTGCACTAGGCATAGAAATGTCTATTTTCAGGCACGACCCGGGAGAGAGACAATATAAAATACAAATGCACATACATGTGACGCAGCACATGAGACAGGTATAGAAAAGCAACATAACACTAAACAACTGACTCAGAGAGTAAATCATACTGGAAGGTAAGGACAAAATTCCAGTATGAGGCAAAACAGGAATAACATTTAGATCAAAATACATTACTTTTGACAAAACAGAAAGTGAGACAGGCATTGTATATAAAGGTTACACACAGCAAGGTACAATAAGTGCTAAAATCTGTGGATGAAATGAGAGAGGGAGGAGAGGAGAGAGTGGAGGGGGAAGGGAACACATGTGAGAGGTGACAGAAATAGAACATGAGAGAAAAGTTATATAGAGAGGCATGGAAGTAGCGTACAAGAGGAAGGTTGTTTCTGAAAGAAGGGGTGGGGAGAAGAGAGAGGACTATGGTGGACTGAAACAGGTACATGGGTTAGTTGTGTGCAGATGCTGCCGGTGAAGTGTTTTAATACTAGCATGGGTAGGCGCTCCGTGAACAGTTGGAGGTAACAAGTTCCAGTATTTTGGGGCCATATGTGTGAAGGCACATGTACCCATATTAGTTTTACATCTGGGAATGTGGAAAGGGGCTAGGTCAGCGGATCGGAGCCCATAGGAGAAAGGTTGTGTGAGGAGCAGACAGGCAAGTGATGATGGGATGCCAGAACTGACCGTGTTATCAATTAGTGACCCAAGGGACTGGAGTCGATGGGCAGATGGGCTGGGCCAATTTAGGTCAGAATAAAGCTGGCAATGGTGTTTGTAATGTGGGGATGCAGAGGCATAACAGTAGATATTGTTGTAAGTGGTGTCCCACTTGTGGAGAGAGGATTTAGAGGCAGATAGGTATGTGACTGATCCATAGGACAGGACTGGGAGCAGAAGACCTTGAGCCACAGTTAGTCTTGCCGACGGGGTAAGGGCATAGCTAGTGCGATAGGCGCCTCCTAATTTAGCGTTAACAGATTTACAGGTGTTAGTTATGTGGAGGTCAAAATCCAGGGATTCAGCCAGAGTGATGCCCAAATATTAGATGAATTTAGTGCTAATCAGTGATGATCCATCAGCACAAGTGATTTTAGGGCATCAGGGTTTATTTTAAGTCTGGCAGGTGATCCAAAGAGCATAGAGTGTGTCTTACTAGTATTAAGAATGAGTTTGTTCTCTTAATCAAGACTGAATAGTTGAGAAATCAGAGGTAAGAGGTTGGTTGAGGTCAATTATGTTTCTTGCGCTGTGATAGATTACTAGGTCGTCTGCATAAAGCAAAGTTGAACAGGTGGAAGCAAGCACTGGGATGTCGTTTATAAAGATAGAGAAAAGCAAAGGACCCAGTATGGAGCCTTGGGGCACTCCAACATGAATTGATGAAGGGGCCGATGTAGCTGAACAAAATGGGTAAGCTCCCTACCACCCAGTGTTCTAGATGTAATGGAGCTGAAGGCAGTCTTCTGCACATATTATGGGAATGCCCTAGGGTAGCCCCGCTCTGGGACAGAATTAAGGACAACCTGGATCCCCTGCTTGGGCTACAGGATTGCTTCACTCCTGAGATATGTGTATTAGGTAACCTAACCACCATCCCAGTACTGGAAAGAAGATTCCACATTTCTCTGATCTCATTATCTGTGAAGTGGTTAGTGCTCCGGCATTGGGTGGACCAAGATGACATCACCTACACAGAGTGGATGAATGAGATTCTGTTTAATTTACGGGTAGAAAAAACAATTGCAGGGCTGCACTATTACATACCATCCTATACCAAAAAGTGGGGTAAACTGGAGGCCCTTCTGACAGTACATTCTCCTTCCTAGATTACCTTTAAGGGTACTGGTAAGGATACCCCTACTCCTTCATTGTAGCTTGTAATTCCGGATTATAGCCCCTTAGTATAGCTTATGAAATGGCCTCGCTATATCAGTTCAAGGTATGTTTTTCACTTAGGTAGGTTATATCTTTCAGTCTCCACATACTCTTTTGCCTGTTATATATTCACTGGTATATGATACTATGTCTTTAGTATATCTTACCAGGTACGCCTGGGGAGGGGAGATCTGTGGGAAGATCTGTGGGAATGTGGGGGGCTGGGTTGGGGAGGGGTGCTAGTAGTCTCCCATCTATTATGCACTAGAGGTATTGGGCTATACTGATCTGTATGTTGTCTGTTGATATAGCATTACCATGTCTGGATTATCTTCCCTGTTCTGCATCATGTACTAGAGCCTGTACCTCTGTATGTTCATTTTGCCATGATGTACTTAAGATAAAAGCTAATAAAGTATATTAAATAAAAAAAAAAAACGCCTGTAGTATCTCTTAAGGGTGCTTAACCAAAGAGCCTGTTAAAGGGTCTTTAATTTGTGATTGCTGTCCGGTTGATTTTTTGCCACAGGCAGCATGCCAAAATAAAAGCTGTTCAAGAGCCTTCCTTGTAATATTTTTGTTTTAAAACTTGATGAGCAAGTTCTGTTTCAACATTCAGTATTTCCTGTATTTTCTGTCATGTAGCTGTCAGCAGAGGGGCCACAGCCAGGTCTCCTTTAGTGTGGAGAGCCTGTCCCGCAGCTGATTTTGTAAGGTATCCAACTGTTTTTCTTGTGTTTTTTTTTATAATAGGAAGAAAATGTAAAAATTTCCCCCCCCTCAAAACAGTTTGAATTGTATCCCATAGAATACCTCATTTGGTGCCAGCTTGGTCATTATCGTTATAATTTGGGAGAGTTTCTCTTTAATCATTGTAGTAAAGGCGGGAATTGTTGAGCAAGTAGTTGATCAACCTCTAAAGGGTTTGTCCTGGCTGAGGCTCCCAGTCTAGAGTCATCAAAACTGGGGCATGATCAAACAGGAGTATGGGAAGTATCTGACAGTCTCTTACAAGATGGTGGAATTCTTTAGGGACATGGCAGAAGTCAGTTCAGGAGTAAAGATTATGTGTGGCTGAATAATGGGTATACCCCCTATCTTGAGAATGTAACATTCACCATGCATTAACCCATCCCATCTCCCTAAAAAAATGATTGTACCACTTTTTGAGCTTCTGTTTGCCGGGGGGGGGGGGTTAGTAGTGTCTTTGAAATCAAATATCATATTATAATCTCCACCCAGTAATAATATGACCTTTTGAAACTTGGTAATTTTCTGGAAGAGGGAGCGGACGATCACAGCATTGGTGCCTGGGGGTAAATAAAGACTGACCAATGTAATGACTCATCCTAGGTATCTACCCATCAACAGAGCCAAACATCCTTCTGGGTGTGCATATAATTATCTATCACAGCCGGCCCATCGAGCGCAGCAGTTAGTTCCACTCGTGCGCACTATGGGCGACCTGGGTTCGGCTATGGACCTGGCTGCCAGAGGGTCGCCGAGGAGATGGATGGAGCGCCCTCTGACTGCTCCCTTCTCCGGGGGGAAGGGGGAACGAATGTCCAGTGCACTACGGACTCCTGGTGGAGGCTGGGGGTTCCACTGCAGCTGGCGTCTGGACATCCGGGGGGGGTGGGACGGACACGGGACGTCATTGCACGTCCCCACCTCCAAGGAAAAAACGTCCTCTTGGGGACAGAAAATCGCCAGCCAAGTGCCTCTATCATGCCCTCTTCACAGCCTCTGATGTGCTCCAGGCTGGCTCCCCCAAATACCCGACCCGACGTTCGCGACACCGGAAGTGCCGCGGCCCCACCCTGGGGGGTAAGCCAGGGGGCATGGGGGAACAAGCGGCTCATGTGGGAGCAGGAGGCGGCAGGGGCCCTGACTAGGGCTGAGCTTGGCGCATGGCTGGACAAAAAGCATACTAAATAGAAGAAAAAAATAATTATCTGTAATTTGTATGGGGTAGACCACGGAATGCGTATGGCTGTTCCCTTTCTCTGCGCCCCTTGAAAGACGATGCCAGCACGTGTGCATACCCAAATTTATGCAATTTTGTGTGCTCTTCTTTGCTAAGATGTGTATCCTGCAAGAGAACAAAAGTGGGATGTACTTTTTTGATGGATGAAAGGACCTTGTACTGTTTTATGAGGTTGTTCAATCCAATAACATTGTGGGAGTAGATCCTAACTAATTTAGAACTGGGCATGTTAAAAACTTAGGATTGCTAATCAATGTCTGAAATAATTCCCCTTGGTAAGCATTAACTATGAGAAACCATAATCTCCCACGTTGTAAAATTCTACGCAGTCCCTTCTTTAAGGTAGGAGGGGGAGGGGGTGCCCCACAAGCCTTCACATCCCTCAGACAATTTGAAATACTGGTAAGCCATAATCAATATGCAGTTTTAATTAAAACAAGACAAATGCAAACATTTAACATTAAGGAACAAGGACAATACAGCATTACTGTAACCCTGGCGCCATATATCTAAAGGCTACACTACCCCTGCCTTGCTGGCCAGAACAAGGTTGAGGGGCCTGGGTTCCCGTTCTAAGTCCAAACTGGTTCTTTCCCAAAGAGCACATTACTGCGCAGTGCCTCCACCCAGAGTATACTTCTATGTGGGCTAGATAAAACCTGGTACAACCCTCTGGGATGCTGCACCCACCCGCAATACTGTAATGCCACCCCACACATGACCCAATAATCAAAACCCCACCGTTAACATTTCAGGTCTATTGACTCTCACTAATAATATGCTCACACACAAAAGGATTTATTAAAAAATGGTTAACCAACATTTATTTACAAGGGTATGATGGTTAAGAAAGGATAAATGGAACTAGAGGCTAAGCAAACAGTTGGATTAGCCTTGTCAAATTGGCATCTTTGTATTTCAATCAGTACAATTATTTGCACTTTAAATTCAACCCCCCTTTTACTTTTAATATCTGGCCACTCACCAACCTTCTGATAGATTTGGGTTTTAAGTGCTATCTAACTGACTAGCTGAATAGATGGCAGAACTTATATTAGATGCCCACAAACATGCCAGTTCCCAGTCTGGATTAGAACCCTGCAATTTTAAAACCTTTTTCTGAGTACCCAGTACTAGAGTTCTTTAAAGGTGCAGGCCTGTCAAATGGTACAGCTGTGGTGGCCAGCATTGCAGCTGAGTTGGGGCCCTTAAAGAAAATCAGATTAGCTTTATTTCTTAATCCTGAGACACATCCTCACTGTAACTTTGCAGAAACATTATCACTCTTTTAATTATGCTGGTTCAAACCTTAAATAACTGAATTTGGCAAAATCTGAATAACTATTTACAGTTCCCCATCAGTTGGCAGAGGGTGAGTCTGCCTGCTCAAGGTTTGAAGTCATCATCTGGTTTTGAGAAGCATTGCTGAGGAATAGGCAGAAGCTGAGGATGATCCCTGAGTTTAAGGGCTCTTGCAGCTTGCATTTCTGGAAACTTTTCTCAGCATGAAGTTGGTGCCCTTTCTCTCTTGGCTTTGCAGACACAGTTGGTGCAGACCAGGCTGGGACCGGGACCGGCACCCTTCATTCCCCCATGTCTAGGCCATACCCCTCAGGAGGAAGTGCTGATGGCAGTGCCTAGCTGGCACACTACCATGCTGAAATCCCAGGCCGATCTGGAAACAGTCTTTTAGCATTCAGCACATTTATAAATTCATCACATACCAAAGAGGGTCAGAAAGCAGGGTTTGGAATGATTTTGCATTCTGGTGATGACAGAGTGTGCATCATCATATATGTACGATTCACAGGCATTGTTAAAACACGCCTGGCAGAAAAAATGAAAAGCAGGGAGATGAGGAGTCTCCTAATTACCACATAGAAACATAGAATTTGACAGCAGATAAGGACCACTTGGCCCACCTAGTCTGCCCATTTCCCTACCTAACGGATAAGCTGCAGATCCTAGTTAACCAACAGCCTACTTCCTCCTACTCCCCACTAGAATTGCCTTATGTGTGTCCCATGCATTCTTGAATTCCCCCACTGTTTTTGACTCTACGACCTCCTCAGGAAGGCTGTTCCATGTATCCACAACCCTCTCTGTGGATGGTTTAGAGAACTGTTAAGTTCCTGAGTGAAACAGGTTGTGATAATAATGAGGAATAAAAAGATTTTTCCTTACATAACATGATACCAGCACTCCATGAGAGGATTAAGTTCTGCACGCTTTAAGAAATGGCCTTGATCTAATTACAAAAGCACTGCAGAAACTGTTTTTTGTTTTATTATGGATTCTAATTGGGTCTGTTTCTCTCTGACTGAATTTCTTTGGGAAGAAAACAAACTTCCAGAAATACTCTAATATTACCTCTGTGAAATACAGAGACTTGTTTGTGTACATCTAGATATATAGGTTCCTTAATAAAGGAACTGAGGAATATCTTCCAAAATAAGCTCTTATAAGAAAGAGAAAATGCCATCCACCTGCCCGACCAGGAGCCTCTAAGCCGGGTAAGCTCGCTGAAGGACTCGGAGAGCAGTTATGGAGTCCTGATTGGCCTAAGGACTCTCCGGGAGTCCTGCTGATTGGCAGCTGCTGTCCGGCTCAGCCCGTGATTGGGTACCTGGTGTTTCAACTCTCCATGGCTTTTTTCATTATTTTATCTTAACCTGGGCACACTCGCCCTCTCGCTCTAATCTTGTGTCTCTGAATTTTCTTCCTACACCACCCTCCCGACCCCGGCCTCTATTAAATGCTCTTCCCCTGAGAGCTAGGCCAACCCCTTTTATGCCTATTGCTCCACTTAGTGCTAACCATGCCTGTCTCCTAGCTCACTCCACCAGCTGGTTCTGCCCCTTAAAGCAATCATCATCCTTCGGGTCCCACCTATACTGCATATTGTTACCTTTACCTGGTGTTAATTGCATTAACTATAATGCCATGCATGGGCACTTTTCTGTTGAGCTGCCTCCTCCTTCTAAGTTACGCACCTGTCAGAATCCCGGTTGCTAACTCACACCCTGGCCGAATCTGACCCCATAATGACCACCAAACTCTGCCCACTCCTATTATATGTTGGCAAGACACAGGGGGACAACTTCCTTATGGCCTCGCCTATCCTCACATCAGGCTCTGACCAGAGAATACATGAGGGTGAACCTGAATCTGGCAGTTAGAATGATTATTTACGCCATATCCCTAATCAACCTCTGTAGCAGCCTTTACACACCCACTAACAAACCTACCAGGACACGGCGAAGCAACAAGTGGCTACTCAGCAGGTTAAGTCACTACTTCAAGAAGCTAATACTGCTACTCTTACTCTGTTCTGGAAATGTCGAACTTAACCCAGGTCCGCCAGCTTCTCTAAGCACCCCTGCAGACCTCCCACAATGTAAAGGTATCAGCTTTCTTCAGTTGAATGTTTGTAGTTTCCTCAAGAAACTTGACCTGATTCAGACTTGGGCCCTACATGCTTCTCCTGACTTTTTTATGATATCAGAATCATGGCTTGCGCCTTCAACCCCAGACAAAGTCATCAATCTACCGGGGTACAGCACCTACCGATGCGACAGAAAAACCGGTGGGGGGAAGGGGTTTAATATATGCTAAGAATAAATTCTCTGTCACAGTTGTTGACTGTACCTCTAAGGCCAAAGAATTTGAATGCCTGGCGCTAAAGTTATCCCTCTCCAATGAAAAGGTCCTCCTTATTACTGTATGCTACCGCCCGCCATCTGGTGGTCTTGCCCTCCTACCACACCTCCAAAGCCTTATCGATTCAACCAACACTGAGTGTATCATAATGAGGGATCTCAATCAAAATTGGAATGATGAGAGTTCTAAGAAGTTCAAGGACTTCTATGATACTAGTGGGCTGACACAATTAACACCTGCAGTCACCAGACCTAATAGAAAAAACCCTGAGCGAAGCTCCCTCCTTGATCTTATATTAGTCAACAAATCCCATAATTTTTCACATACTGGAGTCTTCTTTAACGACCTAAGTGATCATTGTGCTATTGCCTGCATCAGACACTTGCCTCTATTAAAGTCTGCCTCCAAATTCACTCTGAAAAGATGCATGAAAAAATTCTGCCAGAATGCCTTCCTGAGAGACCTGGGTAGCATCAGATGGCAGGACTTCTACCTAGCCCCTTCACTCAATGAGGCATTTAATATCTTCCATAGCCTTGTAAAAGATCTAATAGACAAACATGCCCCCCTAAGGTTGATTAAGACTAAAAAACGACCTCCTGGCTGGTTCTCTCCCATCCTGAAGAAAGCCCTCAAAGATAGAGACTATTGGTGGAAAAGGGTGAGGAAATCCCAACTGGAGGCCAATTGGCTAGCGTTCTGTACCGCTAGAAATGTCTGTACTAAATGAATTAGATCTGAAAAATCTAAATACTTCCAAGCTGCATTGGAAGACAACAAGAACGATGCTTCCAAATTTTGGAGCATCCTCAAAGAAGTTGAAGGGCATATTACTGATGCCTCCCTTCCTCACAAAATGGTGTCCAATGGCTCTACCCTTACTAATAGATCTGTCATATTAGACTGTTTCAATGAACACTTTGCATCAGCTGGGTTAGCCTTCGATGCCTCGCCTATCAACAAGATTAGCCCATCGGGGAACCCACTGCTGTCCCTCTTACTAACATCAACCTCAACCAATTTCATCCCTCCTCCTTCAGCATCCATACAGTTACTTTTAAACAAGTAGAAGATCTCCCTTTTGTCTTTGGATACAAAAAAGAGTGCCGGGGCAGACAATATTGATCCCTACTTCCTAAAATTGGGCCATTGTTACCTAACGGTCCCTATCGCCCATCTATTCAACATCTCCCTGTCACAGGGCGTTATACCTGTGCTTTGGAAAACAGCACATATTATACCTTTGTTCAAATAGGGGGATAAGAGTGACCTGAACAATTACAGGCCTATTTCCTTATTGCCTACCCTATCAAAGCTTTTGGAAAAAGTTGTCAACACCCAAATTAGAGAATACCTGGAGTCACAAGAACTACTAAATCCTGCACAGTCCGGCTTTAGAGCCAAACATCACATAGTATCTGCCCTTACAAAAGTAACCACAGATTGGCAAATTGCCCTGGATTCTAAGAAGTACATGTTTGTCCTTTTCCCTTGACCTAAGTAAGGCATTCGACACAGTGGACCACAATATTATGATTACCGCATTGTGCAATATCGGCCTTGATATGACTGCCATTAAATGGTTCACCTGCTACCTCGCCAATAGACTACAGCAAGTTAAAGCTTCAGGTGACTTATCCTCATTAAAAACACTTCCTCAAGGTGTCCCCCAAGGCTCCATTTTAGGTCCTATCCTGTTTGCAATTTATATCAACAACCAAGTTACACAACTGCATACTGCTAATGTGCACCTATTTGCAGACGATACCGTCCTTTACACCTCAAACTCATCATTGGATTCAGCCTGTGAGGATCTACAGCAAGATTTCATCTCTCTCCAACATAACCTGATCGAACATAAGCTCCTGCTCAACGCAAAAAAACCCAAAGCCATGGTCTTTGCACCTAAGGCAGCCTCAGGTCCAACACACAGGCATATGATTCTAACGCTATTAGGTGAACCCCTTGAAATAGTAGATACCTTCAAATACTTAGGGTTCTGGTTGGACAACAAGCTCAACTTATTATGCCATCTCAATGAGGTCTCGAAAAAATTAAGGCAGCGGTTAGGTGTGTTCTACCGCATTAAGCACCTACTTACCAAAGAAGCTAGAAAGAGGCTAGTGTAATCAACATTCCTACCCTTATTGGACTATGCTGACTTTCTCTACAACCACTGCCCTACAACTGTGTTCAGTAAACTTGACATGCTCTACCACTGGGCCTTAAGGTTCATCCTAAACCTGCCTTCTCGCACCCACCATTGCATACTGTACCAGGAGACGGGATGGTCATCTCTCTCGCAACAAGGAGGAAAAGGAACACTCTACTCCGGTTTTTCAGAGCCTTATCTGACAAACTCCCTGCCTACATCTCAAGCTTCTTCGAACGTGCCAAGGGTTCTTATGGGTTGAGACACTTCTCCTTACTCTGCTTCAAGATACCCAGAGTAAAAACAACTTACGGCATGGCTGCAATCAACTTCTCCTTCCCATCCCTATGGAATGCCATGCAAAGCTCACTTAAACTCTCTTCCCTGCCATGTCCATTCACTTTCATAGCACTGATAGCTGAATAACTTACGGAAAATTGCAACTGCTACAAGTGACCATGTACTAGTAGCCCCTAGTCTCGTCCACGAATCTGACATCTCTGCAACCCTCTTTTCTTTTCATCCCTGTTAAGGGGCACTAGCACTTACTAGTTTCTCACCCCTTCCCCCTGTCCCCTTCTCCCACCCCCCCAATTCATGTACATTCCCCTCTTTCTTCTTCCCTCCATGTATATCCTCTCTTATACGATAATAGCTGCCTTACATTGATGTATAATTAAGTTCTAATTTTTAACTCTCAAGTCTCCTAGTTATGACACTGTAACTGTATCACCCATGTGTGTTTAGGCTTACTAGTTATGTCTCTGCAACTATGTTACCTATGATAGTTTATATATGTACCTATGTATAGACCTGTACAATCCTACACATATAATTTGCCCCAGGCTTGTCAACCCTTCCTTTGTATGTTTTCTGTATTAATGTCCAGGACCACCTTGAAAATGAGCTTGCTCAATGGTGTTTACGCCTGGTTAAATAAAGTTTGATTGATTGATTGATTGACATCAAAACCTAACCAGTTTAAATACAAACTGTACATTCATAAGGTTCAAGCAAATTCTAAAATGTGAACCTTGTGTTACCAAAAAAGTACCCTCATTTGAGGGCAGTATATAGGTTCCTTAATAAAGGAACTGAGGAATATCTTCCAAAATAAGCTCTTATAAGAAAGAGAAAATGACATTCACCTACCCAGTGATAGCCTACTCATTTGGAACATCACTGCTGTAACCCTCATGAAAAGTTATGGGTAATTCCTGAACACCTGAGAGTAGATTTTATCTGCTGTACCAAGTACATGATACTACAACTGGTGGACACCAGTTAGTCAATAAAAACACTAGACAGACTAAAATCCTCTGTCTTGTGGCCACACATGAGAAATGATGTAAAACACTACACTAGTAACTGCTTGATCTGTGAACAGAACAATCCTATACCAGCTAGGAAAAATGTATTGTTACCTCAGAGGCAATCAGGCCCATGGAACAACAACCAGATTGACTGCAAATGTCTTGGTAAACCAGCTATTTACCAGGTGGGAGTTACTCCTAAAGGTAAATTCTGATTACAGGGATCCAGCTTTATAGCCAAAGTAATGCAGGAAACTCTGGATTTGTTATGGGTAAAACAAAAGTTTCATATCCCTTACCACTCACAGTCATCAGGACAGGTGGAATGGGCTAACAGTCAGATCAAAGTTATGTTATCCAAACTTATTCAGAAAACCCCAAAGGACTGGGATTCATTATTGCCTTTACTCCTTATGGCAATAAGATGGACATCCCCTGCAGGTACACAGTGTACCCAATTTTTGAAATCATGACTGGACGGTCCATAAGACTCCTAGAACATTTGCTTCTGGACCTGTGTACTGCCACTGCTGATGGAGCATCAGTAGCTAAATATGTTAACTCAAACAAGACATCCAAAAGGTATACTTGTTGGCTTCACAAAGTATGGGCAGGGCCCAACAACAGGCCCTATCCCATTGTAAACAAACTTAGTCCAGCAGTCTACCAAGTTAGACTCACAATAACAGTCATTGATAAATGGCTACATGCCAATCAAATGAACCTGTTTAAAGGAGATGAAATTACTTTTCCATACCCAATGGGTGGAATAGTATTAACCTAACCATGTTTTTTCTTTTCTCTTTCCTTTTAGATTCCAGAGAGAGATGCTTGATTTTATGCTTAGTATTCTTTTTAGAAGTATGGGTCTTCTTACAAGCCCAAACTGCACATCTTATTGCAGATAAGAACCAGTGGCCTAAACCAAAACAGATTGTTGAGGCAAAGTACCTCACAAGCCCACATTATTTAATTACATCCTGTGGAATTCACATTAAAGTCCTAAAAGACATGTTCATCATCCAGGAGGGCAGTGAGGCCCTACTGAATGTTATGATCATTGCTTTGGATCAATTCTAGCAGCTAGACTTGATCTGGACTCCTGATTACATTTTATTAATAATCAGGAATTTTGCATCTAAATTTATATGGCATTAAAAGCCATTAGAACTTAAAGGTTTTACCCAATGATGTCCCATAATTTGTGACACTTAATACTGAGTGCCCAAAACAGGGACCCTGGACCACCCAGTGATCTAATACTAATAGCCACTTCTCAGCCAGGTACCATTGTTAATAATGTGCAGTTCATGCACACCCCAGTGATTTTAAATCTCACCTTTTAAACTTGAAATGATTTGTTTTATGTTTCACAACAAACATTTCCCACTTTTTTTTCTTTTCATAATGATGTGATTGGTACCCTGGCAGCATACCAGGTACTCACTGATGACCCCTACACAGGGCCTGATAGCACCACACACACACACACACACACACACACACAGGATTTTCACATCCTGACCGCTAGTGGTACATCTTATGACTGTAAACCTACCCAAATGCACTAGGCATTTTGTTTTTGATTTTTTTTTATTAAAAAAAAAAAAGGTTTAGACTCAGGCCTATTTGGCTCTGACATATCTATTTGAAATAGGGCTGATATAGCCATTATTCAAGCACATATGTTAAAGGCTCATGATAGTATGAAATATAATATCATACCCCCCCATTTCATGCTATATATGGTTTTGCTCATAAAGAGTGATTTACATTTACAATATTAAGGATATTGTGAAGGGGTTTGACCTGACAAATGTTAATGTTAATTAATTAATTTCTGCTTACATTAAGGAAGCAGATGAGCATCACATAGCTAGGAAAGTCCTGTGCACTGCCTGCAGCTATAATGTTCTTATAACCCACTGGTTATCTCTTCCAGGATCTGGAATTAGGACATAACCCTGGTCTCATACATGACAGATGTATGGGTCAGTGGCATTGCCACATTTTGCATTTTTATTGCATGTGTTAAATGTTTATTTGAATCTAGCACTCTTCCCTTGTCAATGGCAAGGAACCTTGGGTATGTCACCACACACACCAGTATTGCTCCATGTTTCGAAACTTATTCCTGCACAATCCAGGAAGCCATGTTTGTGACTCTCACACTTTCATTGCCACATTTTCATCCGGCAACATCCATCTCTGATCATCTGGCAACTGTTCATTCTATTGGTCATCTTGATGGGAACTTTTATCATGAAAGGTTGACACTACCTCCTTTCCTTGTTTACCATGAGGTATTGGAATTGTGAATGACTCTGAACATTGAATGTCGTACCTGAAAGGAATATCACCTTTTATGCAGATGTGGCATCTTCCAACTTGTCTTACCAACTTGTGAATACAGGCCTAATAACTGAAACTGAGCTTCCACTTGTGAACTCTCAAATAAACTGTATTCAGTGCAGCTAATTAAGATTCTACAATCAAGCTCATTGTTATGCAAACTATGAAGCAAGTCTGTGGTGGGGGCAATCCCCTAACTTCAGCAAGAAGACTCTTCTTCATTTGATCAGACTGTATCTACCCTTCCTCTGTCATTATCATAATAAACAAGTAAACGACAGCCATTGTCACTTCCTGTGGTTTTAGCTCAATTTTTCCCCCAGTCGTTGGTAATATATCCCTCCTTTTCTTTACCTCTCTAACCTGCCACCCCATGCACGGCCTCTTTCCCCTATATGTGTAGTTGCCAGCTGCCTCACTCAAAAGATCTCTGCTTATAACCCCTGTATGCCTATGGTTGATTGTACATCTGCTGACTTCTTCAATTGTAAAATAATGCTGTTTTTTTTTATTTATTTCAACCTTGTACTCGTACTGTATTCACTGTATATACTTTTTCTTCCTTGTATATTATTGCTTTTTGTATACCTGCTTCTGTACTGTACTTTGATGTATTCATGACCAGGTCCACCTTGCAAATGAGGCTTGCTCAATGGTGCCCACCTGGATAAATAAAGATTTTGATTGATTGATTGATTGATTGATCTACAATCAAGAAATCCATCTTCTTCACTGCTTGCTTTCCAAGCCTGGCTGGCACCTCATACAAACTGAGCACTGTTATAAACTGTTACACTTTGTGCAGCTGTGTGATCATCTTCAACTGAACACTGTTGCTATTCCATTGTAAAACTCAATGTGCAATCTAATGCACCCCCTGCTGAGGCCTCTGAAAATACTGTAGCCTTTTCAACATTTGGATCTACCTTTGGAAAATCTGAATGCATCACATTTGAACTATGAATCTTCATCTAACATGTGAAGAAACCCTGGTTTCATCCCTGGAACTGTTCGTAGTTTATGGCTTGTGGACACTGACATTTCGTGTCCTGTCTGACTTACCAACTAAAAAATGCCATACTCCAAGGTGGTACATTCTGCCAATGTGGAACATTATGTGGTGACCAACTATACATTCTTCTGATATGGACTAAAAGTTATGCAAAGTTAACTTTTCTAACTTCTATTTTTGCTTCCTAAACAGGTAATAAGTTATACAGTAATCACACCTGTTCCCATCCTGGAACCAGATATCATTAAGTCTAGTCCTAACTATCTTGATGCTCTATCTCGATTTTTATTTATTTTTAATATCCATACAGGCAACATAAGTTTGTCTCATCAATTTCTTCCCAATAGGACGGATACACACCTGATACATATATCAGTAATTACTGATTGTTTAGATATTGGAAAACCCCATTGTGAAGTTTTATTCCAAATGTTTATAGTAATACAAGGTTTACTAACATTATCCCTTATAATTACATTTTGTTGTTTAAGGAAAACCCTGAAACACCACCGTGATCAGTTAAAATTCTTCTATCAGGCTTGTCCCTTGGGCCTGTAGATGAATGGTGCCTAACCGTTGTCTTTTTGTTGTGTTGCCACTTTTGCAATTAGGGCAGAAAAGAGGGGACTGTTGCACCTGGGTTATGCCCCCTATCATCTCACATGCACCTCACATACACCTCACACTATATTCCTGGTCTATTATACTGTGATACTGCTATTTTGCACTAATATATAGATTTAGGCATCCATCATATAAGCATGAGTGCCAGGAATGTGCTTTGCTGCTCATATATGCCAATGTTTACATCCTTTCATAGGATTAGATCATGCATGAATATTACACCTCAATATAATGCATTATGTTTGTCTTTTACATATATTCCATATATAATCTACCAAATCACTGATAAGATGACTCTGAGTGATCATCAGTGATTACTTTATACACTATCTATATATTCTCATATAATCATATGTAGTTGTGGCCAGTCAGCACTTCTCTTTGTCTAAGCAAGCTAGCTGACAGAGAGAGAAATCCTTTGTTTTGTCTTCTATTATACATAAGCAAGAAATGCCACATGTAATAGAGCCCAGTCAGCATTTCTTTTGTCCAAGCTATAATGCAAATGAAAGCATATTATTTGTCTCATATGAAACTCATTAGTAATTCTGTCTCCTAAGTCATTATCCAATACATAATGTTTCTCATATCTGTAACTATGATGTAATCTCTCTTGCTATGCTGTTATCTGTAGTATATAGCCTTCTGCAACCTACTGTAGTCCAGGAGAGTGGGGAGAGAGAACAAGATCTTGGAGAACCCGAGATCCTACAATCCTGGAGATTATGTACATTCTTCAGGAGAGTGGTGAGAAACCCATCTGCCTTGTGATTTTCTTTGTCACATGCTTGGCGTAAGTAGTATAATAAATATTTATTAGTACTCTTGCTTGTTTACGAATGTTTCTTGGCAGACTCCAAAGACATAAGAATCTGTATTATTAGTATTATTATTATTTACCCTACACACTAAGAGTGTTTAGGCAACATAGGCCATACCCCTCAGGAGGAAGTACTGATGGCAGTGCCTAGCTGGCACAGTACCAGGCTGAAATCCCAGGCTGATCTGGAAACAGTCTTTTAGCATTCAGCACATTTATGAATTCAGCACATTTATAGTTAACATAAGTTAGGTGCTTTAAGTAGTCACAGTTCCTTCAACCATGTGCCAGCACGGCCAACATGGTCCTTTAGCTTGTAGGTACAGACTTTCACTGATGCGTGCTTTTCCCCTAAGGCTAGGGCACCTCAGACTCCCACATTCCATGCCATAACACACAGGAACTTAAGGCGTAACTCTTTCTCAGAAACACCAGACAGAGCTTGAGGCTTGGCTCTCTGCCACTTAAGTCACTTAAACACAGATGGATATTGAGGCATGGCTCCCAACCATTTGGCATACTCAAACAACAGGCAGAACTTGAGGCACGGCTCCCAACCACTTTCAGACTTTATCTGGTAGTACAACTGATCACTGTAGCTTCTCTCAAGCTTAAGACACTATATCACAGTCCCTTTTGGCTTTGCTGATGTTTGCAGCTCCAACTTGGACACTTAGACCTTCACTGGCCTCCCAGACACTGTCAGAAAAGCTTTGCCTGGCTAGGAAACCTCCCTCTCAGTCCTGCAGGCACTTTACACAGTCACATTAAGCATGTTTACAGACTGAACCATTCATGGTCACTAAATCGGTAGGTGTCCACCCTATCCAGGCGCAGATCAAGTGCAGGTGCAGATAGACAGTCAAAACTTCTAGGCTTTCCAGGCTTCTCTACCCCACACAAATCTCTCATTAGCTTGCACTTTTTAAGTAGAAGTTTACTCACTCAGAAGGATTCAGAAGCTTTCCTTTCCTTTTCTGGGAATTTCAGGCTTCATCACCACTCTCACTGTTGAGGCAGAACATCTTTGCAGCTCTCTCACAACTGCAGGTGGATGCTGGCTTCTTTCCCACTTTTTCCTAATATGGTAAGGAAAATGCTAGCCCTGGAGGATAGTTTCTTGCAACCCCCAGGCTAGCGATTTCAGCTGCTTGCAGCCACTTACTCTGGCAGAGGCAGAAGCCCTCCTCCCCTGTGGAGGGGCTCTTGCTAAACACACTAGGCCCATTCTTTTAGCTGAGGGCCGGAACCCCCCCTCCCTCTGGAGGGGCTCGCACCAAAAACTCAACTCAGCCTGCAGTGTTCCTGGATTTTGAGGAGCTCTCTGGGGCTCCTGATTGGCTGAAATCACGTCAGTCCAAAAATTAACATTCATAAGCCTCCTTTGATGCCTGATAGGCCCTATGTTTAGGTGCCTAAATTAAGTCCCTGCTTTTTCCCCACAAGTTGCTGTACTTGTCCCACTAGTCTCTGGCACTATCCCAACAATCCTTGTACTGAAATCCTGGCTTTTTGATTGGTTGCTTTGCTGCAAATATGGCTGCTCAAATGCACAGTCTCCATGCAGTCCATCACAGTTCCATAACCACAGACCTAGTGCAGCCAGTAAGCACATTTTATTTTAATCCTAGCCCCACTGTTTAGCAATCATAACCGTGCCCTCTAAAATGCTGCCATGCTTAAATATTTATGTGTAGTCTCTCGCCTGTCACTGCTGTCAAAATACAATGCCCCTAGGCAGCAGACAGGCAGCTCATCAGAGTCTCCTTCAACACTCTGGTACAGCCAGCACAAATGTTATTTATTTACAATAGACCCCTTTATGCCCTCCTACACACTCACCATTTATTTATATTCTGGCGCTTGTCACAACCACCGAAACTTGCAGCCCCATAACAGCAGAACATACCTGCTCATGAATATTAATGCAAGCTCATTAATATTCATAGAGCAGACCTGTAACTGCAGTGTGCATGGCGCTTTTTATTTAAATTTTTTGGCGGCTTTTCTCCAGCTCTGCCCAGGTCACTGGCCCCTGCCCTGTGCCCTGCAAAGTGCTGCTCTATTTAAACATTTTAATGCAGTCCTGTATGTGTGTCACTGCTGCCAAAATTAACAGTCCTTAGGCAGCAGCCAGGCATCTCATTAATATTCATGAGCCCTGTTTCCAGCGCTCATAGCGCTCTTTATTTATAAAATACAGAGGGCTCTCTTGGCCCTTGGACAGGTCACCGGTCCCCTCTGTGCCTGTTCCAGGGGCTGGGACCACCAGAGAACAATTCATTGGACCACAATTGTGGTCGGAAAAGGAGCACGCTTTCACGCATGCACGAGCTGATGGCCTGCTGTGAAGCATGTGGGAAGAAGCTGGCAGTTCTGTAATTGCTCCAATAGCCCATTGTGGACTAAAATTAGATGCAGGAGCTGCTTGGGGGGGTTGCTGGGCACACCTAGGCCCAGAACTGTGGCGGTGAAGATCGGGGGGCAATTGGGTGGAAACCTGAGGCACCAAAGGCAAAAACAGGAGAACGGGAGACAAGTGGGCAATTAAGGTAAGGCCCAGCTTACTTCTAGGGTAGGAGAGTTGAAAGCGAGACCCTCTACAAGGCCGGGCAAAGTCACGAGATAGTGACAGTGTCCAGCTGGGAGGATAGGTAGCAGACAAGACTGCCAGGCGTCCCTGGTCACAGGTTAATCAGAATAATTTAGGGAAGGGAGAATTGAGAAAAACTGCCACCATGAGTGTTAAGAGGAGCTACGTATTCCATAGCACATCAAAGCTTGCCATGGTATAGTAACACCTCTATGCCTGCTTTGTAAATGTAATTGGGTAAAAGTCACTGTAGTCGCAAGAAAAACAACATTTAGTTATCAATGTAAGAACCCCATAGAGTCACTCTAATAGGAGAGTCCCTATCTCTGTACATCATCTCTTGGTAAAGCCCTCCCACCTTCATTTATTTCCAGTAACATCCTTCTGTACAAATGCAATAGAGAAGGGCTTTATGTAAATGGTACCCAAATATAACTGGATGAATTTGTAAATCCAATATAGACAAATTGAAATAATCACCACTAATTAACAGTAATAACAAAGGTATTGTCAGTTCAGTTAGTAGATAAAATATTGTTGTAAGTATGTGAGTTAAATTCAAGAACAATACTATACAAATTCTAGAAAACGATCTTTCAGGAACTACATTGTAGGGGGGTCTTAAATAGGTAGCCAAGTCTCTAACCCCCAATCTCAGTTAAAAGCCAGTTTGTGTTTAGTGGGATATAAAGATACAGTAGAAGAAAAGCTAACCAGCAGTGTTCGTCCAGTGTGAGCGCTATGTGGAGTGTCCTTTCTCCGAAAGTAAAGTACAGTAAACTGGATCAGCAAGTAGAAAGGCCTGTAGTAAAGGAAAAGCAGGAGAATAAACAAAAAATACATTAGGTCTAACTGTCCCTACAAGGACCGCTGCTGCTGAAGAGAGAGAGTATGCAGTTGTTGCATGGCACCAGTCTGGCATTATGCATAGCTGAAACCCACATCGGTGTTACAAGTGGTAAAAGATAATTAACTCAAGCAAGACTGTAGCAGCAGATATATAAAATGTCAGACCACTGTACATTATTGACACCAAGACATGTATGGCTTATGTGCTGTCAGCTTGGGTGTGAGTCAAAAAACCACATAAGCCTTTGCAACGGGGGCCATGTGAGAGAGTCAAAGTGAGTAAGGAATGAAACAAGCTCACCAGATTACTCATGGATCAGAGTCCTTCTGTGGCGAGGATGATGTTCTGGTCCCCTTATATGATTGTAGGGTCTGTTGAATATCTTCAGGGTAGCTGGGGCTGCCTTTTTCCTGGAGTTCTGATGATGGTGAAGGCATCCTGCCATCCAGGTCAAATGCTGCAGTTTCGGCTGCTGCACCACTGCATCTGTAGTCTGGGTCGCCCATCCTTTTTCTGCTACAGCACATTGTGCTTCCTCTGAGCTGGAATAAGTGATGGTACCGGATGCCCCCAAAACTTTTAATTTTGCCAGGTAGGGAGTTTGAAAGTGCACCTTATGTGTCTGAAGCACCCTCAGAATGCTTGCATAAGCCACTTGATGCTTAAGAATTTCTGGGGGGTAGTCTTGGTCAGATAGGTGGGCGTCATTATATTTAACTATTTTCTTCACCAGGCAATCCAGGAATTTCCTCATCTTTAAAACTGGAGAATTTTACCATGATAGACTGGGGCCTGGTGTTAGGGTCTGTCAGCCTTTGCATCAAGGCTCAGTGTGCTTATTCTAGCATGAAGTGGAGAGCCGCTGGTAACTCAAGGACATCCCACAGTAAATCCTCCATAAAATCCATCATCTAGCCCATGTTCATGCCCTCAGGTAGGCCATAAATTATCATATTATCCCTGCAGGACCGGGCTTCTAAATCCTGGATCTTGTCTTCAAAGGCCTTTTTGATGGTCTATGAGGAAATCAGTTGCCGTGTGTATTTGCCCCATTTCAATTTCCACTGCTGTCACATGGTTCTGTGCAGCCTGTATCCTCATTGCCACAGCACGTCAGTTTTGATTAAGGTTTTTAAATTCTTGCTGGGTCTCAGTTCTGAATGTTTGTATTTTGTGCAGAAGAGTTTTAAATCGAGACCGGGATAGATGTTAAATGTCAGTGTCTGTATCGAGATCTGACCTGGCTGTACTGGCAGGAGAGGAGCTCTGGCTGCAAGTATTCATTCTCTGGAATCCTGTGTCATCCGATTTACTAGGTGGATTTTTGTTTCTGGCATAGACACTGGTGTTATTTTGGATCATTAGAAAATGTACTGGAGAGGTTTAATTTGCAGGCAAGGCACGAAGCTTCACAGGGAGTCTGCCATTCAGGTGGTGACATCCAGACTCCCCATTTCTAAATAGATTCTTCAACTGTACAAAGTGATGCCTGTTTCAAAACGAGCACTCTGTGATAATTTACTGTTTGAAAATGCAAGCCGTGACTCTGGGCATGTGCAGTAGTGTCAGCTTGAATTTTTAAACAGTAAATGACTACAGTTAGAGTACTTGTTTTGTAATAGGCATCACTTTGTACAGTTCAGGAATTTATTAAGAAACGGGAGTGTATTTTACTCAGCAGCAGTATTTTCTCCCACACTCATTCATGAACGAGTGTACCCCTCGGCTCGGCACCAGATGTCACTGTGGACGCACAGGGGCAGCACTTTACTGGACTTATGGTCAGTCTGAGCAGAATGTATTTTTAGCCAGAATAATCGCCAATGTTTGCTACTCTGGACCTATAGGTACCACTTCTTTGCTTTTTAAGCAACACAAGCAAGACATTCATGAAGAAAATAGTGCACAGGGGATCAGGGAGCTGCACTGCAGTGAATGGAAAGGATGTGGTGATATGTGATTCAACTCCACTCCGTGGACACAGACAGGCTGTACTGTATTAGGAAACATTCCCGACATTCCAGAGCACCCTTTCTTTACTGATGTAATGGCAATACATCAGCATAGCTCTGCTATGCAGCAGTAATAAATCAGAGAACCTGTGACTGAACTTGATTCCCAAAATTGTTAAGGAAGAATCTAAGACCTGAATACCAGCCAGTTCCTTCACTTGAGCTGAAGTTGGGGCTGTTACAGTGTATAGTCCTTTACTTTTTTCACAGTTTAACTTAGCTCCAGACATTCTAGCATAAGTTCCAAAGCACACTGTTAAAGCATTCTGTGTCAGCTCCAGACTAGAAAAAAGGCATAAACCATCAGCATAATCTGAAACCCAAATGGGCAGGACAGAAGTGTGAACCCTTAAGCCTTCGTAAGTACTGTAGGGCATGTCAGTATTTTCTGAATAAATGGATCAATGGCAAAAACTTAGAGAAGGGGGTTTAGAGAACATCCTTGTTGAACACCCCTGCATACTATAGTATTATCTCCAACAAAATCATTTATGTATGGCAGTAGAATTGAATTTTTATACAATATCTGGATCCAGGAAATAAATATCTCCGGGATACCATATTTACTTAAAGCATAAAATAAATAGGAATGAAGGATTCTATCAAATGCCTTCTCATGGTCTAAGTCCAGGAGAAAGCCATCAACAATACTTTTGCTACTCTTTTCAACCACTTCTCTAATAAGAGCATGATTACTAATAATGGCCTTTGGGGATGGCACAAGTTTGCTACGGGGCAATAATAACAATAGATCAGTCTAGATTCCAACATTTTGGACAAGAGTTTTTTAAATCAGTATTTATTTAAACTGGGGGGCGGCCCTCCAGTTTGCAAAATCATGTTTGTCCCTTTTTTTTGTTTGTACTTGTCCCTTGGCCTCGGCCCCGGGAGCACCTCCTCCTTCCCTGGTATTCAGCTGGGTTCCAGGATCCCGACTTCATGTTGTGCAATGCCAGAGAGTGTTTTCTGTTTTTTCTCCCCAGTTTGTCTTGTGCAGTCCCAACCCCTAGAGGGTGCCGGCGTGCAGCCCAGTAGTGCCCTCCCCTCCCCTCCCATGACACCTAACAGCCGTGTTTGCCCCACCACCCATGCTTCCACTGGCAGTGGTACAACAGGCACTAGCGCCACCCGAAGTGTCCTCCCCGGAGGAGGATAGCATCCATTGGGATGCTCAGTCCTCTTCCCCCCGGCTGACCCCCAACAACCCGTTCCCGTTCCCAAATCCGGGTCATTATGGCACGAGGTGTGGCATTCAGTGCCTCAACACTTGATGCCCCATGCCAGCCCATCCCTTTTTTTATGGTGGAAAATTAAAATGGCTTGCATCATTGTTCCATGTAAAGTTCCGGTGTGGCATGTTCATAGAGGTGGAAACAGTACTTGTGTCTGTATTTTGGACACATGCTGCATTTATGCAGATGAATCCAGATGTCTGACATCTGAATGCATTTATGATAGTTCCTTCTGTTTGCGGTACTTTTCATTGTAACTGTGGGAATCCCGTCTGTTTTTTGGACACAAGTGCCGAAATCCACCTAGGAAGTTAGATCAACTTTTCTTGGTCTAACTTACCAGGTGGATTTTGGTACCCATGTCTGAAAAATGGACACAGGGCTTTAAAAATCGCACTCCCAGTCTCCAAAATATTGCTATATACAGTAAAGCAACCGGTTCTGGACCTAAGCGATCCACAAACTGCCACTAGAACTCAGAGGTCAAACAATCAGTACCTGGAGCAATATTGTTTCTTCCTCCAATGCAATTGGGAGAATCAAAGAATCAACACAACTCTGTCACACCCGGCCCCGTGGCACTGAGGGTTGAGGCACTGGATGCCTTACCTCTCGTCACACCAGTGACCCGTGGTCGGGAATGAGCATGAGCCACCGGGTGTTGGCAGGGGAGGAGAAGGATTGAGCACCTGATGGCTGCTCTCCTTCTCTGGAGAGGAGAGGACGGCAGCTGTCGCTGCAATACCACCACCTGGGGAACTCAGGTGGAAGGTGCAGTCAGAGGGAAGCAGAACATGCTTGGAGGGGTAGACATTAGCCGAGGGCCAGAACAAAGGCACGTTTCACCATGCCTTTGTCTCATTGGCCCTCCTAGCACACTGACACCTGCATGGGGTGGGAGAAAGCCAGGAAAATACCCCACAGTAGTGCTGGTAGATGGGTTCCGGGTGCCAGTGATCAGAGAATCCCGTGATCGAAAGGCACAAGGTGCACACTCATATAAGGTCTGGGGGAGTTAGGGGACTCCTCCACCCCAGCAGGGGGGGGGGTCATGCAGAGTGCTCAGGGTTCCAGAGAGTGGGGCACCCATATGTGCAGACGATACTCAGAGGAGCTCCAACGTGGGGCACATTGGAGCCCTGAAGAGTGGGACTGCTGTGGGCAAGTAGGAGGATAAAGGCAAAGGTAAAAAGAAAACTAAAAAAAAAAACACAATTCTGTCACACAGGATGGATGCCCAGTTCCATAGGGGCTTGGGGGGGTGGCGCATCCAACACTGGGAGTGGGCATCCTGATGTTGGAAACATCAAAGAAGTATGAAGTGGTGGGGGCTGAAACAATCACGGGATTTAAGAATGCATGGGATAGACATAAAGGAATTCTGGAGATCAGGTGTAAGGGGCAGCAGAGTTCTAGGAAAACATAAACTGAAGTTACAAACTCAAATGGGCAGACTAGGTGGGCCATAGGCCCTTATCTGCCGACACTGTCTATGTATCTATTAATTTTGGCACACTGGTGTTGGCTCCCAATGTGCCACATTAATGGGGAGGGGGATACATGCTGACCGGGATTGAGCACCTGACAATGGCAGGAACAGAGAATGGAGGGTACGGGGTGGGCAGCAGCAGTGGGAGGGAGTCGGAAGGTTTTATGCTGGTACGATGGAGAATGGAGGGTGCGGGGCAGGCAGCAGCAGTTGGAGGAACTGGGAGGGTTTTATACCGTGCGACAGAGAATGGAGGGTGTGGGGCAAGCAGTAGCAGTGGGAGGGAGTAGGAGGGTTTTATACCAGTGCGACAGAGAATGGAGGGTGCGGAGCAGGCAGCAGCAGTGGGAGGGAGTGGGAGGGTTTCATTATATGTCGGTGTAATGGGGAACGGAGGCTGCGGGCAGGCAGCAGCAGTGGAGGGAGCTAACATTTAAATTTGTTGTCCTGCTGTGTGCCTGATTGGGAGGAGGGGGAGCTGATGCTGCAATGACAAACTGCCCCTGATTGCTGCAGCAGATTTCTTTCAAGTGCGGTGCTCGCTCTAAAACTGCCATCATCGGCAGCTTCAGCATTAATTGGTGGCCGAGGGACGAACCCATTAAAGCATCTGCTGCATTGGCCAAAACACTGCCACACCTCTGCAATGCTCTACTATCTCAATATGTTTCTTGTGCACTGCGCACGCAAGCAAACATAAAAAGGAGGAAATGCAGAGAAAAGGATAGATAAGGATTATTAATAAGGTAGAGAAAAAGTGCTGTTTGTTGGCATTAGTAAAGAATAGGGAGGCACATAATAAGGTCATGGGGGCAGGGGATAGGTATGAGAGGGTGAGAGGTGTGAGGAGGGATAAGGCAAGGATATCTGTGGAGAGGAGTAAGTGCTATCCATTGTAAATAGGAGGGTTTATGGAGGAACAGAGTACATTAGTGTAGTGGTGAGTGAGGGTAGGGATGAGTGAAATGAGCAGGGGAGGATGGGATACATGCTAGAAGCAGTAGCAGTTTGGAGAGAGGTAGTTGTGCAGGGCAGTGGAGAGGAAGTATGGGGAGGAGGAATGTCTAATTTGAGGTGGCAGTGGTTCCATAGTTTGGAGAAGCAGAACGAGAATGAGGACTGGCCTGTTGAGGTAACACAATGCAGGATAGCTAGAATGAGTGTATTGTGAGATCTGAGAGAGTGGGGGGATGCTGATAGAGGAGGAGAGGTAAGATGGAAGAGAGCCAGACTAGAATTTGGAGTTAAACTTGGTACAATGGACAAGGTGCTGGTTGTCTAGTGAGGGAAAGGCAAGGGAGCGGTAAAGGTCACAATGAGTGGTGAGGGGGAGAGTCCAGAGCAAAGCGAAGGAGTTGAAAAGGGTATCCAATCTGGATAAGGAGGTCTTGGGAGTGGCACTGCAGACTACATTGCAGTAGTTAAAAATGGGAAGGATCATTTTCTGCACAAGTTCACGCCTTACCGGTTCCTGTGCAGGGTGCCTAGCTTGGGGCACAATATTTTCAGGATGGCATTCACATGGGCAGAAAAAGTTGAGGTGTTGGTCAAGCCAGACCTCAAGGTATTTAAAGGAGGAAGTGTCCTCGAGTGTAGTCCCATCAAGGGTGTTGAAGGAGGGCATGGTGGAGAGCCTAGAGAGGCTCTGCTTAGTGCCGAAGGTCATGAAGACAGTCTTCTTGGCATTCAGTAGTAGCTGAAGTGAGGCAAGCCAGAGTTGAACATTGTCAAAGTCCACCTGGAGTCTGGTTGCAACATCTGTGGTGGACTTCTTCCCCAGCCCAATAGCCAGATGCAGTCAGACAATGTCCCCAAAGATTTATTCACATCCCCAAAAGCACGAGCAAGACCTGATCTTACTAACTGTTCCAACCCAACCCAGTGGATCCTCCCTCGCACTGCGGGGCCCCTGGATCTCTATTCTCCATGGTCTCCCATGTTCAGCTGGGCTGCCTTTCTGTTCTCCCACTTCATTCACTCTCTGGTACTTGCTTCACGGTCTCCCCCTGAAGGTTTAGCTGGTCTCTGTCAATATGATCACTGCATGTCTGCACCAAACCACTCATCAAGGCCTCTGCACCCTCAGGGTAGTAGTAGCCTGACATTTAGTCATAGTGCCCGCTAGAATAGCCAGCAGTAGACTTGCCGCAGCTTCTTACTATGCTCTCTCTCTCTCTCTCTCTCTCTTCTCTTTCTCTCTCTCTCTCTCAGCAGGCTCCTCTCAACACCAACCTTTGTGTGGGCTAGCACAAGAATGTCACTCTTTCTTCCTAACCATGAAACTGACTTTCACTCACACTTCATAAGACAGAGATGTGCTTGTGCATCCTGTCGCAACTCAGCTGAACCCCTTCTGAACAGCAGAGTGACTGCTCCATATGTATCTCAGATCTTGACAAAAGTCAGCACAGCTCTTGCTCTTCTCTCTCTGGAAAAGATCAGCTCTCATGGGTTCTCAGAGCTGTTAGTCAGGCCAGGCAGTCCTGGAAGTTGATCCACGATCAGCCATTCGCTGGCAAAATGGCCCCTGAATTAACTAGCCGTCCAGCAGTCCACAAGCCTTTGGGCTCACTTCTTCCAATCCTGCCCCCTTTTTGGCCACAGGAACAGGGTAGAGTGACATCATGGTGGCCTCCATGCTGTGGAAGTACATAGGCACCACTGTTTATGTAACCAGGGATCCCACACTCCAAACAACTTGTTGCCCCCCATCATACCCACGCAAGTCGCACCCCAGTCCAACTATGGGCAGGGCATCGGTCAGGGAATCCCTGCTAAATGTGAGCATGATTGCTCACTCCGTCAGTGGCAGATGCCCGCATTTGAACTGTGGCAAAAGCCCTAGTTCACACTGGTGCAGGAAATGTCAAAGGAATCCTGATCCCTGCAGTGTTACTCTTGTACTCCTTTGGAGAGTGCCAGTCCTATGGACTAGAGAGAGAGAGAGAGAGCAAAGACATATGGAAGCAGTCTGGATGAGTTCCATGGAGCCAGAGGTTAGCCCCAGACATTGGGGAGGGGGCGGTTACTGAAATTATTTTTTACATTTAGTAAATTTTATTGAGTTATTCAGATACTCACATGACATGACAACTGCACATGCAACACTGTACACAAAACATCTCCCTGCTATTTACAGCTGGAGCAAAATAAATTAGAATGTACACTTAACTCATATGCTTTTAATGGCATAGAATGACAACTGAATATAGCATTATTTCTAGACAAAGGGATGTCTTCCTTCTTCTGGCTTTAATACTCCTCTTGTCAATGATCCATACTTCTGCTATAAAAAGAACTTGATGTGATTCCCATCTCTTTCTAAAGACATGTATTCTGTCGTTGGCACTAACAATGATTTTTGCAATATGCAATGCATTCAACATTTCATTATGCCATTCACAGTATGACTGGATTTCTTGGTCCAGCCAATTCCAAAGTATTAGCTTCTTGGCAATCACCAGTACCAGTGACATATGGCATCTCTGTTGGTCAACTATAGTACCCTTATATACACCCAACATACAGACCAGTGGTCTGAAACTGTCATTAAGACCTGTCAGTGGATCAAGTTTTACTCAAACTGTGTTCTATAAAGGTCGAGTTTTGGGGCAGTCTCACAGCACGTGAAGTAACGAGTCTACACCTTCTTGACACTTTATGCATGTGGGTTCTCTAAAGCCCTGACCACACTAGGACTTTTAAAACATTTTAACTCTTAGACCATTTTAACTCTTAAAATGGTTTAGAAGTTTCGTGCCCTGATTCCGTGTTGCAAAACAGCTTGGAGCAAGGCTTTAGTATAGTTTTAGACCAACACGCTTGCCTTAAACCACATTAACAGCAGTGTGTGTGCAGTCCATGCTGTAATACGGTTTAAGGCAACGAGTGCTGCACTTCACTTTCTTTTTTTTGAGCTGCCAAAAGAAAAAAATAGTGACTTACATTCTCAAGCTCGCAATAAGCCAGCGAACTGAATGCAGTCACTTTTCCTCAGATCCATTGCTGGACCCATTAGCAAGTATCCCAGCATGCATTATGGAACCCACAGTACATTGCAATACTGCCACAGTCATGCCTGGGAATGCCTTGGGCAAGCACAGTGTTGGAGCACAACCTGGACACTCCGACACCCATGCTCAAACACAGAAAAGAAAATGTTTTATAAAATGTTTTGAAAAAATCTTGCCAATGTAGACAGGGCCTAAGCTTCTGGGTTACAGAAATTTGCCTGACCTTATCTTAAATGCCTGGTTTTCTATCAGTCCAGTTGTGTCTAAGCATAGAATATGTAAAACTGTTGTGCAGTGAGTTGGCGCAGCATGACTACCTCATTCTGCCCCCAAGGTGGCTGCCTTTCACTGTGCGTCCAGCACTGAGAAGTGTATTGACTGTCATGCAGTTTGAGATGCCAGTATGAAAGGTGCTGCAGTAGCATGCAACTAGTACCTGGTCTAACACCCTTCAATAAACTGAACTGAACTACTGTAACACCCACACAGGAAGCCAGGCACAACTCATTTCAAATAAGGGTTGCTTGCCCATGCCAAACTGCTGGAGCAAAAAACACCTTTTTATGTTTGCTTGCACGCATGTGCAAGAAACATAGTGCCACCATACGAGTTTTCATAGGTGTGCCACCCCCGCTTCCAATGCCCTGCTCCTTTTTGCAGGCGCGGCCACACGGCACCAATAAATGTCTGAGCTGTCTATGACAGCAGTTCAGATGCAGCGGCATACAGTTCAAAGTAAAAGACCACTACAATCAGCGGTGGTAACATGTGGGCAATTTACATACTGCCATCAGCAGGCAATTTACATACTGCCATCGGCAGTATGCAAACTGCCTATATGTCAGCACTGCATCTGAACTGCTGTCATAGACAGCTCTGTTTTTTTCTTGGAACCCTCCCCCCCCAACAAACACCCAAGTAGCACGCTGGGAGCCCACCCAGCATGCTCATGCTCCCCCACCCGCACACTGTATGGCCGATGGGGTGCCCAATCCCTGTCAGCTCCACTGCCCTCCCCAAACAGTCTTACAGGTACCACGCTGGGAGCCTACCCCAGAATGGCAAAAATCCGTATGGCCAACGGGGGTGCCCAATCTCCGATCAGCTCCACTTCCCCCCAAACAGACTTCCAGATGCCACACTGGGAGCCCACCCCAGTGTGGCAAAAGTCCCACGTTGTCTTTGTTAAAAAAAAAAAAAAAGCCTATAAGAAAAAAACAGTCCCTCGTTGACTCTCTTGCCCCCCTTCCCCAACCCACTCCCACCTTCTGCATACCCCACCTCCCCACACCCCTGCCTCACCGCATGCTTACCTCCAGAGGACGGCGTGATGATCTTCGGTAGACCGGGAACATGTCTGCACTCTTCAAAGCCAACCACGAACTGAAGAAATGCTGGTAAGCTGTATAATGGCATAAATAGGTGTTTTTCAACTTTGGTGCATATCTCGGCCATTTTCGGGAATTTTTTTACCAAATTTTCAACATGGGGTTCTTGGGACCCCACCTCAAGAACTCAGTCACTGTCATTTTGTTATTCGGTCCCGAAAGGTGATTTTGCGGTCACTGTGGAACCACCTTTCGGGACCAATTAATGAAACAACAGTGTCACAGTTCATGAGGTAGGCCCCAAAAACCCTATGTTGAAAATTTGTGAAATAATTCCCTGAATCGACTTTACGAGTGTGTACGCGCAGTTCCTATGTAACGTCAGACCTTTGAGAATTTTTAACATTTTCACTCCAGATTTTCAACATTGCCATTTTACCACACCTCCTTCTTATAAACAGTACAGCTGTCATTTTTCTCATCTCACCAAAAATGTGTTTTCGCTCATGTAGCGCACAATGGCATGGTCGGTGTGCAAAATCAATGTTTGGGACAAATTAAGAAAATTACAGTGACACTGTTCATGAGCCGAGGTGTTAAAATGGCTATGTTGAAAATTTGATGACAAAAGTCCATAAAATGACTGTGTTACGAGCTTGCATTGCGCAGTTTCCACACACCCTCGTAAGTTCACGAATTTGTAATATTTTCAGTCCAGATTTTCAACATTGACAGTTTTCCACACCTCCTTATGAACAGTACAGCTGTCATTTTTTACACCCTGGCCAAAATGTGTTTTCGCACTTCTGGCTCAGAATAGTGTGGTCGCTATGGGAAATCAGTGTTCGGGACAGATTAAGAAAATCACAGTGACACTGTTCTTGAGCAGAGGTCCCAAAATACCTATGTTGAAAATCTGCTGTAAAAAATCCCCGAACTTATTACATTACGGGTGAACGTTGCACAGTTTCTACACACGCTCGTGACTGCACCAGTTTTTTTTTTATATTTTCACTCCAGATTTTCAATAATGCTATTTTTTACACCTCCTCATGAACAGTACAGCTGTCATTTTTCACATCCTGTTTGAAATGTGTTTTCGTACCTGTGGCGCCAAATGGCGCAGTCGCTGTGCAAAATCACCTTTTGCCTAACAAACTGATAGTGTCACTGTTCATGCAGTGGGGTCACAAAAAGCCCATGTTGAAAACTTGGAGTAAAAATACCAAGAAACGTCCAGGGAATTAGGGTTTTCGACCGTAATGCCCTACCCTGTAGGGACTGACAGCTGTCAGGGGTGTGACTTGGGACTGTCAACAGTAATGCTCATGCCATTCCACCCCCACCCTACAGCCAGTGACAGGCATCAAGGTGCGCCTTGGAACCTTTGGTCCCAGAGTTCACCCCATTCTCTTATACTGCACCCATTTCAGCATATTTCCTTATGAAATGAGGTGAATGTAAAGCCCAAACACCCCAAGGCAAACCTCGATGCTTGTCAGTGTCTGAAGGGTAGGGTGAGGTGAAATGTCATGACCGTCATGGGCAACGACCCAAAGGCACACCCCAATGCCTGTCCATCTCTGCAGGGTGAGAGTGGAGTTGACGTCAGTTCAATACTTCGATGCCATTCCTATACTGCATCTGTCTGATTCTTGCACTTCCACTGCTAATGCCAGCAAGCAAACATTCGGCATTGACAAATGCTTGATGCATGTGTTGCAGATCAGGCCACATACCACTGAATGCCAGGCACTACACCTATATTCTAGTTCTGCTAGCATTCAGCTGTATCTAATTATTCACAGATCCTCATCCAGCATGCAATTTATCTCCTATTCACAGTGCTATGCTGCCACCTGCTGATAACAGGCAAGCACTCTCCTGAGTGATGGCAAGAAAAAGGATTCCATTCCATTGGCTTCTATAGGATTCTGAGATCGGTCTATGTCATGATCTCCACACCAGCATTGCATTACCATCACCCCCCCCCCCACCTGGAGCAGCTGACTGCACAAGCAGTGCAGCCTCACTACACCCAGAGCTGCCAGCTCCCAGTGCACCAACCCAGTTATTAAATGAATAAATAAATAAAACTGTAAACAGAAGGTTAAGAATGGCACACTATGACACCTCGGTCTTGCCTCAGATACAGCGTTTCAAAATCAAGATTCAGGGACTGATAGCTAATTGTAAGGTGGAACAGGCCTTGTTTTACTTGAGACACCGTTATTATGAAGGGACTGCTCAAGGGGCAAGGTTCTTAGCTCGGCATCTGAGAGCTCACAGACAACAGGCGTGTATCTCTAAAAGACAACCGGGACCTATTAAAAGTATCTGGTCAGGGTGGGCTGGTCCTTGAACCAGTGCACTCTTTCAGATATCTTGGAGTACTCCTTGACGAAAATCTTAATTTTGATAAGCACAAAACATCTATCTGTAAATCAGTTAATGCTAAAATTGTGGTAGCCTACAAAACCAGCCATGTCCTTACGCAGTTGGCTAGATTACCCATAGCCCCTGGGATCTTGCTCCCATCGCTATCCTATGGGGTAGTCACTTATCTCTGTGCATCCATAACTCTCCTCAGAAAGTGGGATACCACCTACAACAGTATCTGCAGGTATGCCTCGGCCTCTCCCTGGCCAAAACACCACTGTCAGCTTTATGCTGATCTTAATTGGCTACCCCCCTCTTCTGTTCAAACTCTTGCCGTTGGCTTCCTGACTGACAATATTATTAGAGCAGGTATCCCTGTCTCGCTGGCCTCCCTGCTAACTCCACTGCCCTCCTCTCATGGTCTCCATTCATCTGATTAATCTCTGCTGCTTATACCTAGATGTAAATCTAACAGAGGAACCCTAGCCTTCTCTCACTCGGCGGCCAAACTCTGGATCTCCCTACCTCTTGATGTTCGCCTAGCCCCCAGTCATGCCCAGTTTAAAAACAAATGTCACTCCTTCCTCTTTAGCCAGGTCTCCTGTGCCTGCTTCAAGCCCTCCTGCTAACTGATCTCTACTTATCCTGCCCATCTAGTTATGTTATTAGGCACTTAGGTCTCATTTGAAATTGCTTCAGCTGCTCTTAACCCAGTTGTTGTTTGCTACGTGTTTGTTGTCAAGGAATTTTTTGATACTGTTATGAACTCTGACCTATCTTGTTATTTACTCGTATATTGAGAAATCTTGTTTCTCTCTGTATTTTTTTTTCCCTTCACACAAAATGTATTCCCTGTTTTTCTCTCCTTATTGTAATCTCCTGGGTCATGCCTGAAAATAGTCATGTCTTGTCTATGGTACTTACCCGGTAAACAAAAACTAAATAAATAAAATACGAGAATCCCTCTACCAACCTACTGACCCATCAGGTTGTGGATATGCAGCGGGTTATGGCACAGTATTATAGGGACCTTTATTAAGCTGGAGAATTGGTCCCGCTCTCTCAGATACAGGAATTTCTTTTTTCTGTACTACCCATCAATCTTTTTCACAAGCTCATGTAGAAGACTTGGTGTGCTCCATCCAACAAAGGAGATTACTGTAGCCATCTGGGCATCAAAGAATGGGAAATGCCAGGAACCAGATGGTTGCCCTGCAAAATTTTTGAAATATTTCAGGAAAGAGCTTATCCCACTGCTACTACAGACATACAGGGTGCTTCAACAAGGGGCCCTCCTCCCCGTTACAGCACTACATCACATTGTTGGCAATACTGAAACCTGGAAGGGATCCTTGTCTTCCACAGTCATACAGGCCGATCTCTATTCTTAATTATGATTACAAAATCTTTATGTCAATATGGGCCACCAGGATTGACGTCCTTCTCCCATCGCTGCTGGACATGGACCAGGTGGAATTTGTAAGGCAAAGACAGGCACATGATAATCTGCAACATACTCTGCCTAGTCCGGATTATGTGCACTGCAGATCAAGCACTGGACAAGGCCATGGGGCCAGATGGGATTCACCCAAGAGTTCTCAAGGAGCTGGGGAGTGTGATAGCAGCGCCCCTGGCAGAGCTCTTCACCAAATCACTGGAAAGCAGGACAGTGCCTGAAGACTGGAAGAGGCAACAGTGGTCCCACTTCACAAATCAGGGAGCAGGGAGGAGGCTGGAAACTACCATCCAGTGAGCCTCACATTGGTGGTAGGAAAACAGATGGAGACACTGCTCAAGCAAAGAATAGTAGCACATCTGGAATCCAGCAGGCAACAGGACCCAAAACAGCATGGTTTCACGGTTGGAAGGTTGTGCCAGACGAACCTGGTTGACTTTTTTGACTGGGTAACAAAGGCAGTGGACCAAGGTGGAGCAGTGGATGTGGTCTATCTGGACTTTAGTAAGGCCTTCAACTTGGTTCCACACAGAAGGCTGGTAAAGAAGCTGGACCAAATCGGCATAGGTAAGGAAGTAATGGGTTGGGTGAGCAACTGGCTGAAGGGAAAAACACAACAGGTGCAGGTAAATGGAGTGGTATCAACAGAGAGGGAAGTGACTAGTGCAGCGCCTCAGTGCTCGAGCCCCTACTCTTCAATGTGTTCATAGCCGACACCGGAAATTGATTGGAAGGAAGGGTGTGTCTGTTTGCAGATGACACCAATATTTGCAACAGAGTCGACACCCCAGAAGGAGGCAAGAGCATGGAATCAGACCTGAGAAACCTCGAGGAGTGGTCAGATCCCTGGCAGTTGAAGTTCAATGCCAAAAAGTGCAAACTCATGCACTTAGACAAAGGAAACCCCAAGGTGGGATACTACCTGGGACGGGAGCAGCTGGTATACACCAACCAGTAGTGAGATCTAGAAGTTATTGTATCAGATGACTTAAAGGTGGGGAAGCAGTGTGGAAAGGTGTCGCTGAAGGCCAGTGGTGTGCTGGACTGCATAGGCAGGGGAATCCCGAGTCACAGTAGGGAGGTGGTGCTGCCACTTTGCAGGGCGCTGGTGCACCCCCATCTGGAATACTGCGTACAGTTTTGGAGGCCGCACCTTAAGAAAGACATTGATAGGATTGAGATGGTGCAGAGGAGAGCCACAAAAATGATGCAGGGTCTACCTCAAATGGCATGTGAGGATAGGTTCAGGGAGCAAAACGTGTAGTCCCTGGGCAGAGGAGGGAGAAGTGGAACATGATTGAGACATTCAGGTATCTCAAGGGTATAAATAAGGTAGGGGTACAGGAGCTCCTTCAGGAGAAGAAAAGTGTCAGAACTAGAGGACATGATGTGAGGCTCAAGGGTGAGCCATTCAGGAGCAATGTTAGAAAGTTCTTCTTCACTGAGAGGGTGGTCAACCCATGGAACTGCTTGCCCTGGGAGATGGTGGAGGCCAAAGCGATGGGTTCAGAAATGCCTGGGACATGCACAAAGGTATCATTTCACAGAAAGGATGGGGGGGGGAGGTAGTTACCCATACCGGGCAGACTAGATGGATCTTGCAGTCCCCTTCTGCCATTAATTTCTATGTTTCTATGTTTCACCCTGGTCCTGGCCAGCCTTGATGTGGAGAAGGCCTTTGATGGGGTCTCTTGGCCCTTCCTGTGGCAGATGCTGGAGACCTCTTATTTTCCCCAGGAGCTAACAGTTCTTTCAGGGCCTGTACTGTGACCCACAAGCTTATTATTTGCAGTTAATTCTTTTTATTATTCAAGAATATTTCAGTTACAGAATGCAAGAAGAAGAGTACACTCAGCAACAGAACTTTTGCATAGTTGCATTG
This sequence comes from Neoceratodus forsteri, assembly GCA_016271365.2. Lineage (NCBI taxonomy): Eukaryota > Metazoa > Chordata > Ceratodontiformes > Ceratodontidae > Neoceratodus > Neoceratodus forsteri. Next base: position 949,723,784 of record CM028130.1, read on the forward strand.
ACGTGACATGGTTAATAAAATTTCTGCAGGTCAAACCTGCTCGCAGGGCACCAGTACAGATACTAGCACAGATACATGGTAAGTACTATACATTCAAAATATTTTACAGAGAAGATCCATTAGTGAAGGTCAAAATAACTCCCTCTTCTAATTCCAGTTCTGCTTATTCCACATCTCCTGTCACCGGGTCAGAGCCTGGGAGATCAGTAAGGTTGGGATCCTACAAAGAGTATGGGTCAGACTTGAATATTGTGGCAATTTATTTCTTTTTTTAATACTTTGATAACCGGGCAAGGCCCACTGGGCACAAGTGCCTGTTTCCAAGGACGACCTGAGAGCACTGGGAAGGTTATGTGGCTTGCTCAGAGTTACACAGTATGCAAGTGAAGGTTGTGGAAATCAAATTCAGGTCTGCTGGATGTACCAAGCTCATTCACAGCTCCTTACTGTAACTTCTAGGCTATACTACCAGCCCAGTACCAAGTCATAGAGCTCTGAAACCCATGACTGGGATATGGCCATACCAGGATATACTCTGTTCATGAAAGACAGAATGAAATGAGGGTGTATGGTACTTTATGTGAGGGAAAGCATAAAATCAACGGACATACATGGAATACAGGAGGAGGCAGAGGTACTGTGGGACACCATGGAGATGGGGAACAGAGCCACTGTTTGCACTGGCGTGATCTACAGACCTCCAGCACAGGGGGAGGAGTTAGATAAGGTACTGGTGGAAGCCATTGGCAAAATGGCAGAAAAGGGGGAGATGCTGCTGGTGGGGGACTTCAGTCTGCCAGATGTAGATTGAAGCCTCTAGCTGTGGCTTCAGCTAGAAGCAGGGACATCCTGGACTTGTTGCAGGGGCATTCCTCAGGCAGCTAGTCTGTGAACGCACTTGCAATGGGATAGTTCTGGACCTGATACTCACTAACAGGGACAGTGCTGCAGATGTCAAGGTGGGAGGCCACCTGGGGATCATTGAGCACCGTGCAGTGTGGTTCATGTGGTTCAACGTAAGGACAGCTGCAAAATCGAACAGGGTCCTGGACTTCAGGAGGGCATATTTTAAAAAGATGGGTGAATGCCTCAGGGAGGACCTGGCAAGGGGGATGACCTGAGTTGGCTGGGGGAATGGTGGGTGAAGCTAAAGTAGGGCATAGTGAAGGCAATAAACCTCTGTGCCAAAAAAGTGAGCAAAAGCAAAAGGAGAAAGAGACAGCTATGGTTTTTACAGGAAGTGGCTGAAAAGGTAAAGGCTAAAAGGGTAACCTTTAGGGGGTATAAGGAGACGCAGAGGGAGGAGAATTGAGAGGTGTATTGGGGAAACACAGAGATGCAGGAAAAGCAGTAAGAAGCACAAAGGTGCAAACTGAGGTGAGAATAGGCCAGGTGGTAACAAAAGGGGACAAGACACTTTTTTATGTATGTAAGTGAAAAGAGGAAGACCCGAGGAGGGATTCAGGATTGTAAGGTTAAGAAGGGAAGGGGGGGGGCTATGCAGACGAGGATCAGGAAAAGGCAGATATCCTGAACAAATGCTTTTGTTCAGTGTTCACAGAGGAAGGAGAAGGGGAAGGGCCACAAAAAAGTAAGAGAAACTTTAGAGGGAGGGTGGTGGACACTAGTCCTTTTTCGTAGGAGAGAGCCCTAAAGGGACTCACTAATCTGAAAGTGGACAAAGCAATGGGACCAGACAGGGCACATCCTAGGGTATTGAGGGGACTCAGGGAGGTACTGGCTGCACCTCTGACAGTCCTATTTAACAGTCCTCTGGAAACAGGAGTGGTTCCAGAGGACTGGAGGAGGGCAGATGTAGTCCCACTTCACAAAAGTGGTAGGAGGGAGGAAGGTGGCAATTACAGGCCCGTCAGCCTGATATCGGTGGTGGGAAAATTAATGGAATCATTGCTGAAGGAAAGGGTTGTGCACTATCTTGAATCCAATGGATTACAAGACCCAAGGCAGCAGATTCATGACGAGCGGGGAGGTCATGTCCAACAAATCTGATAGATATCTTTGATTGGGTAACCAGGAATTAGATGAGGGTGGAGCAGTGGATGTGGCCTACCTAGATTTCAGTAACGCTTGCCACACTGTTCCATAAGGAAACCAGGTAGCATAGGGGTGGGTCCAAAGGTGGTAAATTGGGTAAGAAATTGGTTGGAGGACAGGCAACTGAGGGTGGTGGTAAATGGCATTCACTCTGGAGAAGGGAGGGTGACCAATGGGGTGCCTCAGGAATCAGTACTTGGACCAGTCATCTTTCATGTCTTTGTAAGTGACGTTGCAGAAGGGCTGGAAGGGAAGGTCTACCTCTTTGCAGATGACACCAAAATCTGCAAGAGGGTGGACACTCTGGGGGGGGGGATGAGCAGAGACCTGAGAAAACTTGAGGAGTGGTCAAGGGTGTGGAAACTGGGCTTCAATGTGAAAAAGTGGAAATTCATACACTTAGGGCACAGAAACCCAGAGGTGGAGTACAAAATGGGTGAAGAGGTAGTGACGACCACCAAACAAGAAAGAGGCCTGGGGGTAATCATATCTGATGACCTAAAGGTGGCCAGGCAGTCGACAAGACAGTAGGGAGGGCTAGTGGGATGCTGAGGTGCATAGGGAGGAGTATCACCAGAAGGAAGAGGGAGATGGTGTTGCCTCTGTGTAACCCCCCTGCAAATGGGGGTTCCCAAAAGACTTCCAGGAGCTTGCTTGAATGCTCCAAGCCTGAATGGTGTTTGGCATTTAAGCCATTTATCAGTGAGTGTTTTTAGAACCTCTGGTACTGTCTCTTTAAGAGCTGTCTGCTTGCAGACATAATTAGTTTGTATGGGGGACTGTGTGTTTCTTTGATTGAGTACCACTCAAGCTGCTGCCAATTCACTTCATTTTGCAGTCACTAGGAGTGCAAAGGAACCTATCTGAAAGATGTAACTGTTTGCCAGAAATTATTTAGAGTAATAATGAAATTACAGTTTGTCTAACCTGCTTTCTTTGCAGTCAGAACTGTGTCTGCTAGTTCCCCATTCTAGTTTTGAACTGCTGAACTGGACCAATCAGTGTGGGGTAAGCTAGCTCTAAAATGGTGCCTTGAACGAATCAGAACTTGGACTCATAATCTGGGCCAGCCACAAGAGGATTGTATGGGCAGTGACTCTGGGAGATGTAGTTTAGACTTCAGTGCCTTTTGGACCAACAGCAGCAGTCTATGTAGTGACAGCCAATCCAGTCAAGAACTGGGAGGAACTCAAAGGAAGTGCCCGGGTTTTGTCGGTTGGAGTTTGAGTTGAGCTTTGGCAGTGAAGAAGGAAGGAGCCCTGTGCTTTTTCAGTGTGCAGTTTTAGTCAAAAAACGTGTGTAGGGCCCAGAGTTCCGGTCTGCAGCTTGTGTAACAGCTTGTTAGGACTGAATCCGTCCTGTGAAAAGAATCAAAGGATCTCTGAAAAGTAGAAACCAGGCTCACCCTGTAGAAGACTGGAGGAATTGCTGAAAATTGCACTCTGTCTGTCAGGAACTGAATCTGCTGTGTTCTCCCGGGTATTGTGCAGTAATGCGATGGGATACAGATGCAGCCTGCCTGGTATAGTGCTTTCTTTTATATGGATGTGTGAAGAGGTTTGTGTACCTCAAGTGAGCCCTGCTGACATTGAAGGACCCTATCTTATTTGGAGGTCGTGAGTACTAATTCAGGGTTGCTCCTGTTGAATTGCCACATTAAATCCAAATGGAATTACTGTACTGCTGACTGTTTAATTCTCCTTTTCTCTGTGTGAAGAGGCCCTACCAGCTGCCACGGTTTGGACTAGCCACTAGGGCTTGGGTACCCAGGGACAGTAACTGATAGGGATAGGCCTGTGCACAGAGCCATAGGTAGATTATTAGAGTGATAAGCTAATTAACCTGATTTCCCCTGTCCTTGTTATATCCCCTAAATAAATCAGAGCTGCTTGTTTCAGCAAAGTTATACTGCCTGAGGTATTTGTCTATGTTAAAGTACTGTACTGTGATTGTTGCACTGTATCTCATTTCACAGGAGGTCCCAGTGCGAACCAGACCTGGGGTAAGTGTATACTGTGAAGGTAATTCTGATATATTGTGTGGGCCACTAGTGGGAAGAAAGGGGGGTTGCAGTGTCCCAGAGGGCTGTGACCAAGTTAGTTTAACTATTGCAAACCCTGACCTCTGGGTGGAGGCACCCGCCATTGGATCCAGGCCCCTCAACCTGTTAGTGGCAAATCAGGCAGGGGTAGTAGCCCCTTGGATAGCGCCATCTAGGGGTTACATCTGTATAGATCGCTGGTGAGACCACAGCTGGAGTACTGTGTGCAATTCTGGAGACTACATCTCCAGAAGGATATAAACAAAGTAAAGGCTATCGAGAGGAGGGCAACTAAAATGGTGCATGGTCTGCATCAGAAGTCCTACGAGGAGAGACTAAAGGACCTCAATATGTACACCCTGGAAGGGAAGAGTGAGGGGGGCATATGACAGAGACATATTAATACCTCACGGGTATAAATAAGGTAAAAGAGGGGAGTTTTTTTCCAGAAAAAAAGATGCTCAAGAACAAGGTGACATGCAATGAAGCTAGAGGGGGGTAGATTCAGGAGAGATGTGAGGAACGTCTTCACAGAAAGAGTAGTAGATGCCTGGAACAATCTTCCGGCAGAGGTGGTGGGAGTGATAACAGCAGTGGGGTTCAAAAATGTACGGCATAAGCATAGGGGAATCTTAGTGGGGGGGGGGTGAAGATTAGTGGTGCTTGGATAGTGCCGCTGTGGATCCACCAGTGATCCAGAGGATGGCGTCACTATTCGAGTTGGATCAGTCCCGGGATCTGGCCGAATGCAGAGGTCGGATCCGGGGTCGGATCCCACGTTATCCAGTGCTGGTTCCAGGGATCTGGTGTTGGATCTGGTGTCAGATCCCGGTATCCAGCACCGGATCCCTGGATCCAGCTGTCGGATAACGCAGGATCCGGTGGCTGGATCCATGGGCAGATAGGAGTGGTATCCGGTAGATCCACTATCCTGCCACAAAAGGCAGGTGTCTGGTGGATCCGGATTTGTCCGGATCCATCTGAGCAACACTACCGTAGATCAAGTAGGGTCTACAGTGACACTGTAGGTAGCGAAAAATGGGCAAACCAGGTGGGCCAAGTGTTCCTTATCTGTCATCAAATTCTGTGTTTATATGTAGCCCACTGTTGCTATAGTATAAGCCTCTTGGCTTCAATGCTCACCTTCAAGAATCACTGCAGCTGTGATTTCAACACAGTTGGTGAGGGTGAGGTGAGACCTGGGATATGAAGTTGGAGAGCTAAGGGAAGGGCCACCCACAATAACTGGCAGCAACATTGGTGAATGCAGTAGGGGTGTGCGAAGGGCAAATAGTATTTCCCAAATACCACGAATAATGCAGTAGTCATCATTCAGATACGAATAACAAATAGTGGCACTATTATTCGTATTCAGGAAATAATTTTTATAAAAGTAACAAACAGTCCCAAACCCCCCTCTCCAGTCCAACTGTTTAAAGATACAGAACCCAGGGGTGCTAATGAGCATCTAGGAGAGCAGACGCAGATTCCCCAAGGCTCGTCTCTTCCACCAAAAATTTCTAATTTTAATTCCCATCCCTGAGCATTGTTCTTGATTTATACACTCCAGTCTATTTATGGAGGTGCTATGGAAAAATACTTGTTAAACTCCAGAGTCAAGCCACAGTGAGGAGCTGCAAAAGGAAGCAAAAAGGTGCCGAAAGGTTGGCAGTTTTGGATAGATCCACCATATGCCATACACTGGAGATGGTGATAGAAAGATGGGGTGTGGGATTAGCTGAGCTGGATTTAGTGGATGTTTGGAGGGAGGCAAATCCAGGTGCTAAGGAGTCCACTTTTTTCCCCAACCCTCACCTCTCCTGGTCCTGCATAGACTACATATTTGTCCTGCAGAGGTGGTACAGGAAGGTCTGCTCTGCAGCAATCAGTCCTATTGCAGTCTGTAATCATGCTAGAGTCCCGGTGATGCTCACTTTGGGGCACAAAGGGGACTACAACTGGGAGATGGAAACAGACACATAGAAGGTGGTGGCAGATAAGGACCATGTGGCCCACCTAGTCTGCCCCTTTTCCCTACCTTATGCAATACCGCAGACCCTAGCTGATCTGTGGCTTACCCTCTCTTCCCTATTGCGAGAGTACTCTTATGTCTATCCAATGCATTCTTCAATTCTCCCACCACTTCCACTGGAAGGCTGTTCCAAGCATCCGCTACTTTTTCTGTGATAAAGTACTTCCTCATGTTATCCCTGAGCCTGCCCCCTCTAGCCTCATATTATGCCCCCTTATTCTTGTACACCTTCTTTTCTGAAATATGCTACCCTCCTGTACCTTATTTATATCCCTGAGGTACTTGAATGTCCCTATTATATCCCCTCTATCTCTCCTCTCCTCCAGGGAATACATATTGAGGTCCTCTAGTCTTTCCTCATATGACTTTTCGTGCAGTCCTTGCACCATTTTTGTTGCCCTTCTCTGGGCTGCCTCTATTTTGTCTATGCCCTTCTGGAGATGCAGCCTCCAGAACTGGACACAGTACTCCAGTTGAAGTCTCACTCGTGATCTGTACAATGGCATAACCACCTCCTTTTCTCCTTTTGTCTGCTGGTGATACCTCCCCCCATGCACCCTAAAATCCCACTGGCTCTCCCCATAGCCTTCTCACATTGGTTACCTTTAGGTCATCAGATATGATTACTCTCAGGTCCCTTTCTTGACTGGTGGCCGTCAGTACCTCTCCCACATCTTGTACTCCTCCCTTGGATTTCTGTGCCCCCAAAAATGCATGATTTTGCACTTCTTTGCACTGAATCTTGGCTGCCACACTCTTGACCACTCCTCAAGCATGTTTAGGTCCTTTCTCATTTTTTTCACAACCCCCCCTGGAGTGTCGACCCTGTTGCAGATCTTAATGTCATCTGCAAAGAGGCATGCCTTCCCCTCCAGTCCCTTTGCAATGTTGCTTATGAATACATGAAGATTCCCCACTTATATGCTGATTGTTCAAAAATTTAGGAAGCAGTTGACTGAGGTATTACTTAAACGTCAGTGCCCCCACTGCCCCCTCTAAAGTGACCCTATGGGAAGCCGGGAAGGTGTATATGAGAGGGGTGGTGTTGGCATATGTGGCAGTCCTGAATAAACAAAAAAGGGACAAACTGCAACAACTCGCGGATGCTGCTAAATAATTAGAACTCATTGCCTTCCATAACCCCCAGGAGACCTTTCTGACAGAGCTGAAGATAGTACGTAAAGCTATAAATACTGAGCTGATAGACAGTGCCAATAGGACTCTTATCTACACTAATTAAAGGTTCTATGAATGGGTTAATAAACCCAACCTGCCATTGGCTCGTCTAGCCAGGGCTGGTACAAGACCAATTGGATTGCCAAAATGAGGGTTGGGGAGGGAAGAGTGACCTCAAATAGCAAGCAGATTCAAGCTGGCTTTGTGGAATTTTACACCAACCTATATAAGAGTGAGGCAGAGGGACAGAAATATGTGATGGAGGCATTCTTAGGTCATTTGACCCTACCACAGCACTCTACCCCACAGATGGAAACTCAGAATCACCCTATGACAGCAGGGGAGGTTCGGCAGGCAGGCTTGTCTGGCGAAGAGTAAGGTGGCAGGCCCAGATGGGCTTCCTATAGAATACTATAGAATGCTAGACAAAACTGTCTGGGCTGCCATGCTTGATATGTTTGTGGAGGCCCAGGAGGATGGGGGTTTGCCGCCCACTTGTAGCCTTGCCACCATCACTCCCATCCACAAGGAGGGGAAGGACCCTATGCAATTCTCGGACTACAGGTCTATTTCCCTCCTCAACAGTGATGTTAAAGTTTTAGCTAGGGCACTGGTGAGGAGACTGGAGGAGGTTTTACCATTTCTCGTGAGGGATGACCAGAACGGATTTGTTAAGAATAGGCACTCATATCACAATGTTAGAAGGTTGCTGGGGGTAGTGGAGGTGGTGACTTAGCATCCGGGGGGAGCCTGTGTGCTCTCCCCGGACACCAAAAAAACATTTGATAGGGTGGAGTGGTGTTATTTGTTTATGTAACCTCCTTCTGGGGGCTTACCTGAGTTGCCCTGGGGATATTCCCTTTCTTTTCTTTTCTTTTTCTGGTCCCCCAGGACCCGCTCCAATCAATCAGAGGAGCCTGTGTCCTGTTTCGACCTATTTTGGGGCTCAAGGGCTGGTCGCAACTTACCACAGCTCCCTGACATCCAGAGCAAGTGGGCGATCGCATATGTGTGGAAATGTGTTTTGATGTGCCGACCGCCCAATTTTCGGTTGGCCGGAGAGTGTGCCCATGGTCCTGGTCTCCCTCTGACCTTTATGGTGGCTGGAGACCTTAGGGTGATTGGGCAGAAGCCCATTAATGTATTAAAAGTTAAGTTTAAACTTGGGCACCTAGTGAGGGCTCATGAATAATTGATGAGCCCTCATGAATATCAATGAGGGTGTTGCTGCTGCCTAGGGGGACATAGTTTCGGAGGCAGCAACAGCAGACTTACAAGGATTACTGCTCCAGAAGTGGTCTTGTTTCCCAGGGGACAGTTGTAGCTACAACCTGGTAGGGGCATGAACTGAAAAAGGTACTTTGGCTGCATCAGACCTTGGAAGGGGAGGACCCTGTATTAAACTACATAGGACAGATTGGGGGCTGACATTTTGATAACACTTTAACCTTTTCTGGCAGCCAATCAGTGATCTAAGCACCCAACACTGAACCAAAGGTCTCTTGGGAAAAGAATGGGGACAATTCAGGTGCCTAGATCATGCCCCAGTAAACGAGCAGGAAATACTGATCTCTGTGGTTATGGATTATTGATAGGCATCATCAGCCAGTCAGAACCGTTGATTCTCGACTGAAACTGTGTGGACTTACTGGGATTTCTTCAGTCTGTTCCTGGGCTCTGTATGAGTTGGAGGTATTCTGTGCAAGTGAAATTTGAACTTCAGAGGGTTTTCCCAGGCTCCCATTTGGAGATTACTGATTACAGAAACGGATTGAGAGGGGGAAAGAGAGCGAGAGAGAGAGAGAGAGAGAGAGAGAGACTGAGCTGTGGTCCTGATTCCCCAGGTACAGACGAGTTGCTTAATTATCTCTGGGAGAAACTGAATGTTGCAGAAACCCTGCACTGTTAGGCTGAATTGGCTGAGAGGACTGTGCGGATTATCTGAGTGCTACAGTTATTGCTGAGAATCCCTGAACCTGTGTGGGACTGAGATTGCAATCCTGAAGGGGCAAAGCATCTCTGGATGTTGGGGTGCTAGTTAGGTGCGGTACACGTCCTGAGTGAACTACTTAAAGTGGCTGAGAGTTGTGTCCCAGCTACAGCTGAAGAAAAGGTTGTGGACATTGTCTAACTAGAAAGTGTGGACTGGTGTGCAGGGTCTGTTGTGCCTGGATTCCCCTGTTTGATTGCAACTGCACTTCTTGGATTTAGGGCTAGCACCCACTCCAACTGGCAGTGGACTTTGTTTGAATAACTGCCTGTGAATTCTGCTTGTTTTGACCTCAGTACAGGGACTACAGGAGGAACCCCACCATTCGGGAGTTCTTCCCGGGAGCCAGGGAGGGAACTTGCTAATCCCTTCCAAGTGGGACTCACTGTCTCAGGTGGTCACTGGTGCTTGCTGGGGTGCTAGGGCACCTAGGATCCATTGAGGGAGCCAGGCAGTGGAGCGACTCCCAGGTCTGGCCCTTCTGGGCTGGTGCTGTCCTGACACAGAGCTCTGCAATGGGCCAAAAGTGGCTAAAGGTGACAAGCAGCCAGAACTACAATCAAGGTGACCAGCTGTAAGGTCCTCGAGCAACATCCATCCTGCAGAGGAGCCAAGGCCAGCCTTCTCTTACCTTGTGCTGTGTTGGCCAAGGAGCTCCATGCTCTAGGCACGCAAGATTAACAAACCGTGCAGACCAGGACCTGGGTCCTGGAGAGGGAAAAAAGGGAATCTATGTTTCTTAATCAAAGCACTTTGCAAATATTTTCAGGGCTCCAACAGACAGCCAACCTGCGGCACCGACCAGGCCTGCACCTAGTCGATACCCCTAAGAACAATCTGGGAGCACTGGTACCAATGGGGTGGGTTTGGCCTGCGGGCCCAAAATGGTCATCGTTGTTAACTACTTCACTAACATTCTTTTCTTTCACAGCCATCCTTTGTCCCGTTATCCCTTCCCTAGCCCTTACCTCAGAGTTTGTTTGTTGCAACTGCTGTGTCAGTGAGGTTCACTGCATTTGTCTATTGCTGAAATCTATGGTTTGTGGTGGATCAAGGTTATTGGGGTTTCAGTGTGCAGAGTGGTTGGTACAGTATCCCAGGGGGCTATACTAAGTGGATACCACCTGATCCACTTATAATTTACTCTGGGTGGAGGCACCACATCATTATCTATATCTTTGGGAACGAACCCCTGATTGTCACCGTAGCAGGACCCAGGCCCCTTAACCTGTACCAGGGACAGCAGGCAGGAGTGGTAGCCCACTGGCATACGGCACCTGAGCTACATGTTTGGAGGCACCACTGGGGTCTCCTGTTCGCCAACCATGTTTGCACTGGAAAATCTGAGCTACAGGACCCCTGTCGGGTCCCCGGGCCCCAAGTCCACTTCGCCCCAGCCCAAGTTTAAGTGTACCAAAGAAGATAAGGCAAGGCTGGTGGAATGGAGTGAGGGCATGAAAATGGATCCCCAGAGGTCTTTTCTTTTGATGGGGGTACCCCAACAGATGGACGAGGGGGATGCTGAAAAATGTGTATCCATCATAAAGAGACTGGGAAAGGTAAACGTACAAGGGTGAATGTTTGTTTCAGCTATGGGCACACTGACGATGTTAATAGAGAGTACTCACCTAATAGAGACCAGCTGGATGCCTGAGGCTTTTGTGGTGGAGGGATTGACTGAGTCTCTACTGGTGGTAACCCCCTTTAGTGTAACCTCCCCAGGGGCAGGGAGTCGGGGGGTAGGAACCGTTCCTAGGATGCCCAAGTCTGAGAAATCCCAGCCCAGTTCCATGCTGTTGGCCTTCGAGTCATACCGTAAACTGAGGATGTTCTCAGGGGTCAAGCTTGCCCCGAATAGTGAGAACGACTTGGAGGCCTGGATGGATGGTGCCACCCCATTAGTTCAGGACTGGCAGTGTTCTGAGGTTGAGAAGCATAAACGATTAGTGGAGAGCTTATGGGGTCCTGCTTTGGAAGTTATACATTCTTTATGAGCCACAGATCCCGAAGCCCCAGCCCACGTATACCTTACGGCCTTGGAAAGTGTGTTTGGAAGTCCCAAATCCTGTGAGGACCTTATGTGTAAGTTTAAAACCACTAGGCAGTGGGAGGGGGAACCGCTGTCTACTTTTCTTACTCGGGTAGAGAGGGCTCTGCAGAGGGTGTTCCGAAAAGGGGGGGGGTAGCGGCACAAGACCTGAACCAGATTAGGTTCGAGCACATAGTGAAGGCTGCTTGTTATTTCCCTTTGTTGGTACTACAGTTGCACCTAGCAGACAGAAAGAGTAATCCCCCTCTGTATTGGGTTTTAGTAAGGGTGGTTTGGGAGGCTGAGGAGGAGCAGAGCCACTGGGGGATGCAAAGAGCCTCCATGGCCATGGTGCTGATGGAACGAGAGGTGCCCCCTGGTGAGATACAGGAACTAAGGACCTTGTTGAGAGAATACAAGGATGTAGTCACCTCAGCTAAACTAACTGTGGGTTCAGGTTCAACTGAGTCTCTGGGGGTAAGTGGTATAGTCCCTAATGTAGGCCAGACAACGTTTGGTACTGGGTCCCCTCCGCTGGCACCCCTCTCTGATGTGGGGGTCAATGCTCAAGTAGAGGAATTAGTCTGGAGGGTAACTGAGTTAGAGAGGGTGGGGGTGCCAGTTGCCGCTTAGGGAAATGAGCGGGTTGTAGAGTTGGATCATATGGCTCAGAGTGCCCCAGTGAGAATGCCTGGGACACATCCTGTGGTGTCAGACTGGCGATGGCCCCGGAACCCATCATTTTCTATAGGTGTGGGGGCGAAGGCCATATGAAGAGGGGGTGTAGGGTGCCTTTAGACTGCTCATCTAACAGAGATACAGCATGCACCAATCCATCCCGCAATCAGGGAAACTACAGAGGGGCCTGGTAAAGGAGCACACCGGGACCCCTGGCAGGTCCAGCCCAATGGCTCATACAAGGGTTTTATCTGCCAGAGCCACCATGTCAGCACCAGTAAACATGCGTAAACTAGTCAGGCCAACAACTGAGACCACCATCTCCCTCAATGGAGTCCCTACCAGGGCTGTTCTGGATAGCAGCTCTCAGGGTACCATTATTTTTAAGACCTGGTACGATCAGCATTTACCAGATATGGGGATACAGCCACTTGAAGGACTGCATGTGTGGGGCCTCAGTGAAAAATCATTCCCTTATCTTGGTTATGTCAAAGTGTGGCTGGCTTTCCCTGCCAAAGTGGCTGGAGTGAGTGAAACTGTAGAAACCCTAGCTTTGATTTGTCCAGAAGCTAAACTATATGACGGGGTGCCTGTGTTAGTGGGCACAAATGCCATGTTTGGACATCTAGCCCAGCTGTGTCATGCTCGAGTGGCTGAAAGCAGTGGTGAGGAGTGCCCATTACACCCACTGATATGGGAGGCCTACAGAAGGAAGGGGCAATCCCCTGTTGAAGAGCCTGATGACCCTGTAGGGATAGTAAGGAGAAGAGATGGAGATGAGATTGCGCTCCCGCCAAACACAGAACGCAACATTGCTGGTGTGGTGAGGTTAAAGAAGGATGTTAAGAATCAGATACTGATGTTGGATGCTCCTGATGAACACAGGTTGCCGGCGGGACTGTTAGTCAAACTCAGTGTTTTGTCAGCCAGAGGGCATGCGAGTGTCCGGAGAGTGACTGGGCAAGTGAAGAATGTCATAGATAAGGAAGTAGTGGCGAAGAAAGGGTGGACCCTGGCTCACGTATACTTTCCTGACAAGGCAGTGCACCCCACTATTGTGAGAAGAGGCACTCCATTGGGAACTGACCTGGGATTATTTGATTTGAGCAACTTCCCCATCCCGGAGGAATGGAAGGAAAGAGTGTGGAAAAATCTGGTTGCTCGGATGAATGTTTTCTCTCTGCATGAATGGGATGTTGGGTGTGTGAGTGGATAACAGCATCCTATACATCTCATGGATGGCAAGCCTTTCTGAGAGAGGTTCAGGTGGTTGGCCCCTGCTGATATTGATGACATCTGGTGGCACTTGCAGGAGATGATGGCCACCGGGATCGTTCAGGAATCAAAGAACCCATACGCATCTCCTATTGTGGTAGTGAGGAAAAAGAGCGGTGCCATATGCATGTGCTTGGACTATCGCACATTGAATAAACAGACAGTGCCAGACCAATTTACCATGCCCAGAGTACAGGATGCACTGGATTGCTTGAATGGAAGCCAGTGGTTCTCAGTCCTGGATTTGCAGAGTGCCTGCTATCAGATCCCGATGGCCCCCACAGGATCAGGAGAAGACATCTTTTATATTTCCCCTTGGATTTTATGAATTCCTGAGGATGCCACAGGGGATCTCAGGTGCACCTTCCACCTTCCAGCGCCTGATGGAGAGAGCCATCAGGGATTGGAATTTGCTGGAGTGTTTGGTCTATCTGGATATCATTGTGTTCGGGAAGACTTTGGAGGAACATGAGGCCCAGCTGATGAAAGTGTGGACCACCTGGAAGAATTTGGGCTGAAACTGTTAATTGATAAATGCTAGTTCTTCCAGACTTCGGTCAAGTACGTGGGACACATAGTTTCTGAAAAAGGCATACAGACCGACTCCAGCAAGCTTGAAGCCTTTACTACTTGGCCCAAGCCCCGAACTCTGAAGGAATTACAGTGGCTACTTGGTTTCTGCAGCTACTGTAGGATATTTGTGAAGGATTACACCTGAGTATGTCAACCCCTCTTGCACTTATTACAGGGGTATACACCCACTAACAAAAGCAAGAAAGCTGCTTCACCAGGGGGCACTGCCAGACCAGCCAGCTATTTCTGGCCATCTGAACCTTTCAGTGAACAATGGAATGAAGAATGCGATAGAGCTTTCAAAGATATCATCTATCATGCCCCGGTGCTGGCTTATGCGGACCCGCAGAAACCACATGTACTTCATACTGATGCCAATTTTAGTGGACTTGGGGCTGTGTTATACCAGGAACACCCAGAAGGTTTGCACCCAGTTGCATTCGCCAGTTGGAGGTTGAATCCTTCAGAGCAAAGATATCCTGTTCACAAGTTGGAGTTCCTTGTGCTGAAATGGGCCATAGTGGACCAGTTCCATGACTACCTGTATGGGCCAAGATCACCGTAAAGACAGATAACAATCCCCTCACATATGTGCAAACCATTGCTAAGCTGGATGCAGATGGTCAGGTGGCTGTCAGCTTTGTCTCTCTATGATTGCTATGTGGAATACCGCCAGGCCTGAAACATGTAGATGCTAATGCTTTGTCAAGGCAACCCCATGCCTACACAAAGGAGAGCTCCAGCTGGGCAAGAATTTTGGAACAAGCTGTGAAGTCCTGGTACAAGAAATATGACAGCAGGGAGACTTTTTCCCCTGAGGGCACTCACTGCCTGGTAGAATGTCTGGGGGCCTCGGGAAGCTGTCTTCCAGTCGCCTGTCAGCTGGCCACACTAGATGTGAGATCCCTTCCAAAATTAATGACTCAAGATCTAAGACAGGAGCAAAGGCCAGCCCAGTCACCGAGGAGATTATACAAGTGCTACAACAACAAGGGAGCCAGGATCAAGTGGACACCATCTATCCCCCAGCATGGCTTCTGCTACGCGAATGGCCTAAACTGCAGCTGAAGAAGGGGTTGTTGTACAGAGACACAGAACCAGCAGGGGGCCCTTTGGGAACAGTTGGTACTACCAGAGTGGCATATTAAAACCGTGTTGAAGGCCTTACATGATGATATGGGGCATTTGAGCACTGAACACACTTTGGACCTAGTTAAAAGTCAGTTCTATTGGCCAAAAATGGGGGCAGATGTGAAAACGTATTGCAAAAGCTGCATGAGATGTATACAAAGGAAGGCACTTCCCCAAAGAGCTGCTCCCTTAGTCAACATAAGAACTAGTGGCCCCATGGAATTGGTATGCATAGACTTCCTCACTTTGGAGCCTGACTCCTGAAATTTCTCCAATGTCCTAGTTGTCATAGACCATTTCGCCCGATATGCACATGCTTACCCCACCAAAGATCAGCGAGCTTCCACTGTGGCCAAAATATTGGTGGAGAAGTTTTTTGTGCATTATGGTGCTCCTCAGAGGATCAGTTTGGACCAGGGCAGTGATCTTGAGAGTTGGTTCATTAAAGAACTCTTGTCACTGTGGTGCATCAGGAAGTCCTGGACTACACCTTACCATACCCAAGGTGACCCTCAACTGGAGAGATTCAACAGGACTCTGTTAGATAAGCTGGCATCTTGGATCCCTGGCATAAGTGCACATGGAGTCAGTGGGTGAATACCCTGGTTCACGCCTACAACTGCACGCAAAATGATGCTAGAGGGCTATCTCTCTACCAGCTTGTGTTTGGGAGAGAAGCCCATCTGCCTGTGGATCTGTGCTGTGAAGTCTCTTCAGATGGTCTGGGAGCAGGAGACTACTTACAGTATGTGAAGAAGCTGAAACAACAATTAGATGATGCATATCGTCTTGCTTCAGAAATGGCCACTGAGAGGAACCAGGCTAATAAAGAGCACTATGAAAAGAAAATGCGGGCTCAAGACTTGGAAGCTGGTGACTGAGTGCTACTATGATGGCTGGGCATACCAGGGAAGCATAAGATAGCTGACAGATGGGGAGACACCCCCTATATCATTTTGGAGAAATTTGAAGGCCTACCTGTATACAAGATTCGACCTGAAAGAGAGAGACTGGAGGGCACAAAGTTATTCATTGTAACCATGTGCTGCCTATTGCTGACAAAGTAGTAAATCCTGAAGATGTTGTGGAAGATTTTTCATCACCCTCCACCACTCGAGCTGCATGCAGCAGACAGAGGCAAAAAAGAAGTGATGCCATGGGGGCTGGGCCTGCCCAAGGTGAGGGGGGGTCTCAGATGAGGAGGACAGTGATGATGAGTCTAAGGGGGAGAACGATGGTACCCCGCATAGTCATTATCCTACCCTAGCGCTTGCCAGGTTGTTCCAGGAACTGCCACTGATAAGGGTTATGCCTTGGAGACAGCGTAGAGACAGGGAGTCTGTTCCAGCCATGCCCCTCAGGGGGGACCACTCCGGACTTGAAAACTGGTACAGCTGAGTCACTTGAGTGGTACCAGAGCAGCTCTCCTGTAGATATACCTGTTGAATGGCCACAGGGTGAGTTTGAGGATCAGGAAGGTGAAGGGGTAGAAGCGCCTTATGGAGGGCCTACATTGGAACTGAACACTGATCCGACTGTGTCCTCTGAAGGCACCCAGGTTAGTTCCTGTGGAATGGTAGGTGATGCTAGAGAGGTGTTGGAATCCTTTTCCCCAATAGCTGAGAAACAGGATGAACAGGGAGAGTGTGAGGATAAAGAGGAACCCACAACTGATCAAAGGGTGGTTAGTGGTCTGAGTGTTCAGGAGACCCCCCAGGAGGACAGGGAAGACAATACGGCCTATCCTTAAACTGACATATGATGCCCTTAGGGTTCCTGCTGACTTACCCTTGTTTGTAGTGCATAAGGGAGTGTACATGACCCCTAGGTCCCTACAGAAAGTAGTTGTGTGCCCTGCTGATCCTAAGCCCCCTAGGCCTGAGAAAAAGGTGACCAGAAGAAGAAGAGGGAGATGAGGAGGATACCTAGCAGAGCTAAAGGGATGAGTATTATGTGAGATTGCAATACCCTAGGTTACTGGGTGAACCTGTGGAAGTCATTCTAGGGGCATATGACAAACATAAAGGGTTGCTTGAAATGTATATTTATTTATTTATTTATTTATTTTATTTACTGAAATATTTCACCAAAAAAGGCACACTGAGCAACAAATTGCTCATCTCCCAGTGCGTCCTGCGGGGAAGGGGTGAACGGGGGAGATAACATACAATATGATACAATACAATAGAGCCAGTTACATTTTGTACAATAATTCGGAACGTAATTAAATACAATCAGTGTAATCAGCAGTACTTAATGTACAATATGTCAATGTTGGAGGATAAAGGAAAATTAAATCCATCAGATAAGCAGCAGGCAGACTAGGACTGGCAAGCAGGTGTGCCTAGATTGCACAAGGACACTAAAAATGGTGGAGAAGACCAGAGAAAGGGAATAGCTAGGACTACTATTAAGGTAAAGAAGAAGTGCTAGTTGTTGCAATTAGTGAAGGGTAAGGAGGAACATAATAAGGTAGTGTGTGGGAGGAGGGTGGGGGATTGGTATGAGTAGGATGATAGGTGTGAGGGGATAGGTAAGGGGATCTATTTTTGTCAACTGACAACACAGCAGCGGTTATGCCGACCGCAAGTTGTGATCGACATAAATCCAAGAAGACCCAGTTCCTTTTCTATGAGGGGCTTGCCCTGAACCACCATGTGGAGGGCTCTGCCCCCCGCACCCCCCCGAACTTATAGATTATCAACTCCGAGTCAGAGTTGATTTGGGGAGGGGGTGCAGGACTAGGGGACAGAGTGCCGGGGTCTCGGGTGGACTATTACAGTCGATGCTTTCGGCATTGATGTGTTCACTGTAGTGGTGTCATGGTACAGAGGGCATAGATAAAGAGGCATAAGTGCTAAACATTGGGATTAAGAGGATTGTGGAGTAGCAGAGTATAGCAGGGAAGTGGTGTTTGGGGATAAGTAGAAGTGTGGTGAGCAGGGGGAGGAAGGAGAACATGCTAGAAGCAGGAGCAGTTTGGAGAGAGGTAATTATGCAGGGCAGTGGAGAGGGAGTGCAGGGAGGAGGAATGTCTAATTTGAGGTAGTAGGTGGTTCCACAGTTTGGGGAAATGGTATATACTGGTTTGGTTGAACGTTTTCTGTTCTGAGAAATGCATATGATCTGTTAGACAGGAATCAGGTGTATAGTTAGAAATGTTATTAAGGCTGATGTTACCATTTGGTGTTTTGTCCCTTTAGCTTGGCATGGAAGCCAAGCATTTTAAGGAGGAGTGTGTGTAACCCCCTCCCGGGGGCTTATCTGAGTTGCCCCGGGGATTTTCCCATTCTTTTCTTTTCCTGGTCCCCCAGGGCCCACTCTGATCAATCAGAAGAGCCTGTGTGCTGTTTCGGCCCATTTTTGGGCTCGAGAGCTGGTTGCAACTCGCTGCAGCTCCCTGATGTCCAGAACAAGCAGACGATCACACATGTGTGGAAATGCACTTTGGTGTACCGACCGCACAATCTGCGGTGGACCAGAGAGTATGCACATGGTCCCGGTCTCCCTCTGACCTTTATGGGGGCCAGAGACCTTAAGGGGATTGGGCAGAAGCCCATAAATGTATTAAAATTAAAGTTTAAACTTGGGCACCTAGCGAGGGCTTGTGAATAATTGATGGTCCCTCATGAATATTAATGAGGGGGGTTGCTGTTCCTAGGGGGACAGAGTTTTGGTGGCAGCGACGGCAGACTTACGAGGGTTACTGCCCCAGAAGTGGTCTTGTTTTCCAGGGGATAGTTGGGGCTACAACCCAGTGGGAGCATGAACTGGAAAAGGCACTTTGTTTGGCTGCATTAGACCTTGGAAGGGGAGGACCCTGTACTGAACTGCATAGGACAGATTGGGGGCTGACATTTTGATAACACTTTAACCTTTTCTGGCAGTCAATCAGTGATCTAGGTGCTCAACACTGAACCAAATGAACTCTTGGGAAAAGGAGGGGGCTAAGTCAGGTGTCTAGATCATGCCCCATGTTTAAATATAAGAAAAATAGCAGGACAAGAGGACACAGCATGAGCTTAGAGGGAGGCCGATAAAGGGGGAATGTGAGGAAATTCTTTTTCACAGAAAGGGTGGTGGATGTATGGAACGGCCTACCTCAGGAAGTGGTGGATATGAATACAGTACAGGGCTTCAAACAGGCATGGGATAGGCATAAGGGAGCAATACAGATGAGTTTGAACAGATAGACCACTGACAGAGCAAAGGCAGATGGCACATTTATAAGGTAGAAAAAGAAATGGGCAGACTGGATGGGTCTTGCGGTCCTTATCTGCTGTCAGCTTCTATGTTTCTATGTTTCAATAAACGAGCAGGAATATGGTTATGGATTATTGATAGGCTTCATCAGCCAGACAGAACTGTTGATTCTTGGCTGAAACTGTGTGGACTTACTGGGATTTCTTCAGTCTGTTCCCGGGCTCTGTACGAGTCGGAGGTATCCTGTGCGAGTGGACTTTGAACTTCAGGGGCTTTTCCCAGGCCCCCATTTGGAGATTGCTGATTATAGAAACAGACTGAGAAGGGGAAAGACAGCGAGAGAGAGAGAGAAAGAGACTGAGCTGTGGTCCTGATTCTTCAGGTACTGAGGAGCTGCTTAATTATCTCTGGGAGAAACTGAATGTTATAGAAACCCTGCACTGTTAGGCTGAATTGGCTGAGAGGACTGTATGGATTACCTGAGTGCTACAGTTGTTGCTGAGAATCCCTGAACCTGTGTGGGACTGAGATTGCAATCCTGAAGGGGCAAAGCATGTCTGGACATCGGGATGCTAGACAGGTATGCACATGTCCTGAGTGAACTGGTTAAAGTGGCTGAGAGCTGTGTCCTGGCTACAGCTGAAGAAAAGATTGTGGACATTGTCTAACTGGAAAGTGCGGACTGGTGTGCAGGGGCTGTTGTGAATGGATTCCCCTGTTTGATTGCAACTGTGCTTCTAGCATCTAGGGCTAGCACCCACTCCAACTGGCATTGGACTGTATTTGAATAACTGCCTGTGAATTTTGAATGTTTTGACCTCAGTGCAGGGACAGCAGATGGACTCTCACCATTCGGGAGTTCTTCCTGGGAGCTAGGGAGGGAACTTACTAACCCCTTCCAAGTGGGATTCAATGTCTCAGGAGGTCACCAGTGCTTGCTGGGATGCTAGGGCACCTGGTATCAATTGGGGAAGCTGAGCTATGGAGCCACTCCCGGGTCTGGGCCTTCTGTGCTGGTGCTGTCATTCCACAGAGTTAGCTGGTATAGTGTCTTGCTGTGGACCTTTGGTCTGGTGTTTTGTTATTTTGAATGTGAATAAACAACTTTATTTTCAATTGCCTGACTTGCATTGTGCTACTTAGTCCTGGAGTGCAACCACAGACTCTGTTCTACATTTTTAGCCAGGGCTGGCAGTCCACTGTGTGGCTTGCACTGAACTGCATCACTGGTTGCAGTACAGTTTTTGTATTTGGCCCATTTGTCAGTAACAGGTCCAGTACTGCCCCCCCCCCCATGAGTGGGTTCCTTGACTAGTTGCCTGAGGAATGCCTCCTGCAGGGAGTCCAGAATGTCCTTACTTCTAACTGTTGCTGCAGCTGGGAGGCTCAAAGCCACATCTGGTAGACTGAAATCCTCCACCAGCAACACCTCCCTCTTGCTTGCCATCTTTTGGATTACTTCCAACATATTCCGCCCCCCATGCTGGAAGTTTGCAGATCACTCCTGTTTGAATAGTGGCCCCCTTCCATGTCTCCAGGGTGACCCACAGTACCTCTGCTCCTCCCTGCTCCCCCCTGTATTTCCGTAGCTTTTATGATTTCCCTTACATAAAAAGCCACTCCTCCCCCTTTTTACCTACTCTCTCCCTTCCGAATAGAAAATAACTTGGTATGGCTACATCCAAGTCAAGGTTTTCATTACACCAGGACTTGGTAATTGTGACTATGTCCAGGTCTGCTTCGGCCATGGTGGTATCTAGGTCTGTAATCTTATTGCCCAGACTTTGAGCATTTGCACACATGGCTCTCCAGATTGTACTGCCACCCCCTTCCATTTTACCCATTTGCCCTCGCTTATTTCCTCCACTGTTCTTCTTACTATTTCCCCTTCCTTCTACCCCCTGGTTTCGTATGTCCATTGGTTCCTTTTGGAATTTCTCTCCCTCTGGATTCCCAATACTGACCTTGTAAGCCTGGAGGGGGGTAGTTTATGTCTCCCTGCCTCATTCTGCCTCCCACATCGGAAAATCTTCTAACACATTTTCAAATGTCATCTTAACATTGCCTTCTGTATTGGCCAGGAACTGAACCCAGGTCAACTGCTTGGAAGGCAGCTATGCTAACCACTATATCACCAATGCTAGAGGGGAGGAGAATTGGGAATTTTTCCCAGGGCCATTTGAATCATGTTACTAACGGCTAGGCGGTGCATCCAAAATACCTGTGTCTCCCACAATTGCCATACACTTCAGATGTGGAAGGATCTGCTCCTTAGCCCACTGCAGATGGAATATCTCATATATGATCTTAAGGGCCGGGCAGACACATTTGAATGAC
Organism: Neoceratodus forsteri; assembly: GCA_016271365.2. Classification (NCBI taxonomy): domain Eukaryota; kingdom Metazoa; phylum Chordata; order Ceratodontiformes; family Ceratodontidae; genus Neoceratodus; species Neoceratodus forsteri. The sequence continues at coordinate 949,745,304 of CM028130.1, forward strand.
AATAGAGCAAATATATGGATTCACTTTCCCCACTAGAACAAGCAGTAATTAGGCTGGGTTGAGGCTGTCTCCCTATCCCTGCTTGGTAAGGCTATAAGGAGAATGTTCATTTTTTCTTTTTCCCCTTGGTTTGGGTATCTCCACTTCTCCTGTTGGAGGCATGGCGACTCTCACAATGTAGTACTTTGATCAGCACCGATGAATAGTGGGATGAACTGTTATTTTACTGTACTGTTAAATTAATTAATCTGTCTAGGTAGCTAGGGCTTGATTTTCAAAACCTTGAGAATGCCGCCTGATGCACCAATCATTTGGCACACAGGGCTTGCGGCATTGTCCAGGCCGGCGATCGGGTTTTCAATCCCAAGCACCAAATGCCACAAGTTAGACCATCTTTTCCCTGGTCTAACGTGCCATTTGGATGACTCTTTTTATAGGGCTTGCTCCAAATCTTTGGTGCAAGCTGCCATAAATTGAGGAAACTGTAGCAACTGTGCCCAATGTGGTAAGATTGGGTGCAGCTGCATCAAAGGAGTGTGGCGCAGCTGGACCAAAAAATGGGTTTGATGCAGGGCTTGATGCTCAGCCTTTGAAAATCAAGCCCCATATGTGTTTATCTGCGTGTCTTGTTGTGTATGCAGTATATGTTGCATGTATCTGTTATTGTATCAGCGACATATAGTGCATCTGCATTTGCATATGTTGGTCTGTGGTCATTTTTATGTTTGCTTGCACGCATGTGCAAGAAACATAGTGCCATCATCGGAGATTTCGGAGGTGTGTCACCTCCTCCTCCAATTCAGTCAGCGAGTTGGCAGGCGCGGCCCCTGTAAGCCAATGCATTTTGGAGCTGTCTATGACACGCTCCAAAATGCAGTGGCATACAGTTGAAAGGGAGCTACGCTTCAGTGAGCAGCGATAGGCGTAGCTCCCCCACACACAGGCGTGCGCCCCGCCGTACTGTGTAGCCGGCGGTGCCCAATCCCGTCGGCTGAGCGTCTCTCTCCCCAGTTGTAGGTGCCACGCTGGGAGCCCACCGCGTGGCAATCATCAGTCCTTGGACGGCAGGGTGCCAAGCCCCGTCGGCTGAACGCCTAACGTCCTTGTGCCTATGCTGGGAGCCCACCCCAGCGTGGCAAACGGGTTCCACGTCTTTTTTTTTTACCTGAAAGAAAATGGTCCCGCGGCGCTGCTCCAGACGCCCTCCCACAACCCGCACCCACCACTCGCGCAGCTTCCCCGCCCCCCACCCCATGCCCCTCCGGACTCTGGCGTTACGATCTTGATTGGACCCGGGGAACACGTCTGCGCTCTTCAAAGCCGACCGCGAACTGAGGAAATGCCAGTAAGCTGTATAATGGGCTAGATAGGGGTTTCAACTTCTGCATATCTCCAGGCATTTTTGGGAATTTTGCAAATTTTCAACATGGGTTTTTGGGACCTCTTCTCGCAGATGATGATGTCACTGTCATGGCGTTATTCGGGCCGAAGGGTGATTTCGGCAGTGACTGTGAAATCACCCTTGACCTGAATACCGCCATGACAGTGACATCATTCATGAGAAGGGGTCCCAAAAACCCCATGTTGAAAATTTGGTGCCAAAATTCCAAAAAATGACTGTTTTACGAGCGTGTGTTGCGCAGTTCCTACGGAGGCTCGTAAGTTCGCAAAATTTCAATATTTCCACTCCAGATTTTCAACATTGCCATTTTACCACACCTCCTTATGAGCAGTACAGCTGTCATTTTTCACATCCTGCCCAAAACGTGTTTCTGCCCATGTAGCGCACAATGGCGCAGTCGGTGTGCAAACTCAATGTATGGGACACATTAACAAAATCACAGTGACACTGTTCATGAGCAGAGGTCTTAAAATGGCTATGTTGAAAATTTGGTGAAAAAATTCCTAAAAATGACTGTTTTACGAGCGTGCGTTGCGCAGGTCTTACACACGCTCGTAAGTTCGCAAATTTTCAATATTTGCACTCCAATGACTTCCAAATACCTAAACAGCACATAGAAGCAAGCAACATTCGGCATTGACAAATGCTTGTTTTAAATTAATATGGATTGCCTGATGTGTCATCCATTACTGACCTGGTTTTGCTGATACTGTTTTGTGTTGTTGGTGTCTTTTATAAATTTGTATCAAAATTCTTCAAGAAAGAGAGTTTAAAAAAAAAAGATACACAACCCCCACATCCATCCACCCCACACAACCCCCCACATCCATGCACCCACCCTCCTCCCACACCATCACAATGTAATGTTTAAAAAACAATCCAATGACGGGCAACTGGCAGGACCTGTGCTGCCTCCACAGCCAGCCGCCGTCTCCTTCTTGTAGCGCTTTTCACTTTTTTTAGTATGTCCTCTTTCAATTAAATAAATAATTCCACACCTCACACCCTTGCAGCAGCACCCAGCTCCCAACCTCCTCTCCCCCAGCACCCACATTTCCTGATTGAAGCCCCCAAGGTGCGGGAAGATGACCAACACAATCCACCCTCCTCCACAGTCAACCACCTTTTTGTGAATGAAAGCACTTCCACGTTTGCTTGCATAGTAAAACAACTGATCACATGATCACTACAAATTGTCAGCAGAAAAGGACTACTTGGCCCACCCACTTTGCCTATTTCTGTTCCCGCTGACCCTTCCTGGTCTCCGTCAAACATCCCCCCTCCCTGCCTATTTACCAATATTCCCTTATGCCTACCCCATACATGTTTGCCACTGTTTTTTGCTCCCACCATCTCTGCTGCTGTTTTAGGTGTCCATCACTCTTTCAGTGAAGTAGTACTTCCTTACATTCCTCTTAAACTTCCCCACTTCCAGCTTCATTGCACGTCCTCTTGTCTGGTGTATTTCCTCATTTGAAATAGACTCCCCATTGCCTTGTCACCCTGCCCCCCACTTTGAGGTCATCAGATATGATAACCCCAAGGTCTGTTAACTGCTTAGTGACAGTCAGTACCTCTCTCTTCCTATACTCAGTTCTTGGGTTTCTATGCCCTAGGTGCATGCTTTCGTACCTCATGGGCATTGAACTCCAGCTGCCACTCTCTCAGCCACTCCTTGAGTTTTCTGAGGTCCCTACTCATTCTTTCCATCTCCTCCTGAGTATCTACCCTATTACAAATGTTGGTGTTATCTGCAAAAAGCATTTCTTCCCTTACACTTCTTCTGCACTGTCACGTAATGAAGACAATGAAGAGGACAGGTACCTTTGGCCCCCGCTGGTCACTCTTCCCTCATTAGAGTGAGTGCCATTGACTTCTTTGACTGGGTGACCAAGGAAATAGAACAGAGGAGGGCAGTGAACATGGCCTATCTGGACGTTAGCAAGGCCTTAGACACTGTACGGCAAAAGAGACTGATAAAAGAAATTGAGCTGCCCAGGGGTGTCGTCCAAAGTGGTGAATTAGCTAAGGAAGTGCCTCAGCTCATGCCTTCCTGCCACTGAGTGCACTGTTAAACGACTACGAGCAGTGCGGCTACACTCTCTACTATGCCGTTTGCTGCTGCTGCTGCTGCCACTCATTCACTCAAGTTGGAGAATGCACCTAAACACTCCCACCCCTTGCAACATCTAGGGGGCACTGAAGGCAAGGGAATGAACCGTCAGGACTGGGACATAAGTTTAATAAAAGAAAAACATAAAAAAGAAACAGGCTATGCAGGACAAGATTTGGGGCCCCAGACAAATTATTTGGAGCCACAACCCCGGAGGCCCAGCCCTATCAACACCTCTGCACACCAGTCCACAGCACTCTAGAGACAGGTAGTGCTGCTTGTATGTAGCATTGGGTAGTGCGGGACTGGCAACAAGCATATCATAGCATTTGTCACCTCCAGGATGCCTGTAGCACAGGTGCATGCAGAAGAGGATCCCAGGGTGCCTGCCCACTACCCAAATTTCTGAAAACTTTGAAAAATGTATTGGACTGTATCCTGGTGGGGGGGGGCAGTGATAAAGGCTCTTTTTCATCTGGACCCTGTACAATTCGGTCTATCGCGGCTGCTGATTCCAACTGGCAACATCAACCAAGGGATTCTGGGATGAGGCATGAGTGGCATGTGTTGACTTCATAGTGTTGTGGGGGTGGTCACAGGATCTGAAATACCCCAAAGTTATAGTGCCCCAGGTTTTGGTACCCCAGTCCTGTATCACCAGCCCAGCTGCCCCTAGCATTTAATATAGAGTGGCACGTAGGAGAAGGTAGGATGTTGTACAGTGGAATGGAGGTCTCACATGGTAAAAAGGATGATTGCAGTTTAAATCGTTTTCCCCCTGCCAGCAGTTTTTTAACCCACCCCCAGCTATGGCATGAGCCTAGTGACAACTCTAAATGTCCAGCTTACGTGGGACCATTTGTTGCCCCAAACGTTGCAAGGGACTTGGAGTGCTGAACACTGGGGGGGGGGGCTATATAAGAAGTCCGGAACAGTAGGAACCCAGGGAGTCCAGCCAAGCAGGAGCTGAGTTGTGTGGCCAGTGAGCACTCTCAGGCACTAGGGAGTATTGTAGCAGCCAGAAGAAGTGTGAGACCTTACTTCTGTGTCCCCCCTCCAGTCGGCAGAGGCTCTGGCAGCAGCAGTCAGTGCCAATAGTCCTTTCTAAGTAGTGGCTCCAGGTCAGCAGTTTCAGGAGTGACAGCAGCAAGACGAGCAGAGGAACCAGTCAGCGATAAAGTCTGCAGTGGTTGAGAGGGGCAGACTGTGGGCACAGTTTAGCCCCATTTAAGTTTCTCTCTCTCATCGGTGGCAGCTACACCAGTGGTCACTGTAATGAGAGACATTCAAAAGGGAGAGTGCAGCGCTAGAGCAAGCTGGCCATAGCGGTGATGAGGAGCACTGGGAGGCAGGGCAGAGTAAGACCTGCTTGACAACCCACTGTGATACTGGGCATGCGCCTACGCATATTCATATAAATCACGGTCTGAAAGTCAAGCTGTGATACTGGGCATGCACGAATGCATATTCATATAAATCATGGTCTGAAAGTCAAGCTGTGATACTGGGCATGCACGAATGCATATTCATATAAATCATGGTCTGAAAGTCAAGCTGTGATACTGGGCATGCACGAATGCATATTCATATAAATCACAGTCTGAAAGTCAAGCTGTGATACTGGGCATGCGCCTATGCATATTCATATAAATCATGGTCTGAAAGTCAAGTTGTGATACTGGGCATGCACGTATGCATTGCATTGCATACAAATATGCATTCGTGCATGCCCAATACCATGGCTCAACTTTCAGACCATGATTTATATGAATATGCGTAGGCGCATGCCCAGTATCACAGCTTGACTTTCAGACTGTGATTTATATGAATATGCATTCGTGCATGACCAGTATCACAGCTTGACTTTCAGATCGTTATTTAATAAAGTTTTAGCCCTCGTTTCAAAGAGAGAGACACTTTCCTGAGTTCAGTTTTCTGTCTACTACCAGAAAGTGTATTTAGCTGAACTTGGGTATGGTACTTCATGAACGAGCCTCCCAGCGCTTCAGCACCATTTACAGATGTTACTGCGCTTTGGAATCAGCGCAGGGCCAATATTTACAGACTGCCAGGGTTTTGCTTCTGAGTAAAATTAGAAAAACTGATCATTTTTATGGGGCCAACATTTCTGCCATCCGTAATATGGCACAAGACAGACTTCTACAGACAGTGAAGCCACATTTCTGAGTGCCACCCAAAAATGTAAGTAAAGAGTGGACAGTGTCCCTTGAAAGTGTCTTTGCATTTAAAGTAACAGTGCTGAATTGTCTGTGAACCAATCTGAAAGGTAAGAATTGCTTTGTTCCAGGACTGCTTATTTAAAGGGACAGCGCTCAAACTAAACACATGCTCCTAGAGTGTGAAACTCCTGTGCATGTACCAAATTTGCCCCATTTGGCTACAATTGCATTGTTTTTCTCTGAGACAATTCAAAATTGACTACAGTTGCCCTGTATGTTCATTGTATGCTCCGTGACATAGATACTGCCCTTGCATGCTGTGAACCCTTTCAAAACTAATTGCACTTGCTTCAATCATTGCTGTCTGCCCTGCATGTTTCTGAATTGCCCTGCATGTTCTCAAATTGCCCTGCATCTTGACTAATTGCGCTGCACTAGTTGCTTGATCCAAAGACTGCCGAAACCAGTAACCCCAAGTAAAGAGACAGTACTCTTTGGAGACTCAACTTTATTTCTGCCCATTGCATGTTAACAATTTCTCCTGCATGATCTGGAGATGGTTCCATCCAACTGCAACCTGACAAAATTTGGGTCCGGTCATCAGAGTAGAAATAGCATAGACAGCTAAGGAACTCCTTGTCACCTTCTTTCTTCAAGTTCTTCAGGCCAACCCCTCCCTAACAGCGACCTAGGCAGTGCAGGAAACTGCACTGGTTTACAGGTAGTGATTTGATGAACAGTGGGGTTGGGTTTTTTGGTTCAGGTTCTCCAGTGATTCTCCTGAGGTTGATAGCCCAGAGATGTTCCAGATCTACAGCTTTGTCCAGGTTCAGTCTTCATATCCTTTCTCAGGGCCCATGGTGATGGTCCATAGATTCTTCAAGTTTTTTTTTTAATTTTTTTATTTACATTTCTTCCGTCCTGTGCCAACCAGCCCCCTTCTACCAGTACCCACAGTCCCGTCACCCAACGTCCACCGGGACCTACCTTATGGCGCAGAGGTGCCCAGCTGGCTGAGTGCAGAGCCCACAGGGGATCAGCATCATCCTGCTGGTTGGCATATTGTCCACATGTTTTCTCCCTGTCCCAGTTGCCACAGCACATGTGGAGGCATGCACATGCTGTGGCCCTGCAACACCCTCCCTTACATGCTGCATCTCATCCTGCACCACCACCAGACCTCCATCCAGTGGCGGCCATGCAGCAGGAGCTACAAGGACCCTCTCTGGGAGAGGAGAGCTGCCTTTGGCTGCTCAATCCAGCTCCGCCCTCCCCACCCCCAGGTGCCACAGGGTTGGCTGATTCTTCAAGTTTTATCCATTGCTTCAGATTTATTCAGATTTATTCCTGGAGTCAGCGGTGACAACCCTGAGGTTCTTCAATCTGCAATGCCAAGTTCTTCAGATTTCTTCCTAGGGTCAGCAGTGATAGCCCAGAAGTCCTTCAGATTTGCAATGCCAGTTATTCAGATTTCTTCCTGGGGTCCATGTTGATGGCCTGGAAACTCTTTAGTTTGCCAAAACTCCTTGGAATTACAAATGTTCTGTTCCTTCACCGGAGTCCATTGTGATGGCCCAGAGGCTCTTCTGCAGAATATATGCTTGTGTGGTTCAGATCCCCTGAATTTTATTGATGCCCAGTGGTTTCAAATCCTTTGTTCCTTGGTAATAGTCAGTTCTTCAAGCCAGTCAACGGAAAGCACATGCATGGAGGTTCCTCTGTTTGCATTGTATTCGACCATGTCATATATGGCGCTCAAGGGATCCACAGAGACTCTCATGTGGAACTGTACAAATTTTAAAGTTATAGCATATAGTACAGTACAGTGATAGTGTGATTTTAGCACATTTAAAGTTAAAGGAGTGGTTTAAGAAATATAGTAATAATAATATTAGAACTGTTGTGGTTGGAAAGTGAACATATTGTTGTTTGCTCCACTTGATGAAAGTGTTTTGATGCCTCTATATAGAGCTTATGTTCTTCCTCATTTGGATTATATCTCCCAGTTTTGGTGTCCCTTTAGGAAGCAAGAAATTCTTCAAATTGAAAAAGTTCAGAGAAAATTTACCAAACATATTAAAGGGTATATTAATATGTCATATGACCAAAGACTTATTTCCCTGAATTTAATGTCACTATCCACCACACACATGGGGGTGACCTATTATTCATGTTTGATGTTATTCAAGATGACCATCTGATGTACAACATGGGTATGGACTTTAAAAAGAATGTTTTTAATATTAGAGGACATCCCCTCCAGTTGTAAGGAAGGTGTTTTAACTTTATGCCTCGCAAATATTTTTTTACTGTGAGAGTTATCAATCCATGGAATGCACTTCCTTTCAATATCATTATTAGTGATTCAAAATCTACTTTTAAGTGTAGATTGGATAAGTATATTCTTACTAACTCCACTATTAAATATTATTTATTATAGGAGCATAATGGGCCCGCAAGCCCCCTAACTCCTTATCTACCTAGTATAAAACCTAGTATGAAACCCCTTTTCCTTGTTCCAATTTCTGTGGTTCAGTTGCTCTATAAACTGGTCCCCCCCTTTTTTTTTTTGTTTTGAGTTGTGCCTCCTGCCTTTCCAGTTTGGTGAAACTTTCATCATGTAGCCGAATAGTTAAAAGAACCCAGTTACCCATGAACCAACCAAGACAGAACACCTTAACCAAAGACCTGACAGGCTGGCAAATCTCATTTAACTCAGAATTTCCAGCTCACTTCACATGGCATATTCGGAGTCCAGGCTGACTGGTTGGTTCGGGTTCTTGTGATTCTTGACTCACTTTAGATCAACCAGACAAATGGTATTATAAGGACAGACATGTAAGTAAAAATGGTAAACATGCACTTAATGCACACATTGGGGCAAGCCCACATTCCCTTTTCAATTACCTTGAGTTGTTCATAGGCACACATTTGTTATTGCTTGTATTACATGGGAGTGAGAATAATCGCTGAGACTTGGAAAATGTAATGCGTTTGAGAATGTTTTTTCATGCAGGCATTTTCAGCTATATGTAAAACTCTGAATACAGGTATAAAATGCAGTCCCAGAATTACTCAGTGACATCCTGTCATCAGTCAGTGGTTACATTACTCATTTTTAAGGATCATATATAATAACCAATAAAATACACCCAAACCATTAGGGGTGTGAGAACCGGTTAGGTATGTTCAGAACCACCCAGATCCTGTGCCATTTTCTGTAAAAGAACCTTACTTTTTTTTCCAAGTCCTGATAAGGTTCTGATTATTTTTAAAACATTGATTTTTATCCCCCAGCAAGTCTCTATCCCAATCGTTATCAAGAAGGAAGACTGTTGGTGGTAGTAGAAAGACCCAGATGGAGGCAGGAGGTGGTATATGAAGTATCACTTCAATTGGGTTTTTACAGTCCTTTCCCCTTAACTGACTTTAGTGTAACAGGTGACAATGAGGGTTAAAACCATTTTTGTACTTTAAACCAAAGGGTTCTGAAAGTTCTAATAAGGCTCAAATAACTACCAGAGCCTCCTCTTAGAACGTCAGAACCTTCTGCAGTTCTCTAGAAACCATGCAAGATAAGAGTATAATGCTATCTTGGGTTTCTAGAGGCAAATGGGGTTCTTCTTCTACCCCTAATTATACAATGGCAAGAAAAATCCTAACAATCTGATTGGCTAGTGACCCCTGGCAACAGTGATATTATCTGAGCATAACATTACTGTATTAAGTCCAGGCAGCCACACATGACCTCATCACATGTAGACACATATTACTACTCACAGTTGTCAAGCTCCTGTCATGAACCATCTGACAGAAGTGAATTTCAACATCTTCACAGAAGAAACAATCACAGCAATGTTCGACCCTGCTGCAGTCAGCACCTCTTCAGGAGCCACAGTGAGTTCCAAATCTAAAGGAAAAAAACATCATTTAGAGCTGGCACCCATTGACCTAGACAAATTAGAAGTTGACAGTAATGAGCCAAGCACTCGCCGTAAGACAAACTGGTCAATGTGAGTATTCCTGGACTGGCTGACAGAGAAACAAATAGCTATAGATTTTCACACAGTCACACAAAGTGCCCTAAGCCAAATACTGAAAGACTTTTATGGGACCGTACATAACAGCATTGGAGACCCATACAGCATCTCCAGTTAGGAGGGCCTCCGTGCAGGCATCAATAGATATCTAAATAAGCCCCCTCAGTCGGTCCTTCAATCTAATGGCAGACAGTGACTTTCAAACATCAGACATTTTAATGAGCTATTTAAAAAATATCCAAAGACAGGGGCAAGAAAAACAAAGCACCACCCCCCATCAGCCCGAATGACTTACAAAAATTAAGAAAAAGCGAAGCCCTAAACCCTGAAATGGCAGTGGGACTGGTGCGGCGAGTCTGGCTGGAGCTACAACTCCATTTCACTCTGAGAGGCTGTGAGGGGGCAGTGATTACTAACTCCACAATCTTTTGAAATAATTACTGATCCAGAAGGCCTGAAATATGTCACAATGTGTTTTAATGAAAAAACAAAGAACCACTGAACACAGACACACACAGATCCTATTCCAAACTAAGAGGGGCAATGTTGGAAATACTTGGGCTTCCCTTCTGCCCTGTCAGCTGCTTCGAGAAATACCTTACAAAACTACTGCCAGGAGCACCATCTTTCTTCTTGTACCCCAGATAAAAAAAAATCAGGCTGAACTGAAAGATGACCCCATTTTGTATACCCTTGAGCCCATGGGTGTGAATTTCCTGGCAAGTATGCTTCCCCAAATATGCAAGCTTGCAAACCTGTCTGCGGTATACATAAACCACAGCCTGCAAGCGGTGGCTGTAGAACTTCTTTCTGATGCCTACCTCAATCTCACCAAATAATGGCAGTAACAGGCAACCGATTGGAAGCATCCCTGAAGAGTTAGTGGAGTCCAAAACTCACCGACCAACAACACTGGAGCACCATCTTGTCATTGAACCAGCAGCAGTAGACCCAAACAGCACCAGGAACCAGCATCAGCACGACTGGAACCAGCACCCACCACAAACATTGGAACAGGAAGAGTGAGAAAGCGAACCCTTTCCCAGCATGTCATGTAAGAGAGAAGCTGCAAACATAATTCAAAACTCTCCAACCAACCCAATAGCTCGAAATATCTATATAAAGGAGAGCTTTGCAACATCAACAGTTATTCAGGGAAACTCAGTGTGTGTCTTCAATGTTTATAATAAGTAGACTCAGCATTTAAAGGCACATAAATCCTCAAAAAACAAAAGTTTGACAATGTTGAAAAAATTTTCTTTTAAACTGTGACCCCATTACTGCATTGTAAATGCTAAACCCAAGTTACCAGTACTGTATGTTCATCTTTTTAAAGCATAATTTATTAACTAAGCTATTTAAACAACAGTATTTTAAGCCATAAAGAATTTTATTCACCAAATTTCTTGTCTATCTCCTTTTTTGACTCCGAGCCATGGTATAATAGAAATAATGCACTCCAGAGTGTGTGTCATGCTTGGTTAATGTCACTTCTCGAGTGTTGGATGTACTTAGCCTGTGGCTTCATGCCCAGCCACCTGAGGTGTGGCATTATCCAAGCATGACACACACCCTGGCATGCATTATTGCTGAATTTTACAACTAGGAAGCCGAGAAGGGCAGGGATGGCATGTGACTTGATGGAGGGCCACACAATTTTGGGATTCAAACCTGCAAGCTATTGGTTAGCAGCTCTGTGCACTACTCATTGGGCCACACTGTCTTTCTAAAACTGGGGGAAGTAAGGAAGACAATTACCCATTTTAGAATGCTTTTCTAATACAAACATGTTCACAAAATCCAGCTTGGCAAAATAGAAAAGGTCTGAAGAACCTGATGCTCTGACAGAAACCATATGTTCATGAAGGACAGGAAAATATTTCCCAGGTGACCTCCTAGCAGGTGTGCAGTATCTAGAACTGCCAACTGGCCGATGGCACCGAGTCCTGAGCCAAAGGGGAGTACACTGACCTTTCTGCCAAGGCAGCCAGCACTGTGGCAATCCTTGCATGAAAATACGCAAGGGCTGTGTTTCATAAGGTGCCATCTGCCAGCTGGCTGTAGTTCCACTCCAGAAGCATGGGCCGGTAGCCAGCTTAGCAGCATGGGATTAGTTGTTTTGTTTTTAAATCTGCATTCATACAAATAAGACAGCAAAAGGGGCTAAAAAAGAGATTATTTACATGGGCAATAACACGCGACAGGCTGCGGCATCCATTTGGAACTTTAAACACTCCTCTGGTGTGTGCTGAGACGTGAGGCAACAGGTGGAGTGCTCTTCAGTGCACGTTGGTGAAGTGCTAGAGTCATGTGGAATTTTCAGATGTCACTTACAACAGAATGCCACAGAATTTCCAAAATTCCAACTGATTCCACAGAAATCTATGAGTTCCATAAGCAGAATTTGTTTGAAACTGCAGAACATCATTTTACACAAACAGTGGAACAATGTTACATTGATGTAATCTGCAAAATATTTGTTTCATACTTTACATAGCATTGCATTTCGGAATTCTGTAGCATTATAAACAAAGGTTGCTATGCACAATTGGGGCAGAGTTATGTGGAACCTGCACATACCCCAACAATGCAGCACTGCACCTGTGGACAGGTGCACACATGCTGGTATTCACAACCAGCGTGCACCTATCCACAGCTCCTTCCCCCAGCACGCAGGACTCCACAGGATGGCCAGGGGAGGAATCATGATCCCAGGTGGGCATCCAATGGGATGTCCATCCAGGGTCCCAAAGTGGAACCCTCACATAGCAAAGCACGGGGGCCGGGTAATGCATGCCTACCACAGGCACCCGGACCCACGCGGCACGGATCCTATGACTCGTTCTCCCACAGGCCCAGTCTGTAGTGCCCAGCTCCCTTCCAGTGCACTGATTGACTTCCAGTGGTAGGACCCCATCGCCACAACGCGGCTGTGCCCTGACCCTCTTTAGACCATGCCTTCATGCCCCGAACCCCGCACTCTCAGCGGTGGCCAGTGTCCCCCCCCCACACCTCCACCACCACCGCACATTGCCCGTACCTGCTGGTCCGATCAGCAGTCCCAGTCCCCCCAGTACTGCCCAGTGGGATGTGGCAGAACGGGGTGGGGTAATTTCCATGTCCCGCCGAGCCCGGAGGGTGGTGTCCATGGGGGCTCACAGTGGGTTACAGCAGGGTCTACCCTGGCATAACACTATGTGCCTTAGTGACTAGCACGTAGTGCTGGCACACCCTCAGCCTGCCCATGGTGCATTGCTCTCCACACAGTCAGGGCATTGGGCACATACCTGTCTTCTGTGCCAATCGTGAAAATGTCATGGGGGGGCTGCCAGACCCCACCACGTGGCATTCTTGCCGATCTATGCCTATGTGCCCGGTTTATGCGGTGCATAGGTATAGTGTATAGGGCCCAATATTTATAAAAAGCATTTTGGAATCAGAATTGCCAATGTGCACAATTTTTGTGCACAAATTCTGCCAGTGGAAGTCAACATTTTGCACAGTTTTAATGAGCTAGTGGAACCAAACATAGCAGACAGCAAAATGTTACAAATTTTAAGAAGTAGTCGGTTGTCATTTTTTATTTCTGAAATATTTTTCCTTTTCCGTTTGCTGATTACAACATTTTCTGTGTGATAGTATTATGCTGGATGTGTGGAACAGCACTCTGCTTATCCCCCCCACTACATCATCAGCAGCACTGTGACCTCACAGGCAGTGACATCACAGGGGACTGACCTGGCAGCTACTGAGTGGCTCTTCCTGAGTAGCTATAATGTCACAGTCAATGAGGTCACAATGCTGATGATGCAGTGGGGGAATACAGCTAGATATGTCAGCTGCAAGGCAGAGTGCTTTTCCACAAATCACACCTACTAACATCAGGAAAAAGTCTTCTAATTACCTACAGAGAAAAGAAACATCACCCAGATATAAAAGGTGTTAGTGGATTGCTTTTAAAAACTAATATTAATTTTAGGCAGTACACCAGCTCTTTAAGTAGTGCCTATATCTCCCAATGAAGACAGCACTCTGTAGCATGTTATAGTGTATAGTGACAGTTTGTTCAGCATAGATCTTCATGCCAGCCGAAATGCTGTTGTACCAGAATTCAAAGGTCATGGAACATGATTGTACCTGTGGCAAAACATTCCAGCTGTTTGAGAAATCCACGAGCCACCTGTGTTCTAGTTCTAGAAGCACAGTGTGCACATCAAACAGTTGAAAGAGAAAGTGAACTCTTGTAATGGTAGCAGCATTTTTTTCAAAAGTCTCTGACTTTTTGGGGGGCACTATACACTATTTAAAACGCTGGATGTGCAACTTTATGCACAACCAACCTGAGCTTCCACCTCGGGCTCTAATTCCCTTGGACCACTTGAACTTCGCTCTTGAGATCAGAGGGAATTAGAACCCCTCTGTGGCAGTACAGACTGGTTGTGCTTATTTGCCCATCCAGTGTTCTCTATGTTGCCCACAGTAACAGTCTTTTTCTATCCCTTTTACTGTGTTTATTGGTTTGAAAATTTGCACAACATTAAATCCACATTTAGGTGGCTTCTCTAATCTTTCAAGAGGGTCCTGTGGGACAGTTACAGCGGCAGAGTAGTAGCAGCAATTATAGTAGCAGTAATAATAGCAGAGTGCTCCATGCACGAAAGGGATCCAGGTACCTGTGAGAGGCGAGTACCTGGCCCGCGTAGCTCTGCACCGCACCCACAGACAGGTGCACACCAGCCATCATTCATGATCACCAGCCATCTGTCCATGGCACCGTCCACCCCTCAGTGTGCAGGATCACAAATTCCAACATCAACCACCCCCCCAATTTCCCTTCCCTTCCCCATCCTCCCACACCATACAACAGAGGTTTTCTGCCTTTTTATTGCTTTTTTTAATCAGATTTTATTAGAATTGTGTAAACAGTATTACATATAACCAAGAAAACAGCTCATCAGCAATGCCTTAGTGAGCCAAGATAAGCAGTGTATTATGTAACTGGACTGAACACCCCACAGCCCCAAGGAATGGCCATGGAATCAGGGACTGGGCCGACATTAATACCTCACTGGTTTTCTGTCTAATCACTTCATGTCCCCAGGGGGAAGACAGGGTACCAGCATGTTATCAGCCCCTGTCGACCCAAGCACCCTTCATGCTTATATTATGGTTTTTAATTACTATTTATGATCCTAACTCCAGCTAGTGCCCCTTTCAACCTGTATCCTCAGCCCCATCAAGAGGCCTCAGCAACTTATGGACTGAAAGAGTGCGAGCCAGCTGAATCTGTGGTAGGAAGCTGAGAGTCAACCCCTAGCCTGACAGTGACAGAGAAAGGTCAGAAGAGGGTGTCCTGCTGAGATGGAGACACCCTCCTGGGATCAGAGATCCAGAAGCCGGCAGAGCCAGGACAATCCAGTAGGCCTGGGGAACCCTGAGAACACAGCAGGGTGGCACTGCTTTTGAGGAAAACCCCTTTTTCATTTGGGAAATTTTCTTCAAGTTGACCATTCGGCTGGAGTACAAATACCCAATGTTGCAGGGTCCAAAACCATTTAAGCAACTGCATGCCCTGTGGGGGGCTGTTTTTTGAGTATGTTGCTCCATGGTTAAAGTGCACCAAGTAGGCCAATCTGTTGCAACATCTTCAGGCCTGCCACGCTTTGACACCTAAGGTACTGTACCCAGGGACTGTGTAAAGGACGCTGCCAGCAATAATAGTGAGATCAGGTACCAGGTGGATATGGGTAGTGGCTACATGGGAGGACTGGAAGGCTACTATTTCTCTGACATGTGGTATGGGGCAGGCTGAGTCAGCTGCATCCTTGTGGGCTTACCTAATTGTAACAGCCAAGGGAGGGAGGGAGGGAAGAAAGGTAAACCTGGCCCCACCTAAAAGACACTTAAGGGAGCCACATTCCTCTGCAGGGCCTGCAGTTAATAAAGTTGTGTTTTGTTGTTCAGAACTGCTCTCATTATTGACTGCCTTATCATTATGTATTCTGTTTGGGGGGGGGCTGTTTTCTTTACTTGGGATCTCTGGCAGGTGTGACCACAGTGGGGAGGTGCACTGGTACTGCATCACAGGGGGTTGTACTGTCATGTAATCAGGCCCACTTAAATCTTTTTCTAGCTGGAGGCACTGCTACCTCTTTCAGTATTGGCTATGAACCCCTTTACTGCTGAGTGAGAGAAGAACCAAAGAGCCACTGAAAATATACAGTATATGAGGAAGAAGAATCAGCATTTACACAGCACTTTCCGTACACATTGTATCTCAAAGCGCCTTACAAGCAGTGCTAGAGTGGTCATGACTTGACCAAATGTGTAGTGGCAGCCATTTCATACACCAACATCCAAACAAAGCCTTGGACAATTGCATGAACTGTTTTTATGGGAAGGGGAATGTTGGTCAGGATATGATGGAAAATGTCCTACTCTTGCAGAAAGTGCCTTGGGTTCTTTTACTTCCACCAGGACATCATGAGAGATGTGTAGAAGGGACCTCAGATTAACGTCTCATCTGAAGGATGACACATCCCAACAGTACAGCACCCCCCCCCCACTACTGTACTCGGGTACCAGCATTTTAAGATATAAACCCAATCCTGGTGTGGGACTAGAACCCACAACCTTCTGGCCCAGACACAGATGTGCCACTAGTTGACCCACTAAGGCAGTATAGCCTAGAGGTTAGAGGAACGAGGTGTGAACAAGCTTGGTACATCCAGCAGTCCAGACCTGAGTTTGATTCTCACAACCTCCACTTGCATACTATGTGACTCTGAGCAAGTCACTTAATCACCCAGTGCTCCCAGGTTGCCCCTGAAAACAGGCACATGTGCCTAGTGGGCCTTACCCGGTTATCAAAGACAAAAAAAAAGTAGTGGCAACTTGCTTCTGTTGTCAGCTGCACAGCACACCCACTCTACAAGGTTCTCACACCTTGGATGCACCGCTGGACCCTTTGTTGCCAACAAGTCACTCCAGGACCCACCAGTGTGGTGTAACAGAATTTAGCCTGCCCTCTGAAAAAAAAATGTTTTTAAAACTTTCAAAAACAAAAAAAACAAGAACAACAATGGTTTCAAGACAGTAGAAAAATTATATAAATGGGAGAGGCATGACCCCAAGAAAGAGTTCCAGGTGTGGAATATCCTGAACAATATGTACAAGGGGAGTAATCGGGGATATTTTGGTCACGGCCAAGGGCCTTGAGGAGGACTAAAAAGTGAAAATACTGCAGATGACTTGTGAGGAGGGCCTCACCACAGTGGTTGTCATGGTGGGGAATGATCAGGAAGTGGACTTGAGCAATTTTCCAAGCCACCTTGATGGGGCCTTGCAGGAGCATGGACACACATCAGCCAGGGGACTGGTCCCGATAGTGACTTTTTTCAGACATTGGCTCTGACTGCAAAACTTCAGCCAGGGACTGGCTTACCAAAGCAGGTGAAATCCTGAAGGACGTCATGGATCCAGCAGGGTCAGACACAACCTTGGCAGCTGTCATGTTGGATGCCTTTGGATGACTGATGGAGACGCTACCTCATCCTTGTTCCAAATACCGCAGGCTACAGCTATTCTCTGGAGTGAGACCCACTCCATCTGGAGAAGAGAACCTTTACACCTGTGGCCCGATTTTAGAAGGTTGATACAGGACTTATATCAAGCCCTGCATTAACCACAGTGTTTGGCGCAGCTGCGCCAAACCCCTTTGACACAATGCAACCCAATTTTACAAGGGCTGGCGCAGTTGTGACAATTTCTGCATTTTATGGCAGCTTGCTCCAAAGCTTTGGCACAAGCCCCGTAAAATGTGTCCTCACATGGAGCGAAGTCAGACTGTTGGGAGATGATCTAACTTTGCTGCGTTTGACGCAAGGGACTTGTGTCAGGGATTTGCAGCTGCCTTCCTTGCAAAATCATAATTGCGTCACTGTTTCACGCAAGTCGCCACTTGCATCACGCTCCCTGAGGCAAGTCCATTGCATCACTCTAACCCCGTCCTAAAATTGGGCCCCTGGAGTGAGCAAGATGCCCTTATGCTACAAGAAGTGGAAGGCACTGCCCATGAGAAACATTGAAACATAGACTTTGACGGCAGATAAGGTCCGCTTGGCCCACCCAGTCTGCCTGTTTCCCTACCTATTGGATAAGCTGCAGATCCTAGTTAACCAACTGTCTACTTCTTCCTATCCCCTACCAGAATTGCCTTATGTCTGTTCCATGCATTCTTGAGATCCCCCTCTGTTTTTGACCCCACAACCTCCTCAGTAATGCCATTCCATGCATCCACTACTCTCTCTGTGAAAAAATACTTCCTCACATTGTCCTCGAGTCATCCTCCTCTATCTTCAAATTGTGTCCCCTTGTTCTTGCATATCTCTTTTTCTGAAATATGCTACCCTCTTGGACTTTGCTGATTCCCTTGAGGTACTTAAAAGTTTCTATCATGTCCCCACTCTCCTTCCTTTCCTCTAGGGTATACATATTAAGCTCCTTTAGTCTCTCTTCATATGGCTTCTGGTGCAGACCCTGCACCATTTTAGTTGCCATTCTCTGGACTGCCTCCATCCTGTCTATGTCCTTGCAGATATAGGGTCTCCAGAACTGCACGCAATACTCCAAATGGGGTCTCACCAACTGTCTGTGCAGAGGTGTAACAAACTCCTGTTTTCTACAGGTGATGCCTCTCCCTATGCATCCCAGTAGGCCCCCAGCCCTCCCTACTGCTTTCTCACATTGCTTTCCTACATTTAGGTCATCTGATATGACTACCCCAGGTCCCTTACCATTTTTGTTGTTGTTAGTACCCCCCCCCCACCCATTGTGTACTCTTCCCCTGGGTTTTTGTTTCCCAGGTGCATTACTTTGCACTTCTTTGCATTGAATCTAAGCTGCCATGCTTTTGACCATTCCTCCAACCTTGCCTTTCCACCTCCCCCTCCCCTTCTGTATCAACCCTGTTGCAGATCTTTGTGTCGTCCCTGTTGCAGATCTTTGTGTCGTCTGCAAAGAGGCATACTTTTCCTTCCAGTCCCTCTGCAGTGTCACTTGTAAAGACATTAAAGAGGACCAGTCCCAGTACTGAACCCTGCAGTACCCCACTAGTAACCCCCTTTCTTCGGAGTGGACTCCATTTACTATTACCCTCTGTGTCCTGTTGACAAGCCAATTTTTTACCCAAGCTACCACCCTGGGACCCACTCCTAGGCTGGCTAACTTGTTTATTAATCTTTTGTGTGGGACTGTGTCAAATGCCTTGCTAAAGTCTAGGTAGGCCATGTCCACAGCCCCTCCCTGGTCTACTACTTTGGTCACCCAGTCAAAGAAATCGATAGCCTGTGACAATGGTGACCACGATTGAGTGCTTTCAAAAGGGGCGACTCAATCACGGTGCCTGTGCACAGGGCTACTGGGCAGGGAGAGTGACCAGATTTGGGGGGTCCATGAATATACTGACAGGATGTCGCATATGTACACACTGCTGGGGCGGAACATGTTGTGCAACGGGTGGAAGGGAAGGAGGGTTTACGGGTGTAGTGTGGCTGTTGGCTGCTGAGCTGGCTGTGTGGCGTAGTGGGTAGGTGGCAGGCTAGGGTTCAGAGGGTAACGGGTTTGGTTCTAGGTGCAGTCGCTTTTTTGTGGCCCGTCTGGGAATTTTTGTTTTGTTTTGCACACACCTCCCGATATGCACCCCCCCTGGAGTTGAGAATCCTTAAGTAGGAGGATGTGGGGGAGCGTGGGGCACAGCCCTCCGGATACATTTTTTAAAAAAGTAAGTCTCCGGCGCCCTTTTGCTTTGTTCTGGTAGTGTACATCGCTGAAACTGATTTTCAGTAATGTACACTCGCCCTAATGGCAATCACCTTTCTGCGATCGCCATTATCACATGAAACCAAAGAAATCTATGAGATTCGTCTGACATGACCTTCCCACTGTGAATCCATGTTGCCTTGGGTCTTGTGTCCTTCAGGCCTCTAGGTACTCAAAATTCTTTCTTCCGGGAGTGATTCCATCATTTTCCTTACCACTGAGGTCAAACTAACAGGTCTGTAATTTCCTACCTCTGCCTTGCTCCCACACTAGTGAAGGGGAATCACATCCTCCCTCCTTCAGTCCTCAGGTACCACACCATCCTCCCATGATTTGTTAAAAAGGTTAATCAGTGGTGTCACTAGTTCTCCCCTTAGTTCTTTTAGAATTTTGGGGTGAATCCTGTCAGGCCCCATTGACTTGTCCTCTTTCAGTTTTAGGAGTTCTTTCAGGACCCTTTCTTCTGCGAATGGGCCGGTATCAACCCCCCTATCCAGAGTTCTTCTATTGATTGGTTTAGGTACCACCCCCTCCTCTTGTTTTGTGAATACTGAGCAGAAATATTCATTCAGTATCCCTGCTTTTTCACTGTCACCCTCTGCCTACCCCCCTCCTCTTTATTAAGCCTCACTATCCCTCCTTTGGTTTCTTAGCTCTCCTAATGTACAGTGGCGTCCCCAGGATGAAACCACTTTTAAAGCACTCTGCGAGTATGCTGCAGCAGACCTACTGAATAAAAGTAATGTAATTTAAATGGCAATTAGTCCCCTTTGTCATGCAGGAAACTGTGGCATTCACTTCATCCTGGCAGTGTCGCATTTTTCCTGAATAACAAAGGGACTAGTGCCATTAATCACATTGCTTTTATTCAATAAGTCTGCTGTAACATTCTGCCAGAATGTTGCAAAATGCTGCAGAATTGCTCATCCTGGGGGTGCCACTGTACCCATGCGAAAGGTTTTATCCCCTCTTAGCTGAGTTGGCTGTCTTTCTCAGTTTGGCCCTTTGCTATTCTGACTGTCTTCCCCGCTTTCTTCTGCTTTAACTGGTACAGTTCTCTGTCCTGCTCCTTCTGTATTTCCTTACACTTCCTGAATGCTGTCTTTTTCTCCCTAACCTTCCCCGCCTCCTCTTTTGAGAACCATAGTAGTTTTTTCCTTCATTTTGATTTGTTTATTTGCTTCACGCAAAGGCTTGTTGCCTCTGTGATGGCAGTTTTGACGTTTCCCTATTGTTCCTCCACCCCTCCTTCTTCCTCATTTGTGAGTGCTTTTCTGAGGCACTCTCCCATTTTGACAAAATCAGCCCTCCTAAAGTCCAGTACCCTTGCTTTTGTATGGCTTGACTCTAGGGTTGTGTTTCTCGTGAACCACACTGTTTGGTAGTCGCTTGTTCCCAGATGGCTATCCACTTTTAAATCTGAGGCAACAATCTTGACCGACAGGAAGATTCAGAGGCTCTATTTTGACCAGCATCTTGGCCCTTGTGGCCCCCCTTGCATCAAAAAGTGATGCCACCACAGAAGAATGCCTGACCACACTGGAACACGTATACAGAAGTCTAGAGAAGCCAGGAAGGAGTCTGATGCAACTGGCCCTGTTACGCCAAACAAAGATAATTTAGGGCCCTCTATTGATTAATGTTTAATTGTTTACCCCCAAATTCTCTTGGCATGAGATCCCTGGACATCACAACTATGGTACAATGGAGTTTTTGACAGTATGGATTTACATACACAACAAAGAGTAATGATACATTATATTAGGATTTTATATTGGTATCTGTATTCTTAGTCTTTGATTTCACATCTCAGAGGTGCCCATAAGCTGTATGTAATGAGTGATCCTCTACTGACATCTAGTGGGTACATTCAACTAGATGCAATTGTACGAGGTTAAACATAGCAATCCCAGACAAATACTGTTGTTCCCTCATCCAGAGAATGATGACGTGCCCATCAGGAGAGCCTTAGGGTGTTGAGGTGGCTCTTTTTGACCACAGTTACTGTTTCTGGTCTTTTCTCAATGATGTCGACTCTTCTTTCAAGTCCATGCACTTTCCCCAAACCTAGCAACAACATTGTCATTCTCAGCCTGCCTCATAATTGAAGTAAAACTCTTGTGCCCCTTGCAGCCTGCTCTGCATTGGACCATACTGCCACACCTCTCAAAAAGCACCCCTACCGCAAAATGTTCGCAGCACGCCTGTGAGCACACGGCGAACATAAAAAGTAAAACATGGGCAGCCATGCCCAGCTAGGCTCATGTTTCCATCTTGGGACTGAGATGACATCACAGACCTCTCGAGCTTCATTCTCAAGGTGCATATGATGTCATCTCAGCCCCTTGATGGAAACACAGCCTTGTTGTTTATGGTTGCCCGTGCACTATTCTCAGTTTTATTTTCATTATTTTACCTATCCTATTAGAAAATGGTTATCATGGAATGTTCATGGTCTAAGGCACCTTTTAAAAGAAGAGTCATTTTACATCTCCAACCCCTCAAAGCAGATATTGCACAGTTACTAGAAAACCACCTTATCCCCGAAGAAGATGAAAAGTTACAAAAGGTGTGGGTTGCCAAATTTATCCTAACTGCTTCACTTCAAATAAAAGAGGAGAAATCATATTGATTAGGAAAGGGTTAAGATTTGTGCCATCCTCACATACCACAGACTCAGAAGCAGGGAAACAGATGGGAGCAAATGAATAAGTTACTCTCAGTGTTACTTTAGTTACTATTTCTTTCTTCTTTCTAATTGTATTTTCTTCCTTGGCCATGCTCTGCCAGGTATCTACCCTGGTCCCTGGGATGTACCGCGATCTGGCCTGTTGATCCTCAGCCCACTCTAGGGCCCCAGGGGAGTTCTGTATTCCCCCATGCAGCTCACTTTGTGAGCCAGAACCCAGTAATGGCAGGCAATTGGACCCAGGGGAGCCAAGAACCCAGGCCATCATGGAGACAGTGTCATTCCCCGTTTTCCTCCAAGTCTCCCTCTTCTCCTTGGTTTGCACTTAACATCAGGGCCACGGATGCATGCAGCAATGCCCATGTGGGGGGTGGATAACTCCTTTGTCCCACTACAGAGGTCACAGCAGCACCAGAGGTGCAGTGCCAACCCTTCCCGACTACAGCGCACTGCCAGGTGCAGCTGCTGCAGTCAGGCCCGACCCCTGATGCAGCATCCTGAGCTCATTCCCAAACTCAGGCTGGCTGCATGGTAACGCAGTGCACTACAGGTGGGCCACTGGGGTGGACCCTTACTACCACTTTCTGATTTTAAGAATTTGTTTCTCACCTTGTACATTTCAAGTATATTTGGTATATATGTATCAAAGTGGTGGTAGCATGCAGTGCTATTGTAGCTGCCCTAAAGCATCGCACTAACAGAGTGTAAGCTGTAGGGGTGGGGTCAGAGCTTAATATGATGGTTTTTTATCTATCCACGTGAGACATACGTAGAAGGTGACTCTAATTGGTTGTACTCTAACACTTGGGCACTAAGTGCTTCTCCAACTGTCAGGGATAAGTGGAATGTTGAACATTGTTGTAATGATGGTGAAAGTCTATATTTTTACTCAAGCTACAATGTATAAATTGTACCCTCTCCAAGCTGTAACCACATCCTGCTACAGTTGGTAACCAGTGTAAATGAGTCCCTGACTCAATGGTGTATCTGTTTCTCATGAATAAAATTATTATTAATTATTATATTTGAAGCCACCTGATAAAATATCCTATGTATACCACAGGATTCAAATAACATAGCTACTAGTAAAAATTATGTTTCAATGTTATTTCACTAATAGCTATGTGACAGTTAAAATAACACTTTCTTTTCAGCAAATTAATTTATCCTCCCATGATATACATTTTTTTAATTTGTTTATTTGTTGTTGTTTTTGCCAGCAGGGCTCCTTGGGCAACAAGCGCCCCTTTTCAATGGTGACTCAGGTCACCTAAAACATCAGGGGCCGGATATTCAAAACTGGGCAAAGAAGAATGCAAATATTTGTGCTGCACCTTGCAGTTGCCCAGGTGTTCAAAAATGCTGTATTCAGTGGAATAGCACACTGGCGCTATTCGACTGAATATAGATGCATTGCTATCCAGTGCTAAGCCATTTAGCGCTGGACAGACATGGCTCCTGAAATAGGGTGACATAATGGCTTGCACCCATGCTAAATTTCTGATATTCACATGGCCCATGCACATGAGCCCATTGGGCATGCAAGGCACTTAAGAGCAATTTGCATGTCCATTATGGGCTCATTTGCATGGGTAGTTTGGTCATTTGCACAGCACCACCCCCAATTGCCCTGTCCCAGAGAGCTATCCCTGGTGCTACTGCCCCCCCCCACCAATCACCAGCCCAATGTACAAAATAACTTGTTCCTGGTGTCTAGTGGTCCCCCCTCACCAATTGCAGGCCCGATGTAATATAGACACTTTCCCTGGTGTCTAGTGGCTCTCCCTCTATGATTGCCAGCCCAATGTAATATAGACACTTTCCCTGGTGTCTAGTCATCTCCCCTTGCGAATCGCTGGCCCAATGTAATATAGACACCTTGCCTGGTATCTAGATACCCCCCTCGACGATCGCTGACCCAGTGTAATATATACACTTTCCCTGGTGTCTAGTGGTCTTTCCCCCGGTGATCGCTGGTCCAATGTAAGAAAGTAACTTTCCCTGGTGTCTAGTGACCCCCCCCCATCACCAGCCCACTGTACACACTAACCTTTTCCTGGTGTCTAGTGCCCCCCCAATCATCAGCCTGTTAAACACACTAACTTTTCCCTGGTGTTTAGTGGTCTCCCCCTCCACCAATCGCTGTCCCATTGTGAAACATTATATGTTGCCTGGTGCTAATGGTCCCTCCCTTCACCTGCACCCATGCCCCATTCCAAGAATCATTCCCTGGTGTCCAGTGGTCCCCCCCCCCAGCCACACACATGCCCGATGTTCCAATAATATTCCCTGGAGTCCAGTGGTTCACCCATCCTGGTCCTCTGTAAAATAAAGGTATGTTCTCTGGTGTCTAGTGGACCCCCCTCCCTAGCCCTGATCTCCTGTAAAATACAGTTGCAGTTGCACCATTTCCTGGTGTCTAGTGGACTCCCCACCCCAGCAGGTAGTGCCCTACCACTCTGCTTCCCCCATCCCAACCCTGAGTCGGTGACCAGCACAGCCTTCTGCTCTTGATCACAGCTGACCACCGACTGAGCTGTCAATGAGCACGTACGGTTACAGTACGCGCTCATTGACCGTTCAGTCTGTGGCTGGCCATGGTGGAGAGTGGAGGGCTGTGCTGGATATCAGCTTGGGGTTGGGATGGGATAATGGAATGATAGGGCACTACCTACCAGAGTGGGGGGTTGGGGGGTCCTCTAGACATCAAGGAATGGTGTAACTGTATTTTACATGGGATCAGGGAAAGGGAGAGGGGTCCACTAGACACCAGGGAATGGTGTACCTTTATTTCACAGGGGATCAGGGTGGGGGAGACCACTGGACACCAGGGAATATTATTGGAACAGTGGGCATTGGTGCAGGTGGGGAGAGGGACCACTGGTCTTCCTTCTCAAGAGTCCAACCAAGAACAGAAAGAAGACCAGGACTACAGAGAAATGAAAAGTCTTCATCCTTCCCAAGAAGTTAATTCTTCCTAGCTGTAAACCTTTCAGAAAGAACACTATGAAACTTCTCCAGACTTCCACATCTGTGTCAGGGGTCCAGAAGAGATTGGATGAGAAATACCAATTATCTCAGACAGATACAGAGTTTCTGTTTGTGCAGTGGTGCAACAGGCAGCATGTGACAAAACAGGGGTTCCTCTTTCTTCCCAGACTCCTGAAAAGGATTCCAAAAGGCTGGACTTTATGGCCAGAAAGTCATATACCTTTGCTTCACTTCTCCTCCGCCTGGCTTCATACATGGCTTACACAGCCAAGTATCAGAAAGCCCTTTGGAACTCAATCCTAGCCATAGTTAAACAGGGCTCTGACTCTATGGCAAAGGATTTGGTGGAAACAGCTAAAACAGCCTTGGAAGCTACAAAATACCAGTTACATATGGTAGATGACAGTAATGATACAACCTCTAGTGTTAGGGCCCAGGCTATCTCCCTGAGATGGTTTGCTTGGCTAAGAACAACAAATTTGATGCAGGACATGCAGTCCAAAGTCATGGACTTTCCCAGCGACAGGAATGTACTATTTGATTCCAGAACTGAGGAATTCATGAAAAAGGCCAATGAATACAAATCAACCTAGCAGAGCAAGTAAGTAAAGTAAGTAAATAAAATTTTTATTTAAAGATGCCCATTCCTGTAGGCTCTGGGCGCCATACAATAAATTAACACATATTCAAAAGCATCAATAAAATAACAAAATAGAATTACACATACACATAAAATTATTAAGATACAGCAAATAATCAGATAAACTCTAATTAAAATCTGAGTTCAGACAATTCTCAATTTAAACCAAAAATGCCTCGGTGAATAGGTGGGCCTTAAGGCGAGCCATACTTTGAAAGTGCAATACTTTGAAAGTGAAGTCTTCTGTTCCTCAAAAGACTCATCAGAGGGGGGTTACTAATGGGGTACCGCAGGGTTCAGTACTGGGTCCAGTCCTTTTTAATGCCTTTATAAGTGGCATTGCAGAGGGACTGGAAGGAAAAGTATGCCTCTTTGCAGACAACACAAAGATGTGCAACAGGGTTGATACACAAGAGGGGGTGGCAAGGATGAGAAGGGACTTGGCAAGGTTGGAGGAATGGTCAGAGGTATGGCAGCTTGGATTCAACACAAAGAAGTGCAAAGTAATGCACCTGGGAAACAAAAACCCATGGGAAGAGTACACATTGGGGAGTAGTAACAACAACAAAAATGGAAAGGGACCTGGGGGTAATCATATCAGATGACCTAAAGGTTTACAAGCAATGTAAGAAGGCAGTAGGGATGGCTGAGGGGATACTGGGATGTATTGGGTGAGGCATCACCAGTAGAAAACAGGAAGTTGTTATCCTTCTGTACAGACAGTTGGTGAGACCACATCTGGAGTACTGCATCCAGTTCTGGAGACCCCATCTCTGCAAGGACATAGACAGGATTGAGGCAGTCCAGAGCAAAGGCAACTAAAATGGTGCAGGATCTGCAACAGAAGCCATACGAGGAGAGACTAAAGGCGCTTAATATGTATAGCCTTGAGGAAAGGAGAGGGGGGGCATAATAGAAGCTTTTAAGTACCTCAAGGGAATCAACAAAATCCAAGAGAGTAGCATCTTTCAGAAAAAGAGATGTGCAAGAACAAAGGGACGCAATTTGAAGATAGAGGGGGGACAGCTCAGGGGCAATGTGAGGAAGTATTTTTTCACAGAGAGGGAGGTGGACGCATGGAACGGCCTTCATGAGGAGGTGGGAGGGCAACCAAAGTGGGGGAATTCAACAATGCATGGGACAGACATAAGGCACTTCTTGTGGTGGGTAGGAAGAAATAGGCTGTTGGTTAACTAGGATCTGCAGCTTATCCAGTAGGTAGGGAAATGGGCAGACTAGGTGGGCCAAGCGGTCCTTATCTGCCGTCAAAGTCTATGTTTGGACACCAGGGAATGATTATTGGAACATCTGGCATGGGTGCAGGTGGGAGGAGGGACCACTAGCACCAGGGAACATATAATATTTCACAACAGGCCAGTGATCGGTGGGGGAGGAACCATAGACACCAAGGAAAGTTTAATGTATACAATGGGCCAGCAAATGGCTGGGGGGGAACACTTAACAACAAGGAAAGCTGCTTTCTTAGATCAAGCTGGCAATTGGTGGGGGACCGCTAGACACCAGGAAAGATGTCTATATTACATCAGACCGGTGGTCGACAGAGGGACTACTAGACACCAAGGAATGTTTCTTTATTACATCAGGCCAGTGATCGGTACAGGGGGCATCACTAGACACCAGGGACTACTGTGTTTGGGGTTGGGGGGCTGTCGCTCATCCTCTGCCAACCACTAGAGTTGTGCAGGAGTAAGTTGGCATTTCCGTCAGTGGTATGTGCACCGCGCAAGGGGACCAAGCAAAACAGCCTTGCGCAGTGCACATACTCTGAATTTTGGACTTCACCAATATTCAGGTCCTCCCCTTCATTTGCATTGCACCACCCTCTGAATAATGCCTGAATGCAAACCCTGTTTGCCTGTACTAGCTGGGCTTGTGAATATGGGAATTCCAGGCAAAACCCAGTTTGTGTAGGCAAACTGGGATCTGCGCCTGGGCAAAGTTTTGAATATCGGGCCCCAGGATGATAACAATACAATACAGGCAACATAAATTCAATGATGGTAAATCATTACAGGCTTATTGGAGCATTCTCAGGGCATTTGCTAACTGATTACGCTTGTTAGCCTGACCAGTCAGCACCCAGCTTTTAGTAGATGATGCTGAGAAAAATATTCCACAGAGTTAGGTAATCGGTGCAGAATGGTGGGAACTGGCATCACAGAATGAGAAGGAAACATTAGCACAAAAGATTACAACCAGCGAAGGCCATGAATCTAAGGCATTGAAAAAAAAATAATTTTCTGAATTAAAAAAAAACTTCTCAAATCTATCTGCACAGTGACCATCATAACATAAAAGATACCAGAGTCTGTGGGGTTTTAGGATATGTTAAATTGTTTCCTGTCACCTTTAAAGAGTTGGTAGACCAAAAGGAGCAAATAGAGAATGGTAGTAGACAGTTGTCACGTTTTACTGCTGAAGTACTTTTCTTTCTCTTCTTAGCATTTAGATGACTTTATCCCTGATAATACAAGGTGTGACGTGTGCACCAGTACTTTAGTTAGTTAATGTTAACCAGGTAAATGCACTGGACAAATAAATGCCTATTTTCAGGCACGACCCTGGCAGTTGCCATATCTAATGCAAATACCCTTCATACAGTGCCTCATCAGCATTGTGATTTTGCTCATTATAACATCACTAGTAACCAGTGTGGTAGAATGTGATTGGCTCGTCCTGTTCAGTTATGATGTCACAGTCAGTGACGTCACAATATTGATGAGGTATGAAAGGGAAAGCAAACTAGATACAGTATGTCAGCCTCCAGGTAGAGAACTGCTCCACACATTACTCATAGTTCTGTCAGGTTGAATATTTTCTAAACAACAAAAGAAAAAAGGAAAATACTTCAGACATAAAAGTAACAGGTGTCTACTTTAAAAAGGAAATTTTAATGTAAGACGGTGTGCTAGCTCTTTAATATAGCCATTTAGAAGGAGGAGATGTATGCTGCATGCCTCCTGACTTTGCGAGCAATCAGAACTGTTTAGCAGAGCGTATGTTCAGGGGCTGTGAGCTGGTGGCTCTTTGAAAGGAGTGGAGTCTTGTGTTGGACCACTGCCAGCACACAGCAAGGGGAAACAGATGGAGTCCGCATGTGTGCACAGACTCCAGCGAACCCACAATCTGGAGAGGGGATGAGCACACTTGTCATCCGAACCAGTTAAAAAAAATGATTGCAAGTAGTTTTTCTTTTTTTTTTCCTTAAATACATAGGACACAAATCGTGTACGCCCCAAGCAAAAGCGGGGCTTATATTCCCACTTTAAGCATCCCTTTTCCCCTCCTACACCCCCCCAGAGATAGGAAATGGGTTTAGTGCTCTGGGGATATTGTTCTGTACACCTCAAGGTGGCAGCAGAGAGTAGAGTAAGGGTATAACAAGCATTTGTCAATGCCGAATGTTTGCTTGCTGGCATTGGCAGTGGTAGTGTAGAAGTTACAGAGCTGCGTAATAGGAATGGCAGTGAAGTATTGAACTGAAGCCAACCCCACCACCACCCTGCAGAGAGTGACAGGCATTGGGGTGTGCGTTTGGTCGTCAGGCATAACGGCCACGCCATTTCACCACACCCCACTCTGCAGAGACTGACAAGTGTCACGTGTTCCTTGGGGTCTTTGGCCCTTATGCGCAACCCATTTCATTAGGAAATACGGTGAGGTGGGTGCGATATAGGAGAATGGGGTGAAGTTTGGGGCCGAAGAGTCCAAGGCATACCTCGATGCCTCTCAGTGACTGCAGGGTGTGGAATGGTATGAGCATCACAGGCAAGAATCCCAAGTCACACCCCTGATTCCTGTCATTCTCTAGAGGGTTGGGCAATTTAGTTTAAAAGCCTAATACCTCAGGCATTCGTTGGAATTTTCACTCAAAATTTTCAACATGTTTGTTTTAATGGCTTCCACCTGTGAACAGAATATCAGTTTGGTAGCAAGCTGCTTATGCACAGTGACTGAGCATTTAGCACCACAGGTGCAAAAATATTCGAACAGGATGTAAAAATGACAGCTGTACTCTTTCATGGGGAGGTGTAAAAATGGCTATGTTGCAAATGTGTAGTAAAAATATTAAAAAAAATGGTGAAGTCACGAGCGTACATAGAAACTGTGCAACGCACACCCGTAATATAATTAGGTTGGGGATTTTTTATAACACATTGTCAACTCAGGCATTTTGGTGCCTCCGATCATGAACAGTGTCACTGTGATTTTCTTGATCTGTGCCGAACAATGATTTCCCACAGCGACCACGCATCTCTGCACTGAAAATGTGAAAACACACTTCGGCCATGTTGTGAAAAATGGCAGCTGTACTGTTCATAAGGAAGTGTGGAAAAATGCCACTAGTGAAAATCTGGACTGAAACTATTATAAAGTCATGAACTAACGAGGATGAGTGGAAACTGCACAATGCTCACTCGTAACACAGTCATTTTATGGACTTTTGTCACCAAATTTTCAACATAGCCATTTTAAGACCTCTGCTCATGAACAGTGTAACTGTGATTTTCTTAATCTGTCCTAAACATTGCTTTCGCACACCAACAGCACCATTGTGTGCTACATGTGCGATAACACATTTTGGTTGACATATGAAAAATTGCAGCTGTACTGTTCATAAGGAAGTTTAATAAAATGGACATGTTGAAAATCTAGAGTGAAAATATTAAATTTGCAAACTTACGAGCATGCATAGGAACTGTACAACGCACGCTCGTAAAAGTCATTTTTAGGAATTTTTTCACCAAATTTTCAACATAGCCATTTTAAGACCTCTGCTCATGAACAGTGTCACTATGGTTTTGTTAATGTGTCCCATACATTGAGTTTGCACACCGACTGCGCCATTGTGCGCTACATGGGCTGAAACACGTTTTGGGTGAGATGTGAAAAATGACAGCTGTACTACTCATAAGAAGGTGTGGGAAAATGGCAATGTTGAAAATCTGGAGTGGAAATATTGAAAATTGGCAAACCTACGAGCGTGCGTGGGAACTGTGCAACGCACACTCCTAAAACAGTCATTTTTAGGAATTCTTTCACCAAATTTTCAACATTGCCATTTTAAGATCTCTGCTCATGAACAGTGACACTGTGATTTTCTTAATGTGTCCCATACACTGAGTTCGCACAACGACTGCGCCATTGGGCGCTACATGGGCGGAAACATGTTTTGGGTGAGATGTGAAAAATGACAGCTGTACTACTCATAAGAAGGTGTGGGAAAATGGCAATGTTGAAAATCTGGAGTGGAAATATTGAAAATTATAGAACCTATGAGCGTATGAGAACTGCGCAACGCACGCTTGTAAAACAGTCATTTTTAGGAATTTTTTCACCAAATTTTCAACATAGCCATTTCAAGACCTCTGCTCATGAACAGTGTCACTGTGATTTTCTTAATTTGTCCCGTACATTGATTTCGCACACTGACTGCGCCATTCTGCGCTACATGGGCGGAAACACATTTTGGGTGAGATGTGAAAAATGATAGCTGTACTACTCATAAGAAAGTGTGGTGAAATGGCAATATTGAAAATCTGGAGTGAAAATATTGAAATTTCGCGAACTTACGAGCCTGCGTAGGAACTGCGCAATGCACGCTCGTTAAACAGTCATTTTTTGGAATTTTGGCACCAAATTTTCAACATGGGGTTTTGCCCCTTCTCATGAATGATGTCACTGTCATGGCGGTATTCGGACACAGAAGGTTGATTTCGCGGTCACTGCGCGCAATCACCCTTAGCCACATGATGTATGAACATCACTCAAGAAGTCCCAAAACCCATGTTAATTGATCTCAAAGGCTCAAAAACTAACTGAGATATCTAATAAAGTTGAACCCCCATCTAGCTCATTATACAGCTTACCGGCATTTCCTCAGTTTGCGGTCGGCTTTGAAGAGTGCAGACTGTTCCGGTCCACGAAGATCATCGCGCGGATTCAGAGGTAAGTATGGGGTGGGGTGGTGTGGGGAGGCTGGGTGCGCAGTGGGTGGGTGCGGGTTGTGGGAGGGGTCGGGACGCACGCTGGACTGTTTTGGCTTACAGGTACAAAAAATAAAAAAGGCGTCGTGGGACCGTTTGCCACTCTGGGGTGGGCTCCCAGCGTGGCACAAGGACTTTGGAGGCGTTCAGCTGAGGGGATTGGGCACCCCGTCGGCAAAAAGGAAAAAAAAAAAAAAAAGACCTCGGGATCGCTTGCCACGCTGGGGTGGGCTCCCAGCGTGGCACAAGGACTTTGGTGGGTGGGGGCGTTCAGCCGGCGAGGATTAGGAACCCCCATTGGCAAATGACTGATTGCCATGCTGGGGTGGGCTCCCAGCATGGCACCAACTACTGGGGAGAAGCAGATGCAGCTCAGCCGGCGGGGATTGGGCACCCCGTCAGCTATACACTGCGTGCGGGGGGCGCGCACACCTGTGGCTGGGGGGCTGCGCGTGAGCAGCTTCTTATCGCTGCTCACTCAAGCGTAGCTCCCCCTTTCAACTGTATGCCACTGCATTTTGGAGCGTGTCATAGACAGCTCCAAAATGCATTGGCTTACAGGGGCCGTGCCTGCCAGCACACTGCCTGAACTGGAGGAGGAGGTGACACACCTCCGAAATCTCCGATGATGGCACTATGTTTCTTGCACATGCGTGCAAGCAAACATAAAAAGGGACTGACAGGAAGTAGCGGGGCCTTTTGCAGCCTGGGCAGTAGGCCTGGGGCTGGAGGGGGGAGGCTGGAAGAGTAGAATCAGGACCAGAACACATGGGCAAGTGAGGGAGCTCAGTGGTCTAGGAGGGTCCATGGGAAAACCTCCCAAGTAGAGTGCAGTCAGGATGGTTCTATGTGTAACCCCTAGGTGGTGCTATCCCAAGGGCTACTACCCCCTCCTGCTTGACTAGTAGCAGGTTAAGGGGCCTGAGTTCTG
The DNA here is from genome assembly GCA_016271365.2 of Neoceratodus forsteri. Taxonomy (NCBI): domain Eukaryota; kingdom Metazoa; phylum Chordata; order Ceratodontiformes; family Ceratodontidae; genus Neoceratodus; species Neoceratodus forsteri. The sequence goes on from CM028130.1 coordinate 949,778,117, forward strand.
AATTGGGTGCCTCCACCCAGAGGTCAGGGTTGGTAGCGGTCAAGCTAACCTGGGCACAGCCCTCCAGGACACTGTAACCCCCCTCTTTCCTTGCTAGTGGCTGGAACAATATACAATAATCACTTTCACAATACCCCTGATACACCACACAAGTACCCACACTGTTTGCACTTACCACCAGGGTTTTCCTCTGGCCTGGCCCTGGGGACCCCCTGTAAAACAAGGTTATACACAGCAAAGAACAGCAGTACAGTACTCTTGCACAAACTGGAACCATAGTCAGGGTAAATGCAAAAAAGAGTTAGATCTGATTTATTTAAGGGACTTGAACAAGGGAAGGAAGTAATCAGGTTAATTTGCTTAAAGGCTTTATCAATCAAACAGTTATGCATGCATTTCAGGGTCCATAAACAGTCACACACTCTGGGTACCCAGATGGAGAATGGTGGGCTAGCCAGGAACATTGCAACTGGTTGGGGCCCTGTGATGGAAGAAAACAACATGCACAACGCACACTATTTGTAATCCAGAGCCGGAGGGCTCAGTTTGTCAAAAGAAAACAACAAGACAATCAGATGGCACACTTTTAGATTAGGCTGTTGTTGCAGGGAGCTACCCTGATGATTACTCTTGATACCCAAGACTGGACACAGGCTGGATGAAAATCGAGACTGGTGGTTAATCTGGAGTGCCACGAGAAGCAGGACCCACACGAATCGCCGAGGCATCATTCCTGTTCAAGCATGGAGCCGGTGGCTGATCCTGAGGCAGGTCTCTCATCGATGGCTTTCTCTGTGCAGCGGGTAGTCATACTGGGCCAGTGTTGCAAGGCCCTGGCCAAATGGAGACAAATTCAGATATAGTCCATTTTGGACTGGATACAGCTTCCAGCAAGCAGAACACAGTTCACACAGTGGGGAACCAAATCACAACCCACTAAAAACTCACAGAACATTTACAAGTAAGGGAATTCTACTGTACCAGGCAAACTGCACTCCGGTCATGATCGCAGAGTCTCTGCACAAACCAGGGATCAAAGGCAGCTGGAAATCCTGACAGACGATTGCATTCAGCAAAATCTTAGGTCTTCTTCAGGTATGAACCTAGTAAAAAATCAGTGGCTTACTTTGTTCTCACAAACTTGGATTTAGTCCAAAATAATTCTCTTCTCTCTCTGTCAGGGACAGGGGGCAGCAGGCAGACATGCAGGCCACAACTCAGGCCTTTCCACAGTTCTCCCGCACGAAACTACTCAGACGGCTGCTTGAATGTCTCAAGCTGTTGCCTGTTCAGCTCCCAACTTAGATCTGACTTAACTGCCAGCAAGCCTGGGACTTTCCCCAGAATCCAAAAGGTTCAGTTGACTGATTTGTCAGTCACAACAAAGTCTCCCCTTTCAGGTGCAAAAAGGCGCAAAAAGCCCACAACTACAATTCCTACAGATTTTGATTCCAGATAGCTCCTGTAGTCCGGCTCCATTTTAGGTCCCACCAGTACTGATTGGTCCAATTCGGCAGTCCAGGACCAAGATAGTGGTGATAAACAAAACAGTCCTTGCTGCTAAGAAGGCAGGTTAGACAAACTACATTATCATTATCACTCTAAATGATTTTCAGCAAATAGTTACATCTTTCAACTGAGCTCCCTCTCAGATTACTTATGACTGCAATCTAGGCAGCTCTTAAAGAGACAGTGCACAGAGGCTATAAGGGCGCTCTCTGACAATCACATTTAAACTGCTAAAATGCAGGACACCAGCCTGGCAGTGAGTAGTTAGGCAAGCTCAAGGAAGGCTTTTCGGGAACCCCCATTTGTAGGGGGGTTACATATGCACCCTGGCCGATGAGGAGTGGGGGTATGGAGCTCCGTTGTGGGCACAGGTAGCCTGGTCCTGTATTGTGGGGAGCTGGGCATTAGGAGGCTTTAGGAAGCCTAGCCGAGAGATGTAGGGGCTCTTAGGAAGCCCGATTTTGTGTTTTCCCAGGTCGCCAGGGCTGGGAGGGCTGTGGCTGGGCATTCTCAGGAGGGGAACTGGTGGTAGATGTTCCCTTCATTTCTGGTGTGCAGTGCATCCTGGCAGGTCAAGGGAGCAGGGGAGCCTTTCACCCGTATCTGGGGCCTGTTTAGAGGGATAGGTCCTGGGGTGCAGGTCCATAAAAGTCTGGGTGGGTTGCAGACCAAAAGAATTGGTAGACCTTGGAGGGTGGTCCCCATGCTTTAGCTTAATTCAAGCTCAGGAACTGTTTGAAGGGATGTGGGCCTGGCAGAGACTCCCCATAGAAAGAAGGTAACAGGAGAACACCCTGAGTGAATTGGGGGCCATGGAGGGCAGAGGCGGAGGCAAGTGATCAGTGTGTAGAAGTGGCCTCAGCCTGTATATCAGTGCCAGCTGTTGAAAGGTGGGGCAGGGCCTGGGTCATCAGGAAAATCCTGGATGCTCTTGTGGCATGGGCCAATCACCCAGGGGTCCAGGTGGGGAGGACAGCTTGCTTTTCTATGCCAGTGAAAGGGGGGACAACAAGTGCCAGAGGAAAAGGGACTCGGTTAGAGAAAAGTATATGGAAGGCTTGGCTTACCGGATCCTTTGTATGCCAGGAGACTGCAGAGATCTGGGTTCTAGGGTCTTGGGTAGATCACCTGAGAGAGCAAGGGTAGGACACGAGAATCCTTCTGATGTCTGCTAAATTTGTGGTTCTGCTGACTATTAGGTCCAGCTGAAGTGTATAAAGTTTGTAGCCCCATGGAGCTGAATATTTATTTTTCCATAAAAGAATGGTGACCCTTGTATCGCTGGAATCATTTGCCATGCAGGTGAAAATAAAAGTCAGTTGGGGAGAAACAGTGATTTGTGCCTTATTTGACTGTAGGGGGGAGTTTAATGAAATGAAATCCTTTTTCCCCTTGTACTTGCAGTATGATTAATTTGTCATGAGTTACATTCCAGGGGCAGAATCCAGCCTGTTTGGGTTGTAAGGGCTTCTGTGAGACCTCCGTAGGAGAAGAGGGAGGTCTCGGTCTGGTGGTTGGCTTGGGGAGAAAAAATCAGATGCTGAGATTGAGGAGGTAAAGTGCACAGTTTGAAGGCAGCAAGCAGGTAGGCAACCATCAGTTTTCCTGTTTCAGTGATGTGCCAGGTCTCATATGTTAGCGCTTTGGAGTGCTCCCTTTTTCCTTCCTGGAAAAACTGCGAGTAAAAAAGCATGTCCCTGGATTGGGCAGGAAGGAGGGTGTTACACTGTGAGGGCTACTCATCCGGGATGTTCCCTGAACCCCCAAATTGCCGCTGGAGCTCGAGTCTTGCGGTCCATGGTATGCCAGGCTTCCTGGCCTGGTCAGGCCCTGTTGCACATTTTTCAATTGCTGTAGAGTAGGTCTGGAGCAGACATTAAGCCTGTCCTGCTGGTGTGGTGTGCGCGCATGACTTGCTGGTCACGTGACTCTCAGGAAAGGTCCTGATTGGAGGATGGATGAAAGAGAGCTATAGCAACTGCACGAAGAAGCACCATCTTGGAGAATCAGAGTGAGCGGAGCTGAGGGAGTGAGACCAGCAGTAGCAGAGTGGAAAAAAGGAGGCTAACGATAGCGATAGAGAGAGCAGAGCAAGAGGGATCGCTGCTGGAATGCATTATTCAGAGCAGGCAAATGGACAGGACTGCATAGTTTGGAGCAAAAGAACTGGGAGCTCCTAGTGACTGTGGGACTGGGAGGGAAGGAAAGCAAGTGCAGGCATCCACATGGATTGGCAGCAAGTAGTAGCAGGGGGAGAAGCAGAGAGACCTGAAGCAACCCCTCAGGAGGAACCCCTGACTACAGTTCCTGCCTCACTTCTCTCCTGGCTCTGAAAAGCTGGGGAATATGCAAGGGACATGAACATTGTGTGAGGTGTGGATTTATGGGAGAGGCAGTAACCAGGTTGCCTATATGCCTCTATTGTATAGGCAGAGCACCAGTGCCATGTAGGGGGATGTATGCTCCCAGTTCCACTGCCAGCTTATTCATCCCGTAGTCACCAGCCAGTGGGGATTCGGAGGGGTTTGAAAGACTGTCCATGGGAGAGAGCACACATATCCAGGTGGATGAGACCCACAGTAAATCCCCAGATGTGAGAGTGGAGGCTGTTGAAGAAGAGGGTGCAGGTGCACCAGAAAGAGACAAAGGTGATGGGGAGCACAGCCATCTGCCCAGCTGTCCGTCACCAGCTATCCCACTAGCAGAGGGAGGGAAAGGGCCCTCAGACAACTGGTTGGGGATCCGCCAGGACTCAGGGGACCCTCACCATGGCCTCTGTCCGGCAGTAGCCCACAGACTTTATCCAGTAAATCAGAGCCTGTCTCAGGTGCCAGGAGCAAAACCAGGTCCATAGAAAGTGGCCCTGAGTCTGAGCCTGCACCCGATTCAGCCAGAGGAAGGGTTGGTGAGCCACAAGATCTAAGGGAGCTGGATGAGGGAAAATATGTCGGCAGCCGGTTCCAGTTCCAGGACCACATAGTGATTAAGACAATCCCTAGGCCCCACCACTGCCCAGTTATCACCTTTGGTGATACCACCCCACAGCTCCCAGTCCAGGCTAAGGCCATCCAGATCTGGATGGATGGGTTAAACCCCAATGACCCATTAAACCTAAAATATCAATGGGGGACATGGCTACCAATGGGACAAGCCAGGAGAACCAGTGTGAGGGATCTGCCCGAATGGAGTCAGGCCGAAAGGTGGGTTCACAGAAGGCTGTGGGTAGAATATCCAAACCTGAACTATCCTTACGTGCCAGAGAGAATTTGGGACATTATTGAGGAGATGCGGGAGGACTGGATTTTCAAAGAACAGTTGGAGAGGTTGAAGAACTGTCCAGGAGGAGGAGGAGGAGGAGGAGGATGTGCACCACCTCAACAGTTGCTCCAACAGGCATGGTCGATGCGACGCACATGGACTTGGTCTGGACTAACTATTTATTTAAACATTTTGCTATGGTTCAGGATGTAATTGGAACTTGGACCAAGTATTACATTTTGGACCGAGGTTCTTTTGGAGAGGTGACCACTAAGCCGGACCCAGCGTATTATTCCTTCCAGGTGGGGGGCCTGCAACCTAGGCCTCCTGGATTAGAACTTGTGGACTGCGCCAGGACAATTGCTCTACAGAGCTGATATGGTGACTTTGATTCAGTTTACTAATCAAGCTCTTAAAATTTGAAAAACATTTTTTATAGTTACTGTTCATGATCATGATAAAGTATGTTTCAGAAAGACTGGTGTAAAAATGTGTGTGTGCATGTGTGAGTGAGTGGTCTGCGGTTTGTACATAGATACATAGACACTGTTGGATCTGTACAGTAAGTACCTCACCCTCACCTGTTTCCAGTGATCAGCTAAGCAGGATTGCCAGAGGTTCAGCCACCACCTCTCTTAGTTCCTTTAGGCCCCAGGGGTGCACCCTATCTGGCCCCATTGCTTTATCGACTCATTCCTTTCAGTTCCTTTAGGACCCTTTCCCATGTAAATGGACTTGTGTCCATTTCTGCACCGTTCTCACCCCTTGTACTCCCTTCAAACCCATTACCCTCCTCTTCCTCGGTAAAAACTGAGAAGAAATATCTGTCCAGTATGTTAGCATTTCTGTTGTCATCCTCCCCTTTCAGTCTCACTATCCCTTCCTTTGCCCTTCTTTTTTCACTTATGTACCTGTAAAAGGTTTTGTCCCCTCTACCCACTGATTTTGCGATGCACTCTTCTGTCTGAGCTTTGGCTTCCCTTACTGACCTCCCTGCCTCCCTTTGCTTCTCCTGGTATTTCTCCCTATCCCCTTCTGCCTGTGTCTTTTTGTATTGCCTGAATGCAATCTTTTTGGCTTTCACTTTCTCCACTACCTCCTTGGAAAACCATAATGGCCTCCTCTTCCTTTTCCCCTTGCTAACCTGCTTAATGCATAATTCTGTTGCTCTTGTAATCTCTTTTTTAAATACTGCCCGCTGTTCCTCAACCCATGATTCCCTCCCCATTCCCATTAATGCCTCTTTCAAGCATCTCCCCATTTTCCCAAAGTCTTCCCCCTAAAATCCAGGATACATGTTTTTGTGCGATTTGGTTCTGCTCCTTCTGTGATTTCAAACCATAGTGACTGGTGGTCACTGTTCCCCAGATGCTCCCCCACTGTTACCTCCATCACACTGTCCCCATTTGTTAGCACGAGGTCCAGTATTGCCATCTGCTGAGTTGGTTCCATGACCAGTTGCTTGAGGAAGCCACCCTGAAGGGAGTCCAAGATAAGTCTGTTCAATCAATCAATCACTTAATCAATTAAAACTTTATTTAACCAGACATAACACCATTGAGCAAGCTCATTTTCAAAGTGGTCCTGGACAGAAAAGACAAATACAGAATAAGATAGGGGTTAATACACAATCAGGTAACTAGATTAAGTGTATCAAGCTGTAAGGACATTCTTATACAAATACATAGTGCAACTAGGGGTAGTCAGCAGTCAGTTACATAGTTTAGATACATCAAGCTGTAAGATCATTTTTATATAATAATGTGAAAACAGGCCATAACTGTTACCAAGCATGCATGAAAATTGATTCTGAGAGTCCTTGGTTATGCTTCCCTATGTAGGTCAACATCAGCCCCACAACAAAAAGTTCATACTCCCCTTACTCAGGAGGAGTATTTAATGGTGGTGTAGAAATAGAAGATAGTAAGTAGAGCCACTGAAGGGGGGAAGAGTACAGGAAGCCCCTATCAGGGAGGCGATGTACAGGAAGGAGGAAATACAAGTAGACAGAAGAGCAGTTGGAGTTAGGGGACACTAAGGTTGTATGAGTATGATTACAGTATGATTCACCTGCAGCAGATACAGGCTTCCCTTAGATAACCTGCAATTAGAGCTTTAAAGGTATAGAGACCCAGGATAGTGGTAAGCCTTAGAGTTTTTTGCGTGGTATTCCACGTGGAGGGTATAGAAAAGTTAATTGTGGCTGAGCCATAACGTGTCTTTATTCTAGGGACAATATAGGTGATTAAGGCAAAGTGTCCCAGCTCATATAGCCCATTTAAATGCTCAAACATCCCAGCAATGCAGGTAGGCAGTTTATTAGTCAAACCCCTGTAAAACCAGAGAAGTGCATTCCTTTGCCTCCTCTTGGCCAAGGAGGACCAGCCCAGTGCCTCATATAGGAGACAGTGGTGGGTGCATGAGAGTAAGTTCAGGATAAACCTCAAAGCACGGTGATATAAGATGTCAAACTTGCTTAGTGCCGAGTTAGGACAGTGGCTGTACAAAAAGTCAACGTAGTCAAGCAGTGGAAGAAAGGTAGTTTGGACAATCCTCATTCTGGCTTCTCGGGTAAGGAGATTCCTAATGCGGAAGAAGACACTTAAGCGTTGTCTTAACTTTTTGGACAGTTCATTCAGGTGAACCATGTAGTTGAGTTTGTTATCCAGCCAAAAGCCCAGATACTTAAAGTTGTCCACAATTTCCAGTGCCTCACCAAGCAGTGTATGGACCAGGAGACTACATGGAGGATTTTGGACCGAGGAGGTGGACGGAGAAATAATCATAGCCTTTGTCTTCTTAACATTAAGAAGAAGCTTTAGGTTTAGGAGGTTGTGTTGCAGGATGACAAAATCATGCTGTAGTTCTTTATGGGCTAGTTCTAGCGAGGAACTGATGGTGTAAATGACCGTGTCGTCTGCAAATAGATGTACGTTAGCAGTATGTATGTATGAGTCAATATTACTGATATAAACTGCAAAGAGTAAGGGGTCCAAAATGGATCCTTGTGGTACTCCACGAGTTAAAGCTTTTAGCGGTGATAGGTCCCTTTGGACTTTAATTTGCTGCATTCTGTTAGTGAGGTAGCCCTTAAACCATGCTAAGGCAATACTATCAAGACCGAGGTTTTTCAAGGTGTCCAGCAAAAGGCTGTGGTCCACCGTATCAAAGGCCTTGCTAAGGTCTAGGAAAAGGGCATACACGTGGTTCTTTGCATCAAGATCATTATGCCAGTCATTAGACACTTTAGCAAGGGCTGAAATTGTGCTGTGCTTAGGCCTCAAGCCTGATTGAGCAGGGTTTAATAGGTTTTCAGATTCAATGTACTCTCTAAACTGGCAGTTTACAATTTTTTCAAGAGGATTAGAAAGAGTAGGGAGTAAGGAAATAGGCCGGTAGTTATTTAGGTTCCTGGGATCACCAGATTTATGAAGAGGGATAATATGTGCAATTTTCCAGAGTGGCAGTAACACGCCTTGTCCTAGGGAGGAATTGAATAGATAGGTAATGGGGGCAGTCAGATAGTGATAGCCTAATTTCAGGAAGAACGGATCAAGATGGTCTGCTACAGCACTTTTTTTGGTGTCAATAGTTAATAGGAGGTCCTCCACCTGACCTAGCAGACATAGATGATGTGAGAAGACACCTGCAGGAAATGCTCGCTGCTGGCATGATACAAGAATCCAGGAGCCCAAAAACCTCTCCCTTTGTGGTTGTGCTTAAGAACAATGGGTCTGTGAGGATGTGTGCTGATTATCGAACCCTGAACCGACGGACTGTCCCAGACCAATACACTATGCCTCTTATACAAGATGCCCTAGACTGCTTGAATGGGAGCAAACAGTTCTCGGTGTTGGATATTCGCAGTGGATACTACCAGATTCCGATGGTAATGGAAGACCATGAGAAAACAGCCTTCATCTGTCCACTGGGGTTCTACGAGTTTCTGAGGATGCCACAGGGGATATCGGGCGCCCCGGCCACCTTTCAGCGACTGATGGAATGTGCAGTGGGAGATATGAATTTTCTGGAATGTCTGGTGTACTTGGATGATGTCATTGTGTTTGGGAGCACCTTAGAGGAGCATGAGCACCGACTGTTTAAAGTCCTAGACTGACTGGAAGACTTCGGCCTCAAGCTGTCCATTGACAAGTGCCAGTTTTTCCAATCCTCCGTGAAATATGTGGGGCACATAGTAACTACAAAAGGGATAAAGACTGATCCCAGTAAGGTTGAATCACTGACTACTTGGCCCCAGCCCCATAATCTGAAAGAACTACAATGTTTCCGGGGGTTCTGTGGCTGCTATCACAGGTTCATAAAAGACTATTCCAAGGTGATTCGCCCACTCTTGAACCTTACCCAGGGTTACCCTCCTACCAATCGTAAATACAAAAAATGGGCCTTTAAAGAACCAGAAAAAAGTATACTTCCATCCAGGTGAACTCTTCGGGCCCCACTGGATGCCTGACTGTGAAGCAGCCTTCCATGAGATCATATATCAGCTCACCCAGGCCCACATCCTCGCCTATGCTGACCCCATCAAACCCTATGTGCTGCATACAGACGTTAGTCTGCAGGGTCTAGGAGCAGTGCTGAATCAAGACCATGAGGATGGCCTGAGACCAGTAGCTTTCGCCAATAGGAGCTTGACCCCATCCGAATGAAACTACCCTGTGCATAAGTTGGAGTTCCTTGCTCTAAAATGGGCCGTCATTGACCAGTTTCATGAATACCTCTATGGGGCAAAGATATTGGTGAAGACTGACAATAACCCGTTGACCTATGTACAGACTTCAGCTAAGTTAGATGCCACTGGGCACCAGTGGCTTTCTGCATTATCTACCTATGATTATGCTGTCGAATACAGACTGGGCCGGAACCATATTGATGCTGACGCCCTATCACAAAGGCCCACTTCCAAGAGTGATTGGGTCAGGCTGTCTGAACCCGACATTCAAGCATTGTGCCAAATGTTTGATAGAGATGAACAGATGTCTGCGGACACAGTGGACTGCTGGGGCCCTTCTGACACCTGCATACCAGCCGCTTATTGCCACTTCTCTGCTTTCGATATTAGTGCACTACCTCAATTTGACAATGACAGCATTCAGTGAGCTCAATCCCAAGATCCTGTGATTCAGCCAGCACTTGATGCCCTGCGTGCAGGGAAAGATGTGTCTAAGTTAAGTTCCACTGACTTGCGAACTGCTTTATTGTTTAAAGAAGGCCCCAGATTGAAGTTGCTCAATCAGTTGTTGCATAGAGAGACAGTAGATCGTAGTAGCAAAGTAGACAAGCAACAATTGGCCCTGCCCATGGCCTATAAAGATTTGGTACTGAGGTTCATCCACAATCACATGGGGCACCTCGGTATTGACAGAGCCCTTGACCTGGTACGATCTCGCTTCTACTGGCCCAAAATGGGGGACGATGTTGAGCACCATGTAAAGACTTGTAGTCGCTGCCTGCAAAGAAAAGCCCTGCCTCAGAGGGCTGCCCCTCTTGTTAATATTACTGCCAGCACCCCCATGGAACTAGTCTGCATAGAATTCTTGTGTTTAGAACCTGATCAGTGGAACACTGACAATGTGTTAGTGGTTACGGATCATTTCACACGGTATGCACAAGCTTTTCCCATCAAAGATCAAAGGCATCTACCATGCCAAGGTGCTGGTGGAAAATTTCTTAGGTCCACTATGGTGCCCCAGTGGATTCATTCTGATCAAGGCAGAGACTTTGAGAGTCGGCTAATCAAAGAAATGCTCTCTCTATGGGGGGGTGCAAACGTCAAGAACCACCCCCTATCACCTGCAAGGAGACCCTCAACCAGAATGTTTTAACCACACCCTTCTAGACATGCTGGGTACCCTCCACCCAAAAGACAAGCATAAATGAAGCCAGCAGATTAGCACCTTGGTACATGCGTACAATTGCATGAAAAATGATGCTACTGGGTTCTCCCCCTATTGTATCATGTTCAGGAGAGAGGCCCGGCTGCCAGTTGATGTCTGTTTTGGGGTCTCTCTAGATGGGGTTCAAGCCGAAAACTACTTGCAATATGTACAAAAACTGAAAGCTCAATTGAACCATGCCTATTAACTGGCCCAGACAATGGCCACCAAGAAATCTAGCCAACAAAGAAGGCATGATAAAAAGTAAAGGTTCAAGAGCTTACCTGGAGACTGTGTGTTGTTACATGAATTTGGGACTGCATAGTAAACACAAATTGCTGATCGGTGGCACCATCTTCCCATGTAGTAGTTGGAAAGTTGGATGATTTACCTGTGTACAAGGTGCGCCCAGAGAACAACTCCAAAGCTGTCAAGACCATGCACCATAACCACTTGCTAACTGTTGGCCAAGTCATGATTGAGGCTGATCCCCCAGAAATTGAGCCCCCTAGGCTGGTGACTCATGCTGCTGCAAGAAAGAGACAGATTCAACCTACCCCAGTGGTCACAGATTTAAGGTTTCCTCTGCAACAGGCCCAGAATGATAGTGACTGTCAGTCCATTTCTGACAAAGTGCGTACGACTATGCCTATTACCCCTCCTATGAACTGAGCTGTTTCGAGGTAACCCCATGATTAATTGTGGGGATGAAGTTGGGCCTTCTGGACTGCCTAACCCCCCAGCTTTGTCCTTGGAGCCAATGCTCCCTGAAAGTGAAGTGCAAAGTATCACGTCTGAAGATGCTGAATCTCTGTGTATTGTGGAACTGTATGATTTGCCTGAGGGAGGGCTGATGGAATGAGTCTTTCTGGTGACATACCAGAACTTGAAGAACACAATGAGAGTGCTGACCACCCCCCTTCAGTGCCTCAAAGCTTGATTGTGCCTGAGCCTTCGCAAAATGAGTCAAGTGTTGTAGAAACAGAGCCTGCAAAGCAAGGAGCCGACAGTGCCCCAAGTTTGGACCATCCCACCCAGGCAGAGGCACCCCTCACAAGTGATGAGAGTCCCCAGACCAGTGCTAAGTGTACAGAGACTGTAGTTGTCCCCCTCAGAAAGACTGATCGAGCTGTCAAGCCAGTAGTATGCCACAGTGATGATTTTCCCGGTAGGCCAGTGGATTTGCCTCTCAATGTGGTGCACAAAGGTGTTTATGTCTCACCAAGCTCACTGCCCAAATTGAGCTTGACAGCCAATTCCGGGTTACTTGTCTTTCCCTCTCACCATGGTGCCTCTGCCCTCTCTAGCCCCTGGTTAGCTGATAGGGAAGGGCCCCCTCTTGCATTGTTTAAGGTACAAGAAGTTATTATCTGATTCAGTATAGTAATGTTCAATTTACTTGTGTGAAATATGCACAATGTATTGTCAGAATGGGTATAGTATCATGAAATGTAATGAATATGTATAGTAAAGTAATACGTTTGTGTTAACTGATGCATGATTGTACAGACTTGACGCGGACACCAAGTTTTCTCCAGGCAGGGAAGGGTCTAACCTCCCTACGAATGGGGGTTTCTGAAAAGTCTTCCTTGAGCTTGCCTAAATGCTCACTACCAGGCTGGTGTCCTGCGTTTTAGCAGTTTAAATGTGATTGCCAGAGAGTGCCTGTATATCCTCTGTGCACTGTCTCTTTAAGAGCTGCCTGGATTGCAGTCATAAGTAATCTGAGAGGGAGCTCTGTTGAAAGATTTAACTGTTTGCTGATCATTCATTAGAGTAGTAATAATAATGTAGTTTGTCAAACCTGCCTTCTTTGCAGCAAGGACTGTTTTGTTTATCCCTACCGTTTTGGCCGAGAACTGCCGAATTGGACCAATCAGTCTGGTGGGACCTAAAATGGAGCCAGACTACGGGAGCTGTCTGGAGTCAAAATCTGTAGGAATTGTAGTTTTGGACTTTTGGCACTTTTTTGCACTAGAAGGGGGAGCTCCTGTTGTGACTGACAGACGAATCAGACAACCAAACCTTTTGGATCTGAGGGAAATCCCCAAGCTGCCTGCTGTTTCAAGTCAGATCTCAGTTGGGAGCTGAATGAGCAAGAGCTTGAGACAGTCAAGCAGCCGTCTGAGTAGTTTCGTGTGGGAGAACTGTGGAAAGGTTTGAGTTGTGGCCTGCATGTCTGCCTGCTGCCCCGAGAGGGAGAGAAGAGAACTGTTTCGGACTAAATCCAAATTTGTGAGAATGAAGTAAGCCACTGATTTTTTATCAGGCTCATACCTGAAGAAGACCAAAGATTTGCTGAATGCGATCGGCCTGTCAGGATTTCCAGCTGCTTTTGAATCCCCGGTTTGTGCAGAGACTTTGCGATCATGACCGGAGAGCGGTTTGCCTGGTACAGTAGAATTTCCTTACATGTAAATGTGCTGTGTATTAAAAGTGAGTCGTGATTTGGTTCCCCACTGTGTGAACTGTGTTCTGCTTGCTGGAAGCTTTATCCAGCCTAATCGGACTGAATCCGCATTCATCTCCATTCGGCCTGGGCCATACCATGCTGCACAGAGAAAGCCACCTATGACAGACCTGCCTGGGGATCAGCCCCCTGCTCCATGCTTGAACAGTAATGATGCCTCAGCTAATCGTGTGGGCCCTGCTTCTCCTGGGACTGCAGATTAACCGCCTGCTGTCTCGATTTTTGTCCAGCCTGTGTCCAGTAGTGGGTACCATGAGTAATCATCAGGGTAGCTCCCTACAACAACAGCCTAATCTAAAAGTGTGTGTCATCTGATTGTCCTGTTGTCTTTTTATGAACTGAGCCCTCCGGCTCCGGATTACAAATAGTGTGTGTTGTGCATGTTGTTTTCTTCCATCACAGGGCCCCAACCAGCTGCAATGTTCCTGGTTAGCCCACCATTCTCCATCTGGGTACCTAGAGTGTGTGACTGTTTATGGACCCTGAAGTGCATGCATAACTGTTTGATTGATAGAGCCTTTAAGCAGATTAACCTGATTACACTGCCTTGGCTAGTAGCAGGTTAAGGGGCCTGAGTTCTGAAATGGGTGCCTCCACCCAGAGGTCAGGGTTGGCAGTGGTCAAGCTAACCTGAGCACAGCCCTCCAGGACACTGTAACCCCCCTCTTTCCTTACTAGTGGCCAGAACAATACACAGTAATCACTGTCACAATACCCCTGATACACCACACAAGTACCCACACTATTTGCACTTACCACCAGGGCTTTCCTCTGGCTCGACCCTGGGGACCCCCTGTAAAACAAGGTTATACACAGCAAATAATAGCAGTACAGTACTCTTGCACAAACTGGAACCACAGTCAGGGTAAATGCAAAAAAAGAGTTAGATCTGAATTATTTAAGGGACTTAAACAAGGGAGGGGCATAATCAGGTTAATTTGCTTATAGTCTGTATCAATCAAACTGTTATGCATGCACTTCAGGGTCCATAAACAGTCACACACTCTGGGTACCCAGATGGAGAATGGTGGGCTAGCCAGGAACGTTGCAGCTGGTTGGGGCCCTGTGATGGAAGAAAACAACATGCACCACACACACTAATTGTAATCTGGAGCCGGAGGGCTCAGTTCGTGAAAAGAAAACAAAAAGACAATCAGATGACACACTTTTAAATTAGGCAGTTGTTGCAGGGAGCTACCCTGGTGATTACTCATGATACCCAAGACTGGACACAGGCTGGACGAAAATCGAGACTGCAGGTGGTTGATCTGGAGTGCCAGGAGAAGCAGAGCCCACACGAGTCGCAGAGGTGTCATTCCTGTTCAAGCGTGGAACAGGGGGCTGATCCTCAGGCAGGTCTCTCGTCAATGGCTTCTCTGTGCTGTGGGTAGTCTGGCTGGGCCAGTCTGGCAAGGCCCAGACCGCATGGAGATAAATTTGGATACAGTCCGTTTTGGGCTGGATACAGCTTTCAGCAAGCAGAACACAGTTCACACAGTGGGGAACTAACTCACAACCCACTAGCAGCTCATAGCACATTTACATGTACAGGAATTCTACTGTACCAGGCAAAGCGCTCCTTGGGCACAATCGTAAAGCCTCTGCACACACCGGGAGCTTAGGAGTAGCTGGAACTCCTGACAGGCTGATCGCATTCAGCAAAATCTTCAGTCTTCTTCAGGTTGAACCTGGCCCACTTCAGTAGCTTACTTTAGTCACACAAACTTGGATTTAGTCCAAAATAATTCTCTTCTCTCCCTCTCAGAAGCAGCAGGCAGAACTGCAAGCCAAAAACTCAGCCCTTTCACAGTTTTCCCATGCGAATCCACTCAGGATTGCTGCCCAAAATACACTTGAGCTCTTCTCAGTTCACTTCCCAGCTCAGAACTAACCAAAAACTGCAAGCAGCCCAGGACTTCCCCAAGATCCAAAAGATTTTGTTGGCTGATCTGGCTGTCAGTCAAAGCAAGAGCTTCCCCTTCAGTTGCAAAAAAGGGGCAAAAAAGCTCCAAACTACAGTTCCTACAGATTTTGAATTCAGACAGCTCCTGTAGTCCGGCTACATTTTAGGCCCCACCAGTACTGATTGGTCCAATTTGCAGTCCAGGACCAAGACAGTGGAGACAAGCAAAACAGTCCTTGCTATAAAGAAGGCAGGTTAGACAAACTACATTATTATTATCACTCTAAATGTTTTTCAGCAAATAGTTACATCTTTCAGCAGAGCTCCCTCTCAGATTACTTAGGCTGCAATCAGGCAGCTCTTAAAGAGACAGTACACAGAGGCTATACAAGCTCTGGTAATCACATTTAAACTGCTAAAACGCAGGACACCAGCCTGGCAGTGAGCATTTAGGCAAGCTCAAGGAAGACTTTTTGAGAACCCCCATTTGTAGGGGGGGTTACGCTTTTATCAAGTCACAATAGTCCGGTGGGTTACCCCTTCTGTCTGGGAGCCTTAACTGAAGGAGCTGCAATTTAGAATGCTTTGCATATTGCAGTACATGCTTCAGCCTCACAGCATTTAAGTCACTGGTGGCTACCCCACCTTTTCGGTAAGCCTTCTGCAGAGCTCTTTCCAGATGAGTAACTTATGCAGAGAAACTTTCTCCTGGCCATTGTTTTGTACCTTGAAATTTCCACATCAAGTTCTCCCCTGACTCAATGCTCCCAAAATTGCCTTCGAGTGCAGATAGGTACTTCTGGGCAGATGCAACAGGATTTGTGGACCTCAAAAATTTAATGGCCTCTAGGGCGGGATCCCTCAAACTTTCTATGATTCTTTTTTGATTCTCAGACTCCGCATACTGCCATTCAGGTACCAAGGGGGCAACACAATCTATCCAGGTCTCCCAATCATCCTCCCCCTTGGGGGTGGGGAAGGTGCCAGCGAAGATTGTCAATCTTCGGTAAGAGTCGTGACTAATGGCAGGTACAGACATGGGGCCAGCATTGGCACGGGCACAGAAAGAGGGGCAACAATGAGTGCTAGAGTGGGAGGTGGTGTTGAGGGAGGAACACCCCCAGGTGGCAGAAATAACTTCTTTAAGTCCTCCACAGTTTTCCCTTCCTCCAGCAACAACTTACCAAATTTCTCCTTAAAAGTCTCAGATAGTGGGGGGCTCATTCTCCCCAGGGTCTTTACTGTCTTTAGTTACCACTCTCCAGGCAGTGAGGGCTCCTTCGGGGGTGATAGTCCGTGGCACTTTGGAATTGTCTACTGGGTCCTTAAACTCTACTAAGGCCATGAAACTATGGGCGAGCAGATTAGCCTGTCAACCCACCACCATAGGGTTTTGTAAACATTCAACCTTGTAAAGCACTCCCTCTACAGTGTCCTTATTGGTGTCCAGGGGAATATACAGGATAAGTATAGCATTTTGGGGGTCGATCTCCTACCCAGTACACCATCCCACCAACTGGTGTACAGTCATTTCTACTGGGGTAGCTATTAATCTTTAACAATAATTCGTAATTTTTGGCCACTAGAAGGCACAAAATCCCAGTGGTGAGCCTCCAAAATGTAACCCCTAGGTGGTGCTATCCCAAGGGCTACTACCCTGCCTGCTTGGCTACTAACAGGTTAAGGGGCCTAAGTTCTGAAACGGTTGCCTCCACCCGAAGGTCAGGGTTGGTTTGGGTTACGCTAACCAGGCCACAGCCCTCTGGGACACTGTAACCCCCCCTTATCTCCCACTAGTGGCCCACACAGTACACAGAAGTAACCTTCCCAATACCCCAGATATGCAAACCACATACGCCTGTACCTGGCACTTACCCCCAGGACTGGTTCCTTCAGCTTGACTCTGGGGATCCCCCCTGTAAAATAAGGTGATGCAGTACAATAGCAACAATGCAATACTTTCAGCATAAACTGACACCACAGTCAATGTAAACTGCAGAAACAAACAGATCTGATTTATTTAGGGGGCTGTAACAAGGAAGGGGGAAAAGCAGGTTAATTAGCCTAAACAGATTAATAATCACAGTACTGTGCATGCACTTAGAGTCCCACTCAGTCACATTCGCTGGGTACCCAGGATGGGAAAAGGGGCTAGCCAGGTCCGTTGCAGCTGGTTGGGGCCCTGTGATGGAAAAAGAACATGCACACACAATTTGTAATCCGGAGCCGGATGGCTCAGTTCGTAGAAAGAAAAGCACAAGCAGATGGCACACTTTGATTAAGCAGAAGTTGCAGGGAGCTACCCTGATAATTACTCATGATAGCCAGGCTAAATACAGGAGGGCTGATGGATGAACTCTCTGGATTGCCAGAGGAAGCTTGGCCCCTCGACGATGGATCTTTCTGTGCAGCAAGGTAGTGAGGCAGGACCCTCGTGGCAGGGCCTATCTGCACCAGGCAGCACGGAATCAGTCCGATTCTTGCTGGGAAAACTACTTCCAGCACTAGCACACAATTTACAGCAAATGGGGAAACCAGATCGCGATCCCCTTCCAGCACATAGCACATTTATATGTAAAAGAAAGTTTACTGTACCAGGCAGGTGACTCCTCAGTCCCGATCGCAAAGAACACTGCAATTACCCAGGAGCACTACAGTAGCTAAAGTCCTGACAGGCCAATCACTTTCAGCAAAATCTTCGGTCTTCTACAGGGTAAGCCTGGTCTCACAACAGCAGCAGCTTGCTTTTTCTTCATAGACTTCGGATTCAGTCCAAAAATGTCCTCTTCTCCCTCTCAGGGTAGAAATCAGGCTAGCAGGCCTTTAGACAGACCTTCCACGGTTCTCCCACGCAAACTACACCGCAAACAGCAGCTCAAACACTCAGCAGTGTTGCCTCTTCAGTATCCAACTCGAATCTGACTTTTCCAGCAACAGTTCAGGGCATTTTCTCTAGATCCACAAGAGTTCGGTTGGTTGGTTCAGGTGTCAATCACAGCAGGGCTCCCTCTATAGGTGCAAAAAGGCACCAAGGATCCAAAACTACATTAACCAGAGGCACCTTCCATACAGCCCCATTTCAGCAGGCTCCACTTCAGAGTCCCAGTCCTGACTGGCCCAAAGCAGGCTCCATTTTAGAGCCTCAAGTACTGATTGGTCCCATTTGGCAGTCTGGGACCAAAATGGTGTAGCTAAGCAGAACAGTCCAGGCTGCAAGAAAACAGGTTAGATAAACTATATTTCCATTAATACTCTGCATTTCTCCCCATAATTAGTTACAGCTTTCAGAAGGGCTCCCTCTGCACACTTGGCGACTGTAGAAACGAAGCACTTAGGCGGCAGCCCGGGCGGGACTCGGGCATAAATACACACGGTCCCCCCATTCAAACTAATTATGTCTGCAAGCAGACAGCTCTTAAAGAGACAGTACTTGGAGGCTTTTAAAAGCCCTCACTGGGAATCACATTTAAATGGCTTAGACGCCGAACACCTCCAGGCTCTGAGCAATTAGGAAAGCTTTTGGAAGACTTTTGGGAACCCCCATTTGCAGGGGGGTTACACTTGTGATCCCTGTTTTAAATATTGCCCACTGTTCCTTAACCCCTGATTCCCTCCCCATTCCCATTAATGCCTCTTTCAAGCATCTCCCCATTTTCCCAAAGTCTGTCCCCCTAAAATCCAGGATTTGTGTTTTTGTGCAGTTTGGTTCTGCTCCTTCTATGATTTCAAACCACAGTGACTGGTGGTCACTGTTCCCCAGGTGCTCCCCCACTGTTACCCCCATCACACTGTCCCCATTTGTTAGCACGAGGTCCAGTATTGCCTTCTGCCGAGTTGGTTCCATGACCAGTTGCTTGAGGAAGCCACCTTGAAGGGAGTCCAAGATAAATCTGTTCCTGGTTGATGCTGCTGCTGGGAGGCTCCAGTCCACATCTGGAATACTGAAGTCTCCAACCAGCACCACCTCACCCTTGTCTGCCATTCTTTGGATGGCTAGCATCAGCTTCTTATATGTTTCTTCCTCCTGTGCTGGTGGTCTGTAGACCACCCCTATGCAGATGGCTGATCCCATTTTCCTTTCCTTTCCCGCTTAACCCACAGTATCTCTTCCTCCTGTGTCTCTGTGGCCTTTATGCCATCTTTCACATAAAGTGCCACTCCTCCCCCATTTCCTGCCTGCCCTGTCTCTTCTGAATATATTGTAGCTGGATATGGCCATCACCCAGTCATGGTTATCATTACACCAGGTCTCTGTGATGGCCACAATGTCCAGGTCAGACTGCACCATGGCAGCCTCCAGATCCTCCATCTTGTTGCTAAGGCTCCTGGCATTGGCACACATGGCTTTCCATGATATGAACTCCCTGGACTGTTTAGCTGTTCTACTCCAGCCCCCTCCCTGGTTGTTCTTTATCCCTGGTTCTCCCTTCTGTCTGCTGTTCTGCTGAATTTTGCCCCCTTTCTTCCTATCCACCCCATGGGTGCTTATCTCCATCTTTTACACACTGCATTGTAGAGATATCCACTCCTCCTGTTCACTGGTTCCAATGCTAGCTGTGGGGGGTGGGCAATTAGGTACCCTCCTTGCTGGCCTGCCACCCCCTTGGCTGGTTTAAATGCCTGTCCATGTAGCATTTAAACTTATCATTGAATGCTTGGATTCCCCTCCAGGACGGATGCAGGCTGTCAGGCTTGAACAAGCCCCCATCCCTCCAGGTGGGTCCCCAGTCACCAATAAATCCAAACTCTTCCTCACAGCACCAGTTCTTTAACCATGAGTTAAGGTTCCTGGTGCATGCGCCCCTACGCTGTCCCATGCCTCTCACAGATAGTATTTCCAAAAAGGTGACAGAAGCAGTTACTTGCTTGAGACCCCTCCCCAATTTCCTAAACTCTTCCTGAACTTCCTTAGGCTCCCTGTTTGCCAGTTCATTAGTACCTAGGTGGATAACGACATCCAGCTCACCCTCCTGTCTTGCCTTCCTGGCGATCCCCAGGATCTTCCTCCCATCCCTCCATGCCGTGGCACCTGGTAGGCACCTCACCTCCCTGTCCTCCCCCTCCTGTGTTCCTAGCTGGATCCTTCTTATGATAGAGTCCTCCACCAGGATTTGCTTCCTCCTCCTCTGGAGTCCACTGATCTCCCCACTGAGGTCTCCTTATTGGTTGACCTCCACATCCTTCCCTTCCACTTCTCTGGGTACCTCTGTTTGGTTGTCCCCATTTGCCAGTGCGGCATATGAGTTCTGGAGTGGAATAGGATTTGGGATGTGCCTCTGCCTGACTGCTGTACCCCTTCCCAAGCCCACCATCATCCAAGTGCTCCTCGTTCTTGGCATCTTTTGAGGCAGTGGCATTGGACTGGGTGGTCTCTGGATGGGGTAAAGTTACAACTGACCCAGTTTTCTTCTGCTCTGAGTCTGGCTACCTCATCCCGCAGTCCAGAGAGATGCCTGCAGATAGGGCAGCACCTCAATGTCCAGAAAGTCTGCCTGAATACGGCTGCCTTACATCCACTGCATTGCATCACTCCCCACATTATACTGCATTTATACTGCTATCCCAGTACTTGTCTGTTACTGAAGCTCTCCTCGTAGTTCCCTGTTTATTAATTTACTGTCCTGAAATCCTGCCACCGATCCTCAGATAAGGAAAAAAAAAAGAGTCAAAACACTTGTGCCGAGGGCAGGCTTCCTCCCTCTTATACCCCTCCTACTCCACAACTCCTGCTATTCCCTGTGTTTGGCTCCTGTCAATCAAATTAAACAGGGTATACAATTAAGAGTGGGGGGGTAGGGGAGGGATGGTGGGAGAAAATTTTCAGCAAGTAAAGACAGCAAAGGAAAACAGCACCACTACAAGCACACCAAACTAGGTTTTACATTTTCAACAGCCCAAAAATAATTCTAAGTAAAGATAGCAAAGAAGTAACAGTACCACTAAAAGCCCACAAATCTAGGTTTAAAACAAACACAGCAATGAGCGGTTACTGCACTGCACTGAAACAAATCTGGATCCTTCCCCTTCTGGCCTCTTCTAAGAAACCAAAATCAACTTGCTACCTCAAATCTGACTTAGCCCCACCTCCAGTTATCACGTAGCTGAGGTCAGAGGTCAGACAATTAGCACCCCTTCCCCAAACCACAGGGCAAGACAGACAAGACAACATTTGCAGCAAGTAAAGACAGCAAAGGAAAACAGCACCACTACAAGCACACCAAACTAGGTTTTACATTTTCAACAGCCCAAAAACAATTCTACATAAAGACAGCAAAGATTCAACAGTACCACTAAAAGCCCACACATCTAGGCTTAAAACAAACACAGCAGTGAGCAGTTACTGCACTGCACTGAATTGAATCTGGATCCCTTTCTGGCCTCTTCTGACACAGATAAACTTATTTTAAAATTTTTGGTGGGAGGTATCTAGGGGAATGTATGCTACCTCATTAATAACGTTAGCACCAAGCTTAAGAAAAATCTTTTTGGAATGCATAATCATTATGTAAGGTGATTGTTATTTACTGTTTTAAGAAAGAAATAATGATGGTTGTGACTAGCACTTTTGGTGTATCTCCTGGCACAGGTAGGGTTTAGGAATTAGATTTTAGGGTATAGTTTTCAGCTAGGTAGACAGATTGGGTGGTGCCTGGTGGCCAGACATGGTGTGTTCGGTACCAGAAGGTTGGGGAGTACGCATACTCAGCCTGATGAGAGTGGACCATCACTGGACCCTTGCCATCATTCCCAGGAGGGAATGATTTCCTAGGTGGGGGAAGAGTGTAAGCCCCCTGCAAAAGCTGGGCTTATATTCCCACTTTGGGCATCCCTTTTCCCCTCCTGCCCCCCTCCCCAGATCTAGAAAATGGGTTTGGTGCTCTGGGGGATATTGCTCTGGATGCCTCAAGGTGGCAGGAGAGAGTAGAGTAAGGGTATAAAAAGGGACAACAAGAAGTAGCAGAGCCTTTTCCAGCCCGGGCAGTAGGCCTGGGGCTGGAGGGGGGGAGGCTGAAAGAGTAGAATCAGGACCAAAATAGGTGGGCAAGTGAGGGAGCATGGGGATCCAGGAGGGCCAGTGGAGAAACCCCCCAAGTAGAGTGCAGTCAAGATGGTTCTATGCACCATGGCTGATGAGGAGTGGGGGTATGGAGCTCTGTTGGGGACACAGGTAGCCAGGTCCTGTGTCGTGGGGGCTAGGGCATTAGGAGGCTTTAGCAAGCCTAGCCGAGAGATGTAGGAGCCCTTAGGAAGCCCAATTTTGTGTTTTCCCTAGGTCGCCAGGGCTGGGAGGGCTGTGGCAGGGCCCTCTCAGGAGGGGAACTGGTGGCAGAGGTTCCCTTCATTCCCGATGTGGCAGGGCGGACTGGGGTGTTGAGGGAGCCGGAAAGTCCTTCACTTATGTGAGGCCTGTTGGAGGAACAGGTTCGGGGGCGCCGGTCCATAAATTTCCAGGTGGGTCTTAGACCAAAATAATTGGTAGACCTTGGAGGGTGGTCCCCATGCTGCAGCTTAATTCAAGCTCAGGAACCATTTGAAGGGATGTGGGCCTGGCAGGGGCTCCCCGTAGGAAGAAGGTAACAGCAGAACACCCTGGAGTGAATTGGGGGCCATGGAGGGTTGAGGCAGAGACAAATGATCAGTGTAGAAGTGGCCTCAGCCTGTATATCAGTGCCAGCTGTTGGAAGGTGGGTCAGGGCCTGGGTCATCAGGAAATAACCTGGATGTCCTTGTGGCATGGGCCAATCGCCCAGGGGTCCAGGTGGGGAGGGCAGCTTGCTTTCTGATGCCAGTGAAAGGTGGGATGACCAGTGCCAGAGTAAAAGGGACCCAGTTAGAGAAAAGTAAAAGGAAGTCTTGGCTTTCTGGATCCTTTATATTCCAGGAGATTGCAGGGATCTGGGTTCCAGGGTCTTGGGTAGATCACCCAAGAGTGGAAGGGTAGGAAATGAGAATCCTTCTGGTGTTTGCTTAATTTGTGGTTTGGGTGTCCATTAGGCCCAGCCACAGTGTATAAAGTTTGTAGCCTCATGGAGCTGAATATTTGTTTTTCCATAAAAGGATGGTGACCCCTGTATCACTGGAATCATTTGCCATGCAGGTGAAAATAAAAGCCAGTTGGGGAGAAACAGTGGTTTGTGCCTTATTTGACTGTAGGGGGGAATGTAATGAATCATTTTCCCCTCATATTTGCAGTATGATTAATTTGTCATGAGTTACATTCCAGGGGCAGAATCCAGCCTGTGTAGGTTGCAAGGGCTTCGGTGAGACCTTCGTAAGAGAAGAGGGTGGTCTCAGTCTGGTGGTCGGCTTGGGGAGAAAAAATCAGATGCTGAGATTGAGACGGTAAAGAGCACGGTTTGAAGACAGCAAGCAGGTAGGCAATCATCAGTTTTTCCTGTTTCAGTGATGTGCCAGGTCTCGTATGTTAGCACTTTGGAGTGCTCCCTTTTTCCTGCCTGGAAGAACTGCGAGTAAAAAAGTATGCCCCTAGAGGGGGCAGGAAGGAGGGGGTTACAATCGTATGAGACTAGGATACAGGAACGGGGCTTGTTCTCCATGGAATACCGAAGGAAAAGAGGAGATATGTGCACGGTATTTAGTGCAATAAATAATAATGAGACCTGGAAATGCACTGGGCTTAGTAAACAACAAACTATTAAAACAACTAGGTCACATGGACAAAAACTGAAAGGAGAGACTGTGAGAACAACTAAGAGAGGTGCATGGTTTAACCAGAGGGTTATATCTTCTTGTAAGACCTTACCAGAAAACCTGGTGAACAGCGATTGCATGGAAACATTTAAACATAGAAACATTGAATTTGAATTTGACAGCAGATAAGGAACGCTTGACCCACCCAGTCTGCCCATTTCCCTACCTAATGGATAAGCTGCAGATCCTAGTTAACCAGCAGCCTACTTCTTCCTACCCCCACCCCCAGAATTGCCGTATGACTGTCCCATGCATGCTTGAATTCCACTACTGTTTTTGACTCCACAACCTCCTCCGGAAGGCCGTTCCATGCATCCACAACCCTCTCTGTGAAAAAATACTTCCTTAAATTACCTCTGAGCTGCCCCCTCTATCTTCAAATTGTGCCCCTTGTTCTTCCACACCTCTTTTTTTGAAAGATGCTACCCTCTTGGACTTTGTTGATTCCCTTGAGGTACTTGAAAGTTTCTATCATGTCCCCCCTCTCCCTCCTTTCCTCGAGGCTATACATATTAAGCTCCTTAAGTCTCTCTTCATATGTCTTCCAGTGCAGACCCTGCACCATTTTAGTTGCCCTCCTCTGGACAGCTTCCATCCTGTCTATGTCTTTGCAGCGATTGGGTCTCCAGAACTGCACGCAGTACTCCAGATGGGGTCTCACCAGCTGTCTGTACAGAGGGATAATAACTTCCTGTTTTCTACTGGTGATGCCTTTCCTATGCATCCCAGCATCCTCCCAGCCCTCCTTACTGCCCTCTCCATTGCTTGCCCACCTTTAGGTCATCTGATATGACTACCCCAGGTCCCTTTCCATTTTGTTGTTGTTAGTATCTCACCCCCATTGTGTACTCTTCCCTGGGTTTTTTCCCCAGGTGCATTACCTTGCACTTCTTAGCATTGAATCTAAGCTGCCATACATTTGACCATTCCTCTAACCTTGCCAAGTCCCTTCTCATCCTTTCCACCCCACCTTGTGCATCAACTCTGTTGCAGATATTTGTGTCATCTGCAAAGAGACATACTTTTCCTTCCAGTCCCTCTGCAATGTAAACTTATAAAGACATTGAGAGGACCTAGTCCTAACTCTGAACCCCTGGTACCCACTAGTAACCCCCCTTTCTTCAGAGTAGACTCCATTTACTATTACTCTCTGTGTCCTATTCTCCAGCCAATTCTTTACCCAGGCTGTCATCTTGGGACCCACTCCCAGGCTGGCTAACTTGTATATTAATCTTTTGTGTGGGACTGTGTCAAATGCCTTGCTAAAGTCTAGGTAGGCCATGTCCACAGCCCCTTCCTGATCTACTACTTTGGTCACCCAGTCAAAGAAATCTATCAGATTTATCTGGCATGACCTTCCCGCTGTGAATCCATGCTGCCTTGGGTCCTGTGCCCCTCTGGCCTCTAGATACTCGACAATTCTTTCCTTCAGAAGTGATTCCATCATTTTCCCTATCACTGAGGTTAAACTAACAGGTCTGTAGTTTCCTGCTTCTGCCTTGCTCCCACTTTTGTGGGACAGACACGTAGGGATGGACAAATATAAATATATCCACTAACAGTGGTGAGTTACCATAGGTCTACAACCTCCTAACTCATAAACACCTATAAATCTAGATGTGTTTCATTAGTGTTTTCAAATTAACAAGCACAGTTACACTTCAGGACACTCCATCTGGCACTGCAGTTAATCAGTATACATTGATATGTATGTGCAGAATATTCCAAACCTGGAACTGAAGCTACAGATTAAGAAGTTGTGTAGAGTACCTGTAGCTAAAATCCCATGCTTCAACCCAACAAAACTTGACATGAATAACCCATGGAAAATAAAGCACAATTAAGCAAGAAAATAAAACACAGTTAAGCAACAAGGCCTAGGTTCTAAACCTTTTCTAGGAGAACAGTGTCTGGTGGGAGGAGTTGAGATCCAATGCATAGCTTCAGGCCTTAAAACTCTCAGTGAGCAATATCCTCCTAGAAAGGCCTGAGGGTAAGGGGCCTACTGCTATTTTAAACTTTTTCTTGTGGTTTATAATAGCCTATGAAAGGCTGGTGAACTGTGCTCTGGGGATCATGAGGGGTAGTCGGGAAAGGAGAATCTACATTTTGGCTGTGTTTTGGGGACTATTGATACTGGTATGGAGCTGATTTCAGTGCTGCTTGTTGGTGGTGGGTTTTTCAGCCTGCCCATCCTCCCCAGCTTGCCCACCCTCCCCGGCTCCGACCTCTATTGAATGGCCTTGGTAGGAGGGGCCAGCTTCAAGGAGCAGCACTAGGATAGGAGCTGAGCTGTTAGAGCAGCACCGAGACAGGAACTGATGAGCAACAGGGGGGCTCCATATTACTGTCGCTGCAAGGGAAAAGGGGTGTTGGCATATGGTCTTGTAAGAAGTAGGGCAGGGATTTGGATAGGTCATGTTCAATAGGAAGGTCTAGTTACTGGGGGGTATTCAGGGATTTTAGTGACAGGGGTGGGCTTATGGAGGGTGATGGGGAAGGACACACTAGGGATGGAGTGGCACTAGAGGGGGAGGATGGGGACGGCGGGGGGAAGGGTACAGGGGGAAGCAGGGGGCTAGAGGATCCATCAGGGGCAGAATAGCGGGTTGCAATGGGTGTGGGGCGGCAGTCTGAATGAATGTATTGTGCAAACTAGGAGAGTGTCCCATCTGTCACAGGCTGAGGAGACTAGAGGAGGAAGTGCAGTGGCTCGGTAGGGAGTTGAGGAGGTTAGGGGAAGGGAGGTAGCTGGAGCAGTGAACAGGAGGACACCAAGAGGATGGAACAGTGGTTTGGAGGGGGAAAGGGGAGGGAGGGAAGGAGCAATACAACTAGGGGTCAGGGCATGGAAAGAGGGGGCATGGGCAGGAGAAAGGAGCCTACACCCAGCACGATCGAGAGGGTAGGTAATAGGTTTGTGGTACTGGCAACAATGGAGGGGGAAGGGGCTCCAGGAGGTGGTAGGTAAAGGGAGGTGGGAGGATTGCATGTGGGACAGTAACCAGGGAGGATTGTGATAGGGGTAAGGGGGTGGGGCACAACTAGAATGATGGGTGAAGGGAGCGGGGGTAAGGGGATGAGGAGCAGGGATAGAGCAGAGGACAGGAGGGACTTAGCAGGGGGGAAGGGGAGTCCAGGGTGGAGGGGAAGGAGAGGGTGGAGTGTGAGGGAATGATGAGGAGGTGCAGGGTTAAGACCAGTGTGGAGGGGGAAGGATCCGGATCCATAGGAGGGAAGGGCAGGGGCTCACCTGGGTCGGACTCCAGCAGGAGACACCAAGGAACCAGGGAGGGGGAGACAAGGATTGGAGAGGGAGGGGTATTGGTACTCGGGGATTCAATACTTAAAGGGATAAGATGGGGCAGCAAGGGGGAACAGCATAGTCGCATCTGGGTGGAGTCCATACCTGGACTAACTGCAGGCAGGGGCAGTTAATCCTTAAGTGCACTAAGAGGGGTAGGAGGAAACCGCATCTCATTGTGCATGTGGTTGCAAATGATCTGGCGGGGGAGACAGTGGAAGTAGTGAGGGAGAGGTTCGAGGAACTGGGCAGGCTGTGTGATGAGCTGAGGGAGTTGGTGGAGTTCTCAGAGGTGCTCCCAGTACCCTGCTCTAGTACGGAAAGGAAAGCAAGGATTGGGAAGTTCAACACCTGGCTGAGGGATTGGTGTCAATCCAGGGGTTACGGGTTGGTGGGGGGCTGGGACAGAACCTGGGACAACAATGTACTTTATGCAGGGGATAGGCTACATCTGAGTGGGAGGGGAAGGGGGTATTAAAGCAGAGATTAGGGGAGTACATAGCCATGAAGGTGGAGTTAAACTAGGTGGAGGGGGTGGCGAGTGGTCAGATGGTAGGCAGGGATCCCAGAGAGGGGAGTCAAACATGCTTACTCCCCAAGATGGTAAGGAGGAACTTGGACCAGTGGCACGGGGGGGGGGATTAAGAGGGGATTAATTCAGAGAGGGGAGGGAGCTGGGACAAGTTGGAAGGTGGTCTCACTGAATGCGAGAAGTCTTGGTAACAAATCGGTGGATTTACAGGCTCTCTGGGCAATAGGGAGGGTGGACATAGCGGCAATCACGGAAACGTGGGCCACCCAGTACCAGGAATGGGATTTGATGATACCAGGGTATAGAATATTCAGGAAGGATAGGGCTAAGGGAAAAGGATGTGTGTGGTAATATATGTACGGGAGGGAATAAAGTACATAAGGAAGGAGGGGGAGGAAGGCAGAACAGAGGCCCTATGGATGCTGTGTCAAGACTCAAGAGGTAGGACAGTGAGGATGGGTGTGGTATACAAGCCTCCAGCCCAAGGGGATGATCTGGATAACAAGTTAGCTGAACAAATCAGGTGGGTCTGTGGGAAGTGGAACATTGTGGTGGTGGGGAACTTCAACCTACTGGGGGTGGAGTGGAGCATCCCAACCACTACGAGTGCTAAGGAACAGGTATTATTAGAGGTATTTCAGGACAGCTTCCTGGTGCAGATGGTCAGGGAGCCAAATAGATTGGGCAGAACGCTGGACCTGGTTCTAACAAATGGGGAGGCTGTAAGGGATCTGGAAGTTGAGGCCCCTCTGGCTGAGAGTAACCACCACACGGTATGGTTCACGCTCAACATGGGCAGGGAAACAGGAGGTATGGGCACCAGGGTGATAGACTTCAAGAGGTTGGACTTTAAAAAGATGGGGGAAATTTTGTCCAGGCTTCTGACGGGTATTCAACCGCACATGGATGCCAGTAAAAAATGGGATATTATTAGGAAAGGACTGGTGGGGGCTACTGGGACATGTACAAAAACAAAGAGTAAGAAGAGCAGGGCAAAAAAGCCCAGCTGGCTGACGAAGGAAGTCATGGAGGGGGCGAGGGTAAAAAAAAAGGCATTTCAGAGACTCAAGAAATCAGGAGGGGATAACAGGAAGGTGTAGCTGAAGAAGTCCAGGGAGGTAACCAGCTGATCAGAATGGCCAAGGCTTCCAGAGAACTGAGATTGGTGCAGGGCATTAAGACCAGAGAAAAGGACTTCTTCAGATACATCAGAGAAAAACGTAAAAACAAGGATCAGATTGTGAGGATTAGGAGGGACGAGGGCTGGATGGAGAAGGGGGAGGACCAGGCCGAGGCACTTAATGATTACTTCTGCTCTGTGTTCATGAAGGAGAAAGGGTGCAGGCACTACCTGGGAGAGGAGGAGTGGGCATTGGGGGGAAGGGGTGACGGATATAGGGATTACAGTGGATAGGGTGCTGAAGGGATTAAGGGCTCTGAGGGGGGATAAGGCACTGGGTCCAGATGGTATTCACCCTAGGGTACTCAAGGAACTAGCGGAGGTCCTGGCAAGACCTCTGGCTGACCTGTTCAATATCTCCTTGGACACAGGATGCATTCCGAAGGATTAGAGGATGGTCCATGTGGTACCCATTCACAAAAGTGGACCAAAGGATGAACCAGGCAGCTACAGGCCAGTGACCCTCACATCAATTGTGGGAAAACTCATGGAGACGATCCTAAAGGAGAGGTTGGTGACCTTCTTGGAGAACAATGGGTTCCAGGATGGCCAGCAGCATGGATTTGTCTTGGGAAGATCCTGCCAGACAAACCTGATTGAGTACTACAACTGGGTAACAAGGGAACTGGACAAAGGCCATGCGTTGGATGTCCTGTATTTGGATTTCAGCAAGGCCTTTGATTCTGTGCCACATGGGAGGCTGGGGGGGACTCTGAACTATACAGGGGTGGGAACAAAGATGGTTAATTGGATCACCAATTGGCTGAAAGGAAGGCAGCAAAGGGTGGTGGTGGTGGAGCTCTCAATGCCGAGGGATGTGATGAGTGGGGTGCCGCAGGGATCAGTTTTGGGACCAGTGTTATTCAGGATATTCATAGTGAATATCTCCCACAGGGTCCGGAGTAAGATCAGTATTTTCACGGACAACACAAAGATGGGAGCTGTGGTTGATGACATTGAGGGGTGGAGGGGGCTGCAGGAGGACCTGGCCAAGCTATAGGAGTGGTCAGAGTTATGGCAGTTGGGGTTTAATGCCAAAAAGCATAAGGTTCTGCACTTCAGGGCTAATAATGAGGGGAGGAGCGATCAGCTGGGGGGGGGTACAACTGGAATGCACTGAGGAGGAAAAGGATCTAGGGGTACTTATAATGGGGAGTATGAACAACTCACACAGTGCAGGAAAGCAGCAGCAAAAGCCAACAAGATGCTGGGGTGTATTGCGAGGGGAATCTCCTCCAGAAATAGGGAGGTGATCCTGCCGCTGTACAAATCACTGGTCAGGCCACACCTGGAATACTGCATGCAGTACTGGTGCCCATTCCTGAAGAAGGACATCAGATTGTTGGAGGGTGTACAATGGAGAGCGACAAAGATGATCCAGGGGTTGGAGGGATACTCCAGTGAGGAGAGGCTGGGTGAGCTGAACATGTATTCCTGGAGGAGAGGAGGGATAGACGGGACATAATCAAAACCTTTAAATACTTAAAGGGGATAAACAAGACTAGCACAGAAGGGATTTTCCAGATCAGAAGAGGGAGGGCCACGAGGGGGCACCAGCTGGGATGGGGGGGGGGATTCAGGAGGGAAGTCCGGAGGAATTATTACACGGAGAGGGTGGTGGACAAGTGGAATATTCTGTCCAAGGAGGTGGTAGCCTGTGGCACACTGGGCAGTTTTAAGAGGGGATGGGACAGAATGAGGGGTATTTATGAAAAGGGAGGGAGGGTGGGGCAGCTGCAAATTGAGGGGCTAGCTGCACAATCGAGCAGACCCGGTAGACCCGAGGCCTGCTCTGCTGGCATTTTCGTATGTTATATTTCTAAATTTTCTAAACTGTTGAACCAGCTTTGTATGCTTATACCACCATTGAGACCACTCTGATGGTTGAGAAAAGTGATCACATGCATTCTTAGGGTATGAGAATCATAAACAGAAGGTGAGTGAGTCTGATACCCTAAGAATGTGAGACCACTCTTACATCCATAAGAGTGATCTTGGTTATGGTTGACCAATAATATAAAAGATATAAAAATCTTTCCCAAAACATGCCAGTTTCCAGAATAGCTAAGCATGAAATACTCTTTACAGAATAAGAGTGTCTGACACTCAAAGAAAAGGGGTGCTCCCATTGGTCGAGAGTGCTCCCTCGCGGGTCTATCATGCCCATTGAGTCTGATGGGGAAGGCACGTGTATCCCAAATTTCCATCCCCGTATTGCTTTTTGGACAGAGAAAGGACTGTAAAAGTGTCATAGTGTGCCTTCCCTTGATAGATTTTTATTGTGTGCCTGCCCCCTGAAATTATCTTGACGTGATGTCCATGTTCCCACGATCTATAATAGATGTTACTGGTTTCTCTGTAAACATGGCAACCACCGGAATGCTGAATTCTCCAGGCATTTACTAGCCAGTAATGAATATTTGCTTTCCCAATCAGCACACAGTTTTTAGCAGATGACACTGAAAAATGGTTTATAATTAAGCAATAATACACTCCAGGGTGTGGGATATAGTGGGATATCACCATGTCTGGTGTGTAATGCAGCCTGCTGCATTATGTAACTGAGAACGGGCAATATCCCATCGTATCAATTTGAAATGAAAAAAAGAGTTTTTTAAATAGTTTTTGTAATTTTTTTTTTAACAAATACGTTACATTTAAAAGAGTGCTGAAATGTTTACCTACAACCAGCAGGTGACACTGTTGTAAGGCTAGAACCTACTACCTGTCTTTGTAATGTCTCATTCTCAGATGTAACCTCCCAGGCCATGCTGAAAACAGACAATTTATTTTGTCTTGTGCACTTACTTGATTAACAAAAACTAAGTAAATAAACAGCTACTGTGTCTTACTTACTTTCAACTTGTTACTTCAGTTATGTGTTCCCTGACGCAGCTGTGGCAGCCTTAGACTTTTTGGTAGTGGCCTGGTGGCACTGCTGCTTGCCTTGCAATACGTACACTGCATGATGGCTATAAATTACAGCTGAGGCTGGTTGTAGTTCTGTCTGGCAGCATGGGGTACTGTGTGTGAACGCATGTTTGTAGGTTTGTGTGAGAGATCTGGCAAGCAGCAGTGGAGATTGGTAAGGCGCATAGTGCCTAGTGTTTAAAGATCATGACAGGCAGGTGGGAAAGTGAGTTGTGAGCCTAATGGAGGCTCTTACATTCATGGTCATGGGTGGGTGATAGTGACGGAGGTACAACTTGTGACATTATTGTTTTTATTACACATGTCTAGTGGGTTGGTTGGAAACAAAACATATTAGTGGGAGGGGGCAGAGATGGTATGCAGCTTTCGATTGAACTGTGGGGATGATTGGTGGTTGTCGTGAGCAGTGATTTTATTTGAATTAATAAGTGTGATCAGGCTGTCAGCAGAAGAACTAGTTTTTACATGATGGTATGGGCAGATATTGTCTTTGGTAAAGAACGCTGAAAGCCAATCAGGTTTGTTTATTTTAAAGCCCCATTGCATAATACAGATACAAAGACAGATGTTTAACAAGATACAACTGTGTGTGCATTTTCTCCTCCTTACTGACAGATTGAAGGTCTCCCTGTGTTCCACCCTCCTCCACTCTCCCCATGGGTGCTTCACAGGAGGACAATGTGTGCCCTCATATTACTGCCAATAACCCCTTTGTCCCTTTTAGAGTAGGAGCTTGTCAGTTACTGCAACCCTCTCCAACCCCTCAAAGTGCAGCAACCCCATCCTTACAGCAAGGGGCAGTGGGTGGTTACTAGTAGGTGCCATGCTAAGACTGTCGTGTGCTTCCATCTGGCAGCAGTTAATGTAAGTTAGTGGAGCTTAGACATACAGTATGTAGCCACCCCCACCTGCGAGGTGGGGAAAAAGTGTGTCTGATATTACCTGAGTAAATCTATATGGCCTTCAAGTGAATGGTGCCTGAGTTCATTAGGTTTGGAAGGAAATGCAAAGTGGCATGGTGCCTCCAACTATGTGGATCCTTTTGACAGGTTGCTAGCAGGGTGCTGCCCCAAAGGAAATGAATGCAACCCCCAACTTCAGTGACAGAAACCTTAATTAATATCTACAACTTCACCCTCCCCCCCCCACACACACACACTTACAGTCTATCCTTGCAAAATAAGTAAGCACAATAACATGCAGGATAGGGCCTCTATATTCTGAGCAGCTCCTTTGGCGACTCAGACCATGCTGGCAGCACCTTTGATGACTATCACAGAATGTAAGAACAAAAAAACAAGGCGCTGTGTCAGTGTGTGGTCTGAAAACAAAACAAAATGGTAATATTAAATGCATGCTGGAAACAGAGTTAGAATTGACATTTCAACCATAGGTATTCTTTAGGAATTATCTTAAAGAGAAAAAACTAATTTTGCTTTTTTCTCCTTTAGATAATTCCTGAGGAAGACCTACGGTCAAAACATCAGTTCTAACTCCATTTTCTGTTTTCAGTGTGCATTTAATATTACCACTTGCATACTGTGTGACTCTGATCAAGTCACTTAACTGTACAGTGCTCCCAGGTCGCCACTGACAACAGGCACTTGTGCCTAGTGGGCCTTACCCAGTTACCAAAGACTAAAGTAAAATAAAATTTGTTTGATGGCTACTCCTCCCTATGGCCCTCTAAGGTTCACCAGGTTTCTTCCTATTTCCTTTCCCCTGTCCCTCCATGGTGAACATCATACAACTATCAAAACTCTCTGCCCCTCAAAGGGCTGAATCCATGCCTTGCCCCTCAAGGGCTCGGCTCTTCCCTAGCCCTCCCTCAGTGGCCACATGAGCACCTTTCAGTAGGTGTTGCTCTCTTCCTTCCCACCTTGGGGGATGGGCCTCCTTTGTGGGGAACCTCCTCTAGCTGCAGAGATCGGCTCATGACACCCTCATGGCATTCCCATTAGAGGAACAGAGCAAGAGCCTTCCTCTAAAATCTTCCCATGAAATGGGTTTCTAATTTTCAGTAGCTGAGTCATCACTAATTCTGCCCATAGCTTGCAGGAAAGGCAACCAAGGCCTTGGATCCCTAGAGGTTTCCTCCTTTTTAGGATTTTTTTTCCTGTCCTCCGTGCCAAAGGTCATGTAAGTTAAGTAGTCTTTGCAGGAGTTGGAATTGGTTAGTGGCTCCCCAGGTCTGGGTCTCAGTCTGGCTATGCTTCTCAGTCTGGCTACATTTATTCTCTGGTTGCTGTGGTCAGCTCTGAGATGGCTGGGGTTGGAGTCCAATGTCTTTTGGAGCAGGATGAGTGAAGCTGGATGGACTCTGCAAGATGTAGTGGCGAGTTTGCCAAGTGTGGGTCCTGTGGGAGAGGCGTACATGCTGGAAGGT
Source organism: Neoceratodus forsteri (assembly GCA_016271365.2). Taxonomy (NCBI): domain Eukaryota; kingdom Metazoa; phylum Chordata; order Ceratodontiformes; family Ceratodontidae; genus Neoceratodus; species Neoceratodus forsteri. Next base: position 949,812,196 of record CM028130.1, read on the forward strand.
CAGTGTTCTCGGCTGCTCTGTTGAACTGTTTGTGACTTTGCCTTACTGCAGTTTTCCTGGTAATTTTGCAGAAGTGGTCTGGGAGGCCTGAGGAAAGTGGCCTCTCGGAGTGGGTGTAGAGTCACCATGGGAAGGCCACTCTGTACTGGTCCAAAAAGAACCCTCCCTCCCCAAGGAGTTGGTGAGAGGTTCCAGCTGCAGAAGGCTGATATTTTTCATCTGCCTTTTGCTTTATCTGGTATTCTCCTGTGGGCTGTTTCACAGTCTCTCTACACAATCTGCTGGACTACTCATTGCTCAGACTCTGCCCAAGCTCAGCGACAGGGAGCAGGATGTGAGTCTGTTTGCTGAACTTTTCCCCCTGGGTGAGAGCTGGGGGTTGGGTGGCAGCATTGCTGTCCTGTGGACAATTTTTGTAAAGAATCCTTTGCTGAATTTTAAGAACATGAACCTTTATGGGACTTGTTAACTCTGGACTTTTTGGAACTCCTGTGACCATGTTTATTATTTATCATTTATTGTTTTAACTGTCGTTTTTGAATTAGCTTATTTTATAAGAGTGTCCCAATGGGTGTATGTGATAATTTGAGTGGTTTGTAGTGAGTGATTGGAGTGTGTCTGGACTAGTGGGATCTGAGGGTGGGAGCTTTTGTGGTGGATTGGTTGGTATCATCGAGGCATAGCTCAGGAAGCATAAGCATACCAGAAGATATACAAATTCATAAATAGCATTTTAATATGATCAATAACAATAAAATAGAAAAAACTAAAGTTGCACAGGATAGCTCTTCATACAGGCAGTACAAAGATTGTTCCTCTGAGTGTCTCTCTAAAATCTCAGTCTATCTCCCTCTAAATAAAATATTGCTCTTTTTTATGTATCTTTTCCTTGCAGTTTAAACTCTGCATCCTGTTGGTATAAATTAATCTCCTGTTTCTCACAAAATGTCTCAGAACTTTGTCAGTTTCTTTCCTGTGACCAGCTTGAAGATTCCATTTAGTCCCAACAGGTGCAACAAAATAGAACATTCTGTAAATGAGCTCATAAAGGTCAAAATGCATCTCAAGGTTAACCCATGTGTTAGACTATCACCATTTTAAGAAACCCAAATAGCTTTTTGCAGTCATTTCAAACAATGTAACTATATACATTTGCAAACCAAGGGTTCCCAGTTTCATGTAATGATTCGCATATATTTTTTAACCATGGAGCAGCAAGGGGAGAAAGAAAAAATAGAAATGCCAAGTAAAGGAAAGGAGATAAGGGCGGAAACTGTGGAACCACTGAGTGGCCAGTTACTAGGTACCACAATGAAACTTTGATTGTGCAGACAGGTAAGAGACTGACAATGGGTGAAAAAGGAGAGGGCAAAATAGATCAGATCTTTGCTTTTAACTCTCTCTGCATAAGAAATGAGACAGGGTCTTACCCAACCCTGTCACAGTGGGCTTTGGGTATCATATTGGGAAGTGTGTGGTAGTGGGGGTAGTGTCGGGAGTTGGGATCTGAGATGTGTCACCCACAGCTGATGCTCAGGCTCAGTTAATCCCCAACCCTGCTCCAGGATCTGCATCCCTTCCATGACCACCCCCCCCCCGCTGAGTGCAACATACCAATGTTGCAGAGAGGTGGGGATCGGGAGAAGACAAGGAGGTTGAGTAGGTGACTTGGGGAGAGCTGACAGGGAGAGTGCCATTAGAGTTGTGAGGACCAGGAGATGCCCTGGAGTGAAATGAGGGCTTGAGAGAGGCCAGACCTGTTTAGTCCCCATACCCAGAGATCCCACTGGACTGAGTGGAAAGACAGCAGAGGGGCCAGCTGCCACCATTTGTCCTCTTAGAGAGGTGCTGTGCAATGTTAGATTGATGAGGAATAAGTCTGTAATTATGGCGAGTCTTATTTACTCTGTCACTCTGGTTTGCATTACGGAGACCTGTCTGGTTGATGACGCTGGCCCAGTCCTGAAGAAGTCCATTCCAGCAAGGCATTCCATAGTGCACTGCCTGAGAAAGGACTATGGGGGGGTGATCATCTATTTTAGATCTGAGTTTAACCTGGTGGTGCACCCAGTGGGGCATACCTTGTCATTTGAATGTATGGCTGTGCGTGGGGGTCCGGGCCATTACGAAAATGAAATATATTGCAATATATTGAAAAATATGTGTTAATGTATGTCAATACACCAAGAAATGCATTGTCCCAATGTAATATATTATGAAATATATTTTTAAATATACTGACATAATATATGTCTAACCCATAGTATGCAAAAATATATTTCACTGTATTGAGAAATACATTGACTCAATGAAATATAATACACAGTGCATTTCAGCATGTACTGAAAACATATATTCTGCCTCATACATTGCTTGAAAGCATGTCAACCTATTTAGTAATACATTGTCTGAAATACATTATTAGTATATTTCAAAATATATACTGTATTCTTTGTATGTTATGTATATTTTTTATATGTTACATATATTTTTATATATGTTACATATATTTTATATATATTACATATATTTTTATACGTTACATATATTTTTTAATATATGTTACATGCATATTTGTAAATGCTTAGTTTCGTCCCATGTGTATATTTGCATAACTAATTTGCATATTTCAAAAACATAGTTTATCAGCCAAAATCATAATAATTTTAAGTTTTACAATAATTTCGAATTTACAGCATTAGCTTACAGACTGAAAAGAAAGGTATGGTAAATAAAGCGCAAACAATGCTGTTTGGGACAGCAGTCAAAATAAAGCACAACCGAGACTTATTTAAGGTGTCTGGTGGTCAGGGTGGGCTAGACCTTGAATTGGTACGCTCCTTCAAGTATCTTGGAGTCCTCCTTGACGAAAACCTCAACTTTGATAAACACATAATGACCACCTGTAAATCAGTTAATACTAAAATTGGAGTAGCCTACAAAGCCAGCTATGTCCTCACACCGTCGGCTAGATTAGCCACCGCCAGGGGGATCTTGCTCCCGTTGCTATCCTATGGGGTAGTCTCATATCTATACGCATCCCAATCTATTCTCAGGAAGTGGGATACCATCTACAATAGTGTCTGCAGGTATGCCTCTGCTTCCTCCTAGTCAAAACACCATTGCCAGCTCTATGTGGACCTAAACTGGCTTCCCCCCACTTCTGTCCATATTCTGGCCCTTAGCTCCCTGACTGACAATATACTCAGAAATGGTATCTCTATTTTGCTTGTCTACTTGCTATCTCCGTTGCCCTCTTTGCATGGTCTTCGATCAGTTGATAAATCTCTGCTGCTTATAACTAGATGTAAATCTAAGAAAGGGACTCTAGCTTTCACACACTCGGCCACCAAACTCTGGAACTCCCTACCTCTGGACATCCGCCTAGCTCCCAGTCATGTCCAATTTAAAAGCAAATGTCGCTCCTTCCTCTACAGTCAGGTCTCCTGTACCTGCTTCAAACCCCCCTGAACATGCCATTCTATCTCTGCGGTCCTGCTGTCTCACCTTCCACTGCTGCAAGCCGAACCCTAAACTTATCCTGCCTATCTAGTCCTGTTGTCAAGGCACTTACGTCTCAACCGAATATGCCACTTATACCTAACTGCTGATTGCTAAATGTGTTATTGTTATCTGAACCTTGTATTACATGTGAACTCTATGGCCCAGATATTCAAAAGGGTTGCGTCATGCGTAATAGGGATGCGCCAGCACAAGTCCGAAAATGCGCCATTCAGCGATATTCAGCAGGAGGCAGATGTGTCCCCCAAATCACAATGCGCAAGAGCACAATGATAATGAATGCATGCGCAACTGAAGGGGGAGGAACCATGCATAAATGGCGCAGTGCGATATTCAACAACATGCGCCATGCAATAGGGGAGCAAGCGGAAGTTGCGCGATAGCGGAAATGAGCCAAAATAAAAAGGAACAAGAGAGAGGCGCAACAACGCTACAGGGAAGGCACATGTTGCTGAACCATAGGCAGCCACACAGGCACCAAACACTGGGAGCAGGACAGGGCAGGACAGAGACAGAGCACCTGGAACCCCCAGGAACAGGGAAGGTGTGGGGAGCCTCTGCCACAGTGCAGTCCAAAAGGGGGAAGTGCCACACAGCACTGAGGCCACTACAGGGAGGTGTTCCCAGTGCAGGGGAAGTAGCAGAAAGGACAGCGGGGGGAACACAGAAACAGCTGCCGGGGGGGGGTAACACAAGTCAGGGACATGGCCAGTGCCACCATCCAGATGGAGGCAGTTATGAGGGGGGTGAGAAGGCAGGCAGCAGGGGGCACAGCCGTGGAAGGGCCCATCGGCGGTATGCCCCCAACAGGCAGTACCGAGCCCGCAACAGCTTTGACCTATACACTGATACTGAGATCGTGGGCTGGTACCACCTGAACCGGGCCATTCTGAGGCAGCTCTGTGAGCTGTGCAGTGATGTGATGCAGGCACCCACACGACGGAGCCATGCTCTGTCAGTGGAGACCAAAGTGACAGCTTGCATGTGCCTGCCCGCCACGGGTACCTTCCAGAGACCAACAGGGGATACGACAGGCATAACCCAGTTGGCCGCGTCACGCCACCTCACCCAATTTCTCAGCGCACTGCTGCCACATGCTGCAGAGTACATCCATTTCCCCAGCACACTGGTGGAACACACAGCAAACATACAGGAGTTCCACAGGGTAGCACGTATGCCTGGCATGCTCGGGGCAATAGACTGCACCCATGTGGCCATCCGCACACTACCTGGCCCTGAAGGGGCTGCATAAATGAATCAGAAGGGGGTATGCAAGCATCAACTGCCAGGTGGTGTGCGATGCCAGGGGGCGCATAATCAATGTCTGTGCCACGCACCCTGGAGGAGCACATGATGCCTTCATCTGGCACCAGTCAGCACTGTGCCACAGGTTCGAGAGTGGGGACATCCCCACTGGTCACCTAGTGGGTGAGTATGCAAAGCACGCAGAAAGACATGGAGCTTGGGAGGGGCATAGTCAGAGGTGACATGGGTATTGGCCTAGATGGCCCAAGGCAGGGCGACGCTGATCACCAAACTAACATCCACCTTCTACACACAGGTGACAGTGGATACCCACTCCATCCCTGGCTGCTCACACCATACCGCGGCGGCCCGTGACCCCATCACAGCAATGCTACAATGAGGCACATGCCACCACATGCAATGTTATTGAGCGGGTGTTCGGGATGCTGAAGGCATGTTTCCGTTGCCTGGACACGTCTGGCGGTGCCCTACAGTACAGCCCCTCAAAGGCCTGTGGACTATTCCTGGCCTGTTGCATCCTGCACAACATGGCCAACGACTGTGGCATAGCCGTACAGGTCGAAGAGGGGGGACAGCGATGGGGACGATGAGGACGCTGGTGAAGATGGTGATGGGCAGCCCCCCCTTGGTTGAAGGGACCCCCGACTGATCCGGATGGCACAGCTGCACTGGGACGCCATCACAGAGAAGCACTTCAACCAACCCAGGTAAGTCATGGGACCATGTGCAACCACCAGTGGCAAAGGCACAACCCACAAACACGCATGGACAAACACCAGGGGTGCATGTCATTAAGGGAATTGGCCGAGCATGGAACCACACATGCCGTTAGGGATGGGCAAGGTCTAACACGGTACGTGGTCCAACACACACACACACACACACACAAACACACACCTCACAAGACATGCACAAAGGGTAGGAGGCACGCCGACCCTGACCACCACCCCTAGCCACACACACATGTCCAGAGACCACCATGCCTAGTGCCTGTCATTGTGCATGTGTCAGACGCTGGGCACCATTGCACAGTGGTGGGCAGTGCAACGCAGGCATCATCATGCACATGCCACAGCAGACAGCAGCCGGGAGGGTGTGCAGATGGAACGTGTGTGTGCGTGCAGGGCCGGGTACCCCACCCGTGCATTGCACGTTGAACAACACAATGCACACAGGGCAGCATCAGACAGTAGCCTTGCTGATAGACAGGTCAGTCATGCGCCACAGTGCCACGGCCACCACGGATGCATGGGCAGCCCCACCGAGACCTGCCAGCAGTGACAGGCTGACCAATGGCCTCATGGGGTGGCACTGACGGTCCCCCAGGGGCTTCACTGCGTGAACGCGACTGTGCTCGCACAGGGGTCTGCAGCACACCGAACATGCCTGCGCCAGGCGTGCTCGGGATGCCCACAGCTGAACCCGGTGTCGACAAGGAGGGTGTCGCACGACGCCGGGAACGGGGGGGTGGACATTGCACTGCACTGTGTCTGTGACGCATGGGCAAATAACTGTGTGCCCATTGTGGCCATGACAGCTGTGATTGCCTGTGTCTGCCTGTCAATGGCAGCGGTCACATCCTCCCACATCTGGTCCATCACTGCCAGGAGCAGAGCAGTGTCTCTGCTGCGCTGCTCCTCTGCCTGGTGCAGAGCTGCACTGACTGCATCCACCGCCATCACAAGCCGCACTTGCTGATTGACTGATGCTTGGAGTATTTGGGTGTGCTCATCTAAGAAGTCATTTGCCTGATTGGCATGCTGTCCCCCATGGTGTTCGCGGCCCTGATGGTCAACACCCCTTGAGGGTGGGCGCTGCACACCAGGGTCAGGCCTGGGCATGTCCACAGGTGGTGCACTGATGCCACCCCCTGACACTGCACCCCCATGGCCATTGGCCCACTGCTGACACTGCCCCTCCGGCTGCCGCTCTCCAGGGCTCAACGGTGCCGCCGCAGTGGTTGCAACAGCCCCACTGTCCTGGACACACACACCAGTGCTGCCCCACTGGTGCAGACAGGCACAGGCTGGGACTGTGATGTCACGCAGGCCTCCACGGCGGCACCACCCACGGCCATGCCCCTGATGTCATCTGCTGTGTGGCCATCCTGTGGCCCACACGTATCACTGTCCATGAAGTTAGCTCCATCATCATGAGTGACGGATCTGGCACCAGCCCGAGTCTCAGCATGCTGGCATCCATGGACGCTGGCACGCTGGGACACGGGCAGGGCCTCCTCCGCACCTGCTCCACCAACATCAGTCTGGACGTCCAGGTGGGCCCACTGTCGCCCTGACCCTCGTATGCCTGTGGAGGTGGATGGGCCCTCCTCTGTCTCCATGCTACCGCCCTCAGTGGACAAGCCCACCACCACTGACCCATGTAGATGCTCATGAGCTGTAAGGGAAAACACTAGCATTAATGTATCTGCCCTACCCTGTCCCCCCCATTGACAGACCAGGACCTACCATGCAGTGACGGGCTACCACCCGTCTGGAATCCACCACCCGGAACACCCTCAATGGCACAATGCTGCATGCTGCCAGCAACCCGCTCTTCTTGTGGGGTCAGGTATTGCACGTCCGGCTGTCCCCCCCCCCGGTCACACACCATGCTGCTCTGATGGCAGCCGCCTTCTCCTTAATCCTCCACCTGTCCATGCCCATCTTCTTTTTGCACTTCTGCACGGACCGCTGGTGGCTACCATGCAGGTTGCTGGCACCCGCCACCTCTTCCCATGCAGCAGCATGGGCCTGTGGTGCTCCCTGGCGTCCGCTGAAGCAGCGGCTCCTGGTCGAGGTAGGCCTCAAACAGGGCATCTGTTTCTGCCTTGGTGAAGTTAGGCCTCCTCTTCCGCCCACGTCTCTGTTCCTCTTCCTCCACCTTACGATCGGTCATTATTCATCCTGTGAGAATGACAGGTGTTACCTGTGACTGTGCAGTCCCATGCATGTCCCACACACCACAGTCCACACTCCCAAACAGCATGCAACTCACCACAATAGACTGCAGTAACCGACTATGGCCAGTGCAGCCCAATGTCACATTTTTATAGTGCAACGCATGCAAATGAGGCGAGGGACATTTTTAAGTGGATGCAAATGCAGTGTCTGCGCCATTGAATGGCTGATTAGCTGATTTGCATATGCCGGCTGAATATCGCGCTGTTGCACTTTGCGCAATTGTGTTGAATGTGCTCAGGCAAGGGCGCATTTCTGTGACATGCACAATACACACCGAACTGCGTATGCCTGGGGTGATGACGCAGACACCTGCCGCACTGCTGACGTGCTGTGAGCAGGAGGCAATGCAGGGCACAGCCACCATTGTGCCAGTGGTGCTACTGCGCTGTTCACATATATGGCGCAGTGGCACTGGGGCGCTGTAGGCACACTGGGGTCACAACACGGTAGGCCACTACAGGAGGTGGCACACAGGCACCCAATTGCGCTACACGCATTGAATTCCAATCGCACTGTGGCTGTCCGTGCACGAGAGACCCTTGACCCTGTGCCCGACCTTTGCCGCCTAGGCACCATGCGTCTGCATGGGTGCACCACTATTGTGCTGTTCGGTGACAGTGCGATAGTGAATGGCAGCACTGTACCGTGCAGCATCTGCATGTGGAGGACCATGCTGCCGAGCGCCATTTTGACTCCAACTATCTGTTGAGATGGCACGGAGAAGGGCTGCTATGTGGAACCAGGTTGAGTTGGCCAATTTGGTGGCCATTGTAGAGCCCCATGCTGGGGCACTATATGGTGATGCACCCCTGGACAGGGCCAGGAATGCAGTATGGGAGGAGGTGGTGGTAGCGCTGGAGGAGGCCACGGGAATCGGGCGCACGGCCGAGCAGTGTCACCACAGGTACGGGGACCTCCAGCACAGGGACCCGGACATGCTTGCCCACCTGCGGGGACATGCCAAGAGGGGCACGGTGCCACGGCCAGGTAGGTGCCCCATCCATACACTGTTAACGTCCATACGGGTATCACAGTTGCATGTGTCCGGCACATGGGGAGGGCTGTCCAGTGTTGGTCGTGGTGGTGGTATCAGGGTTGGGGGTGGATGGGTATGGCTGTGTGGGATTGCACACACATGGGGGTGGGGGGACTTTGCTACCAGATTGTACTGATGTTCCTCTCTCCATCTTTGCACTTTAGGCCCAGAGGAGCACCGGCAGGCGAGAGAGAGGAGGCGCCGCCAGGAGGACAAGCAGGCTGGGAGGGATGAAGGTCCACAGAGGCGCAGGGACCAGCCTGATGATGGTGAGTGCCTTACATCTATGATTACTATTGCACGCTGTGTAACAGGACGGGCAGCGGGGCATGGCCACCATCCACTGACACCACTGCCATGCACGCAACTTGTTACAGTCAGCACTGTCCAGTGGCACTGCATGTCTGAGAGTGCATCAATGGTGGTCCATGCGTGCACCGGGTACATGGCTGTGCCACTGCCTTCACACCGCATAGCCAAGTCACTGTACGGCCATGGTGGTGCTGTGCGGGACATGGGCGGTGGGTGTGTGCAGTGGTCCGCATGGCTGTGGGTGCCTGGGTAGGCAGGTCTTGTGGACGCGGTCACTGTGGGTGGTCACACACCATCACAGGGGCGTGGCACATGGCTGTATGCCATGCACAATGGGTGAGCTGCAGGGGGCTGGACAGTCACACGTATTGACTCTGCTCCCTTGTCCTAGGTGGACGGTGACTACTGGCCATAGAGAGGGGACTGCAGGAGTTGTTGCACTTGGTGAGGGCGTCCCTGGAGATCCTCCAGAGAATGGACCGGCACAGGGTCAGGAGGCGGAGGACACGTCGGCGCCACATGAATGACGAGCGGGGCGGATGATAGGCCATCCATGCCCCTGGAAACATCTCACCCCCCTGGATCCACCATCACACCCCTTCTTCCCTCTCCTATATGTTCACCCCTGCCCCTTACCCGCCCCCACCTGGTATGTGGCCTTTCCCCCCATTGTAAATATTTGTAAATAGTTTTGTTACTTACCTCTTTTTAATACATTTGTTTTGTTATGACAACTGTGGTGGTCTCTGATTTGCAGCGGGCTACAGGTGCTCAGCTGCGGTGGTGTGCATGGCGTCAGGGGTGGTGCATGCATGGGCGTGTGTGTGTGTCCAGAAGAGAACCACCTATGGTGTGGGCAGGGGGATCAGTCTCTGTCTGTGGTTTGTGTGTTGTTCTCTGTGCACTGGATGCCTGTGTGCAGTGGTCCACGGTGCATGCACTGTGTGCATGGCACCCCTGTCAGACCGTCCATGGCCTGTGTAGCTGACACCCTTGCATGTTTGCGATATTCACGGTCTGCTGGCATGTCAGTGGTGGCTGTCCATGCTGGACAACCACTGTACATGGCACAATGCAAGGTTACCTCCCATCACCAGTATGGTGCACGTCTGCCTCTGGTGGCACTGTGGCCTCCACTGTGGTTGTGCCCCCTCCATGCTGTCGCTTGTGTCTGTTGCAGGGGATGTGCTCCAGTGTCTGTCACTTGCGCTCCGGCCGCATGCTGTGGCATACAGCTTCATGGTGCCTGCGCAGGGTGGCTGGCACACCTGTGCCATGTAGGGGTGCTGGCCATGTGTACATGGCTGCCGTGGCCACATGCCAGTGGCTTGGTTGACCTGCTACTGTGTCCCTGTGTTGGTGTGCCCTTGGGTATGGGTGGGTGTTTGTCCATGCACTGTGTTACATCCTGTGTGGTGCATGCTTCCATGCAACACTGTGTGTGTCTGTGCTGGCTGTTGTGGCCAGTGCTGGGATGGGATGTGTCCTTGGGAGGGTGTGCAGGGTGCTGTACCACTGGTGGTGGGGTCCGGGGCATGCCCTGTCACATGTGGTGACCTCGTGTGCCGACGCATGGTCAGTCTCTCAGCTGTACCTCGGGGGGGACGTGCAGGGTGGCACTGTGTATGCAGTCATTGCATTGCTGTTTGCTGCCGCCCGCTGCAGGGTGCACATGGTGGGGCTGCCTTGAATGGCTCTGTGGTGCACATGGTTGCATTGTCATAGTGGGGGTGGTGGCATGCATGGGGTGTCCTGCACTGTTGGGCGCTACTCCTGGGAAGGGTGTATGGGGATCGTGGTGCAGGGTGTGCTCTGCATTGGTGGGATGGTGTGGCACAGGGTGGTCGGCCCTCCTTGTGTGCCGGTCATAGCTTGCCAGGGGGTGTGCTGCGGCACCATGCCCCGGCTGTGGATTGGCAGCTGGTATCCATGGGCCGGTGGTTATTCCAGCTCTCCACCGGTTGTGCAGTGCATGGGATGTGGGGGGCGATGTCTCTTCTGCTGTGTGCTCCTCTGCCCATCTGTGGCACGGGTGGTGGGCCCCTGCATCCTGTCCCTGTGCATCCCTGGTTGTGCTGTTGCATTGCTGCCCTGCTCCACGGGGCATCCCTGGTTGCACTATGGCGCATCTGGACTGCTCCACTGAACATCCCTTGTTGTGCTATGGTGCATCTGAAATGCACAACTGCACATCCCTGGTTGCGCTATGGCACAGGTGGCATGATATTCAGTCGTGTGCCACAGGCGCATCTTGGCCTGCGCAGTTTTTGAATATCGTGCTTCTTGCGCATGGGCGCAGTGGACTTGCGCTTGCTCCTGCTGTTGCACACTTTTTGGGCACAGTTTGAATATCCGGGCCTATAGCTTTACTGTAAATGTCTATGTATTTGAGTACCTTGGTTTCTCTGTACTACCATTTTCTCCCCTACCCAAAATGTACTCCTATTTGTTCTACCTCATTGTCAGTTGAAATATTGGCTATTGTTAAAGTAAGTTGTAATCAGTCATGTTTGTTCTGGATGCATTGATATACTGTACCTGTAATGAAATGTTTCTGGATGCACTGATGTACTGTACCTGTAATGAAATGTTTCTGTATGCATTGATGTACTGTACCCTCCCTGGTCGTGCCTGAAAATAGTCATTGCCATGGCTAGTGCACTTACCCGGTAAACAAAAACTAAATAGATAAAAATAAATAAAGCAAGTACATGTACGATCTCGTCCTGACCTAAAAGTGAAACAAAATGGGGTGGTATAAATACCAATCTGAGCCTCTAACAAGCATGAACATGTGAGGCAAGTCCCCTGTGTAAATATAAATGTATAAAATGTACGTTTGAGTTAAAGCTGCACTGTAAAACAATAATTCCAATGTAAATATTTCCAAGATTACTAACAAGGTGAACTCCACTTGTACAGATGGAGGTATATGGAAATCAAACATAATTTCCTTTGTTTTTGTCTGGGTAAGTTAATAGTTACAGTAATATCTATTACACATGTATATTATATATATTTATAAATATAGGAAACAACATTTGAAATAAAAAAAAAACATTTATACATATATTGGCAATATACCAATAACATATTTACCAAACTTCTTTCAATATATTTGGAATTTAATCAATATATTTTGCAATACACAGTGGCCTGGATATTCAAAAGGGTTGTGCATGGCGCAACAGGGATGCGCCATGCGCAACCCACCAATGCACCCTGGCACGATATTCAAAGGAGCAAGTTGTGATGCACAGCTCCCAATGCACTGGGGCGCATTGGTAATGTATGTGGCACAAGTGCGAGGGGCGTGCCCATGCATATGCGGCATATCCCAATATTCAACCTGGGATGTGCGGCGCATATGCTGCCACAACTCTACCTTGCGCCACTTGGGGGGGCACAAAGATGTGCCTGGTAAAATCAGGAACAAATCCTGGCCACTCACAGGTGAGCTGCCGTATCGTAGGGCGCAACACAGCAGCTGCCAGCCCTGGGTGGCCACCCATCCACCCAGAACACTGTCCACGAGCCCCTTGCCCTGGGAGCGTTGTGCCTTCCCGTCTCATCACCCGATCGCGGGCAGCAGTAATATTAACTTCCCTGGTGGTCCAGTGCACACCCCACCCATCGCCTGATTGCGGGCATTAGCATTCTTAAATCCCCATTGCCCGATCGTAGGCATCAGTATCCTTAAGGTCCCCTTTTCCCAATTGGGGGCATTAGTATTCTTACATTCCCTGATGGCCCAGTGGAAACCCCCCCTCCATCGACCAATCATGGGCCTTAGCATCATTAAATCCATGGTGGTCCAGCAGTACCCCCATCCCACCCACCACTGAGGTCCCCGCCAACACAGCACCCCGGTCAATGGTGGGCGGCAGCACCCGCCCACATGCCGCCGCCAAATGACAGTGTACATTGTGGTCTGTATGCCTATTGGTCTACTGCGTGGACTAGAGGGCATGCAGACCATACTGTACTACACAGGCCCAATATATGAATGAACTCCTTCACATATTGGGCCTGTGTAGTACTGTATGGTCTGCACACCCATTGCTCCACACAGTGGACCAATAGGCATACAGACTGTACTGTACACTGTAATTCAGTGGGCGGCATGCGTGCGGGGTGCTGCCGCCCACCGAGGACGGGGGTGATGGGTGGTGGGGGACCTCAGTGGGTGGGGGAGGAGGGTACCACTGAACCACCAGGGATTTAATAATACTAATGCCCGTGATCGGGCAGTAGAGGGGGGGTTTCCACTGGACCACCAGGGAATTTAGGAATACTAATGCCCGAAATCGGGCGAAGGGAACCTTAAGGATACTGATGCCCACGATAGGGCAATGGGGATTTTTAGAATACCAATGCCCATGATCGGGTGATGGGGCATTTGAGGATACTGATGCCCACGATCGGGCGATGGGGATTTAGGAATGCTACTGCCCGCGATCGGGCAATGGGGGGGTTCCACTGGACCACCAGGGCAATTATCATTAATCATGCCCATGATCGGGTGTACAGGAACGGGGAAACCTCCAGGGGGCCGCAGGGCGTCGGTCCCTGATGGCTGCAGCCTGGCAGGGCACCAGGCGCAAGTCGCTGGGGATCAGCACACCGCATGCAAATGGGGCCATAATGACATGAAAATGGCTCCATTTGCACCTTGCATGCATAATGGCTCCATTTGCATGCCCAGTGCTGAATATCACGGTTGATGCTCCTAGCGCAACTGCACTTGCGCTGGTGCATCCCTTTGCTCCCATTCTGCCACTTGCGCTGGTGCAGTGCCACTGTGCCATGTGCAATGCATGCGCCCTCAGTGCCATATTCAATGGTGCTGTGCCATGGTGCAGCACCATTGAATATCACCTGGAACATGCCCTGACACAGCCCAGTTGCGCTGTGCCTGGGCTTGCGCCCTTGCCCGGGGCAGTATGAATATCCAGCCCATAGTATACTAAAGCGGCAATAATGTGTATATTTACAGTACATTGCAATATATTTGCACATTTTAAAATATATTGAAATATATTGATTTCCCAATACATTACGTAAGCAATAATACTCAACAGGGTGGGCGGTATTGGGGAATGCCGGACCGCCCAGGGGCGTAATGAGGCCCGACATGCAGGCGGAGGGCCTTATAGCCCCTGGAAGGTCTGGTATTCCCCAATACCGCCACCCTGGAGGGTATTATTGCGCTTAGAAAATGGCTCGCAGGTAACATTTTCAATAAAAAAAATATGATAAAAACATGTATAATAAATGAAAAAAAAATAAAAGAAAATCAATTTTCCTTGCAAAGTAGTCCTTGTACTGTGCTCTTCTTGTCAGTAGAGGGTGCTGCGGTTTAGTAGACCCTGTGTGATTGAGCTGCATGGCCCATGGTTTCTAGGGAGTTGTAGTCCGTCTACAGTGCACCACCCCCACTCCCTTACTAGCCTGATATGATTTGTCCCTAGTGCTGTTGTTGTCGGGTTCTTTTTTTTTTTTTTATTATTTATTTGTGTTTTGGCCAGTGTATCCTTCATGACAGAGGTACTTTCATTTATTCTGCGGAACAGTGCCAGTGACAGTAGGCGTGCGATCGGTCAGGACTTGCATTGGGATTGAGATTGTGGATACAGGCTGCAGGAGAGGTACAGTTATAATTTCAAGGTGTTGCTCTGTTTAAACAAAACAGCACTAGAAGAGTTGTAGAATTTTTTTATGAAATGGGCATGGAGTTGGGACGTGCGAGGGAGCCGGTTTGCGGAAGTGCTGTGCCAAATGTATGAGGAGCGCTGAGCACGTGGCATGCTAGCGCTAGTAATTCAAAAAGAAAAACTGTTTGTTTCATGTGAAAGAAAGAAAGAAGCTTGATTATAGATATTTTGCATATGGTCTGTATATATGGAGTATGTGGGAAGGGGGGCTTAAGCAGTGGTTGGGTTGATGGCTGCCAAGTTGCCCGCTAAGCAGGATAGAAAAATGGCGTTTAGGATAGTGAAATTCGGGGTGCCATAGGATATCCTAAGTAATGGGGCACCCGATTTGGCTCTTGTTTTTTAGCGGGCTCTATCAAGAAATACCCGCCCGCTAGTCATGCTGTCATAGCCAATCAGGAGCCTAGGATTTCCTTGACCATTTTCTAAATATACAATAATGGATGGGGAAGTGTGCTTAATGAGAAATTAATGGTTGCCTGAGGTGTGGGATGCTACATAAACCCGGAGGGCGAAACCCGAGGGGTTTATTAAAGCATCCCACACTGAGGGCAACCATTAATTTCAAATTTAAGCACACTTTCCCATTTTTTATTAATTATAATTGCTGGTCAGCAATTTTTTGCCTAAGGGGATTGTGCTGCTGTTGCAGACACACACACTCACACACAGACACACAGACATACACACAAACACACACACTCTCTCTCTCTCTTAGTGAGAAAAGAGAGTTTCATCATGAGGAGTCTTTTTTTTTGTTAATAGCCGTTTCTTTTTACTTTGGGGTTTCAGACTGTTGGGATGGCACTTACCTTTGAGAAGCGCTTCCGAGCTGTTCCTGGGTCGTGAAGCGCATCTGAGCCATTTCATTTCTGGGTAATTGTTCTGCAGTGTGGGTTGTGGACAGCAGGATCAACCAGATACGTTTTTTTAAAACAAAAAAGCAACACGACGACTCCTGGTGTGACGGCTCCTCAGTAAGCGTGATGAGGAGCTGCCATGTTTTTCACAGTGTTTAGCCCGCCCATTAACAGTGGAGAGCCAACCAGGAATGGCTCCTGTGGGACTGTCGTGGCACGTGTTTGCTGTTATAACCCACGGGTTATAACGGCAAATTATAACTGGCTAAGCCTATGGAAAAAATTGCTGGCCAGTTATTAAAATATATTATAAAACAAGTAGATTGGAATATATTTCACTATATGTAAATATATTGTTAATAATATATTTTAAAATATATTTCATTTTCGTAAGGGGTGTAGGTTTCAGAATCCTACTCATGTATCAGCCTCCTGGGCATGAGGGGGACGTTTTACAGGAAATCATGGAGTTTGTCGCTGACAGTGTTGGAGTCACCTAGATGGCTTATTCAGGGTGACTTCAATGCTTGGGTCAATGATGAACTCTCGAATTTTGGTCAAGATTTCCTCCAGGGTATAGGATGTCTGAGCCCCATACAGGCAGTTATTTCTGTGACCCACCAACCTGGCAATGCCTTGAACATGGTATTCTCTCTGGGACTCGAGACTGAAAACCTCAAGATTGATCTGGTCAGTTGGTTGGATTATTGCCCAATCAGGCTTACTTTCAGGGCCACCCTTTGTAGTCCACCCCCTCTGGAGGTGGTTCTATTCTGTTCTTTGTGAGAGCTTCAGCCAGAGGGACTCTTGACGGTGATGAACATCTCAGAAGTGTTAGTGGTATGCACTAGGAGACTGGAAGAAGCAGTAGCAACTTATAGTATACCTGTTGTAGCAGCTTTCGATCTTGTGGCACCAGTTTGTATACACCCATTGGTTTCCTGCCATGGCTCACCGCGGTTTGCACTGAGCAGATGAAGATGAAACCAAAGACTGGAGGATGGAGCATTGTTGGAGGAGATCCAGGGCCCAGGAGGACAGACTGGCTTTGATGTCTCACTATGGTGAGTATTAAAGGGCAATCACCCCAAAAAAGGCAATATTCCTGTCTAGGGCGAATTCGATTGGTTCAGCTCTTTTGGACTATGGACAGGCTTCTTCATTTGGCCTGTCTGGAGCCCATTAGAGCTTTTTGACTTGAGAAATGTGAGGAGTTCGTTAGGTTCTTCTCAGACAGGGTGTCCTCTGGGAGGGCCAGGATCTCTCCAAGTGGGCTGTCATAGTCCATCAACGTCAAGCTAAGAGGCTAAGATGTATTCAGTGGTCTTTTTTTTTTTTTAACTGTTTTTGCCTCCATGGGGCAGGCGGGGTAGTACTCCAACTCTGTCCCATTCGCCTTCACCGGCATCCCCTGTCGGCTGCCTAGATTGGAGGCCCCGTAGCTTGCCCTCTGTGGTGGGGCTTCCAAGGGAGAGACCGAGGTTTACCTATTAACCCGCCCGAGACTTATACTTCTGGTGTCATTAGGGCTTCATCTAGTGCTGCTGCACAGAATTTTACCTTGTGCCGGTTTCTCCGAGGCGCAGGCATACAGTGATGTCAGCTTCCATGCATGCCCCACAGATGCCCACCACTGCTATCCCCTCTTACTTGATGTCCTGGCTTAGTGTGCATCACAAACCCACCCAGCAGGTCAGCCCTCTGCTCCCAAAGTGCCAACCTCCGAGTGCAGTCTTGTGAACAGTTAACAGAAACAGGGTACCCTTCCTGTCTGTTTTGTGGGTTTGAATCAACTTTTGGTCTCAGTTCTGGAGGGATTCAAACTGTGAACCTCTTGCTAGCATGCCCAATGCACAGGCTCAGATAAGTCTGTCTTTGGGGGGCCAGATATCTTTGCCTACAGGCACCTAACCAGGTGTACAAAATTAACCCTTAAAAACTCTAATAAAGACCTCAGATTACTCTTACCTTTTTCCAGTTTGGTATCACCATTCAAGCTTATGCACACTGTCTGCGTTAACCATATATACTTCACTTGTTAAAGAAAAAAAATTCAAAGACAGATCAAGTAGGCTCTAAAATAGAGTTTTACTAAAATAGATAAAAGTATGTAAAACATAAAATACAGAACCATATATCACAAGAACCGTACAATCTTTTAAAAGAACAAGGTTTTAACAGTGCAATTTCTACTACAGTACTTAGATTTTATCTCTCACTACCTGTATACTTGCTTAAGTGCTCAAAGATGTTTCTTTGTCAGAGTGTAGATAAAAGTCTCTGAAGGAAAACAGAATACTGTTTAAAAAAACTGTCTTCGCCAACCCCTTTGTGTGAGGTCACCTAGTTCCTCCTCTGTTTATTAAAAATCATACACCCAGGGTGTTTTATCATTTTAGAAGGAAAGTTAATTAAGGTTACATCAGCAGAAACTCCTTTCCCCATGTGACTCCCCGAATCAAGTCTGTAAATTTCCTTTCATCTATGAGCAGTATCCCCTCTCACACTGACATCAAAGCATTTATGGTTTTGCACCAGTGTGCCAAACCTGGTTTCCTCCTCGAAATGTCATAAAATGGATACTGATTTCCCTCTTGGCAGTTAAAGCTATATTTAACTTGGATGAACAGGAGATTCTTGATTAAGGCCTGTTCTAGTCTGTAATTAGCTTCTGGCCTTCCAGGTAACATCTTGTATCTAAAACCTGTGTGTGTAAGTGTGTGATCTCACATGCTGTCTCAGCATCTCTCATGAGAGACAGTCCATAACTCATTTTTATATTACAAAAAAATCATAGTGTACTCAGAACTGGCTGTCCACGTGTCACAGTGTGCACCCAGCTTCCGCTGGGTATCACTCAAGTGCTGGGCGCCACCAACCCTCCTCCCAGAGGTGGAGAACTGTCTCTTGGGTGCTAATCCAACCTTGCCCTGGCCAGCCCTTTGAAGTTGCAGGCTCGCTTCTGAACCCGGGTTGTCAGCATCATGAGCGGTAGCACTACTACTGTGCCAGTGGGCCAGCTGCATTCAGTGGTCTTGGGGAGATTTTCAACCAGTGATGATGGCAGGGGTGAGTGGGCTGATTCCTGAGCTGTGGACATTTTGCGATTTGGATCCAGGCCTGACACATCTACCTGTGAGTTGTGTAGGGTATCTGGGCCCAGTTTTCACTGAGATTGTCCAGTGATCCTTGTCAGAAGGGGTGGTCCCAATCGCACTGAAAAGTGCACTAGTGAAACCACTTCTGAAAAAATCATCTTTGGACCTGGATGTCCTGACAAGTTACCGACCTATCTCTAACCTGCCCTTTCTGGGCAAGGTTATTGAGAAGGTAGTTGCACTACAGCTTGAGGCGCACTTGACATCTATGAGTCTCTCCAATCTGACTTCAGGTCTAGGCACAGCACCAAGACTGCACTAGTTAGGGTGTACATGACCTGCTCAGGTCGAGAGATAGAGGAGAATGGTCAGTTCTCATTCTTCTTGATCTGTCTTCAGCATTTGACACCGTGGACCATGGGCTATTATTGGACCGGCTCAGGGAGTATGTAGGGTTCTCTGGCAAAGTCACCTGCTGGTTTGAGTCTCATCTCAGTGGCAGGACACAGATGGTGGTGTTGGAAAAGTTTTCCTCACTCCCGATGACTCTGCCCTGTGGCATATCCCAGGGCTTGGTCCTTTTTATTTGTTCATTTATTGAAGTGTTTCACCAGGAAGGCACACTGAGCGACAAGTCGCTCATCTCCTGGTGCGATCTGGGGGGAAGGGGTACAGTAGGAGTGAGACATTAAGCATTCAAGTTACAAGATCAACATTAACATACAGTTGTAAGGCAGGTGTTACAAGCAGTGTTACAACAGTGTTGCACGTAATATGTAGAAAGAGGGGACAATAATAAGCACTGGGTTAATAAGTAAACAAGTGCTTACATGAAAGAAAAGGGGGAAAGAGAGGAAGGGGTGAGGAGGAGGAGGAGAGGAGGAGGAGGGGGAAGAGTCATGTCCCCAGAGACCCCTTCAGGATGTAAGGAACCCAGCAAGGGGACTGGGGGGGACCAGAGAGAAAGGGATAGGCAGTGTCCCAGAGAGACCCCTTCAGGATGTGGGGAACCATGCAAGGGGGCTATGGGGCTAGACAGAAAGTGGGGTAAGGCGTAAGGATTTAAAGAGGGAGGAGAAAGAGAAGAAGGAGATGTGACTTAGATGCTAGGAGGGGGAATTGGACCTAACCCAAGAGAGGACCCTTCAATCAATCAATCAATTAATCAATCAAAGTCTTTATTTATCCAGGTGATCATTGTTGAGCAATGCTCATTTGCAAGATGAACCTGGTTAGAACATATTCACAAAACTGAACAGACCACACAGTGATATTACATTCATGATTTGAACAATGCCGCACCATAATATTACATTTGAGTGAAAGGTATACCAGATAATTCAGGCATAGATAGGATAGTACAATGCATAAGTTCATATAGCTGTAGAATAGTACTAGCAGAGTACAAGGTACAATACGCATATATATACAGAGTGGTGATTACAGGGACGGGGCAGTGGAGTAGAAAATGAGAAAGTAATGCAGGGGAAGGAAGTGCTTGGATGGCAGAGTTGATCAAGGGGAGTAGGGGAGAGGACGGGCTATGAGGGTAATGAAAAAGGGAACAGGGTGGAGGAAGGAAGTGCTAGGGAATAGGAAGGGAAAAGAGGAACACTTGGTACATAGGATGGAAAGGGAAGAAGCTAAGGTGGTTATCTCAACCAGAGGGTGGGGCACCAACGCAAAGAAGGGAGACTGGGAGAGGAAAAGTGATGATGTGTCACTAAAGCCAGAGAGAGGACACCTAAAAATTAGGGGGAGGCAAGGCAATGCGACAGTGACTACGAGCAAATCCGAGCAGGGAAGTGATCCAAAGTGGGCATAAGAGCAGATCCTGGGAGTGCAAAACAGCTGCATACTTCTTTGATTGTGCAGGAGTATAGAGCCTTGAAGGACGGTAGAGAGGCAAGAGTACTCAATTTAAGGGTTCTTTGTAGGTTGTTCCATAGGGTGGGCAACATAAAGCTTATTGCTGCTCTGCCAAAGTGAGATTTTGCTTTAGATACTTTGAGAGTGATGAATGAGTAGCTTCTAAGTGCAGTTTCCTAATTCGCTTAGGGGAAGGCAGCCAGAGATGTAGAGGGGTAATTTTTTTGTGATTGCTCGAAAGTTCCAGAGTGCGTCATTTTTGTGGCGCCTAAGTTTAAGAAAGGTCCACCCCACAGCAGTGTACAGAGCACAGTGGTGCGTGGCAAAGGGAAGTCTTGTAATAAACCTCAGGGCTCTGTGGTAAAGCGTGTCCAGTTTTACCAAGTAAGAGCTAGGGCACTGACTGTAGAAGAAATCCGCATAATAAACCAGCGATAGAAAAGTGGATTGGACCAATTGTAACTTGGCATCTCTGGTGAGAAATCGGTTGATTCTAAAGAAGAGTCCTAGCCTATGTTAGAGTTTTTTTAGTAGGTCCTCAATATGTTCGATGTAGGAAAGTCTGTGGTCAAGCCATACTCCCAAATACTTGAATTTTGTGACAAATTCTAGTTTTTCTCCTAGGATTGTGGTAATTTGAGGAACTGACCCACAGGACGTCAGGTTGGCTGCACGGGCAAATGGGGAAAAAAGCATTGCTTTTGTCTTTTTAGCATTCAGGAATAGCTTTTTATGAATAGTTGGCTTTGCAGGAGGTTGAATTTGGATTGGAGATCGTTACAGGCAGCTTCAGGCATTGGTCTACTTACATAGAGAACGGTATCATCTGCGAACAAGTGGATGCTGGCATTTTTAATGCAGTTGTCGATATTGTTAATGTAAATTGCAAATAGAAGAGGACCTAAAATAGATCCATGTGGCACCCCTCTTTGGAGAGGTTTGAGAGGGGACAGGTCACCTTTGGCTTTAACTTGCTGGAGGCGACCTTTAAGATAGCCAGTAAACAAGCGCAAAGAGGAGGAGTCCACACCTAAGGTTTGTAAGGAGGAAAGGAGAAGGCTGTGATCAACTGTATCAAAAGCCTTGCTTAGATCCAGGAAGACCGCACAGATGGAGTTTCTATGGTCAAGGTCTTCTAGCAAGTCATTAGTTACTTTAGTCAGGGCCGAGATGGTACTATGTTGAGCTCTGAAGCCTGACTGCACAGGGTTTAATAAATTTGTTGTTTCAAGATAAGATCTTAGTTGTGCATTTACAATTTTCTCCAGGAGTTTTGACAACACTGGGAGGAGAGAAATTGGCCTGTAGTTGTTGAGATCGCATGGGTCGCCTGACTTAAACAGAGGGATGACATGTGCTGTCTTTCACATGGGTGACAAGATACCCTGGGACAAGGATAAATTGAATAGGTGGGTGATGGGGACAGCTAGGACATAGTAGGACATCCTTAAGAAATCTGGGTCTAGAGAGTCGGCGCCGGCGCTTTTTCCGGTGTCCAGTTGTAGCAATAGGTCCTCAACCTCTTTTAGGGAAGCAGGTTGAAGCATAAATAGTGAAGAGGTAGCTGGGGGTTTGGAGAGATAGTTGTCTACCTGGGAGCATATCTTGCATGCTGGGGAATTGTCAAATGCCAGGCCTGCAGTTGCAAAAAGATTATTAAAGGAATCTAGAATTTCTATCCTTTTGCTGATAGTAGTATTGCCGGAGATGATCTTGGTCAGAAGGAAGTTACCTGGGGAGTGGCCCAAGAGGTCCTTGACAGTATTCCAGAATTTAGTTGGAGTCTTGGAAGCAGAGTCATGTTCAGAACAGAAGAATGTAGCCTTGGCTTCTCTAATTGTCTTTGTGCATAAATTTCATGTCCTTCTGAACTGACTCCAGTCGTTAGGCGTGTTCAGTCTTCTCACTTTTTTCCAGAGCTTGTCCCTTTCAAAGAGCATAGACCTGATCTCAGGGGAGAACCATTTGCAGGTTTTGTTCCTTGAGTGGACTTTAGTCATGGGAGCATGCTTGTTGAGAGCCCTCGACAGAACAGCATGGAAGATATTGTAGGCAGAGGTCACTGTGTCGCTTCAGGATGCGGGGTACCCTGTCGGGGGTTGGAGAAGGTCAGTAGATAGGGATTAAGAGAGTGATAGGAGAGGGACAGAGTGAAAATTGAACCCTTGAGGGGGAGAGATTTCGCACCTTTGGAGGGGATGGGGCCTAATCAATAGTTCATCAGGATGCATGGACCCATGGGGAGCATTCGGTGTTCCTTACATTCTGTGAGAGATCAATGGAGGCCAGTAAGGGGGAGCAATCTGGGGGAAGGGGAGGAGAGCTAGAAATTTTAGGGGTGTGGGTGCACAGAGTAAAATGAAGGTGACGTTAGATGGGTAGGCTTTATCCAGGGCTTAGAGGAGGGAATTAGGGAAGGACATTGCAGGAGCAGCCAGGTGCAAGGTAATTATTGAGGGCAGAGATGATGGAGTAGGTGGAGGAGGAGTGCTGGATTTGAGGGGGGAGGGAATTCCAAATTTTTGGGAGGTGGTGAGAATAACCAGATTGGCTGATTAGGGTAGATCTGCAGGGGACTACCAGGGTGTGGGAGTCGGTTGATCTAAGGGAATGGGAAGATGGGGGTTGTTATAAAGGAGGAGGTGAGGTATGAAGGGAGCTCACGCAACCAGTGCTTGGAGGTGAATTTAGCACAGTGGGAGAGTTGCCTATTTGTAAGACAGGGAAGGATAGGGCATGATAAAGATCACAGTGGTGGGTGCGAGGGGGGCATCCAGGGCAAAGCGGCAGAAGGCATTGAAGAGGGTGTCCAGTCTGGCCAGGGAGGACTTAGGGGCAGCACCATAGACTACGTCACAGTAGTCAAAAATGGGCAGTATCATCTTCTGAACAAGTTCACACCTAGCCATAGGAGGGATGCAACTACGGTTCCTGAACAGGGCACCAAGCTTGGGGCACAGTTTTTTCTGGATGGTGTCAATATGTCCAGAGAAGTTTAGGTGTTGGACCAACTAAACACCTAAGTACCTGAAGGAGGATGTGTCTTCAAGTAAAGTACCATCAAGGGTGTGGAAAGTGGGTAGAGAGGGAAGCCTAAAGAGTCTCTGCCTAGTGCCAAAGGTCATGGAAACAGTCTTTTTGGTGTTGAGAAAAAGTTGATGGTTAACAAACCAGAGCTGAACCTTGTCAAAGTCTTGCTGTAGGCTGGTTGTAACCTCAGCAGGACAGGAGCCAGATGCATACAGGACTGTATCATCAGCATACATGTGTATAGCGGAGGAGGGGGAGCAGACAGAGGGAAGGTCATTTAAGAAGATGGAGAATAGGAGGGGCCCTAATACTGAGCCCTGGGGGACGCCAGTGCTAATCGGGAGGGGAGGGGAAGGGATCTTAAATGATTAGGTTCTGCCAATAAGGTAGGCTTTGAACCGGTTTGTGGTGGAGGGAGATAGGCCAGCTGCCAGGAATGAGTCAAGAAGAAGGGAGTGAGAGACGGTGTTGAAGGCCTTGGCCAGGTCAACAAAAATGTCAGAGGTAATTTGGCCATTATCCATCCCAGTTAGGATGGAGTTTGTGAGCCGTAGGAGAGAGGTGGTAGTTGAGTGTTTTTTCCTGAAACCAGACTGGAAAGGGGTGAAAAAGCAGGTGTCAGATAGAAAAGATGTGAGTTGGGAGAGGACAATGTGTTCTTGAAGCTTGGCAAGGGTAGGGAGGAGAGAAATGGGGCAATAGTTGCCAAGCGATGAAAGGTCACCCTCTTTGGGTAGAGGGAGGGCCACTGCATGTTTCCATGAAGAGGGGACCGAGGCAGTAGAGAATGAGATATTTAGGATTATTGAGAGAGGTAGGCAATGCCTGAAGCGGAGAGGAGTTTTTGGTTGAGGCTATCAGGGGAGGCACCTTTAGAGGGGTTGATACTGAGGAGGGCATTTACGGCATTGTTTGGGGTTACAGTAGCGAAAGAGAAGGGGAGGTGGGAGGGTGGTGGAGGAGGAACACTGGTAGAGGGTGGGGTGGATGATGGGTAGGAGGGGAGGGATTTCAGTAGCTCAGTGGAGCAGGAGGTATAGTAGGAGTTAAATTCCGCAGCTACCGCTGGTGGTCGGACACAAGCAAGCTATTTACTTTAAGTACCATGGGGGAGGGCGAGATGAGGGGGTTAAAAGGGCATGGACCACCTTCCAGAACTTTGAAGGGGAATTTATGTTGGTGATGAAGGCAGATTTGAAATATTCGGACTTGGCTAACCTTGTAGCCCTGGTGCAAGCATTTCGGAGCATGCGGTAGTTTGTAAGATCACTAGGATGCTGGGTAGATTTATGATGCTTCCAGACTTGATCTATAGCCCTGAGGCAGGCCAGAAGTTCAGGGGTTATCCAAGGTAAGTGGTTACCTCTGACTCTGGTTTGTTTGAGAGGGGCAAAGGCATTCCAGTTGACAAGAAAGATTTCTTTGAAGTAGGCAAGGGCATTATCAACCGAGGGGAAGGAGGTTAGGGGGGACCAGTCAGAAGTGGCAAGGTTACTCAGGAGAGGTTCAAGGTCAAGAGACTTGAAAGAGCGTAGTTGTATGGTTTTGTGTGGTGATTTAGTTCTGTGGACTTTCCTAACTATGAATATTGGGTTATGGTCACTGAGAGCATCAGGGAGCACGCCAGAGGTGATGACGCAGTGGGGGTGGGAGGTAACGGCCTAGTCGAGTAGGGAGTGTTGTTGTGTCTTGTGGTTTGGGAGGGTGGGTTTGGAGATCAGTTGGGAGAGGTTTAGGGCTCCAATTTCATTTTTAGTTTTGGTAGTTTTAGGTGACAATCAATTTATATTGAAGTCACCTAGGATGAATAATTCCACAGAATGAGCAAGGGAAGTGATGAAGGTTAGTAGGTCTGGCATGACCGAAGGATGGACATTTGGATGACAGTAAATGCTGGCTATGAAGATTGGAAGAGTGAAGGGGAGGGTCACATGGATAGCTAGGGCATCATGGGTCTCAGGATTTGAGGATGAGTAGATGAGGGAATATTGGATGGCAGCTAGGACATAAATGGCAACACCACCACCCCTGCCAGCATGGTCTTGCCTTAGCAGTGAGTAGCCAGGAATGGAGACCAAGTGGTCAGGGGTAGTGCTCTTTAGCCAAGTTTATGAGAAGATTAGAATGTCTAGTTTTAGAGTGCACACCATGGTCTGAATCTGGTCTATTTTTTGCAACAAGCTGCGGATGTTCAGATGAAGGATCTTTAAGCCCTTTGGGAGGGCTGAAAGAAGAGAGTAAGGGACAGTAGTAGAGGATGACGCACCAGAGGAGCTAGGGGCAATAGGGCCTGGGTTAGGGTGGATATCCCTGGTGGAGAGCAAGAGGAGAGTGAGTATGAGAAAGTGGAACTTAGGGGAGTTTGAATGGGCTGGTGAGGAGGTTGGGAGATTTGAGAAGAAGGGAGTGGTGAGTGAGGAAGAAGAAGGTGGAGAACCACAGTGAAAGTGGACACCGTTATCAAAGTCACATGAGGAATAGTGGTAGAGTGAGACCATATTTCAAATGGGGGGAGGTAGTGATAGCATGGATGTGGGTAGGGGATTTGAGATAGTAACTGATGGGGTTGGGAGAGTTATTAGGACTAGATGAGTAGTGGGCAAGTGGAGGTGGTAAAGAGAGGGATATGAGTAGAACAAGAGGGAGAGAGGAAAGTAGGCATGCATTGTTCATAAAGGCAGAGAAATTGGTGAACAACTGATTTAGGAACAGGAGGAATTTGTAAGCGGGGAGCACGGAGGGGGGCTGGTCAGATGGAGGGGGTAGCTGTAGTTTAGGAAGATACCTATATGAACAACAGGCAGGGATCACTTTAGATAAAGATTGTGTCCCTCTAGTGGCAGTACAGTATAACTTGCTAATGGGAAAATGGACACACACAAAAAAAAGCACAGCAATTACAGGAGTGCTTGGCACTGCAGATACAGAAAACAGAGTCAGGAGCGCCAAGCGCTAGAAGTACAAGGTAGAGCTGAGTCCAATAGAGAAGCAGTAGGGGTCTGTAGCAGCCAAAGAAGGACTAGAAGCAGCTGTAGAAGGACTAATCAAATTACAAGTCGAGTGGCCCTAGTGCTGGCAAAGCATACCTGAGCAGCAGCTGGGGAGCGGGCAGATTGGCGAGGAGACTGCGGCCAGCCAAGGGCAGTGCCAGAGACACAATCTTGGCGGAGGAGCCTGCTCAAGGCTCGAGCTGGAAAGAAAGCAAGGAAAGGCTGTAAGCACACATAAAGATTGCAGTACAGAGGCTAGCTAATTTGGAGGGAGGGGGGCAGCACAAGGGACAAAAGGGAGGGAGAGTGGGTGCCAAAAGGAGGCATAGCAGGATGGGACAGGAGAAATTAGCAGTGGGGGTAGGTTGGGCTTTGGTGCCAGTGGCATCCAAGGGAACAAAGACACTGAGAGCACAGAGGTCTAGTGGGGGGCAGAGACAGAGAAATTCAGAGGCAGAGAAATTAAAAGTTTGTGGCAGTAATCCAATAGTTTTCTACGACATGCTATTAAGTTTAACAGCTAACATTTGAATTAAATTTAAGTTAAAACAAAAGCATGTAGGCTGGCCCCGTGGCGTTGAGGTCTGAGGCACTGGACACCTTACTTCGTGCTATGCTGCTGACCCATGTTTGGGAATGAGCACAGGCCACCGGGGGTTGGCAGGGGAGGAGAATGATCGAGCATCCGAGGGACTGCTCTCCTTCTTCGGGGGGGAGGACACCAGTGACCGGCACTTGACTGGCCCCTAGCAGAGGCTGGAGGCAGTGCGCCAATGCTGTAGAAGAGAGGCGGAGAGGGGCAGATGCCTGGAAGAGCGCATGTGGACATGTACATGCTCCCTGTGCCAGCGTCATTGCACACCCCACTCACGCAAAAAGGGGAGAAAACAGAAAAACGGTCCCTGATTGTGCAGGATGATGCAGACACCCACTGCAGGCCTCGACTCCGGAAGGCTCTCCCTGAACTGGATCCTGGTTGAGGTGAGTTGAGCTAGGGGGGCTCTTCACCACCCTGCCACGGAGGGTAAACTGTGGGGGAAGAGGGGGTATGCTGCCTGATGTTGGGGTGCGAGGCTGGACGGGTGGCTGAAGGACAGATGCTGACCAGGACCTATCGGAGAAACAGATTAACAAAAAAAAAAAAAAAAAACACAGAAACATGTTGCAGCAACTGAAACAGTTATCTAGCACAGTCTACTAAGGCTATCAGCTAACATTTGTATTTAATCTAAACTTAAAACAACAATAATGGTGCACAGTACAGAATAAAATCCGTTTTTTGGGCACACTTTTCAAATTAGAAAGCCCAGCGATTACAGGAGCGCCTGGCACTGCAAGTTCAGTTATACAGGAGTGCCTGGCACTGCAGATACAGAAAACAGAGTCAGTAGGAGCACCAAGTGCTAGAAATACATGGTAGGGCTGAGTTCAATAGAGAAGCAGTAGTATTTTGCCCATGCTATTCAAGGTGTATATGCTGCCCATGGGTAGGGTCATTAGACATTATGGGCTTGAGTTTCACTGCTATGCAGATGATATCCAACTCTATGTCTTTTGTGCCTGGGATACCAGGTGTGGTTTATGTGCTAAGTAGGTGCCTGACCAAGATCCAGGATTGGATGTCATTAAGCTAGTTGGGATTTAACCTGGATAAAACTGAAATATTGGTGGTGGAGCCAGACCGTGGGGGCAGTGGCAGCTACTAAGAGGGAGACAGGGCTCCAAATTGGCTCCTTTGGGTTTTTGGCTGCCACAAAGATGAAAAATCTGGGAGTTATTCTGAATGAGGGAATGACATTTGAGGTTCGGGTGTCACCAGTAGTCCAAAATGGCTTTTGCCACCTGCAGAACATCAGCCAGATTAGGTCCCTTATCCCCTCAGTGACCAGCCCATACTAGTGCACGCGTTTGTGATGTTGAGGCTTGAATACTGCAACACTCCTTACCCTGGGGTCAGTGGGGGTACTCTACGACACCAGCAGCTGGTGCAGAACACAGTTGCCAGGCTACTGACCACTACCTTCTGAGGACGTGTCATGTTTCCCCGGTGCTTCGTGATCTGCACTGACTGCCAGTTAAGTGGCATATCTCCTCTAAAGTTGGTTTGCTAACTTATAAGGCCCTGCATAGGCTGGGCCCGAGTTACCTGACCGATCTCTTGCACCCCCACGTATCTTCGCCCCTTCCCCACTCCACTGTGGAGGACCTCCTTGTAGTTCCTTGGACTAGGCTAAAAACCTCCAGGGACCAGGCCTTTGAGATAGTGGGCATGGTCCTATGGCATTCTCTTCTGAAAGCCCTAAGGGAGGCCCCCTCAGTGGAGGCTTTTAAGCGGGGTCTTAAAACAAACCTGTTTGCTCAAGTGTTCGGGGAGTAATTTATCAGTTGCCAACATCCCAATCTGTATGTATGCATGTATTTATGTATTTATTTATAACTTTTTTAGCAATTTTTCATGCAATTTTATCACAGTTTATATACGGGGTGTGTTCTATGAATTACTGATATGTTAGTATTTGTTTTTTGTTTTGCTTCTACTGTGCTGTGTCTTGTAACGGCACCCTGAGCCACCAGGGAAGGGTGCCAGATAGAAATAAAGCCTACTAGTCCTCTTCCTCTGCTTCATCTCCTTCTGTGCTTGTCTGTTTTAAATTGTGCTTTTTTGGGCCTTCTTCCATCAGGTGTCTTTTGTCCCGGGACCTCGTCCCTGCGAAACCTTGAGGGGTTGAAACTCTTTGTCAGGGTTCTGCCTACTTGTGACATCCTGACAGGGCGGTAGTCCCCATAGCAGAGACAGAGAGAGCATTAGCCAAAGTTCACAGTTGTACTAGCATTACATACCACTCCATCTCAATCAATCCTAACCTACTCAAAAGCCTGCCCTTTGAATTGTAAGGCATTGCTGGTAGTGTGAAGGGGCAGCGGGCGACCATGCCTTGCCCCCTTCCAGGCGGTTAAAACTGTGCATGTCCACACATCCTCTGGACGCTCAGAATTTTTGATGTCACCTTCCTTCCCTCCTCCTCCTGTGGTGCCTGTCTCTTTCCTTGGGGTGGGGCATTCTTCCCTAAGGTGCCTGGGACCTCATCCCTGTGAAACTTCGAGGGACTGGAACCTTTTGTCAGGGTTCCACATCCTTGTGACACCTTGACAGATGGTAGTCCCCCGCAGCAGAGAAAGAGAGAGAGCATAAGCCACAATTCACAGCTGCACAAGCACTACATACTACTCAGTCCCAATCAATCCTAACCTACTCAAGAGCCCGACGACCCTTTGAATGGCATGTTTCTGCGACGCTATATTTAATTTGTAGGTGCATCAGTGTGGATATGGCTCAATCTCTACTTCATATATTTCCAATAATTCTATAATTTCATTTGTTTTGTGGGTATTTATTTATAAATATTCCTATCCTGTTTCCTCTGTAATTCTATCCCCCCCTCCACAGGCCACACCTGCAAATGTGCTTCGGCTCAGAGCTGGGCAGGTTCTAAGGGGTCCCTTTGTGTTTTTTTAGAACTACAATAGTTCTGCTTGTCTCTGACATTTTTTTCCCCATAGAGTTGTTTCTTGCTCAAGCATGCTGGCTGGGCTCTCAGATCTTGCTTACCTCCCTGACTGGCTACCATCTCCTCCCAAGGACTGACCTGCCTTGGAATTCTTCCATGCCTTGCCTTGCCCCCCCAATGGCAGTCAGTTCTCCCATACCCTGAGTCTGGATCTGGTATTGGCAGCAGGGCCCCAAGGTGATGAAGTGGACCAGAGTAGTGATTTGAACTTCCTGGTGCACAGCCCCCCCCCCCAAGTTTTTCCAGGCTTTCTTGTCCCTCCCTGAGGTGAGCAGGTCAGCATGCACACACTGGCATAGGCGTGTGGTGTGAACACACTACATGTACTCTCACACCTGCGTCTGGCCCTCTGAGCAATGGCTGCATGCTGTACAATCCAGCCTCCGAGGGCAGCAGTCAAGCAGTATCACATGCTTCCTCCTCCCCCCATGCCCCACCCTCCACCCCTACCCCGAAGAAGGAGAGTAGTCTCTAAGCACTCAATCCTCCTTCTCCTGGTTGGCCCCTGAGCAACCCTGGCCTATTCCAGAACCTGGGTCATTGGTGTGGCCGGTGGTAAGGCATCCAGCGCCTCAGCCCTTCACGCCACCAGTCCAGCGTCATCATTGGCATTTTTTAACTACAAGTCAGCACATACACAATTTCAGGCACCATAACAGAGCTTGTAGTCAGCCCCATGATAACAAGCCAAAAAAAGATTAAAATACTTGACTGCTCTCCAAAAACAATCCCTCCCTCCCATTCCATGCCTTTCCTTTGATGTTTTTCTCTTTCATACTGATTGTTTTCACAGTTATGAAATGCGAGTTGGGAGGAAGGGAGACATGTCAGTTACAGGCAATGGTGTCAGGCATGCTCACCACCTATCCCCTTGACGTGGCTGTACTGGTCACAACAGGGTCTGATTTCACCCTTCTGCCATAGTATCAGGAAGCTCTGGTCTTCATCAGCCCAGCTACCAGCCTGGTATGGGATTGCGGGGTTGGGGGGGTGAGGTGATGGAGAGGAGTTTGGCCTCTGAGTCACCAGCTGCAGCTGTCCATAGCCATGGCACATCTGTCATCTGCAGTTACAGCTGGAACATTTTCTATTAGTTCCACCAAATATTTGTTCATATTGGAAACAGCAGAAGAGGGCCCATCAAGCTGTCCCTTGGGGAAAAACAGCAGAATGTTTTGAAAGGAGAGATTCTGAAGGAAAAGGAAGCAGAGAGTGAAAGACTTTGGTGAACTGTTCAGTTAAACCCCCATCCCCCTCCTCCCAACACATGTGCACACACACACACACACACACACACACACACACACACGCCTAGATAGTAATCCTCAATTAACATTTTTAGTTTATTTCTTATTTTATTTTGAAATTTTGTGGGGGGATCAGTTACAGCAGCAGAGCAAGCCATCAAAAGCTACAACCTGAACAATACAAAGCTACTAAGTAAATCTTTTAAAATAACATTGCTATATACACAGTTATCAGTTCACAGTTGACAATGTCAGTGGCTCTGTAAGTTGCACCCTCAACTCTGGGGCCAGCAGATCAGAAGGCTGTGAAATCTAGTCCTGCAGCAAGAGCTTTGGCTAATTAAGCAATAACAACCGAGAAGCCAGTCATTTTCTAGGGATTAACGACCAGTTGTAGGGATGAGTGGCAAGTGGCACAGGCAAGGGCCACCTCCCTTCAGCCAGTTGTTAATCCAAGGAAATGACTGGCTTCGAGGTTGTTATTGTGTTTATAAGTCTAATCACAATAACAACTTTCGTTTTTGGGGTTTTTTTTCAAACTCTATTTTTTCCTTCCCTCCTTGTGTCCCTCCGAACTCTCTCCGGCTACCACCCAGTCCTTGGACTCTACCTCCCTGTGTGACCTCGACTCATCTTCTCTCCCCCTGACACAAGGCATCCCCCAGGTCTAACCTCCGGGGAAGGACCTATCCCCTGCCAAGGGGGCTCTTTCTTATAGAAATGAGCACCTGGTCGAGAAGGAGTCAGGACTAGGAGACAGCTGTGCCCGACTTCTGGGAGTGTGGTCCTTTGGGTAGAAGGCGCCATCGCCTTTCGGTGGGAGGAGGGAGGTATTTACTTAGTTGGATCCCCTGTGGAGCTTAGCTATCAAGGCAACGTACTGCCGTGGCTTCACCCCCCAGGGCATACGCCACATTTGACTACCTCCAGTCACTACTCAGAGGTTGCTCCCTCGAAAGACTGCTATTCTCACCCCTCCCAGGAAGAGGGAGCAGTCCTCTGACGCTCAATCTCTTCCCTCCCTGCTGACTCTCGGCACCCCAGGCTCATTCCCGAACCCAGGTCGCCGGTGTGGCGCGAGGTGTGGCATCCAGCGCCTGAAGCCTCAGTGCCACCGGGCCAGCAACAACTTTTGTTTTTGCCTTGTCTTTTTTTTTTTTACTTACATTTAGGTCTTAGCCGTGTGGCATGAGCCGTGCATGCCACACAGCATCAGCTGGCAGCCGGATCGGTCATTTCTAAGACGTGAATGACTGATCTAGTAGCCAATAAAGAGCCTCGCTAGGCTCATGAGTAAGTAATTAGACTTATAATTCCTAGTACCAAGATTGAAATAAAGCATGTCGGTAGTGCTGGACTGTTGATATGCCATCCTTAGGATGAGATGTTCAAGGAGAAGTACAACCTTATAAAATCATAGATCGGGGCTTAAGTACCCCGCTCACCTGTGCTTGCAGAATCTATGTGAAATATTTCTCTAACTGGAGCTTTCATAAGCTGTGCTTTGCTCATAGCAAGCAGGGATTTTTGACTATGCCTCGCCCAACCCCCCACCCTGGACACATGACGACAATGTGCAACTGCTCCTTATTATATTGTGCCCTTATGTATGGAGATTTTTATAATCTGTCTCCTATGCTTTACTGTATTTGCCAACATTAAGCCTAAATGGCATGTTTATGCGTGTAATAAACATGTAGTTTAGGCCAGGGATACAGGTGGAGGGGCTGAGCGCCCCTGCTATCAGTTCTATTTGAAACCTGTGTTCCAAGTACCTTTGCACTTCTATGTCCAACAGAAAGGCATACGCTGCTATTTCATTCAAATGTTTTTATTCCTGGTACAATAGTCTCCATTATCCAGCCTTTCATGCAATGTAATGTCAAATGCTCCAAACCTCCAATTCCAAACGCACTCCACAGTGCTTCGATCAGGGTGTGGTCTTCCTGAGAGGAATTATTTGATTTGAAACCTGGGCTGGGCAGGAGGAGGATATATATTGCAAACCAGGGCTGGGCAGGCGGGGGGACACTGCTACGCTAACCAGTTATGATCATCTCAAAGGAAGCAGCTGCACTGTGAGAGGTGTGGCTACATCCTTTTATATGTGAGAAGCTTCTACCCATCAGCCAGCAGAGCTATGTCAGTAACATCAGCCAGCAAAGCAATGTCAGCAGAACCCTTATCAGCACTGGGTGTTGATGACTCACACATCTCCTGCAGGCTGAGCTGTACTGGCTGCTACAGCACTCACCTTCCTGGCCCCTACAGTGCCCGAACAGTCTCAATATGTTTGCTTTGCTCATGCATGCAAGCAAATGTAAAAAGCACATTTAGGCAGTCGGGAGGGTGTAATAAAGAGCCACCAAAATGATCCGAGTATGGGGAACAAAAGCTATGAGGACAGGCCGGAATCCTTTAATATGTTCAGCCTAGAGAAAAGGAGGATGAGAGGGGACCTGATCGCAGTCTTTGCATACTCAAATGTATCGACAAAGTAAAATGGTCAAAGAATGTTTGATCTGGTGTCCGGTAGGAGGAGGCAAGGACACACCCTGAAGCTAATAGGTGGAAAATCCATGGGTAACGTTAGGAGGCACTTTTTCTCCAATGGAACAGCCTAACAGTAGAGAGAGCAATATGAAGACAGTACAAGCATTTAAGGTAAGCCTGAACAAATTTCTGCCTACCAAGGCAATCATCAGGTACCCTGGGTAGTAGCGTGAGTGTTAAAGCCCCATAAATTGGTACTCATTTCCCTTCTGACCTTAAATTATTGTAACTATGTAACCCAAGGTTAAATGAGAACAGTGGGATGTGGGGCTGGTGTGCCAAAAGCACTTTTATTTCACTTACAGTTTACTGCAGTATAGTGGATTGTATTAGGTGGATTCTGCTGTCTTCCAAGCTGACATTGTTTGTAACTACAAATCCCAGAATCACCTGCTGCTGACATCAAAGCAGGGCTGCAGCAGTGGGAGATATAACAGAATGCAGTGCATGCTAGAGCTTTTATAAGCTCTGATATTTTGTTTTCTGGTCCTGCTGTCCTCCTGGGGCTAAGTACAGTCACAGAGGACTGTAACAGGACCGACAAGCATCTAATTAGAGCATTTAAAAGCTCAGTATAATGTTAGAATGGCAACTGAATTTTGTCACCGCAATTAGGATGCCGCAATAAGGGCGAGGATGACAGGGGCAATCTTGATTTTAAATCGCCCCTCACTCATGCCACCCTTTGTGCCCGCACAATTTCTACCCCCTCTAGGGCATGCCTACCCAGGAGGAGGTTGTATTTAGTTGTTGGGGGTGTGCGGTGTGAAGCCCCTTGCAAAACATGACTATTTCCCTGGACCGGGCATTGGTGCTCTCCGTCCTGGAAGCCACAATGCCTGGAGCAGAAATGCCAGGCGGCATATTGCCTTCGCCCATATTGGTGTTAGCAAAATGACTGTCACACTGATATGGGTGAACCTAAAAGCTCTATCATGCACTGCAGGTTATTGAATCTCCCACTGCTGCAGCCCTGCTCTGATGTCAGCTGTAGGGGGATTCTGGGAGTTGTACTTAAAGACAATGTCATCTTGGAAGGTAGCAGAAGCAGCCAAATGCAATCTACTATACTGAAATAAACTGTAAGTTAAAAAAATGTTTTTGTATATAAAATGCAAATTGGGACCAGCCCCACACTTGCGTGCTGGGTTCTTAGTGCTGACTGGTCCCTTTTAAATGAGAACCATTGTTATACATAAAGCAGCCACCGCTGCATATTTTGGAGCTTCAGTACTCCGATACCCCCTGCAGGCTCAATCTTTGTTAAAGTATGTGCATAACAAAATCCTTGTAAAATCCTCTAATCCTCTCTTAGCAGGCAGGCATTTTCTGCCATGCCTGTTCCCGCCCCTTAGACTGTGCTGCAAGAGAGCGCTAACAATATGATATGTTGAGGTACTACTGCCCTTTCCTGTATTGTGCCATATGTACATAGATTTAATAATCTCCGTGTTTCCTATGCCCTGCTCAATTTTCAAAGATGATGCCTAAATGCCATGTGTCTACATAGCATACACATAGCATTTAAGCATAGGCCTCAATATTCAAAGGTTAGCACCCACACTAACATGGATAGCACAGGTGTTAACCCAGGTTTGCGCTCCCAGCCAGGCCATATCAGAGGCTCCGGGAGCGCCCTTCATATCCGGCAGCATCAAAACACTAAAATATTACTGCACCTATGCAAATGAGGAGGTCCCCTCATGCATAACTGCACAGCGTGATAGTCAAAGGTTTGTGGTGGCAGTAAACTGCCCCCCAGACAGCACTGTTTACCACCCCCGAAAACCATGTCTTAACAGGGCCCTAAGTCCGCACCTTCAGTCCCCAAAGGCATTGCAGCTGCACTGCAGCCACGTGTCCCCATTCTTCCATTCGCGCCCTTGTAAATATTCCCTGGTGGTCAAGTGTTCCCCCCAACTCCCCCACTATAGAAACAGATAGCATGTGCAGGTGGTCCAGTGCCCCCCACAACAGACCCCCACCCAACCCCCCTGCTGATATCCCACCTCCCCACACCCCCATCACCCTGGTGACCGGCGTTCCTCCCAGCTAGGTATGGTGATCGACACAGCCTTCCTCACAGCTCTGTGGCCAATGCCATATGAGCTGTCAATGAGTGCATGTACTGTAGAAACAGCAGTTTCTACAGTATGCATGCTTATTGACCACTTATACGGCAGCCAGCCACAGAGGTGAAAGGAGAGCTGTGCTGGTCACTGTATATAGGTGTAAGTAGCACCGGCCACCAGGGTGAGGGAGTGCAGAAGGTGGGATGTCAGCAGAAGGGTTGGGTGGGGGCAGTTGGGGGGGCAGTGGACCACCAGGACATGCTATCTGTTTCTGTACTGGGGGAGCAGGGAGACCACTGGACCACCAGGTACTCTTTGTAAACTGTGTGAACAGGCAATCGGGGGGTTGGGGGACATACTGGACCACCAGGGAATATTTACAACAGCTCTAAAGAGCAATCAGGAAGTGGGGGTGACACACTTGACCACCAAGATATATTTAAGGGACCTATGAAGAGCCATAAAAGGTTGACAGGACATTCACTGGACCACCAGGGCATATTTAAGGCAGCTCAGAGAAGCAATCTGGGTGTGGGGGACCACTATGCCACCAGAGCTTACTGTGTACTCTGTGTAAATAGCACAAAGGGGCTGCTGCACCTATGCAAATGAGCCCATAATGGGCATGCAGATTGCCCCTTAGCACCTTACATGCCCAATTGGCTCATTTGCATGTTCAGGCTGAATATAGCCCATACGGGTTTTGGCGCTATCGTGTTTCAGGCCGCACTGTTCCCTGTGGGTTATATACAGCCGAGGTCTGTACTGGGCAGTGCAGTTTAACTTAGTGCTGCACTGACATAGCCCGATATTTAGCTGGATAGCACCACTTACTAGCCTACTAAATTCTGCAGCAGCCAGGGGAGTGTAGGGGCACAGGTTTGCTCTGCACTTGCATAGTTATCTGAATATTGGGCCCATAGTCTTTGAAAATAGAACAGAGAATAGGAGGTATAGAGATTATTAAACCTGTTTATATAGGGTACGATAGAGGAAGAGGCAGTGGTGCATCACCATATAACGCTGTTAGCGCTCTTGTGCAGCGTGATCTCGGGGGCACAGGCATGGCAGAAAATGCCTGTCTGCTAAGAGAGGATTAGAGGATTTTATGAGGGCTAAGGTATGCACATACTCAAATGAAGATTGTGCCTGCAAGAGGATTGGGGTACCGAAGCCCCAATCTATGCAGCAGTGGCTACTTTATGTATACCAGTTGTTCTCTATTAAATGATTTTGAGGTACTGTAGCTATCTGGTGCCTGATTGCTAACACTTTGATCCTGATGCAAAAATTGCTGGCCTGATTGTGCCAAAATGGTGTGTACCACTTGCTATGACAGTGACTTGGGTCCAAGTTCTGAGGCCAGCACACCAACGCAGTCCAGCAGGGAGAGGAAGAATGACAGTCCCAGAGGATGCTCTCCTAGGGTAGGTGTGTTCAAGCTTCTGCCATGATACTGCCATCTGGAGGAGAAAGCTGAGATTGCAGCATACAAAGAACAAGACTTCAGTCTAACTGCTTGGCTAACAGAACATTTCCATTTAGCTGAATGGTTACAGCGCCTGACACCAAGAATGTAAGGATCGATGCCAGGGTATGACACTAAACTCTTTAAGACCTGTAATTCAGTTTAAAGAACATGTCTGCCAGTGAACTGGGGAGAGGAAAGGTAGGCTCAGGTTCCTGCCATGATACTGCTATCTGGGTGATCACAGCTGGCACTGTAGCTTGGGCCGAAGAGAACTGAGAAGACACAAGTATCCATGCACCGTGTGAGGAAAATGGGGGACAGGAAATGACACCAAGATTTCCATTATTTCATACAAGGCTATGTTCCCACAATGCCTGGAACTCCTTGGATATCTCCTTTCCTTGTTGTAGGACACCAGTTGTAGAGCAGTTGTACCTGCCACGGAGTTGAAAATGTGGGGCACCATCAAGGAGACAACAGATCAGTCTGCTGCTGTCACAATGCAAGTATTCTCCTGCACACAAATGACACCATCTAAATCCAGTGAGGAACTCAATGAAACATGTTAAGCAGCAAGTCACAGAACATTGGCTGGATGGACACAAGCAAGCTACTCCTGAATTATAACCAGTGAGACAGCCTTGCATGGGAAAACCCCACCACCTGCATACCTTACAAATTCTTCCTCACTCAGGAAACTCACTACAGCCACTACACATTCAGTCATTTCACTACCAGGCTAGCATTGCTTGTAAAGCCCTTTGGGATACAATGTGTATAAAAAGAGCTATATAAATGCTGATTCTTCTTCTTCTAGAGATGTCAAATCTTTCAGATACTTTGGTCTGTGGGATTGCTCATGCATTAAGGACTTTTGGGAACAAACTCAGAAGTTACTATCCACTATTCAATGCATTGAAGGAATGTTCTCAGCAAAAATGTTTACAGTGGGTTACTGCTTCGACCATACCTTAAGTTCAGTGGAGCAAAGTTTTGCAATGACACTTCTATCAATGGTACCAAATACAAATCCTCCCCTTCAGACAGTATGGCAAGTGATCTGAGTTACTGCCCAGAATGGTGACAGGTATGGCCCAATGTATTCCCATCTCTAGGGGTATAGATGGTTTGCTTGCCAGGAGCACTCAATATTCAGGTTGTTTGACTGCCTGTAGGAGATGACGGATGTGGGCATATCTGGGTGTGTAGCATAAACTACACACAACACACCTAGATTTCAAGTACTTGATTCTATACTGGAGGGCAGGTCTGATAAAGAGTTCATTTATACAGAATACAATGTCACTGGCCCAAGGACCACAATGCATCGGTTTATACACAGTTCGTAACTCAAGCTCCCATAAAAACATTCCTTTCTCAACATTTGAACTCACAGTTTGCCATCCACATAGCAACTGCCCACCTCAGTGGATCGCAATACTTCCTCACTCCCTGTGGTTTACACTTGGCACAAAGTATTGTACACCCACTATCCTTTCAGAAGCATCACTGTGCTGAGACTTCTCTGTCCAAGTCTGTGCTGAACTTCTGTCTCATCAATGGCTGCTATTTCCCAAATACAATGGGGGTGGGGCCCACTTTTCTGGATGAACAAAAGCCATTGGAGAATATCCCTTGAGGGGATACCCACTGGAGTTTTCCCACCATCCCAAGGGTCCTTCTATACTCCCATGCTATGAACAAGCCCTTCGACTCCTTCCAGCAGGTGGGGCCAAATGGAAAACATCCTGGACGCTGAAGCCTCCCCTGGCAGCTGCCATGATTCTAACAATGTTTAGTGATATCCTCACTGCAGGAGAGGTGTCCCCAAACTCATGCTACCCTCACACAAAGATGTAGGTGCCATGCTGCCCTCACTGCCTGAACTAGCATGTATTACCTGAGGCGAGAGGTAGGTAACCCCACTGTGAGGGGTAAGCCATGGACTGCCATAGTACCAGGACAGGGTAGGGGTGTGGGGGCAGTGACTGACATTGGGACTGGGTGCTGATCCTAGAGAGTAGCGGGGAGAAAAACAGAAATATAAAGAAAGAAACTTTGGTACAGATCAAGAACAATTAATTATAATTTGCCAGAGAGTTTGGGAGGTATGGCATGTGGAAACCAGTGAAACAAAATAATTGGGAACCGGGCCAACTAAACACTCAAAAAGTAAATAAAACAATTTAAAACTCAACACATTGTGTAATTAAGAGTCAGTGCAATTTCTTGGAACTGAAGAACCGAGGTATTCAATTTCTCCAGCCGAGTCAAAACACAGACTGATGCATTGTATGACATTTGGGGCTGCCATGTTATAGACTGACTGCAACAGAACAGCTGGATTCTGGTAATTCAATATGGCACATTGGAACATAGTATTATGGAGGCTCAAAAGGACTTAAGGTCCTTCTCGTCTGCTCTTCCTGCTGCATGGCAGGGACTATACCCAGACTAAGTATTAACACAAATCCAAGCTTACCGGCAGGAATATTAACCCTACTTATGCTGTGCTGCTCTCAATGCCTTTCCCCTTAAAGTTTCTGTCTAGTTCTGTGTTACCCCTACTCATGCAGTGAAACCCTCAATACCATTCTCCCTCAGGAATCTGTCTAGTCCAGTGTTACCCCTACTCATGCTGTATTACCTTCAATGCCATTCTCCGTAAGGAATATATCTAGTCCTGTCTTACCCCTACTCATGCTGTGTAACCCTCAATGTCATTCTCCCTCAGAAATCTGTCTAGTCCTGTGTTACCCCTACTCATGCTGTATAACCCTCAATGCCATTCCCCCTCAGGAATCTACCTAGTCCTGTGTTACACCTAATCATGCTGTGTAACCTTCAATGCCATTCTCCCTAAGGAATCTGTCTAATCTTGTGTTACCCCTACTCATGCTGTGTAACCCTCAATGCCATTCTCCCTCAGGAATCTGCCTAGTCCTGTGTTACCCCTACTCATATAGTGTAACCCTCAATGCCATTCTCCCTCAGGAATTTGTCTAGTCCTGTGCTGTTCCTACTCATACTGTGTAACCCACGATGCCATTCTCTCTCAGGAATCTGCCTAGTCCTGTGTTATCCCTACTCATGCAACGTAACCCTCAGTGCTATTCCCTCTCAGGAATCTATCTAGTCGTGTATTACCCTTACTCATGCTGTGTAACGCTCAATGCCATTCTCCCTCAGGAATCAGTATAGTCCTGTGTTACCCCTACTCATACTATGCAACCCAAAATGTCATTCTCCCTCAAGAATCTAATCTTGTGTTACCCCTACTCATGCTGAGTAACCCACAATGTCATTTTCCCTCATGAATCTGTCTAGTCCTGTGTTACCCCTACAAATGTTGTGCAACCCTCAATGCCATTCTACCTCAGGAATCTGTCTAGTCCTGTGTTACCCCTAATCATGCTGTGCAAAGCTCAATGCCATTCTCCCTCAGGAATCTGCCTAGTTCTGTATAACCCCTACTCATACTGTGTAATCCTCTATGCCATTCTCCCTCAGGAATCAGTATAGTCCTGTGTTACCCCTGCTCATACTGTTTAACCCAAAATGTCATTCTCCCTCATGAATCTAATCCTGTGTTACCCCTACTCATGCTGTGTAACCCTCAATGTCATTCTCCCTCATGAATCTGTCTAGTCCTGTGTTACCCCTACAAATGTTGTGTAACCCTCAATGCCATTCTACCTCAGGAATCTGTCTAGTCCTGTGTGACCCCAGTCATGCTGTGCAAAGCTCAATGCCATTCTCCCTCAGGAATCTGCCTAGTCCTATATAACCCCTACTTATGCTGTGTAAGCCTCAATGCAATTCTCCTTCAAGAATCTGTCTAGTCCTGTGTCACCCCTGTCACAAACCCACTCAGCAGGTCAGGCCCTCTACTCCCAAAGTGCCAACCTCTGAGCACAGTCTTGTGAACAGTGTAACAGACAAGGTAACTCTCTTGTCTGTTTTTGCGAGTTCAGATCAACCTTTGGTCTCCAGTTCTGAAGGGATTCTAACTGTTAACCTCTTGTTAGCATACCCAATGCACAGGCTCAGATATATCTGTCTTCGGGGGAGGCCAGATATCTTTGCCTATGGGTACCTAACCAGGTGTACAGAGATGAACCCTATAAAACTTTAATAAAGACCTCAGATTTAACGCTTCTCTTTCCAGTTTGGTACCACCATTCAAGCTTATGTCTATTGTCTGCTATAACCAAGTACTTTTCTTACAAATAAAAAAAAAGAAGTCAAAGACAGACCAAGTAAGTTCTAAAAAGAATTTTACTAAAAATAGTTAAAAATATGTGTAACTCCCCTACAAATGGGGGTTCCTAAAGGCCTTCCCAGTACTTGCCTAAGTGCTCCCTGCCTAACTGGTGTTCGGCGTAATACCGTTTGAATGTGGGCACTGTGAGTGCTTTTAGAGCCTCTGGTACTTTCTCTTTAAGAGCTGCCTGCCTGCAGGCTTTGTTAGCTTGCATGGGGGGGCTGTGTGTTTACTGCTCGACTTCCACTCAAGCTGCTGTTTGAATCGCTCCGTTTCTGCCTTCGCTAAGCGAGCAGAGGGAGCATTATTGAAGGATGTAACTGTTTTCTGGAACAAATGTAGTGTGGCAATAAACTTGCTGTTTATTTAATCTGTTTCCCTTGCAGCTGGGACTTTGTGTATTCTGACCCTCCATTTTGGATCAGAACTGCCTCTGGGATCCAATCGGAAGGGAGGGCTGCTTAAAATGGTGTATTGAGCAACCAACTAGAATCAGGACTCTCTTTGGAGCTGGCTGGCCATAGGGGATACAGCCAGTAATTCTGGGAAGTGAACTTCTGAACTATGGCACCTTTTTGCACCAATGAGGGCATTATTGAGTGACTGGCATATGCAGCCCTTCAATTGGATTGGGTGGCGCCTGAATGAGATTCCCTGCCCAAACTGCCAAGGGGCAGAGTCGGTGGTGATCGTGAAGGTAGAAGAAGCTCTGGCTCCTGCGCTGTGCAAGTTTTCATGTGGGAAGCACATGTGCAGGCCAAGAAGTCGGGAGGCAGAATCGCCGTAACGAGCGGACAAGATCCGTGAAGGAGTGCAGACAGAGGGGGCTGTATGATTACAGCTACTTACCAGGCTCACCCTGTAGAAGACTGAAGAATCGGCTTTAATCACGCTCGGTCTGTCAGGACAAGTGAAGCTGCATTGCGTCACCCACTTTGAGCAGTGAAAGTCATCGGGAGCCTGAAGCAGCTGCCTGGTATGGTACCCCTCTGTTATACATATAAATGTGTGGAGAAGCATTTGGATCACAGGCTAGGTCCTGCAAGTGGTGAGAGAGGGATCTTTCTGCAGGAGTCGTGAGTACTAACTCAGGGTAGCTCCCTGTTAGCTGTTTATAGCAAGGGCAAGATCTGTCTAGTCACTCCACTGACTGCATGAACTGAGCCTGCTGGCTCTGATTAACCAATTTGGGTCTTGAATACTTGTTTTTCCATCAGGGCCCCAACCAGCTGCACCGAATAGGCTAGCCTCTTATTGCCTGGGTACCCAGAGACAGTGACTTATAGGTCTGGCCTGTGCACAGTGCCCTGATATAGTAGAGTGTTAAGCTAATCAACCTGATCCCCCCCCGTGTTACTTCCCTTTCAATAAATCAGATTTGTTGTTT
This sequence comes from Neoceratodus forsteri, assembly GCA_016271365.2. NCBI lineage: Eukaryota > Metazoa > Chordata > Ceratodontiformes > Ceratodontidae > Neoceratodus > Neoceratodus forsteri. The sequence continues at coordinate 949,855,419 of CM028130.1, forward strand.
GCAAGGTACACTGTCTGAACTGTACGTTTGTGCTCCCCTCTTGTGCATGGGTTATTGTGTCACTGTATCTTATTTTACAGGGGGTCCTTGGCACCAAGTTGGTCATTCCACTTTGGGGGTAAGTGTAAGTCATAATCATCAGGTGAGAAGTGTTCGTGGGCCACTAGTGGAAGGAAAGGGGGGGTTGCAGTGACAGAGGACTGTGACCAAGTTGTGTTTGACTGGTAACCCGACAGCACGGTGGAGAGCACCCGCCAGTGGATCCAGGCCCTTCAACCTGCTAGTGATGAAGCAGGCAGGGGTAGTAGCCCTTGGGATAGCGCCCCCTGGGGTTACATATGTAAAACACAAAATACAGAACTCATACCAAAGACATACAAATCTTTTAAAAGAAAACAAGGTTTAAACAGTGCAAATTCCTACTACAGTACTTAGTCTCCAATACTTGCTTAAGTGCTCACCGATCTTGCTTGGTCAGGGTCTAGGTAAAAATGTGTGTCTCTGTAAAACAGAATTATTCCTTAAACAACTGTATTGGCCAACCCCTTTTTGGTGAGGTCAGCTAGCTCCTCCTCCTCTGTCAGATTATGTATAAAAAATATATATATTATACAACCACAGGATGTATTTTCAAAGTATTACATTCTGCAATCCTCAGCATAACTCACGTGTGTCAAATGGCATCTCTCTGATATTTAAACAGTATCCTCTGTCACACAGACACCAAAGCATTTATGATCTCACACTAATACATCACAACCTGCTTTTCTTCCTCTGGAAGTGTCATAAAATGGATATGCTGAACTCAAGCTTCTTAACCCTATTATTAGTTTCAGGCTTTTCCACGTAACACATTGTCTCTAAAATCTGTTTGTGTATAATCTCACATGCTGTCTCAGCATTTTTCTCATGGCATCCATCCTTCAGCTGAAACCGGGGGAGGGGGGCGAGTGAGGTTATTCCAAGGGCACTGGCATTTTTAAGAGGCGCTTCAATACCACATTTTCGTTATTTTAAGAAATAAAAATGATACAGCACTCAGAACATGGATGTCTATGTCACAACCCCTACTCATGCTGTGTAACCCTCAATGCCATTCTCCCCCAGGAATCTGCCTAGTCCTGTATAACCCCCTACTCATGCTGTGTAACCCTCACTGTCATTCTCCCACATGAATCTGCCTAGTCCTGTGTCACCCCTGCTCATGCTGTGTAACCCTCAGTGCCATTCTCCCCCATGAATCTGTCTAATCCTGTGCTACTCCTTTTGCCATGTAACCCTCAATGTCATTCTCCCTCAGGAATCTGCCTAGTCCTGTGTTTCCCCTACTCATGCTGTGTAACCCTCAATTCCATGCTCCCTCAGGAATCTGTCTAGTCCGATATTACCCTACTTAAGCTGTGTAATGCTCAATGCCATTCTCCCTCAGGTATCAGTATAGTCTTGTGTCACCCCTATTCATACTATATAACCTTCAGTGTCATTCTCCCTCATGAATCTGTCTAGTCCTGTGTTACCCCTATTGATGCTGTGTAACTCTCAGTGTTATTCTCCCTCAGGAATCTGTTTATTCCTGTGTTACCCCTACTCATGCTGTGTAATACTCAGTGCCATTCTCCCTCAGGAATCTGCCTAGTCCTGTATAACCCACTACTCATGCTGTGCAACCCTCAATGCCATTCTCCCTCATGAATCTGTCTAGCCCTGTGCTACCCCTACTCATGCTGTGTAACCCTCAGTGCCATTCTCCCTCAGGAATCTGTCTAGTCCTATGCTACCCCTACTCATGCTGTGTAACCCTCAGTGCCATTCTCCCTCAGGAATCTGTCTAGTCCTGTGCTACCCCTACTCATGCTGTGTAACCCTCAGTTCCATTCTCCCTCATGAATCTGTCTAGTCCGGTATTACCCCAACTCATGCTATGTAACCCTCAATGCCATTCTCCCTCAGGAACCTGTCTAGTCCTGTGTTACCTCTACTTATGCTGTATAACCCTCAGTGATATTCTACCTCAGGAATCTATCTAGTTAGCTTTTGGCAGAGAGCAGCAAGAGGAAGGAGGCAGCTGCTAGAACTCTTCTACTGGGACTAAAGAATTAGAACTCTACTACTGGGACCTGCAATTAGGGTAAAAAACAGACAAAAAAAACAAGAGTTAGTGTGCTTGTCTGAGTTGGGGAAGGAACTGTTATCTGTGCTGTTAGGTGAAGAGAATTAAGGGGTGTGGCTTAGGCAACAGAAAGTCAGGTGTCTGTATTTAAAACTTTCCTAGTTAGCTTTTGGCAGAGAGCAGCAAGGGAAAGGAGGCAGCTGCTAGAACTCCTGTACTGAGACTAAAGAACTAGAACTCTACTACTGGGACATTCAATTAGAGTAAAAAACCAAAAACAAAGAAAAAAACAAGAGTCGGTGTGCTTGTCTGAGTTGAGGGAAGGGAACTGTTATCTGTGCTGTTAGCTAGGTGAAGAGAAGAGCTGTAAATTAGGGGGTGTGGCTTAGGAACTAGAAAACCATGTCTCTGTATTTAAAACTTCCCTAGTTAGCTTTTGGCAGAGAGCGGCAAGAGGAAGGAGGCAGCTGCTAGAACTCCTCTACTGAGACTATATAGCCCTCCCTTCCTCCCTTCCACTCCATACCCCACCCTTAGCAAGTTCCACTTTTATAGGCACCGGATTTGACTGACAACAGGAACTTCCTGTTTGGGACAAGGAAGGGACTTATCACAGAGGCACAAAAGACTCACCATCCTAGAAGAAAAAGAATAGCTCTCCCCCACCCACTAGCTGCTGGAGGTGTGTCACTGAACAAGTAAGAAGGAGACTGCTGAGGAATACAGAAACTTCCTGTCCCAGAACAGGAATGGCAGGAGCTTTAAAGGCATGGAGGCAGTACAAAAGTAGGGAGAAAAAAAGAAAATGTAGAGAAGAAAGAGTAAGCATACAAAACAACAGTCGTGGGGCTACAAAATAAGACTGATGGGAGTGGTGCAGTTGCTGTAGAGTGGCAGTCTTCCAGGAGACATTCTGGAGGATGTGGTGTTGTCCCATCTGCAGGCACCTCTCTGGGCTGAGAGAGGAGGTTGCTCATCCCCAAGCTGAGTTGACCAGGATTCGGGGTACCTCCTCTCCCACCCAAGGAACACCAGGGCTGACATCGCTGCTTCAGAGGTTGCCAAGAAAGAGGAACACTTGGATTACGGTGGGCTCAGGGAGGGTGAGGATGGAGGAACAGAGGCACATCCCTCCAGTTGTACCTCTCCACAGTTTATATGCCATTCTGGCAGAGCGTGGTTCCTCTATGGATGCACCCACAGTGGAGACCAAGCAAGATGCTGGAAACCTTCACAAAGGACACCCACAGGAGGCTGGCATGGGACTCCACAGGGGAAGGAAACAACTCCTGGTGGGGGACTCAATTGTTAGGGGGTAGTACTAGGGGAGGGAGGGAAGAGAGATGTAAGGTGCCTGCCTGGTGCCATGGCTTGGAAGGACAGGGAGTGAATCCTCAGGATCATGGGAGCAGCTGCACAGGGGGAAGGAGCTGGACATCAATGTTCACCTAAGGACAAATGACATGGCTGGGAATGGGATCAGAGCAGTGCAGAAGGAGTTTTGGAGTTGGAGAGGGTCCTTAGACAAGTAGCACACACGGTAACCTTCTCGGAGGTGCTGCCTGTCTATGGCATGGGTGAGGCTAACATGCTCCACACCATGGGATTCAATCAGTGGTTGAAAATCTGGTGCAGAGCTCAGGGTTTTGGCTCCACTGGGGACTGGAGGTCCACCTGGAGGGGCACAGGCCTATATTGGCGCAATGGTCTGCATCTGTCCAGGAGATGAACCAGAATCCTAGGTGATAGGTTTAAATGCTTTGTTGGCAAGCATTTAAACTACCCAAGGGGAAAGGTACTGAAAAGGAGCAGGGAAATCCCACCCCCCCCCAAAAAAGCAGGGTAGTTAGTGAGGTAAACATCAAGATAGAGAAGTTGATAGGGAGAAGGGCAGGGGTAAATGGAGAACTAGGCAAAGACAGTAAGGACAGGGATGGGGCTAAAAAGGGTAAGGCCATCAAAAAATGGAGGGCAATGAGTATCGATGCCCATAGTCTGGGTAACAAGCTCCCTGAACTAGTGGCCTTGATGGAAGAGGGATGCCTGGATATTGTGGCAGTCACAGAAACATGGCACACAGAGAACCATGACTGGGATGTCAACATACCAGGTTACACAATCTACAGGAGGGACAGGGAGGGTAGAAGAGGAGGAGGAGTAGTTCTCTACATAAGGGAAGGGATCAGAACAATGGAACTAAAGGGTAAACAGGGAGGAGAGGAGGCACTGTGGATCACCCTGGAAACAGGAAATGGCACCACAATCCACATGGGTGTTGTATACAGACCCCCATCTCAGGGGGAGGAAATGGACAAGAAAATGATAGAAGGTATCCTTAGGATGGCAGAAAAAGGGGAGATAGTGTTGATGGAGGACCTGAATATGCCAGATGTTAACTGGAGCACCTTTGCTGCAGCCACATCCAAGAGCAGGGCCCTTCACGATGCCCTACATTAGGCATGCCTCAGACAGCTAGTGTTGGAACCCACTCGGGTAGGAGCAATCTTAGTCCTGGTACTCTCAATCGGGGATGAAGCGAGGAAGAGAGGATCTCAGATTTAGAAGTGGGTAGCCATCTGGGAACAAGTTACCACCAAACAGTGTGGTTCATGATAAACACAGCCGTAGAGTCAAGCCATACAAAAGTGAGGGTACTGGACTTTAGGAGGGCTGACTTTATCAAAATGGGAGCGTGTCTCAGAAAAGCACTTGCAAATGGGCAAGAAGGAGGGGTGGAGGAACAATGGGAAAACATCAAAACTGCCATCACAGAGGCAACAAGCCTTTGTGTGAAGCAAATAAACAAATCAAAATGAAGGAAAAAACCACTATGGTTCTCAAAAGAGGTGACGGGGAAGGTTAGGGAGAAAAAGATAGCATTCAGAAGTATAAGGAAACACAGAAGGAGCAGGACAGAGAACTGTACCAGTTAAAGCAGAAGGAAACAGGAAAGGTAGTCATAATAGCAAAGGCACAAGCTGAGGAAAAGATAGCCAACTTGGTTAAGAAGGGGGATAAAACCTTTTATAATTACACTAGGGAGCAAAAGAAAAGACCAAGGGAGGGATGGTGAGGCTTAAATAAAGGGAGGTGGGTGGTGGGCAGAGGGTGACAGTGAAAAAGCAGGGATACTGAATGAATAGTTCTGCTCAGTATTCACAAAAGAAGAGGAGGGGGAGGTACCTAATCCAATCAACAGAAGCCCTCTGGATGGGGATCAATACCAGTCCATTTACAGAAGAAAGGGTTCTGAAAGAACTCCTAAAACTGAAAGTGGACAAAGCAATGGGCCCTGATGTGATTCATCCCAAAATTCTAAAAGAACTAAGGGGAGAACTAGTGACACCACTGACTGCCCTTTTTAACAAATCATGCAAGGATGGTGTGGTACCTAAGGACTGGAGGAGGGCGGATGTGATTCCCCTTGACAAAAGTGGGAGCAAGGCAGAGGCAGGAAACTACAGACCTATTAGTTTGACCTCAGTGGTACGGTAAATGATGAAATCATTTCTGAAAGAAAGAATTGTTGAGTACCTAGAGGCCAGCAGGGCACAGGGCCCAAGGCAGTATGGATTCACAGTGGGAATGTCATGTCAGACGAATCTAGTAGATTTCTTTGACTGGGTGACCAAAGTAGTAGACCAGGGGGGCTGTGGACATGGCCTACCTAGACTTTAGCATGGCATTTGACAAAGTCCCACACAAAACATTAATAAATAAATTAGCCAGCCTGGGAGTGGGTCCCAGGGTGGTAACCTGGGTAAAATATTGGGTGGACAACAGGTCACAGAGGGTAGTAAGCGGAGTCCGCTACGAAGAAAGGGGTGTTACTAGCAGGGTACTGCAGGGTTCAGTACTGGGTCCGGTAATTTTTAATGTCATCATCAGTGACATTGTGGAGGGACTGGAAGGAAAAGTATGCCTCTTTGCAGACACAAAAATCTGTAACAGGGTTGATACACAAGGGAAGGGGATGGAAAGGATGAGAAGGGACTTAGCAAGGTTGGAGGAATGGTCAAAAGTATGGCAGCTTAGATTCAATGCAAAGTAATGCACCTGGGAAATGGAAACATAGATACATAGATACATAGACAGTGTCGGCAGATAAGGGCCTTTGGCCCACCCAGTCTGCCCATTTGAGCTTGTAAGTTCAGTTTATGATTTCCTAGAAGTCTGTTGCCCCTTACCCCTGGCCTCCAGAATTCCTTTATGTCTATCCCATGCAAACTCAGGGGAAGAGTACACAGTGGAGGTGGGGGGGTACTAACAACAACAAAAATGGAAGGGGACCTAGTGGTAGTCATAGCAGATAACCCAAAGATAAGCAAGCAATGTGAGAAGGCAATAAGGAGGGCTGGGGAGATACTGGGATGTACAGGGAGAGGCATCACCAGTAGAAAACAGGAAGATGTCGTCCCTTTGTACAGACAGTTGGTGAGACCCCATCTGGAGTACTGCGTTCGGTTCTGGAGACCTCATCTCCGCAAGGACATAGACAGGATGGAGGCAGTCCAGTGGAGGGCAACTAAAATGGTGCAGGGTCTGCACCAGAAGCTATACGAAGAGAGACTAAAGAAGTTTAATATGAATACCGTTGAGGAAAGCAGGGAGGGGGGCCATGATAGAAACTTTCAAGTACCTCAAGGGAATCAACAAAGTCCAGGAGGGTAGCATCTTTCAGAAAAAGAGATGTGCAAGAACAAGGGAGCACAATTTGAAGATAGAGGGAAGAGAGCTCAGGGGCAACGTGATGAAGTATTTTTTCATGGAGAGAGTGGTGGACACATGGAATGGCCTTCCTAAGGAGGTCGTTGGGTCAAAAACAGTGGGGGAATTCAAGAATGCATGGGACAGACAGAAGGCAATTCTGGTGGGGGGTAGGAAGAAGTAGGCCGTTGGTTAACTAGGATCTGCAGGTTATCCAATAGGTAGGGAAATGGGCAGACTGGGTGGGCCAAGTGGCCCTTATCTGCCATCAAAGTCTGTTTCCATGTAGTTCTGTGTTACCCCTACTTATGTTCTGTAACCCTCAATGCCATTCTCCCTCTGGAATCTGTCTAGTCCTGTATTATCTCTTCTCATGCTGTGTAACCCTCAATGCCATTCACCCACAGGAATCTGTCTAGTCTTGTGTTATCTCTACTCGTTTGTGTAAAGAACAGCCTTTGGATTTTTAAACTGTTGATGTCAGAACCACTCAGAAGCTTTTTGCTAGCTGGGGGCTGTCCATGATGACGTGCAACATTGGAGCCTATAAAACATGGGTGGTCCCATTGCTCTTCAGTTTCCCTCTAGAGATGAGCTCGAATGGGCCTCTTACCATGAGGAACCAGAAGATCATACCAGTACCAGGAATACAAGGAGAGGCATGGGACTGGGCAATAAACAAGTCACTATATACCTACAGACAAGGCAGCAGGCAACTGCCAGCAAATACCTCAGTAACAGAAGGGGAAAGAGGGTGATGTGCTATGGCCCAATGGAGGGCATTCTCTCGAAGATCTACTGTTACTGTAAGTAACTGTTCTATCTTTGTCAAGGACATCTTCTCCATTGGGTCATGCCTTTGGAACAATGATTCTCAAGCAGTACCCAAGGTACCCTGGGAGGATGGCAGAGTCTGATGTACAATCAGGACAGAAGGCCTTGTGGAACAGCAAGACCAAAGCCAACATGTCTCTGGGAGAAAATGTCTAGACTGTATTGCTTAGTGAAGGTATGCACAGTGTTCCATGTGGCAGCAGCACATATGTCAGCTGCAGAAACATTTTGAAAACAGGCAACAGAACTGGCCATACCATGAGTAGAGTGGCCTCGCACAGCTCCAAGAAGTTCCTTACTGTCCTTCTTATAACAAAACTCAGTACAGTGAGCCAGCCATTTGGACAGGCACTGTTTTGTCCCAGTGCACCCTCTTTCCCAGGTGTGAATGAGACAAAGAGTTGAGAGGACTTTTTTTCAGTCCTTAGTACAATAGAAACAGAAACACAGCATTCTGTGTACATCAAGTATATGGAGCAATTTCTCTCCACTGTTAGCATGCTCAGGGTAATAAACAGGAAGATTTATAGTCTGATTCAAAGTGAGATCAGAGACTACTCTGGGTAAAAACTGTGGATTGGTACTTAAGGACACCCTGTCCTTGTGGAAAATTGGGTAAGGAGGCTCATCCATGAGGGCCTGAAGCTTGGGAATCCTCCGAGCCAAAGTGTCTTCCATGAAAAGAAGCACATTTCACAAGCTGCGGCAGGCTTTAAAAGAGCCAGAGTCAATTTTTTAAGTCTGAAATTAAGGTCAGCGTCTGAGAGGCAGCTGTGTGGCGAAGTGCGGCAAAGTGCTTTGAGTCAAAAGGAGTGTATCAGACCCGATTGCTCAACCTGAAGGCACTTTTACACACCCTGTTTCCTTCTGCACCATTATGCATTAATCCTGTGAAACATCTGAACTGGTGACTGTCTCCATTTACTGTACATATGCATAATGTGACTGTCCTGCTTTGAACTTCCTCCACATCAAGATGAGACCATGATACTGTTCAGTGCTGTTTTATTCTATTGAGACGTAGTGGTGTCTGAGTGGTGGCCTTGTAGTGAAGTGCTTCGAGTCAACTGGAGTGGAGGAGACTGAAGCAAGAGCCAGTCACTGTTTAAATGTTATTTTTTTAGTTGTATATTTTGTTTGGAGTCATTCGAGTTGTGTATAACACTTGGATGTTCCTGAGCTGATATTTTGTACCTTTCCATTTGGTTACTACTGTAGATTATTTATTGCTGATTTTTATACTTATTTACCATTTATTTTTGGGTTGTGACTGACATGTATTTTTTTCGTTCCATGTTAGATAGGAATGGTATGCACATTATTCGATTTTATTTATTTAATTTTGCCCCTATTTACAGTATTTTTCTTTCTTGTTGTCTCCTGTTTTTTGTTTATATTACTGTTACAGAACATATTTGTAGTTCTTATTATTTGCTACTTTTCCATTTGCATGGCTGTACTTGCCATTACAATGGCAAGAAATATAACTCTAGATCAATTCTCTGGGAATAACTTAGGTGATGCTTCTATGGGTACTTTCTTACAAACTACATTGTTGGTATGTAAAATTACTTGGTGAGAGAGATCTTCATTAAAGATATCTCCTCCATTACACTATACCTTTAGAACTGTAAGCCATCAATATCAGGACCACACAGAAACTATTTGCTTGCTGGGGGCCACCAACAGCCTGCAACGTCAATGCATATATAACATAGAAACATAGAAACTGACAGCAGATAAGGACCGCTAGGCCCATCCAGTCTGCCCATTTACCCTACCTATTAAAAAAGCTGCGGACCCTACTTGATATACGACTTTACCTTCTCTTTCCCATCGCTAGGGTTCCCCTATACCTGTCCCATGCATTTTTGAATTCCCCTTCTGTGTTTGCTCCCGCCACCTCCACTGGGAGTCTGTTCCATGCATCCACCACCCTTTCCGTGAAGAAATACTTCCTCACGTTAGCCCTTAGTCTACCTCCTTCCAACCTCATGTCATGCCCCCTCATTCCTGAACATCTCCTTTTCTAAAAGATGCTTAACTCCAGTACCCCATTTATGCCTTTTAGATATCTGTAGGCTTCTATCATATCTCCCTTGTCTCTCCTGTCCTCCAGGGTATACATATTGAGGTCACCCAGTCTCTCCTCATATGACTTTTGGTGCAAGCTTTGCACCATCTTTGTTGCCCTTCTTTGAACTGCCTCCACCCTGTCTATGTCCTTATAGAGATGCAGCCTCCAGAACTGGACACAGTACTCCAAATGAGACCTCACCAATGATCTGTACAGTGGCATCACTGCCTCTTTTCTTCTGCTAGCGATACCTCTTCCTATGCACCCCAGCATCCCACTGGCTCTCACCACAGCCTTGGTACATTGTTTGGCCACCTTTAGGTCATCAGAAATGATTACCTCAAATCCCTTTCCTGTTTGGTGACCATCAGTATCTCCTTCCCCATCATGTAATCCTCCTCTCAGTTCTTGTGCCCCAATACATGATTTTGCATTTTTTCACATTGAATTTCAGCTGCCACACTCCAGACCATTCCTCCTGTTTACCTAGGTCCCTCCTCATTGTTTCCACCCCTCCCAGAGTGTCCACCCTGTTTCAGATCTTAGTGTCATCTGCAAAGAGGCACACCTTCCCCTCTAGCCTGTCTACAATGTCACTTATGAAGACATTAAACAGGACTGGCCCCAGAACTGATCCCTGTGGCACCCCGCTGGTCATCCTCCTTTCCTCTGATTGAGCTCTATTAACCACCCTCTGTCTTCTATCACTCAACCAGTTCCTAACACAGTTTACCATCCTGTGACCCATTCCGAGGCTGCCTGGCTTGTTCACAAGTATTCTATGTGGAACGGTATCGAAGGCCTTACTGAAATCCAGGTAGGCCACATCTGTCACTTTCCCCTGATCCAAAGAAATCAATTAGAATTGTTTGAAATTATCTTCCTGCTGTGAATCTATGCTGTCTCAGATCCTGTGCTCCGCTGGATTCAAGGTGTTCCACAATCCTTTCTTTTTGTAGTGATTCCTTAATTTTCCCCACTATTGAGGTGAGGCTGACTGGTCTATAGTTTCCAGCCTCCTTCCTTCTCCCACTTTTCTGAAGAGGGACTTCATCTGCCTTCCTCCTGGAACCACTCCCATATCGAGTGACTCACTGAAGAGGGCTGCCGGCAGTGCTGCCAGCACCTCCCACAGTTCCCTTAATATTCTAGGATGTATCCTATCTGGTCCCAATGTTGTGCAGCCCAACACTCCTCAGTCTTTTCTCCCACTGATCATCCCCATTGGACCTGCTGAAGAGAAACAATGCCGAAAAAGTCGTTGTTTGTTATTTTTTTTAAGTCTTTTTTCATCACCTCTTTATTCTGCCAAAGGACAAAGAGCCTTTGTTCTGTTATTGCTGCAAAATCTACAAGGATGACACTCACATAGTTTGTGTTTGCTGTTTGGACCTATCTCACAGCATAAGGGTCTACAAGATTTGCCAGAGTTTTAACCAGGATACAAGGCAACACTGTCAGAAGGCCTTAGAGAACTCTGTCACTCAAAACACATTGAAAGCCATGGAAAAGACTGTGGGTTTCAGGCCTGCTTTTCCCTTGCCATCAACTGAAAAATAAGAAATAGTCATTGAAGTCAAAAGACAAAGATAAAGAATGGTTGTCATCAAGGGCTTCCTCATCATCTAGCCATAAACGTAAATATAAGACTGCTACACCAGTGAGGTCTAGGGTGCCATAGAAATCATGTACATCCTCATCAACGCCTGCTTCAGTGGCATTGACAAAAGCCCCTTCTAACTGTCATTGAGACACAAAGGTCAGGGCTTGGCACAGGCACTTCTGTACCTACTATGGATGGTACGTTGCCACCACAGTCAGGCTCTGGCCCTTTGATGTAGGTAGTCTCAGACCCTTTTCAGGGCATTGTCAACTCCCAGGCTGTGCTGGCATCACTTTCTAATATGTTATGATGCCTGCTACCATCGCAGCCGTGGACAGTAGCTATACTGTTGACAAGGCCAACTGTACCAGGGCCTTCATCAATGGCTTCTTCAAGCACACCACAGATTCCTCCTTCTCAGCCTCTGCTGGTATCGTCGGTTCCTTCAGGGTTCCCAACTTTGTTCATGATGACGATGACATGGTTGAATATAATCCTGACCTCATGGATAATGAGGAGGATTCAAGGGAGAAATATGAAGGAGAGGAGCAGTTTGAAGAATGGAATCTGCCCTCCAGTTCCACCCTCTTATCTTGCCTTGAGGACTCTGTGGTTTACATATCCAGATCTCCCCCTGAGGATCCCTTGTTTCAAGCCATGCTCCAGCAGATGCAGTCTGCCATGGACTTTGCTGAGGATGAGGAAGAGTCCACTAAAAGGAATGTTATAGAATTTTTGGAGGTCCCTTGTACACCTTCCATTATAATTCTCCTTGTGTATCCTGCCTTAGAGGATGCTACCTTTGCTGCGTGCATAGACCTACCATGCCTGCAGTTCCAAGGAAGGCTGATAAGCAGTACCCTACTCCGTCTGCTAAGCCTTACTATGCTGCACAGCCTGAAACCGAAACCATAGTCATTAGGGCCACTCATGATTGCTGTGAAGCCCCTAGGCACTTGAGTACTTTGCCTCCAGATAAAGAATCTAGAAGACTGGATGTAATGGGGAAGTATACTTATGCTTCAGCATCCTTGGGCCTTAGGATTGCAAATTACCAAGCCCATATAATGAAATATCAGAATAGCTTTTGGAAGGCTGCACATACTGCAGCTCAAGCTTTACCTGATGGTCATTCCAAGACTGACTTGATTAAAACCCTGTCAGCCGGTTCTGAAGTTGGCAAACATCTGCTACGTTCAACTTATGATGTGTCTGATGCCTCTTGCAGGGCCGTGGCCTCTGGTATTTGCCTCAAGCATCATGCCTGGCTCAGAGTAGCTGGTTTTGCTACTGATGAACAATAGGCTATTTTGAATGCTGCTGTTAAGGGCTCCACATTGTTTGGAAGTGACTGAAGATGCACTCTGTGGCCTTCAGTCCTCCAAGATGACTTTAAGGTCTGTTAAGTCCCTTTATAACACACTCACTAGAGGGCATGGTAGGGGATCTTTTTGTAGGCCTGCTGCCAGAGGTAACCATACGTAAGCAATAAGACATGACAGGGTGTGCATGGAACAGATTTTACTGCACGAGCCTTCAGCCCCTGAAAGTGTGGTAAAATCTGTTCCATGCACACCCCTGGAGTGTCTTTTTGCACTTATAAAATGGGCCTGTGTAATTTATATGAATACAGAAATTAAAAATGATTGATTACAATAATAAAAAAAGTTTATTTATTGTGAAAATGTTACATGAAAGAGTTCCTCCTGTTATATTCTAAGATTCTGGGTCTGTGGTTATGCCTTTGAAAGATACAAAAGCTACACCGAAAACCACACTAATACCTCCTGTGTAATCTTTCTCTGTCTTTATTACAAAATATATCACAAACCATAAACCATAAACTGTCTCAGCTTGGTAAGTAGGAAATACAGTGTAATACTGTACCTTCAATAATCATGTATACTGATAAAAGAGAGATAGTTACCAATGTGGAACTCGTAAACAGATCTTCGCCAATGGCTTACAAGTAGTCTTCCTGGTGTTCGGGTTGCGCTGGCCTAGCTACGTCCCTATCAGTACAGGTGTTCTGACCACAGGAAGGAGAGCGCTCTGCTCTACTGCCTGATCTCCTGACTTTTATACAGTGTAAGGAGCTAGTAGACATCCATGATGTCATACCTCCACTAACTACCTTTCAAGAAAAACAAGCTTGTTTGTCTAAAAAATATAGGTCATAAAATCCCTATGTAACCCCCCTACAAATGGGGGTTCCCGAAAAGTCTTCCTTGAGCTTGCCTAAATGCTCACTGCCAGGCTGATGTCCTGTGTTTTAGCAGTTTAAATGTATTGCCAGAGAGTGCCTGTATAGCCTCTGTGTACTGTCTCTTTAAGAGATGCCTGGATTGCAGTTATAATTAATCTGGGAGGGGGCTAAGTGTTTCTATGCTTGAGTCCTGCCTGGGCTGCCATATAATTGCTCCGTTCTGCCATCGCTATTTGCGCAGAGGGAGCCCTGTTATAAGATGTGCTTATTTGCTGATTATCTCTTACAGTGATAATAATATTGCAGTTTGTTCTAACCTGTTTTCTTTGGAGCGAGGACTGTTCTGTCTTTTCCATCATCTTGGTCCTGGACTGCAGAATGGACCAATCAGTACATTTGGGATTCTAAAATGGAGCCTGCCTACGGGGGCTTGGTGGGGCCAAAACTTGTAGGAATTGTAGTTTTGGGCTTTTGGCACCTAAAATAACCTGGAGGAGGAGCTCTTGTTGTGACTGACAGACAGATCAGCCAACTGAACCTTTTGGATCTTGGTGAAAGTCCCACACTGCTTGCAGTTTCAGTTAGATCTGAGTTGGGAAGTGAAGAAGTAACAGTTCAAGATAGTTCGAGTAGCAATCCGTAGTGAATTCGTGCGGGAGAACTGACGAAAGGCCTGAGTTTGGCCGGCATGCCTGCCTGCTGTTCCTGAAAGGGAACTTGTGCTTCTTCCAGACTGAATCCGAATTTGGAGAGCGAATTAAGCCACTGAATTGTGACCAGGCTTTAACCTGAAGAAGATCGAAGATTTGCTGAATGCGATCAGCCTGTCAGGACTTCCAGCTACCTCTGAACTCCCGGATTGTGCAGAGACTGTAATTGTGATCGGAGAGCCATTTGCCTGGTACAGTGAAATTTCCTTACATGTGAATGTGCTGTGTGCTTATAGTGAGTCATGATTTGGTTCCCCACTGTGTGTCTGAACTTTATTTTGCTTGCTGGAGGCTGTATCCAGCTCCATGGACTGAATCTGTATCCATTTACATTTGCCTGGGCCCTGCTACACTGGCCCAGCCAGAATACCTACTACGCAGAGAAAGTCATTGACGAGAGACCAGCCTGGGGATCAGCCCCCTGCTCAATGCGTTGAACAGGAATGATGCCTCGGTGATTCGTGTGGGCCCTGCTTCTCCGGGCACTCCAGCTCAACAGCCTGCAGTCTCGATTTCGTCCTGCCTGTGTCCAGTACTGGGTATCGTGAGTAAACATCAGGGTAGCTCCCTGCAACAACAGCTAAATCTAAAAGTGTTGTCATCTGATTGTCTAGTTGCCTTTTCTTTCACGAACTGAGCCCTCCGGCTCCAGATTACAAATAGTGTGTGTTGTGCATGTTGCTTTCTTCCATCACAGGGCCCCAACCAGCTGCAATGTTCCTGGCTAGCCCACCATTTTCTTACCTAGGTACCCAGAGTGTGTGACTGTGTAAGGACTCTGAACTGCATGCATAACTGTCAGACGGCGCCCGCCCCGAAGCAGCGGGTGGTCGATGGTCGCGAGGGCCAGGCTTCTGAAGCCCTCCCTCTAACCGGTGAAGCCGAGCCTCGAGACAGATTTTGCCAGATGGCCCCCCCCAAAGCAGCGGGCAGTCGATGGTCGCAAGGGCCAGGCTTCTGAAGCCCTCCCTCCAACTGGTGAAGCGGAACCCCGAGACAGATTTTGCCAGACGGTGCCCCCACCCCCACCCGAAGCAGTGGGCGGTCAATGGTCGTGAGGGCCAGGCTTCTGAAGCCCTCCTTCCAACCGGTGAAGTGGAGCCCCGAGACAGGTACGCAGAGCCCGAGCTGCCGTAGGACACCAGCAGCGCTAGGAAGCTGAAAGGGGATTTTGCCTTTGGTGCCTTTTTCCTTTTAAATTTGCCTGGACTCTGAATGAACAGACCTTGCTTTGTCTGACCACGTACTGCTATTTGGACAATTTTTTTGCTACTTGAGTTTAATTCTGACCTCCAACCAGTGGCAATTTTAGTGTGATTAATTTGGTTGTAGTTGCTGAAGTGAATTTTGGCGCATGCATGTTTAAAGCTGGTGCCTTTTAATATAGCAAGCAAGCATAGCAGTAGGCCCGTGGTGACTCGGGCTGTGTGGCAGTACTGATTGCATGTACAGACCCAGCTCCAAACTGCAATTCCTGTACACTTAACCTTGCACCTTGCCTAACCTTAGTGCAGTGCAGTGAAGCCTACCTTTTCTCTCACCTCCCTCCCCCTTTCTCTGAACAATAGACCCTTACTTACATAAAGCTATCTTCTCCTCCCCCAGATTTTGCCAGACGGCGCCCCCCCCCCCCGAAGCAGCGGGCAGTCGATGGTCGCAAGGGCCAGGCTTCTGAAGCCCTCCCTCCAACCGGTGAAGTGGAGCCCCGAGACAGGTACGCAGAGCCTGAGCTGCCGTAGGACACCAGCAGCGCTAGGAAGCTGAGTTGGCCCCGCTGGCGCTCCGTACTGGCTCCCCACCACCCTTGGTCGGCTCTCCCTTATATAGGGGCTGTCAAGGGCGTTTTAACCAATCAGCTCACTTTCCCACCCGCTGGTTATATTCTTCTACCACTAGAGGCAGCACCACACTTTCCCCTATTCTTCCTTATATGCTGTGCTCTCGGCAGCTTCACGCAAGGAACCTCATACATCTAACTTTAATCATCAACCTGTAGTGCAGGTTGGATATAGGTCTCGTGTATCTCCTTTTTGCTCTGCCTGCTTAGTCCTAAACCTACCGTACACCTACAAAAGGATCCTACTACCATAAGCTTTGATTAACAAATCCAGCAGCCTGTAGTTCAGTCTGGACAGCCCCGCCTGCTTTTGCTCTGCCTGGTAGCCTAACTCCCTTTGCAATCCTAGAGGGGCCATCTTTCGTTGCTCCGCAAAAGTGCCAAGTAGCTGTGTTAATTAATTTCATTTCCCTTGTTAGCTACCGTGGTAGACAACGGAGACTTTGCTAATTAGCTGCTCCCTCTTCCATGCAGTTTTTGCAAACCCTGAAGCTAAGGTGAAATCGGACTTCCTACTATTGGTCTATTAGCCTAGGTGTTCTATTGTCTATTGTTCTATGTAGCCTAGGTGGATATCAGAATTTCTGTTGCTCTTTACCTCGCCGATACCAAATTGAGCTCTCTCCCTGCTGCGATTACTCTTATGTTAGGGGGCAGGCTGAACTTCTGCTGCTTTCTACCTCGCTGATACCAAATACAGCTCTCTCCTTCTGTATTAGCATAGGTGGTAATCTGAACATCTGCTGCTTTCCACCTCGTTGTAATCAAATAGCGCTCTCTCTTCAAGTATCTCCTAGAAGGGAGTTAGTCATTGCAAATATCTGTAGCACTACCATAGTACCTATTAACCAACCTTTTCCAGTGAGCACCTAAAGCCTTGTTCCTTTTATGCTGGTCACATTTCTAAAGTCCTGATTTTTTGCGGTTCAAAGAACTCTATATTTTCCCGACATCCTACGCACCAATGACTCACTTAACTTATTTCAACATTACTCTAAGCTCACTCAGAGCATTTTTACTATCTCTTTTCTCTTTAACCTTATATGGCTACCTATTCTATACTACCCTCAAGCTTTAATCAACATTGCACCCACCCAGATGACTACAAACTCTACATACTGGGAATGCCTTCATACTGGCCACGTGACACCTCTCCGCTTCTCATCTCTAAAAAACTCATCTATCACCTATCCTACACCCTACATAAATCCCCAGTGCCTGGCAGCATCCTGCCCTCCCCTTTCATCCATCGTAAACTATGGTACCTTTTACTCTTGGCCCTGTTACTAGCTGGGGATGTTGAACTAAACCCGGGACCAGTTGGTAACCCTCTTCTAAATAATACACTCTGGAATGACACCAAGGGCCTCCGTATTGCACACATGAACATCAGGAGCCTCCTTCATAACAGTGCGGAACTTGAGGCCTGGGTCGCACAACACCATCCTGATATACTGTGCCTATTGGAAACTTGGCTAAAACCATCTACCCCTGATGCTCTCTGCTCCCTGCCCAATTACAATCTCATCAGACAAGACAGACCCTCATCAAAACGTGGAGGTGGAGTTGCCATTTTCTATAAGCAGCACCTGCTGCTATCCCCATAATGTACTGCCTACACTGTCACACTGTGAAGCACTTCATACCACACTACAGCTAGGCTAAAAAAAAATACACATAGTCTGCACCTATAACCCCCCCGCTTGTGGCAACAAGGTTCTCGAAGAACTCCTCTCCCTATTAGACAGCACCATTAGTCGTAATGAAGTCCTTATACTGGGAGACTTAAACCTGAACTGGACTGGCAATGCAATCCAATCCTCTCACTCCCTGGTGCAAAGCCACAGCCTTCACCAAATGATCGCAGACCCAACTAGGGTTATGGCTCCTCCTCGGACCAGTACCCTGATTGACTGGATCCTTACAAATCGCCCTGACAGCATAATGGGTGCAGGCACCTTAGCTGACGCAATCACTGACCACTCCCCCATCTACTGTATCTACTCTACCAGTAAACCGTCTTCTCCCCCAAAACTCATTACTTTCCGCAATCTAGCCAACCTTAACCTAGGGCAGTTTACTTATGATCTATCATTGATTGACTGGTCCCCGATCTACACCTCAACTTGTGCTCAGACAGCCCTTGACTACTTCTTGGTCCACTTTAGCCCTCTACAAGACACTCATGCTCCCCGAGTCACTTGACGGATTCGCAGTACTCAGACTAAGTGGTTAACAAAAGCCCTGCTTACCCAAATAAGAGCCAGGGATAAGGCATGGCGGTGTTACAAGATAACAGGGATACAGACAGACCATAATCTATATTGATCTCTGAGAAACTCATGCAAGAAAAATATACGCTTAGCCAAAAGCTCGTTCTGCAAGGACCGCCTAATAAAAGCCTCAGGTGACTCTAGGAAATTTTAGTCAACCATAAAATTACTTCTTGGAGCTAATCATAGGGCTCATACTAGTGACATGCTGTTAAATGGCATTCACTGCAACAACCCTACAACCATAGCAAACTCTTTTAATCACTATTTTGCAGATCTCTCAAACTACCTCACATCTTTCCCTCCTGTCCACAACTCAGTACCCCCTAACATCACTAGTCCAACAATCTCACACCCACCCTTTAGGTTTCGAAGTATAAAAAGCAGAGAAGTGTTAAAACTGCTACGCACTATTCCTGACAGCACCAGCACAGGGTCTGATGGACTAGAACCTTGGCTCCTAAAAGCCGCCGCTCCGCTCGTTGCTTCTCCCCTAACAAAAATTTCCAACCTGTCTCTATGCCATGGCAAAATACCTAATATTTGGAAATCAGCTAGAGTCACACCTATCCCTAAAAAGGGAAACCCCAAAGAGATACAGAACTACCGTCCCATTGCAATCCTCTCTGTACTTAGTAAATTGTTGGAAAAACTAGTGTCCACCCAAACCATTGAATACCTCCAAAAATATAACCTTCTATCTAGCTCACAGCATGGCTTCCGCAAAGGACATAGCACCTCCACTGCCCTCCTCAAACTCACCAATGACATATATACCTCTATGGACTCGGGCCTTCTAACAAGTGCAGTCTTCATTGGCCTTACTAAGGCATTTGACCTGGTCAACCATACAATTCTTCTTACAAAACTACGCTCCCTAGGCTTCTCCAATGATACAGTGGCCTGGTTTGGAAACTACCTGTCCAACAGGAAGCAAGCTGTAGTTTTCAACTGAGCCATATCTGACCTTTCCACTATTCAAGTCGGAGTGCCCCAGGGCTCTATCCTTGGGCCCTTACTTTTCTCAATCTTTATTAATGACATCCCACTTCTTGCACCCAGCTGTTCATCTCTGCTATACGCGGATGATCTAGTTATTTACCACAGTGCTAAAACTGTTATCGACCTAAATCATCCTCTTGCCGTGGATTTTGTTAATATTCAGTCATGGCTCACTGAAAACAGACTTATTCTCAACTCTAGTAAAACCTACTCCATGCTCTTTGGTTCATCTGCCGGACTTAAAGTGAATCAAACTGCCCTAATTATCCCGTGCACAGACGGCTCCTCACTGAACAGCACAAATTCCTTTAAATATCTGGGTGTCACTCTCGATCAATCTCTAGACTTTGATCTACACATTACAACCACCTGTAAATCAGTTAACGCCAAAATTGGTAGTGCCTACCGAACTAGATATGCCCTGACCCCATCTGCTAGACTTGCTGTGGCCCATAGCTTTCTTCTACCAGCCCTTTCATATGGCTCAGTCACTTACCACTCTGCCTCCAAATCATCCCTCCATAAGTGGGATACCACCTACAACAGCATCTGCCACTATGCCTCCGCATCTCCTCGTTTCAAACATCATTGCCGGCTCTACAGTGACCTAAATTGGCTGTGCCCCTCTGCTCACAGACTACAGGCTTTTGGCTCATTAATTGACTCCATTGTCAGATCGGGTCTCCCACCATCCCTCTCATCCCGATTGGTCACACAGCCTCTCTCCTATGGACTGCAATCGACTGACCAAGCCCTTTTTCACCTTCCCAGACTCAGAACTAACTTGGGTTCGCACACCTTTTCTCACATGGCTCCTAAATACTGGAATTCCATACCCCAAGCTATTCGACAAACAACTACCCATGACACCTTTAAGAAACTTCACAAAAAGCACCTTCACTCTATAAACTCCTGCATTTGCTTTAACCCACCTTAGCTCCACTCTCCTTCCTACACTCTCCTTCCCCTGCACTGCTTTATTCTTCTTCACTAGTTGTTTCTCTTCCCCACCTCTCTTACACACTCCTCCAGGTCATCTCCCTCCTTCTCTCTATCCTCTCTCCCTCGTTCCCGTATCTTCTCTCTTTATCTCTCCCCCATCACACTCCCTTTCTCCCCTCCCTTTTCAACCACCTCTTTGTAACTTTACATATTGTTCTATATGTATGCCCTTGTTGTAATACTTATGTTCTTATTTATTGTGTTACCTGTCATACTTGTTTCTGCAACTTTATCATACTTTTTAAACTTCCTCACGCTTGTTGCTGAATGTATCTCCCCATATCTGTGAGTTTTTACTTGACTATGTTATTGTACTGTTTCATGTGCTGCGTCACATATACAACTTTGTATTCCTAAAACTGTATTCTCCCGGGTCGTGCCTGAAAATAGGCATCCCTATGCCTAGTGCACCTACCTGGTTACCAAAAGCAAATAAATAAATTAATTAATATAGCTTTTAAGCAAATCAACCTGATTACGCCCCTCCCTTCTTCAAGTCCCCTGAATAAATCAGATTTAACTTTGTTTGCATTTAACCTGACTGTGGTTCCAGTTTGTGCCAAAAGTACTGTACTGTTGCTATTTGCTGTGCTTAACCTTATTTTACAGAGGGTCCCCAGGGTCAAGCTAGAGGAAACAGCCCTGGTGGTAAGTGCAAACAGTGTGGGTAATTGCCTGGTGAATAAGGGTCATTGTGAAAGTAATTATTGTATATTGTTCAGGCCACTAGAAGGGAAAGAGTGGGGTTACAGTGTTCTGAAGGGCTGTGCCCAGGTTAGCTTGACCACTAACAACCCTGACCTATGGGTGGAGGCACCCGTTTCATTACCCAGGCCTCTTAAGCTGCTCCTAGCCAAGCAGGCATGGATAATAGCCCTTGGGATGGCACCACCTAGGAGTTACACCTATTGTAGCTAAGTAGGTTAGAAAACGTGTCTCTTTCCATCAAAATATTCTACATATGCTCAGAACTCACAGTTTCCAGGTAAATATTTTTCACAGTTAAGGTAAGTAGGTGGAAAACAGGTTAGAAGCAGTTCTGGCTGCTCTTCTGGGCCTTAGAGTGCTCTCTCCATGACCTCTAGTCATCTTTCAGGACTGCCTAGTATAGTCCAGCTTGTCTGGGCCTGGCAAGCACATATGCACCTTGCAATCCAGTTAATTATTGGCTCTTGCTGTGCCCAAGCACACATAGCATATATGTACATATAAGCACTGCGTACCACTACAGTATGTCTACATGTTTTGTTTTTGAGAAAGGACATTATGTCCCAGTATGGCCTCTGTAGCTGTAGTCCTGTAGTTCTTCCTGCCTCCACCCCCACCCCCGACACCCTGGTTTTGAAAGACCGTGGTTTGACTTTCTGTGTGGATTTTTTATTTTATGCTTTGTGACTGGCAAGGCACAGAAACTAAAGCTTCAGTCACTGCCACCCGCCCGCCCACCCATAGTAGCTGCAGCCGTTGTGTTCCCATCAGCTTTGTGTTGACTAAGAAGGTGAGAAATATTAAATGGTCACCAGAAATAATCAATGTAACCCCCCACAGAAAAGAACTGGAGCTGCAGTCCAATTGGCAGTTGGTTTGTAATGTGCCTGTCGCAGGAGTCCAGGGCTGCATTTGGACAGATCAGGACTCTGTTGATGTTAATTTAAAAAAAAAAATGGCAGTATAGAAATTGTGTTTGCCAGTGGGAACTTGCCTGGGCTGCTGAAGACTGACAGGGTGAGAGAAATGCTTCTTTATTTACATTTAACGATGGGGAGCGGGCGAGGACTTCAGCAGTTGCGGACTTGGAGAAACTGTTTTTGCTTTTATTCTGCTTTAGAAAAGAAGACATTTGTAGGGCTGATTGTTTTCTTAAGTCTATGGAGATGGGAGCATTCTCAGCATTGGGAATGGAGGGAGGAGATGTGCTTCTGGAGCAGTAGCACAATTGGTAACGAAAATAAAAAAATCAGACTGTAAGCAAAGAGTAAAGTGACACGTCAGAGCTAACTTTTTGTGGACGCTTGTCTTTTCTACTGAAGGGAGGAAAAGGTTATCAGCGAGCTGCACCACAGTTTCACTGCTTGACCACAGGTCCGGCGTTAGCGAGGAATAAAAAAATGGCAGCATTTAAAAAAATGAAGGTTCCAATGGCACACCAATTTCTCTTTTATAGCAATGCAGTCCTGCTTTTAAGCACTTGTTTTTACCTGTGCATGAAACACACATAATGCACAGGTAATAACCAATCAAAATGAAGGATTTTCTCTGCCCATTTTATAAATACCATTAGTAGGGCTGTGACAGAGGTGGAGGTCCCCTCCCAGGTCCCTTCTCCCAGCTGTCTATGCGAAAGCACCCAAAGGAATTGGTACCGGTATCCCTGCTACCCTGTTTCTGCAAGACTCTATTCTGTCTCATCCCCCCTCAGCTATTGCCCCCTGGGGTGAGTGTGGGGGGAATGATCTCCTTGCATTTAAAACAGTGAGGGGAGATCACTACAGATGTGTGGGTTCTGGAAATTATAGCAAAGAGGCACGCTCTGGAATTAATAGAAACCCCTCCAGATCATTCTCTGTCCCCTTCCCCTTATACTCTGGGCCATTTGTCTCTCCTGAAAGAGGAAGTCCAGATCCTGTTTCAAAAACATGCTATCAAACCAATTCCTCCACAAGACAGGAACAAAGGGTTCTGTTCTATTCCAGATATGTCCAAGTCCCAGAATGGACAGGGGATCTCTGTCCTGTACTGAACCTCAGAGAAATCATTCTGTACATTGAATACAGAAAGTTTCAAATGGTGCCTCTGCAGGTCCTGATTCCCCTCTTGCAAATGGGATTTTCTTTGTTCCCTGGACATGAAAGATGCATACCTTCACATAAAGATCAGAAAGTGTCACAAACAGTGCCTTCACTTTATGCTGGATGACAGGCAGTATCACTTCAAGGTGTTACTTTCTGGCTTACCCTGTGTGCCACAGGTCTTTACAAAATGCTTAACAGTGGTTGCAGCAGCCCTTCCCAGGGAATGGCTTTATGTCTCCCCTTATCTGAACTATTGGGTGTTAAAGGCCAGTTCCAGGGAGGCTCTCCTTTACACCGTGCCCCAAACAAGACAGTTGTTCGTGGCCCTGGGGGTCACAGTGAATGTGCTAAAAACTTTATTGACTCTTTGCCAATGCTTGCAATACATCTGGGTGGTCTTGGACCAGGAGAAGGGATGTGCCTTCCTGCCTCTGGACAGGGTAGACACCCTTATTACTCAGGTACACTTAGTTCACAGGAGCCACTACGTCTCTGCCAGGTCACTGTTAGATCTCCTGGGCCTGATGGCAGCTGCCATAGTGACAGTGTTATTCACTTGGCTTCATCTGTGAATCCCACATGCAAGGTTTAGTGAGATCAGCTAATGGGCGAGTTGGAACAAATGGTTCTCATCATGTCCCCTCTTTGCAGAGCATTACTGTGGTGGGTGGACTGCAGCAACTTATCTAAGGGCAGTCCATTCCTTGTACCAATTCTTGTACAGATACTAACCATTGATCCCTTGTGTTCCAAGTAGGGTGCTTATCTAGGCCCTTTCTAGAGACAAGGGTCCTGGAACACTGCAGAGGGCGGAGGTCGACCTGCACATAAATGGCTTGGAAATGAGAGCTGTCCTATACAGTCTCCAGGTGTAACCCCTAGGTGGTGCTATCTCAAGGGCTACTACCCCTGCCTGCTTGGCTAGTAGCAGGTTAAGGGGCCTGAGTTCTGAAACGGGTGCCTCCACCCAGAGGTCAGGGTTGGTAGTGGTCAAGCTAACCTGGGCACAGCCCTCTGGGACACTGTAACCCCCCTCTTTCCCCTCTAGTGGCCTGAACACTGTACAATAATCACTTTCACAATCCCCCTGGTACACCACACAAGTACCCACACTGTTTGCACTTACCACCAGGGCTGGTTCCTCTGGCTCGACCCTGGGGACCCCCTGTAAAACAAGGTTATACACAGCAAATAGCAACAGTGTAGTACTTTGAGCACAAACTGGAACCACAGTCAGATTACATGCAGAAAAATTTAGATCTGATTTATTCAGGGGACTTGAACAAGGGAGGGGCAAAATCAGGTTAATTAGCTTAAAGGATATATCAATCAAGCAGTTATGCATGTGCTTTGAGTCCCCCCACACTGTCACACCTCTGGGTACCCAGGTGGAGAAGAGATGGGCTAGCCAGAACTGTTGCCCAGGTTTGGCCGGCGTCGCAGCTGGTTGGGGCCCTGTGATGGAAAACACAACATGCACAGTACACAATATTTGTAATCTGGAGTCAGAAGGCTTAGTTCGTAAAGGAAACAAAACAACAAGACAATCAGATGACACACTCAGATTAATCTGTTGTTGCAGGGAGCTACCCTGGTATTTACTAACGATACCCAAGACTGGACACAGACTGGACGACAATCGAGACTGCAGGTGGTTGACCTGGAATGCCAGGAGAAGCAGGGCCCACACGAGTCGTAGAGGTGTCATTCCTGTTCAAGTGTGGAGCTGGGAGCTGATACCCAGGCAGGTCTCTCGTCGATGACTTCTCTGTGCAGTGGGTAGTCTGGCTGGGCCAGTCTGGCAAGGCCCAGACTACATGGAGACAAATTCGGATGCAGTCCGTTTTGGGCTGGATACAGTTTCCAGCAAGCAGAACACAGTTCACACAGTGGGGAACTAACTCACGACCCACTAGCAGCTCATAGCACATTTACATGTAAGGGAATTCTACTGTACCAGGCAAAGCTCTCCCTGGTCACAATCGCAAAGTCTCTGCACACACCGGGAGCTTAGGGGTAGCTGGAACTCCTGACAGACCGATCGCATTCAGCAAAATCTTCGGTCTTCTTCAGGTTGAGCCTGGCCCACTTCAGTAGCTTTCTTTAGTCACACAAACTTGGATTTAGTCCAAAATAATTCTCTTCTCTCTCTCTCCCTCTCAGGAGCAGAAGGCAGACATGTAGGCCAAAAACTCAGACTTTTCACAGTTCCCCCATGTGAATCCACTGAGGATTGCTGCTCAGAATCACTTCAGCGCCTTTCTCTTCAGCTTCCAGCTTAGATCTGCCCTAAACAGCAGGCAGCTTGGGGGATTCCCTCAGATCCAAAAGGTTTGGTTGACTGATTTGGCTGTCAGTCAAAGCAAGAGCTCCCCCTTCAGTTGCAAAAAAGGCGCAAAAAGACCAAAACTACAGTTCCTACAGATTTTAACTCCAGACAGCTCCTGTAGTCCAGCTACATTTTAGGTCCCACCAGAACTGATTGGTCCAATTTGCAGTCCAGGACCAAGATGGGGAGACAAACAAAACAGTCCTTGCTACAAAGAAAGCAGGTTAGACAAACTACCTTATCATTATCACTCTAAATGATTTTCAGCAAATAGTTACATCTTTCAACAGAGCTCCCTCTCAGATTACTTATGCTGCAATCAGGCAGCTCTTAAAGAGACAGTACACAGAGGCTATACAGGCTCTGGTAATCACATTTAAACTGCTAAAGTGCAGGACACCAGCCTGCCAGTGAGCATTTAGACAAGCTCAAGAAAGACTTTTTGGGAACTCCCATTTGTAGGCGGGTTACACAGGCATTTCAGAATCATCTCTTCCCTGGTCCTCTGTTAAAACAGGTGGACAATATCAGTGGCATGCACTACATATACAAACAAGAATACACTCCCTCATATCCATTGTGCAGGGAAGTGATGAGAGTTTGGTACTGGGAGATGTCTCATGGTCTTCAACTGTCGCCTGTGTTTCTCCCAGGTCTCCAAAATGCCATGACAGACAGGCAAACCAGGTCTTAGTCTCTGGTTCATGAATGGGAACTGCTGACCTACATGGTAACCAACCTCTTCGTGCAGCTGGACCTTTTTGCATCTCCACACAATACTCCAAGACCTGGAGTTTTTTGATGAGATGCATTGTCCCTCTCTTGGAAAGGGAAATTCCAGTATGCATTTCCCCCCATTCATCTAATACAGAGCGACCGCCTTCTAAATGGAGCGGGTAGGAGGGCTCTGAGTGTGACTTAACTAGTATTTGTTTTTCTCTAGGTTTTATTTTTAGCAAATGGGGAGCAGCACTAATTGGGGGTACTGTTTACATTTCTCACAGGGAGACTGCTGTGATATATCGGGGGAAGCAGCTGTGGAAGTCACGCAGCGAAGTGATCGCAATTTCTTTGTGTTTTTCTCCCAGTATTAAGATGATCTGGTGGTGTTAGTGATTTGCTTGAAACTTTTTTCTATAGAGTGAAACAGGCATGCAGAGGTAGCTGATACAGCTGATTGTACAAGCAGACACCAGAGCAGCAGAGGCAGTTCAAATACCTCAAAAGTATTAATAACATACATTAGAGTGGCATTTTGCACAGAAAGAAATGCTCATGAACAAGGGGGCATGATATAAAGTTGGAAAGGGGGGAGATTTGGAGGGGATATGAGGAAATACTTCTTCACAGAAAGGGTGGTGGATGTCTGGAACAGCCTCCCAGCAGAGGTGGTGGGGATGGAAAGGGTAGAAGGATTTAAACATGCATGGGATAATCACCGGAGGACCTTAAGTAACGGGGGGGGGGTAAGGCCGGAGATCGCTTAAGGTCTATGGTAGCACACTAGGTAGGGACATTAGGGCAGACTAGGTAGGCCAAGAGGTCCTTTTCTGTCAACAGCTTCTATGTTTCTATATTCAGAGCTGCATTACTGCATTGTGCTGTGCAAGCACTTCTCATTTGCACAGTGTGCAAACCCCCTCTGTATTCATAGGGTTTTGTGCCAGCACAATGCCTCTGAATATGGCACAGTCAGAGATCAGCGCGGGTGCAGCACAATGACTGCACTTGCCCGCAATTCTGAATGTTTGGGCCCTGGGGTTTCACCTGATATTATGAGTGGCCACTTCCCAGTCTACTGCATTTGGAATGCTCATCGGCCTTGGCCTCCTTCTATTGTGACTAAAACACATATTAAAGCTGGTCTTGACCTGAAAGCATTCAAAACTGATATCAGGAACTGTGATTGGGCCTACTTAAATGAAACACTGGATATTGAATCTGCCTTGCATTTCTTTGCCTTTGAATTTTCTCGAATCTGTAATTTTCATGCTCCTTTTCATAAGACGTGTGCCAAAGGAAGTAATCAAAATTGGCTTACAACAGCAGTGCATCTGTTAATGGCTTCTAGAGATAAGGCCTGGAAAGAATATAAGGTTAATGGTGATTCCAGGCTTTTACTTGCCTATAAAGAATTATGAAATCGCTGTAATCGCTTAGTCAAGAAATGCAAGATAGATTTCTGCACTGGAAAACAGACTGGCTCCTTTTCCAACCCTGGGCAGTCATGGGATGTATTAATTCATAGGGTCATTGGGCTCTTCAGTAGGTTAGGATTGCTTGAGACTGGGTAGTATGTAGTGCTTCTGAAACTGTGAACTGTGGCTTACTCTCTCTGTCCTTGCTACTGAGACTACCACCCTGTCAGAGTGTCACAAGGACATGTAACCCTGAAGAAGGAATCGAACCCATCGAGGTGTCACAGGGACATGATCCCAAAACCAAAGGCACCTTAGGGAAGAAAGTCCAACCCCAAAGATGACACAGGCGGAGGAGGGGAGGAAGGTAGCAAGAAAGTTCAGAGTGTCCGAAAGATGTTTGGACATGCGTGGTTTTATATATATATATATATAATTTTTTCCTCCTCTGGCAGGATGGGCAGCTTCTCAGCCCTGTTCTCATGCACTGCAGCCATCCCTTACCGCCTTCTAGTCAGAGGTCCTATCCCTCACAGATCTCTCCTCCTCAGTGGGCCCAGGGAGGATGGGTCATCATCCCACTCAGGATACACATCCAGATCTGTCCCAGACCAGAGCAGGAGAGTGGGCTACAGTGCGATGGGTATGGCTTCACAGAGCCCATCCTTTATCTTTTTCCTCCTCCTTTTTCTCCCTGGGCCCACGGACATGCAATGAGCATGATGTGTGTGATCTGCCTCTTTGGAGACCCACCCCCCCAGCACACTGAACACGGGATCCCTTTCCACACAGTGTGACTCGCTTGTGCTGCCACTTGGATTTCTCCAAATGGCAGTCAACAATGAGCCACAACAACCCCCTTCCCCAATGGAGGAGAGCAGCCCTACAGATGCTCAATTCTCCCTCCTCTGGCTAGCCTCCAAGTGGCTGGCGTCCATTTTCAAACCTGGGTCACAGGTGTGGAAGGAGATGAGGTGCCCAGTGCCCCAACCCTCCATTCAACTGTGGTAGGAGATTAGGAACATGCACGGTTTTAACCACACAGAGGGGGTGTGGCATGCTCACCCACTGCTTCTCTGAACTACTGGCAGAGCCCTTCAATTCAAAGGGTCATCAGGTTTTTGAGTAGGTTAGGATTTATTGAGACTGAGTAGTACGTACTGCTTGTGCAACTGTGAACTTTGGCTTACGCGCTGTCTCTCTCTGTCCCTGACACGGTGACTGCCACCCTGTTGGGGTGTCACAAGGACAACCCTAACGAAAGGTTCCAACCCCTAAAGGTGTCGCAGGAACAGGATTCAGAACCAAAGACACCTTGGAGAAGAAAGCTCAAAGTACAGCAGGAGAAAAACAAGCACAGTGTTCCCTAAGGAGGAGAGATACAGCTAGACTTATACCCAGACCCAGGAGGGCCACCAACCTACTCCAGCTGCTACTGAGACTACCTAACATTTCAGACCTTTGGCATGGAGGAGAGGAAAATCCTCCCAGGATGAGGAAACCTCTGGGGACCCAAGGCCTTGGGCACCTTTCCTGCAAGCTAGAGACAGGAAAGTGAAGGTTTGGCTACTGCAATTTGGGAACCCAATTTAGGGAAAGATTTTAGAGTAAGGGATTCCACTCTATACCTCTAATGAGAATGCCGTGAGGGTGCCAGACGCTGATCTCTGCATCTAGAGGAGGTTCCCCATGAAGGAAGCCCACCCCCAAGGCAGGAAGAAGGAGGAGAGTGATGCCCACTGAAATATACACACCTGACCTCTGGCCAAGGGACGCCTAGGAGGGAAGCCCAACCCTTGAGGGGTAAGGCATGGAGTTGAACCCATGAGGGGCAGAGGTTTGATAGTTATATGATCTTTGCCCTTGAGAGGCAGGGGAGAATGGAAGTAGGAGGAGGAGACCAGGTGCAACTTAGGAGGCAGTAGGGAGAAATAGTCATTGATTCATAAATGCTACATCCACACGTGCCAAGTCGATCTGCATGGCTGACGTTTCCCCCGGACCATAGGACATTTTCACCTGAAGAGCAGAAAGAGAAGGACCCCACGTAAGGTGAGGAATTCACTCTCAAGATGAAGACTTGGCCCAGTGGCATAGAGGGTAGAGACACTGAGCACTTACCTCGGCACCCCACCAGTGAACTGAGTTCAGAAATGAGCTCAGGTTGCCAGGGTTCAGTGGGGGGAGGGGGGGCTGGGAGTGGATTGAGCGGTCATCTGGCAGCTCGCCTCTGCCGGATTGGGGTGGTAATCCATTCAGCTCTTGGCTGCCACCAGGTGGAGATCTGGTCGTAGTGCTGATGTACGAGCGACAGACTATGGTCTGGGGTGGGGGAGGGAGCTGCAGTTCCAGGACGCACTTGCACCTCCTCTCACATACATATCCTGTTCTGCCATGGCTCAGGGAGAAAAATCAGGTGGGAAATGGTGGTCGAGGGGCTTAATGAAGCCCTACCTGCTGGTCCCTGGTCCATACCATAGTCTAGTGCTCACCAAGATCCACTCCAGATTTGTGTCTGCTGGGAGGAGGATGGCCCTTCCCTCTCCAGCCCCCCCCAACAAGGGAAATTCATGGGGGAAGTGCACAACCAAGATGAGTGCTGGGGGAGGCAGGTGCACTCTCGGGACTTGGGGGGACAGGGCTGATCAGACACCCCTTGGACCAGACAGGGCTGATCAGACACCTCTTGGACCAAAGGGGCATAAAAACCTTGTTGGAAAAATGATGCAGACTTCATAAGATCAGAGCAAGACTGTCAGCCTTCAGGGTTGGGAGCCTTGTAAGCCATGATGTGGTCAAGGATGGCATGCACCCATGGAGGAATGTGGGAGGCCAATGGTGAAGCCTGATAACCATGGAGTACATGGCGAAGGAAATGTAGCAAGCAGGACGACTGACTGGACACAAGCAAAGTCTGAGGCGTGACATACCGACTGAAAGGATGCAGTCCACCAAATACATGCCTGAAACTGAAGGTATGGCTATGAAACAAATGGTTAATGCACATCAACCAATGCCATTAGGAAGGATAGCGAGAATTACTAGTTGTGAAGGAAGGCAGAGAGGCTCAACAGGTACAGGAGCTGAACACTGCAGACCTACTGTATCCCCAGCAAAGGAGTCATGAATGAGATCACCATGAGTGTTATGGGTCTCTTGTAGGTCTCAGTACAGTATACTCAGTTTGCGTTCTCGGCGTGTATCTCACTGGAGGCACCATGAAATAGAACAGCCCTTCAGTGTTGTCGGGACTCCAATGACAAGCTGCCATACAGTAGCAACTGAAGTGCTGCAAGTGATGACAGGAAGGGATGGAAAACCAAGCAGATCCATGAATGCACACTACCAGTTTCTGCAGAGCATAGCTGAGGGAGCAGTGTGCCAATGTGTTCACAGAGCTGAAAGCCAGCCAGCCGTGCCAGCATCAGAGTCAGAAGACAACAAAAGGGCCAGTTGGAGTGGCCAGAGGGCCATGCACAGGAAGGGAGCAGAGATGATGCTGACAACCCACCAGAAGGAATACCCAGAGGCAGCCACATGGCCGCGAGTTAAGAGGAAGGCAGGGAGGGAAGTGGAGGGAACGAGCCAGCTACATGGCAGCCAAGAAAATTCCAAGCATCAAGGATGCTTCAACATGCATGATTTTAACTGTGTGGAAGGGACACGGTGTGTTTGCACATGGTTCTGTGTCATAATAGTGATTGCAAAACAGCGATCGCTATTATGGCAAGTGTATATCGCCGAAAAGCAAATTTGCAATTTTTATTTCAAAGGTCTCTCTTATCAGGAGACTTTGGAATATTTGAAATCCATGATGTTGTCATCTTCAGTGGGTTTAGATGGTATTTATATGTCTTTATTTTATCTTGTACTTGAGGAATTGGTTATCCTGTTTAGAAGTTTATTTAATAATTTATCATTATGTGCTAGCCACATGCCATGGACTTGGATGGTTGTGGTATCCATATTTAAGTCGGGATCTTGGACTGATATCTCTAATTATTGTCCTGTATCTCTCTTATTCTCCTTATCAAAGGCCTTAGAATGTGCAGTGTGTTTGATCAGGTTTCGGACTATCTGGATTCCTATAATTTATTATCTCCTAAACAGTATGGTTTTAGGGCTCGGCTTTGGGACCCAGACTGCTTTAACATTGACAGAATATTTGCATGGTGTGTTATAGTCAGGAAGCACTGCTATTGCAAGGTTTCTTGATCTGACTAGGACTTTTGATTTGGCGAACCACACTCTCCTGCTATTCAAGCTCACGGCACATGGTTTCTCTGCTAACACAGTTGAATTGTTCAAAAATTATTTTACTACAGAGGCTAATGTCCACAAATTAATAATTCAAATTTCACTTTTGTGGAGATGAACATTGGGGTACCACAGGGTTCTATCCTGGGCCCCCTTTTGTTCGTTCTCTATCTTTATGATTTAGTACCAGGCTTTAAAAATGTGGAAATGGTACTGCACATGGATAATATAGTTCTGTTCTTTGGTGGTTGTGATCAGTCTGCTGTACGGGAAAATATTCAGGTGGCATTTAAATTTGTTCAAAATTCTTTTTTTTTTATTTCTTTTTATCCCCTGGACACCAGGGGCCTGATTCCAAGTTGGGCTATGCCTGGTGCAAGGCGATTTATGCCAAGCCCTATGGCACAAATTGCACCTTGAACCAGGCATAATGCAAGTTGGAATTCCAAGATGTGGCTTGCGCCATGCCATATGTGGCTTGCGCCAATGGTGGGATACACCACCCATTACACCCACAACCCACTACGGCATGGCGCAAGGGTGGGTTACAGCAGCACCTGTGCCCTATTCTGGAAGGGTGGCTACTGTAGCCCAGCTCCGCAGTTCCAAGTCCCCGCATTGGCGCAGCGGGTTAGACCAGAATGAAGGTGGTCTAAGGGGCATCTGTCCAGTCAAAATGATGGATGCACCCCCCCAGCAGTGCCACGGAATGCACTGTAACCTGCCCCACAGACCCCCCCATCACAGTCATGCCCCCATCCCCCAGAATATCAGGGACCTCCTGGGTCCTTAATTTTTCCTGCCCCCCCACACTCCTTTGCCACCTGGTTGCCACCCGGCCAGACCCCCCCAAGGCCCCCAGATGACTGCAGCAGTGATACAGGGTGGGGGGCTCTGGGGAGCAGTTGACTGCTGGCCATGACTTGCGGCACCCAGGTCCATTGCACCATTCCCGTGGTGCAACCCTGCGGCTGCCGCAAGTCGCGGGACATAGGTTCCAGAGACCCTGCCTGTCTTAGAATAGGGTGCAGGGTCCCCAGCATAGCGGTGCATGGCACAACTCACATACGCCTGCAAGTTGCGCCATGTGACTTGGAATCGGGCCCCTGGTCTTCCCCTATCCACTTCCTCTCCTCTAACTCCATCAACCTGCCATCTCTGGGACGTACCCTGACTGACTCATTGCAGTGCCCCACATATTACCCCCTGTGGCAGAGCCTCCCAGGCCCCCTGCTAAGCCTGGGAGGTGATTAGCTCAGATGTGGGTTGGGGGGGTCCAGTGAGCAAGTGTGGGTCTGCAAGGAGAGGCAGGCATCATCCTGCCTACCAGGATTTTCCATTTTTCTTAGTCCCCAAACCTTTGGATGTTCTGTGGAGGAGGCAGCATGATGGATGCAAGGACATGTTGACATCTTCTGCAGAAAGCATCCTCCACCTGGAACTATTGATTTTGCCTGCACCGTAACCTATGGTCACCTAGGTGGCAGTATTGTGGCAGAGTAAGCAACCTCCCCTCACCAGAGGAAGAGAGTGTCCATTGGGATGCTCAATCCTCCTTCCTCTGGTAGCCCTGGCTCATTCCCAAATCTGGGTCACCAGCATGACAGCAGATTAGGCATAGGTGCCTCAGCCCTCCGTGCCACCAGGCTGGCAATTTGGTTAAAAATTCCCTTTCTTATAACCAGTTGATACTCAATGCCAAAAAGATCAATTGCATGATTTTTCATTGGGCAAAGAAGGACTGTGTCACTGACATAGAGCTGAAAACTACTGAGGGTGAACTTACTGAGTCTGTCAATGATTTTAAATATCTTGGGTTGACTTTGGAGTCCTCACTTACTTACGTTAATCATGCTGACAACTAAGTGAAATTTGCTCATGCTGGTGTAACCCCCAGGCCACTTTTTAAACTAGTGAGCACACCCCCCCATTAAGATCTGGAACACTGGTACCCACATACTGGCATACCATTTTACTTTACCAAAAGTACCACCCATGGCATTAGGATGTATACCTGGCTCATTTTCTAGAGGAAGAGAGAGGTGGGGGTACAAGAACAAAACATCACAAACCTTGTGTAAACATTACAACCCAGGTCCTGGGTGGAGGCTGCTATGCATATGCTAGATCCTACCTGCTGAGGGGGCCCCAGTAAATCCAACAACCAGAAGCAATAATCAGAATGTCCAGAACAGTAACTGGGATTGTGTAGTATGGCTTTATTCAACAGATGAAAATTTAAAGCAGAAATGGACCCCCAAGGGTAAGTACTAGGCAGGACAGGTACATTTCATGAACTCTCCTTGCATGCAGTACAGTTCATGAACAAACAAAAGAACATTTTCTTCCCATTTCCCCATGGTGCATTTAGGGACACCTGGCCATGCACCCAAACATTTTCCTCCTTTGAGTGCAATTTAGTGAAACTCAGCCACACACTCAGAACTCTTCTACGAACATAGGTGCCATTATGTGAAACTCAGCCACACATCTAAACCTGCAGCTCAGCCCTTGCTAAGGTATAACTGATGCCCTTTATGAAACAGGAAGCCCTGCCTTGTAAGCTTTCAGATGGCATTCCTTCCACCCTTCGCCCCAACCAACAATCTCTACCATTCTTCAAGGTTACACCACTGAAACCTCCATTTCCTACTGAAATGCTAGAGATCCCACACTTTAAATCCGTCACTCACTGGGGTGACCAAAGAACAAACTGCACTATCCTGGGTGAAGAGTTTAACAGAACATTCACTCTCTTGAGTGAACTAGGGGCACTAACAGGTGCGATCCAGCCTTATCTATGGGCACACACACTCCTCAGACTACGATTCCCCTAAAGCATGTGGAGATCTTGCCTCCTAGAACAGTACTCACAAATGGTTGTCCTGTCCACTGAGCATGGAACAACAAAAAGGCATTCTCCTGGGTAACAGATCAAACAGTCTCTCAAAGTTTCTTTCCAAGGCAGCTGAAACACACACAGAACCTTAAGGGGACTGCCCCTTGAATCCACTGAGAACAAGCAGTTCCTTCCACTTCACTGGGAGTAGAAATCAGGAAATCTTGCTGTAGCACTGGTCTCTACCACTTCACTGGAAACTAGAAATGACACTCCACTAGGGTGAGAAATGCTGGGCCCTCACCTCAGGGCCCAACTGGCAGTCCTTCTTCCACTCTTACAGCCACACTCAAGATCTAACTGACACTAACTGAACAGTCTAAGCTTCCCAGAGCAGCTGTCCACACAGTGTGGCTTATGCTGCTATGAGAGTTCTGAATGACCTAATCATTCTTCCATCAGGCTAGCTGAGTAAACAATGATATCATTATGTAAGAAGTCCCTAATGAGCTCCCCACCAGCTGCCTGCTACCTTCCTAGCAATAATACTGATAGGATTTTAGTAACCCCAGGGGACTGGGCAGTTACACTCACCGCGATCAGACCACTGAGTGTTCGCAGCCAGTACACGGCCTAGTACCAAGCCGTCCTACCTCTGTGCTCCCTACGGGGAGGGTTGTGCAAGTCCTCCCCTACCATGTGCCAAGCACAGGCAGGTAACACTAAAGGATAGAGGCCCACTGAAGAAACTTCAGTTCCTATCCTACTACTATACTATCTATGGAGCCTCAGTGGCTACAAGAAACTGCTTGAAGCATGTCCTACCTGACAGCGTTGGTGACCCCTATATCCGGAGTCCGGACCACCAACCTGCCTTCCCCCTTAGCCCTCTAGGGATAATCTATCTGACCTATGCTGCCTACCAGATGCCCAAACCCCAAATCATTTTACACCAACACACCTGTAAAATGTTCTTATTTATTTATTTCTAGGAAGTACCTTTGAGCCAACGGTTCTTTTACAGAGGTTCCACGTCGTAGTAATAAATGGGCATAACATCATTTACAATGGTTACAAGTACATAAGCAGATACAAGGAGGTTCCATGCCTAGAAAGACATGAGTACATCAGGTTACAGAGGTTACATAATTACAATAACAGGGAGTACATAAGTAAAAATATATAGACATAATTTAAAGAAGGCTAGGTTGACAGGTTGTTAAGTGAACAATCTGAGAATCTACAGGATATAGAGTGAATCAGGTAGGGAACAGAAGACGATATAGTCTATAAAATAATTAACTAATACTATACGCAAGGAGGCGAGAACTTGATGAGCAGCAGTTCTTTTGTCTTAAGTGCTAAAGAGTGTAGTCATAAAGGAGGGCTAGACTCACTGGGGGGGGAGTGCTGAGGCGGGGACCTGGAGCCTACTAGGGGAGTGTTAGTTAACAAGAAGAGAGGAGAGGCAAGGGTGCAGGTTAGAATGAGGGTAGCAGGAAAGAGGAGGGAAGAGTGTGTGGGAGTTCAGGTTTCACAGTCACAGTTCCTGTTTATGGCAAGGGCCACTCGGAGTTTATCTTTAAAGGGGCCTATTTTGTCCTCTTTTGTGATGCCTAGGTCAACATGAAAAAAGGTCAGACGTACTACACATTTACACAAGCCCAACAACTCTACACAAAAGAGGACTCCGATAAATCCCACAAAATCCTCTTCTGGTCTTCTTGTATTTTTCCAGGAACACCTGCAAAATAAAAATACTGCAAAAACACATTTCTGCACACAACTACAACCTGTAAAAGCCATAAACAGTGACCAAAACCCTCCCACTGGATACTGTACAAGCCCAAAAAGCATTTTTTTCCAAGGATTTTCTACAAAAGTACAAAATTAGAAAACATAAAAACATTTGGGGAAGGGGAGTCCCTGAAAAGTCCGAAACTAAGGAAGAGTCCAGAGTGCTGAGGCACTACAAAAAGAGTCTCTCCTAGGCCGGAGCCTGCTGAAACACAGTTCTAGAACAAGCACAAGGCCTGCTAGCACTGCAGTCTAGATGTATAGTCAGTTGGAAATTACAGATCCATGGATTATCTTCAATTTCAGGTAAACGGTCAAATTAAAAATGAAAAGAGTTTCTTACCAGTTCTAGGCATAAAAGATGTCAACATCACCTCTCTGGATATGCGGCCTGATGATCTTCAGCTGCTGGGTAGACAAAATCTTTGGATCAGATGCTTCCATGACCTCCTACTGGACCTGGACTGGAAATCTTCTCCGACTGCTGGGCTGGGCTGATGAACCTGGATGTTACCACAGATGAACCTGGAAGCTGCTGGAGCTGAATCTGGTTGCTGCTGCAATCGAACCTGGATCAACAGAAGAAAGGCGCTCCATCCTGGGTTGCTGCCTCTTTGGTGACAGATGGCTGAGCTGGCATGGCTGCATTCACATTTGGCAAGCGGGCACAATTTCACAGGAATGACACCAAATTCAGAGGTAGTACCATTCAGAAGTTGGGGCATAAACTGTCACCCCATCTGGACGAACCACAGGAACATTGCAGAATGTCTCTTGGCCAGCTTTGTCCACTACTCTTACAGAGCTAATTAACAAGGTCCTGTCACACTTCCAGAATTGCAGTCTCTTATTACACACTTTAATTAGGACCCACTTGTTTACTCTAGGTTGCAGGTTGACACAGGCTTCCTCCTGCAATCAGGCATGCCTGTTTTTCCTCAATTTCTTCCCATATTTTCCGAGGGTAGAAAGAGTACGAAGGTCCATACTTGGCCACAGCTCACCTACGAACAATTCTCTCCTCTTTGCTGCTTTTAACTAACTCCAGTTCAGAAGCATTGCTTGGGGGTGGCCAGTCCTGGTTGAGCCAGTTACAAACACTTAGTGCAGAGTAAAAGCAGTCCACCTTTGCACTCAGGGGCGCATATCTTGAGCCTTCCTCCACATGGACATCAGGAGGCTCCATGGAAGCCAAGGTCAATGGCGACTCACTGGGTCCCACTACAGCCATTGTGGCTTCTTTCTCCTCCACACATTCTGCCCCAGAGATGGTGATTGCGCCAGCCCCTGAAACTGTCCACTCTCTAGTGTCCTCGGAGGCACTGGTCTTCCAACAACATGCTTCCTCCACCTTGAACTCTTCCACAAGGCTTGGACTTGGGCTTTCCACCCATGGATCTGCTGAACCTGCAGTTGCAGTGTCCAACTCCACCCTCTGTGGCATGGAACACTTAACTTCCTCTGGGCCTTGCAATGCATTGACACAGACAATAATCAAAAACTCCTTTACAAACTCTATGGGGTCTCTCTGACTGCACCCAGCCTGTTGCTGTTGTTCCAATTCCACAGTGTCCCCTGCCTGTATCCAAGTTGGAGCTAAATGGATGTATTTGCTTTAGTTACCATTGTGCCACCTGACATGCTCATCCCAAGTCGCTTTCTACAGTCTGAGCAATGTGGAATTGGCAAAACATATCTTCCTGACTTTAGACATACCACACACACGTTAACTGGATAGTTCAGCAAAGTCATCTTGGAAGGCACGGATGAACAGTCATACAATTCCTCAAAATCAGCTAGTTCTTGTTCCTGTTGGGCTACCCACACACACTGGCATGGAGTGGGTAGTGAGGGGGTTGCTGCACCATGTTCTGCAAATTAAACACACAAGTCCCCAAATTACTATTTTTGTAAGCACTCTGAGATTTGGTTTTAACACACTGGAAACATTCACTAACAGACTGCCTGGTTGCTGCAATTGTATTCCACAACACTTAGCAAGAAACTGTTTGAAACTTTGTTTTGGGTTTGAAAACACTGTTCTGAAATGGTGCTGCTCTGTTTACATTGCTGGCTACATCCCAACATGGCGACTGTAACTTTGCATCACACTCAATCTAGAATTGCTAGGACTCTGCCTGGATCTTTTGCATTCCAACTGATTTTCTCAAGCACAAGTTCACTTTACTTTTCCTCAATCCATTACTTTACTAGCACTTAGACCGGGTGGATCGTTTGTCTGAAAGTTCACTTTCTTTGAAAACAGCACTTTCACATACACAGTCCAAGATTTAAATGTTCACAAAACTCTCTTTCAGTATTTTTATTGCATTTGCTCAAGTTCTTACACAGTTTTCCGATCTTAGCACTACAGTCATTTACTTTTGCACAGGGTACTTACAGGCAGTAGCTGGTTTTCACCATTGATGTAATACGGCCTGCTGCCAACTCAGGGAAGGCCTCTGGGTTGAAACGGGCTGGCGGTTCTGCCGATTGTAGCTACGATTGCCTTGATCACTCTCCAGTTGGTCAGAATACGGATTGAGCCTGGTTTAACTGTGAAAAAGTTAGAAAAAACTGCTGCTACAGAAGGGCTTCTGCTGTAGGCAATTCCTCCTGCCTGCTGCATAAACTACACGCTGCTCGCAGACTGTTGGCTGCTCCTCCACTAATGTTCCACAACGCTGAGACTCCGGCAAGGGCAGGGCTTAGGTGCACTGGGACCAATCACACAACGCCATGCAAATGAGCACTCTCTCTCTCTCTCTCTCAGCTGCACTTCTGCATGGCAATCATCGAGAAGGCAAATTTTAAACTGCAAACTGTTTCTTTTTTCTAGGCTTGACATTTCAGTGGGGCAAGCATTTTAAGACATTTTCACTCGTACTTGGCGCATTTACCTTAGCGACTCCCCCAGTTTTTACTGTACACACTTGAAACTTTCTGAGCACTTAGAAAGCACTGTCTTTTAAGTCCACAAATACTTTTCTCTAGAAATGTGCAACCATTAAACCATTTTTAAGGGCTTTTACTACAAGGCAGGGACAATCATTTCTCAGTCCACATTTTCAAAGTAAACACACAAGCAGCAAATTCTTATTTTTTACTTTTTCACAGAAACTCAGGCAGCAAAAGACTTGCAGGTAGCATTTATCTTGGCACAACTCTGATTTCCGGTAAATGATTTTCTGTTTGGGTGCACCGCCACCAGACAGGAAGATCCTAGACATAGCCAGACAATATAAATATGTACACCAGGTCCGTGTTTGATGCCCATTTAGCATAATAAGTAAAACTTTTGTACCTCATGACACTGGTTGCTGCCCCCCCAATGCATGGGTAAATACAGATACAATACATTGCTCCCTCAGACACCCACACACCAGCCCAGAGGCTGTAAAGTCCTTGGGATGCAAAGACAGTATCAGTAACCAATTTTTATAGTTTTGGCTCCTATGAATAAAATTACAGAAAGGTCCAGTTGGTTTTGTTACATTTTCTTGGATGAAAGAAGCAGTTCAGAACCTATTTGCTGCCCCCCTTAAATAAAACTGTACACCATGGAGTATGCCTGCTTACACCCATGCTCAGCAATGCCTTTCAACCCAACATATTTCTTTTAGACAAGCCACATTCTTTGTAACTCTTGCCCAAATTAAATATCACCAGATGAGCCCCCATATTTTGTAACCCCAGGTCACTTTTTAAACCAGTGGGCACACCCCCCATTAAAATCTGGAACAGTGGTACCCTCATACTGGCATATCATTTTGCTTTACAAACGTTGATACCACCCTTGGCATTAGGATGTATACCTGGCTCATTTTCTAGAGGAAGAGAGGGGCGGGGAGGTACAAGAACAAAACATCCTGAACCTTGTGTAAACATTACAACCCAGGTCCTGGGTAGAGGATGCTATGCATATGCTAGATCTAACCTGCAGAGTGGGCCCCTGTAAATCCACACAACCAGAAGCAATAATTGGAATGTCCAGAACAGTAACTGGGATTGTGCAGTATGGCTTTATTCAACAGATGGAAATTTAAAACAGAAATGGACCCCCAAGGGTCGGTACTAGGCAGGACAAGTACATTTCACGAACTCTCCTTGCATGCAGTATAGTTCATGAACACACAAAAGAACATCTTATTCCCATTTCTCCATGGTGCATTTAGTGGACACCTGGCCACGCATCTGAACATTTTCCTCCCATGAGTGCAATTTAGTGAAACTCAGCCACACACTCAGAACTCTTCTACAAACATAGGTGTCATTATGTGAAACCCAGCCACACACCTAAACCTGTAGCTTGGCCCTTGCTAAGGTATAACTGGTGCTCTTTATGAACCAGAAAGCCCTGCCTTGTAGGCTTTCAGATGGCATTCCTCCCACCCTTTGCCCCATCTGACAGTCACTGCCATTCTTCAGGGTTGCACCACTGAAACCTCCATTTCCTACTGAAATGCTAGAGGTCCCACACTTTAAATCTGTCACTCACTGGGGTGACCAAAGAACAAACTGCACTCTCCTGGGTGAACAGTTTAACAGAACATTCACTCTCTTGGGTGAATGAGGGGTACTAACAGGTGCGATCCAGCCTTATCTATGGGCACACACATACCCCAGACTATGATTCCCCTAAAATATGTGGAGATCTTGTCTCCCAGAACAGTACTCGCAAATGGTTGTCCCATCCACTGGGCATGGAACAACAAAAAGGCATTCTCCTGGGTAGCAGATCAAACAGTCTCTCAGAATTCCTTTCCAAGGTAGCTGAAACACACACAGAACCTTCAGGTGATTGCCCCTTGAGTCCACTGAGAACAAGCAGTTCCTTCCACTTCACTGGGAGTAGAAATTAGGAAATTCTGCTGTAGCACTGGTCTCCACCACTTCACTGGAAGCTGGAAATGACACCTCACTAGGTTGAGAAATGCTGGGCCCGCATCTCAGAGTCCAGCTGGCAGTCCTTCTGCCACTCTCTTCTCCACACTCAAGATCTAACTGCCACTAACCGAACATTCTAAGCTCCCCAGAGCAGCTGTCCACACAGTG
Organism: Neoceratodus forsteri; assembly: GCA_016271365.2. Classification (NCBI taxonomy): domain Eukaryota; kingdom Metazoa; phylum Chordata; order Ceratodontiformes; family Ceratodontidae; genus Neoceratodus; species Neoceratodus forsteri. Next base: position 949,896,987 of record CM028130.1, read on the forward strand.
TGGCTTATGCTGCTATGAGAGTTCTGAATGACCTAATCATGCTTCCCTCAGGCTAGCTGAGTAAACAATGATGTCATTATGTAAGAAGCCCCTAATGAGCTCCCTACCAGCTGCCTGCTACATTCCTAACAATAATACTGATCAGATTCTAGTAACCCTAGGGACCTGGTTGGTTACACTAGATTGGGCTTACTTTACAGAATTAGAAATAATTTGGTTCCTGAATCTCAAAAATTGGCTGCACTTACTTTGATTGTTTCTCTAATTGATAATGCACTCCCCCTTTATTGTTCACCCACAGCTTCTAATTTGCAGAGAGTTGTCAAATTTCTGAATGGTGCATGCCATTTTTGTCTTGGGGGCTGGAAGGATGACATACCCCTGCTCAATGTATGGTGATCTCTAGTGGTTACCCTTGGAACAGTGATCTAAGTAACTGAGTGTCTCTATTATTTGGAATTCTTGTAAAGGTACAGTTCTTACTCCCCTTGCAAATTCTTTTGTTGTTTCCAAAACTATTCATGGAACACGTAGCTCTGATAATTGTTCATTGATTATACCCTTTCCTAAAACTCGACAGGGTCAAAGGGTTTTCTCATGTGTTATGGTGATAGAATGGAATAATTTGCCTTTTAATATTAATGCTGCTAATAATATTTCCCTATTCAAATGAAATTACAAGAATTATTTGTCAGTCAAGAGTGTTTGTAAATGTTCTGAGTAATATGTGATTATGTATTTGTATTCAGTTTGTAGCCTGTGTTTTATTGATGTTACTGTAGTCATTTCTCCTGGGTCTCATATACAGAAGTATGGAAAGTGGGTAACTGTAAACCACTGAATAAAGAGGTGCACCAGTATATGCAAAAGTAGTCTTTCAAATGATTTAGAAATGGCAAATAAGGTACAATCACATATTAACTACCTGTGTAACAAGGGAGAAATATATGATTGGATTTTATCAAATGAATCTTTAAGGGAGGTAAGTTTTTCACAGTGTTCAGTCACACAGACTAGGGTAGCACTAACACAATGGATAAAGGAAAGAGTAAGAACATTTTCTTGGTATGTGCTATGGCTTAGTTGTCGTGGATGGCTGGGAGTTAAAAATAATCATAAACATAAACATATTCCTGAGAGATTTTGTACAAGTACTGGTTGCACAGGGATGCTGGAAACACAAGAGAACCTCTTTTGGAATGTAAGTACATAATGTTTTTTTTTTGAAACAGTGCAACCTGGAAGGAACATTTCTTTTTGTTATTAACATGTAATGAACTGGTTTTTGGCTTTTTTTTCACTTTTTATTTATAAAGTTTTAGGTATTATGACAACATACCATAAAACCAACAGAGACCTGGCTGATGATGTACAGATTAAGAATATAAGGTATATCACAAAGCACATCTTCTTTACCTGGAAGGACACTACTTCTTTATTCAGCTGTGAGCTGTGTGAGAAATTCTATATTGCACTTGATATCTGCAACAACGTGCACTTTTGCTTAATTCTGTGGGAGGTGAAACTAACTACCCTTGGTAATTGCTTTTTATTCACATATTTATTTAGTGTTTAACCAAGAAGGGGGCTTGCAAACTCTGTTTATCTTGTGAGTAACTCCAGAAGGATTTAAATACTGCATTTGGGTAGACCCTTGGAGGTAGCTAGATTGTCTACTAGGATTTTCTGACAGTTAAACTATTTTTAAATAAATTACAGGTGGCTGAGGAATTGAAAAAGGAGCTTGCAAACTCTGCTTATCTTGGAAGTAACTTCACAAGTGTTTGAATACTGCATTTTGGTTGTCCCTTGGGGGTAGCTGGATTGACTACTAGGATTTTGGGACAGAAACTATTTTTAAATAATTTACTGGTGCGTAGGAGTTTGTGATAGTTAAACTATTTTTAAATAAGTTACTGTGGTTAAGGAGTTGTCATAGCAAAACCTGCAGTGTGAATTGAAACACAGACAGCTTCAGGTGCAGGAAATTGTTTTCAGACCACAAAGTGTTGTATTGGAACAGGAAAGGCTGCATCACAACCATTGTCAACAAATTGCCCTGGGTGGAGATATCCAGACTAGATCAGATTACTATAAGTTACTGGAGGCTGCAATATTTAGAGACACAAAGCACATCTTCTTGACCTGGAAGGACACTACTTCTTTATTCAGCTGTGAGCTGTGTGAGAAATTCTATATTGCACTTGATATCTGCAACAATGTGCACGTTTGCTTAATTCTGTGGGAGGTGAAACTAACTACCCTTGGTAATTGCTTTTTATTCACATATTTATTTAGTGTTTAACCAAGAAGGGGCTTGCAAACTCTGTTTATCTTGTGAGTAACTCCAGAAGGATTTAAATACTGCATTTGGGTAGACCCTTGGAGGTAGCTAGATTGTCTACTAGGAGTTTCTGACAGTTAAACTATTTTAAAATAAATTACAGGTGGCTGAGGAGTTGAAAAAGGAGCTTGCAAACTCTGCTTATCTTGGAAGTAACTTCACAAGTGTTTGAATACTGCATTTTGGTTGTCCCTTGGGGGTAGCTGGATTGACTACTAGGATTTTGGGACAGAAACTATTTTTAAATAATTTACTGGTGCATAGGAGTTTGTGATAGTTAAACTATTTTTAAATAAGTTACTGTGGTTAAGGAGTTGTCATAGCAAAACCTGCAGTGTGAAACAGGAAAAGACAGTCTTTCAAGCAACAGAGGGAGGTGGATCTAGGTTTACATTTGTTTGTTACAATTTTTAAGATTTTCAGTGCGGGAAGAGTTTAAAGCACAGCTGACTTATTTTGGGGCTGACTGCTTTCAGAGCACAAACCACCAGGTCTGTTTTGGGGCTGGGGAGGTTTACCTATGTCTGTCTTTGATGTGTGGATTTTTCTCTGTTTGATTAGCAGGGTATTTTCTCTGTCAAATTGTTGTGTAGGGCATCTTGCTGACAGGAAGGCACTCATCACAGTGGTGGGACAGAGCTTTTAGCTGATTGTTTTGTGAGGGCACAGTTTAGGCCCAACCCCTTCCCACCGCTCACCCCACCCACCCCTGGAAATAGTTCCTTTATACCTGGGGTTCTGACATCATTTCCTCAAGAGTGCAAGGTGCATATCACTGTCATATCCTCTCTAGCACAGTGCACTGACAATATAAGCATACACATTGTATAATATATATATTTCTATATAACCAACCAATCACACACACACACACACAAAAAATATGTGGGGAGTAGTACAATGTAATGGCTGTGGGGCAGCAGTCTTCCAGGAGTTTTTCTGGAGGCTGAGATGCTGCCCTATTTGCAGACACTCTCTGATCTAAGGGAGGAAGTTGCCCATCTTCAGGCCACACTGGACAGTAGTAAGGGAACCTTCCCCCAGGCCACACTGGATGGTAGGAAGGGAACCTCCCCCATCCAGGGAGCACCAGAGCCACCACCACTACCTCAGAGGTTGCAAAGAAAGCACAGCAGTTGGACCACAGTGGGCTCAGGGAGGGTGATGATGGTGGAACAGAGGCACACCCAGTCAGTTGTTCCACTCCACAATCCATACACCATTCTGGGGCAGCATAGCTCCCCTATGGATGCACCCACAGAGGAGACTAAGAAGGCAGAGGACAACTGTCACAAGGGAGGCCCACAGGAAGGAGGCAGAGGACACCACAAGGAAAGGAAGCAGCTCCTGGTGGGGGATTCAGTTATTAGGGGGATAGAACTGGGGGGAGCAGGGAAAACTGCAGTAAGGTGCCTGCCTGGTGCCATGGCTTGGATAGACAGGAAGCGCATCCTCATGATCACGAGAACAGCTGCACGGGAGTCTGAGCTGGACATCATTGTCCACCTAGGGACAAATGACTTGGCTCATCATGAGGTTAGAGCAGTGCAGAAGGACTTTGTAGAATTGGGGAGGGGCATAAACAAGTAGCACACACAATATCCTTCTCTGAGGTGTTGCCTGTCAATGGCATGAGTGAGGCGAGGGTACTTTGCACCATGCAGTTTAATGAATGGTTGAAAAAATGGTGTGGAGCACAGGGGTTTGGCTTCATTGGGGACTGGGGTTCCACCTGAAGGGACACCAGCCTATACTGGCAGGATGGTCTGCATCTGTCCAGGAAGGGAACAAGTCTTTGAGCAATCGGTTTAAATGCTTCATTGGCAAGCTTTTAAACTAGTCAAGGGGAGGCACTGATAAGCAGCAGGAAAATCCCAGCCTCTCCTACAAAACAGGGTACTAAATGAGAAAAGACCGAGGTAGAAAGGTCAGTGGGGATGCTGCAAAAGAAGGTAAAGCCATCAAAAATGGAGAGCAATGAGTACCAATGCCCGTAGTCTGAGTAACAAGCTTCCTGAATTAGTGGCCTTGATGGAGAAGGAACATCTGGATATCGTGGCAGTCACAGAAACATGGTACACAAAAACCATGACTGGGACGTAAACATACCAGGATACACTATCTACAGGAGGGACAGGAGGGTAAAGAGGAGGAGGAGTAGCACTTACATAAGGGAAGGAATCAAAGCAACAGAACAAAAGGGTAAACAGGGAGGAGAAGAAGCACTGTGGGTAAATTTGGAGACCAGCAATGGCACCACAATCCGCACAGGGTTGATAAAGACCTCTTCTCAGGGGAGGAAATGGACAAGGAAATGATAGAAAGAATACTTAGAATGGCAGAAAAAGGGGAGATATTGCTGATGGGTGATCTGAATATGCCAGATGTTAACTGGAGTACAGTTGCAGCAGCCACTTCAAAGAGTGGGGTTATTCTAGATGCCCTACAGGGGGCATGCCTTAGACAACTAGTATTGGAGCCCACTCGAGAGGGAGCTATCTTAGACCTGGTTCTCTCAATGGAGATGAAGAGAGGATTACATGTAGAAGTGGGTAGCCATCTGGGAACTAGCGATCATCGAACAGTATGGTTCACAATAAACACAGCAATAGAGTCAAGCCATACAAAGGCAAAAGTACTGGACTTTAGGAGGGCTGATTTTGCCTAAATGGGTGAGTGCCCAAGGAATGCACTAGCAAATGGGCAGGAAGGAGGGTGGAAGAACAATGGAAATAATAAAACTGCCATCACAGAGGTAACAAGCCTTTGTGAAGCAAATAAACAAATGAAACAATGTAAGAAACCACTATGGTTCTCAAAGGAAGTGGCAGTGAAGGTTCAACAGAAAAAGAAAGCATTCAGGAAGTACAAGGAATCACAGAAGGAGCAGGACAGAGAACTGTGATGTTGAAGCAAAAGGAAGCTGGAAGGCAGTCAGAACAGCAAAGGCCCAAACCGAGGAAAAGATAGCCAACCTCAGTTAAGAAGGGGATAAACCTTTATAGGTACATCAGGGAGAAGAAAGACCAAGGGAGGGTTAGTGAGGCTTAATAAAGGGGAGGAGGGTGGGCAGAGGGTGACTGTGAAAAGGCAGAGATACTAAACAAATATTTTGTTCAGTATTTACAAAGGAAGAGGGGAGGTACCTAAAACAAACAGTAGAAACACTCTGGATACAGAAGTTGATACCAGCCCATTTACAGAAGAAAGGGTTCTGAAAGAACTCTTAAAACTGAAGGTGGACAAAGCAATGGGGCCTGATGGGATTCATCCCAGAATTTAAAAGAACTAATGGTAGAACTAGTGACACCACTGACTACCCTCTTTAACAAATCATGGGAGGATGGGTGGTACCCGAGGACTGGAGGAGGGCAGATGTGATTCCCCTTCACAAAAGTGGGAGCAAGGCAGATGCAGGAAACTACAGACCTGTTAGTTTATCCTCAGTGTTAGGGAAAATGATGGAATCACTTCTGAAGGAAAGAATTGTTGAGTATCTAGAGGCCAGAGGGGCACAGGACCCAAGGCAGCATGAATTCACAGCGGGAAGGTCATGCCAGACAAATCTGATAGATTTCTTTGACTGGGTGACCAAAGTAGTAGATAAGGGAGGGGCTGTGGACATGGCCTACCTAGACTTTAGCAAGGCATTTGACACAGTCCCACACAAAAGATTAATATACAAGTTAGCCAGCCTGGGAGTGGGTCCCAAGATGACAGCCTGGGTAAAGAATTGGCTGGAGAATAGGACACAGAGAGTAACAGTAAATGGAGTCCACTCTGAAGAAAAGGGGTTACTAGTGGGGTACCGCAGGGTTCAGTATTAGGACCGGTCCTCTTCAATGTCTTTATAAGCGACATCACAGAGGGACTGGATGGAAAAGTATGTCTCTTTGCAGATGACACAAAGATCTGCAACAGAGTTGATGCACAAGGTGGGGTGGAAAGGATGAGAAGGGACTTGGCAAGGTTAGAGGAATGGTCAAATGTATGCAGCTTAGATTCAATGCTAAGAAGTGTATGTAATGCACCTGGAAACAAAACCCAGGGAAGAGTACACAATGGGGGGTGAGATACTAACAACAACAAAATGGAAAGGGACCTGGGGTAGTCATATCAGATGACCTAAAGGTGGGCAAGCAATGTGAGAGGGCAGCAAGGAGGGTTTGGGGATACTGGGATGCATAGGGACAGGCATCACCAGTAGAAAACAGGAAGTTATTATGCCTCTGTAAAGACAGCTGGTGAGACCCCATCTGGAGTACTGCATGCAGTTCTGGAGACCCAATCTCCGAAAAGACATAGACAGGATGGAAGCTGTCCAGAGGAGGGCAACTAAAATGGTGCAGGGTCTGCACCGGAAGACATATGAAGAGAGATTTAAGGAGCTTAATATGTCTAGCCTCGAGGAAAGGAGGGAGAGGGGGAAAGTGATAGAAACTTTCAAGTACCTCAAGGGAATCAACAAAGTCCAAGAGGGTAGCATCTTTCAAAAAAAGAGGTGTGCAAGAACAAGGGGGCACAATTTGAAGATAGAGGGGGGCGGCTCAGAGGTAATTTAAGGAAGTATTTTTTCACAGAGAGGGTTGTGGATGCATGGAATGGCCTTCCAGAGGAGGTTGTGGAGTCAAAAACAGTGGTGGAATTCAAGCATGCATGGGACAGTCATAAGGCAATTCTAGGGGGTTGGGGTAGGAAGAAGTAGGCTCCTGGTTAACTAGGATCTGCAGCTTATCCATTAGAGAGGGAAATGGGCAGACTGGGTGGGCCAAACGGTCCTTATCTGCCATCAAAATCTATGTTTCTATATCAATAGTAAAATTAGAGTCCACCTGGCAGTCAGTATTTCAAAAGGAGATAAAGTCCAGTAGGATAATATTGTAGCATAGTCCTCTCTCACCTACTTTATAACTTGTAGATCTATTCATCAATATTCCCCACCCCATGCAGATTAACAACTCTGGGGGGGATATTAAACTCCCCAAGGTGGCTTATAAAATAATAGAAACAGATGCCCTGATCTTAATTAAGTTGTGTCACACCCCTACTATCCAAGACTCACAAGGAGCCAGGCAGGGAAACAATAAATGAAAAGATAATTACTTCCACTTCTAGCAAACAACTTGCCACACTCCAAGGAATCACCAAGATTTTATATATAGACTATGGTTAGGAGCTAAACAAAACATGCAGTGATAAAAAAACTTGGCATAGACAGATAAACAGTAGCTGAAAACACTCCGAAGAGGTATAGCATTCACAGGGATAACACACCCTGTTGTATATAAACAGTAGTAGGAACATTAAAGTCTAAGATATTCGTTTAGAAAATCAACCATTGTCCACATCCTCTCCCGCTGTATCTGGCGGAGGTACAAGGTCAGCTATTACCATAGCAGCAAATGTGGATGCTGATTCTGGATCGGTAAAGATATGAGTTTTACTTTTATGCTGCACCTGAAGTCTTGCAGGGAACAGCATCTGGGCTTGTACACCATGTTCCAATAGATCTTTTTTAATCACTTGTAGAGCTTTCTTCTTTGTCTGGGAGGATATACCTGGAAAAAAGGCAAGTCTATTCCCCTCCCAATCAACCTCTCCCTGTGTACGGGCCACCTGCAGTAAGGAAATTTGGGCCTCGGAGCTACTGTAGAAAGCGTGATGATGGCTGTAAGGGGCTGCTGATCTTCAGCTCCATGTGGATGGGTCCGCATTGGAATAGCAAAGGCTTTTAGAATGGAAACATTAGAATACTCAGGCAGCAAATGCAGGTCAGTAAAAATGAGCCTTTTAACAGCTGGCAATTGGTCAGTTTTCCAGCTAGTCGGGGAGGAAACCCCACGACTCGAACATTTGCCTGACGCTGACTGTTCTCAATGGCCTCCACCTTGGCCTCTAGAAAGTTGAAGTCCCACATAAATTGCACATTCTGCTCCTGTTGGCGTCTGGCCTCTTGAGTTAGCTCTGAGATCGATGCAGTGTTAACTTGAGCTCAGGTATCCATTTCACCAAATTTCACTTCCAGAGCAGCAAGCCTGCAGTTTGTTTCATCCCTGGTTTCTTGAAGTTTCTGAAGCTTGCCTAAAATTTGAGCAGTCAGTAGTTCTGCAGCTCTGGAGTCAGTTGACGTAGATGGCCTGTCCCGGGTCCCCGCAACCCAGTCACTTGTGAAAGATAGACATCCAGGCACTAGGATTGCAGTTTGTGCTCCCTTTTTGGACTCATTTTGTGTCACCAATATATAAAGGTGACAATGATGCAGCCAAAGTTCAAATTAAAGCCCTCTGAGTAGGTAATATAACTGTCAGGACAAATATCCAGCGGAGCTAAAAAGGTTTGCATCCGCCATGTTTGCCACTCCACAGCGCCCCTGGTTTTTGACTTATTTACTAATCCTTGGACTAAGTATCATCCAGAAACTTTACAAGTCATAAATGCTGTATTTAAATATTACATGCTGTATTTATATATCTGGCAAGCACGGTGTGCATGGGTCATACAACAAAAACATACTAGTTACCAGGAATTAGAAAGGAATATAGTACTTTCCATTAGACAGGTGCAGGAGAATGATGCCAAATAATATTCTGAACAAAAGGTTAGGAAGTTATGGAAAAACTGTCATTTACCGCATTAACAGGAAAACAGAACAGAGGCTTAGTATATTATTACTTTGTGAGTGATAATATTACGTAAGTACTTACAGACAAATAACGCAATGAATTTGTTTTATAAGTGTTAGGATTGAATTACACAATATATGTATACTTTTAATTTAAATTTGTAGGGTTGTGTGTTTTCAGAATGTATTTTTTTTCACTGCATATCTGTATTGTGTATTACCAGCTGTGTTACAAAAACTATGTCTGGTCTATTTTGTTTTCTGTTCCATTGTAATGCTTTTGAATATTGTTTATTTCTGTTTTTTTTTTGTTTATTGTTAATATTGCTTTTTTTAATAAAAATACCCCGACTCTTCTTCGATAAGAGCCATGGGGTTTTTATCTTCCACCTGAACAGAGATGACCAGAAGGGACCTCAGTTTAATGTCTCATCTGAAGGATGGGTGTCAACAATAACTAAGTTCCAATTTTATTTTGCTATGCATCCACTTCACCAACAATTTGCAGCACAGAGTTTTAAAAAAAAAAGCTTACAAAAATAAGTTCCATCCTCCACCCACTCATAGCACCCTATCCCCCATCTTCCCCCATAGCCCCTACCAGAATCATGATGAACTCCCCTCAAACCCACACCCACTCAACAGTACCCTATTCTACCTTTGCCCCAGCCCCTGGCAAAGTAATCAAGAAAACATCACTTCCTTCTCACGCTCAGCAACACCAAATCCCACCCTCCCCTCCTGCTCTGGGCAAAACACAATAAAACCTCCTCCCACACACTAAACTTCCAACCCATCCACTTCCCCCATGTCACCCAACAAAAGGATATAAGTGCTGTGGCAGAGAGCGGATGATGACTGGCACAGACCTTCCCCTCACCACCTTGGCCAGCCACCCATATGACATTGAAATCCTCCCACAATTACGAAGGCTGGTAGGTGGCTTCATGTCACATTATGTCAAAATGACTTTCAACAGAAATTGGCACATGCACGCTGCCCAACTAAGAGTTTTGATCAGTGGTCTCTGAATCATATACCATCAGCACAGTGAGATGCTCGGGAATCATGACAGCTGATATTAGAAATCATTGGACTAACAAGGAAAAAAAACACAAAGATAGGGGTGGGCAGGGGCAAAACCGGGGGGGACTCACTATTGGAGGCAGAATGACAGAAGACTCTGCCTCCACCCATGTTCACTGGAAAATTGAAAGAGTGATCTTCCCACTGTCCATGAGTCAGTGCTCCTGTACTCTGCCCCAGGGTATGCTGAAAAAGATGCAGCTGGAAACAAGTAAGCCAGTGGGCAGGGAGTTATGGCTGAAGGAGGAATGGAAATGACTAGGAGGAGACTTTGGACGGGGCATGGTACTATCAAGAGATAAACACAGTGGAAGAAAACAAAGATGATAACAAATGCTCTGATCAACTGTTCCCCATCCTGATGTCCTCCCCGAGTCTAAGTACAGGTCAGGTAAGTCCTGTTCCAAGTATTCTCTGTCATGTAACACATCCTCCCCCGACCTGGGGTGTAGTGCAAGACTTAGGTCCGGCAGCAGCAGCAGGCAGATTAAACCAAATAGGTGGTTGCTGTGTGAGGCATGCACTGAAATGAGATCCCAAGAGCAGGTAATGTGGGATTTCCAGGTGTTCTGACAGTAGTGGAGCCAGGGGAGCTGGTGATGGAGAGAAGGAAGTAGGTAAACCTGTGTGGGTGGGATGGGGGACACCTTAGGGTCAAAAAAGTGGGACAGGGGAGATGTCAGGAAACAGTGAGAAGGGGAGCTGATACTGGAAAAGGGGCAGGTCATAGATGGAGAGGTGGGGATGTGTGTGGAAAGCAAGTCATGGGACAAATGGGTTGGGACCTGAATAGCAAATGTGTGAGCAGGGAAGCAGGTACTGAAGAAAGTCAGATAATGGAAAGAGGGGGCAGGGAATGTGAAGTAGCACATAGGTTATGAGATGCACAAGTGGGAACAGGGAGCTGGCAAAGGAAGTAGAAGAACAAAGGTTGTGGGCCTGGATAATGCATATGTTTGTATCTCTATCCCTTATCAGATTAATGCATTAGCAGTCATTTTGGTGCTGACCAGTTTGTCCCATATGCAGTAATATTGTATCTCTCGCCTTTAGCTTGTTCTTTCCAAGGAAAACTGCTGGTGAAAAGGACTGCAAATCCAGGAGCATATACCCTTTCCCATCCACTAGATACCTTTTTTGATATAGTAAAATGATGTCTGTTATTTCATTTCAGTAGTACAGAAAGTGTGCACTAAGAAGATGGTGCTCCCAAAAGGTCCATACAACTGCAGTAGTAAAATTCGGGCACTCATAACCATTTGAAGCAGGACACCAACACCAACTCTGTCTGATAAGGGACAGTAGACCAAAACACATCAGGCAGGCACAGAGCATGTTTTTCTGTTTTGCCAACATGGATTTTATGTAAATAAATGTAATTAATTTCAGCTACCAAGCTGTTGGTGTCCTGCTTCAAATGGTGATGAGTGCCTGAACTTTACTACTGCTTGTTCATTTCAGTCCAGTCTTTAAATCTGATGTTTTTATAGCACTTACAGTAGATCTCACAAATGCTAAGAAAACAGGGGCATGGAAGGACAGATGTTCACACAAGTAGCTACAGCAGCCCTGGCTATTTGTTTCACAGCTGACAGAAAGCTTCAACTTATCCCTGTCCTTGGGCCATTGCCTAGAGAAGGGGGACATATGCCAAGTTTGTAACCATCCAAAAACATGACAAGTGAGCTTACTAAAAGTAGATTAATCTTACCACTCCCAATACTATCAACAATTTTATAACAGAGGGTGCAGACAGACAGACAAACCGATAGATAAATAGATAGATGGGTTTGTGTGTGACAGGATAGATGGATGGCTGGACAGGCAGAGAAACAGACAGATATATATGACAGACAGAGACAGACAGACAGATACTGTACACAGATACTGTAGACAGACAGATATGGTAGACATAGATAGACAGACACTGTACACAGACAGATACTGTAGATGGACAGATAATGTAGACAAACATAGATAGATAGATATAGAGACAGATAGATACTGTACACAGATACTATAGATAGATACAGTAGACAGAGATAAATAGATGGACAGACAGACACTGTACACAGATACTGTAGACAGACAGATATGGTAGACAGAGATAGATAGATAGATAGATAGATAGATAGATAGATAGATAGATAGATAGAGATAGACAAATATGGATAAATAGATAGACAGATAGATACTGTACACAGATGTTGTAGACAGGCAGACAGATCCAGACAGACAGATAAAGTAGATCGGCACTATGCATTTCTGCTTAAAGTTGAACCAGCATAATATTCTGTGGTGATTTGCATGTACAGCCCATGATGCTTTGCATTGTGGGGTCATGTGTGATTTTGTATTTTTTTATATATATATATATATATATATATATATATATTCATTGCAAAAATCTTTGTTAATGCATCTGTAACCCCCTTGTTACCCGGGGTTATTAGAATCCCAGCAAGACCTAGTGGTAGGCAGGGAAGACAGCTTGTGAAACTCCTGTTAAATGGATTTCACACTGTCTCACTCTGTTCTCAGTCTCAGCTGAGACTGAGGGATGACATCACCATAGAACTATCGCAGCTGCATGAGCCACAATGGAATCTGTAGAAGGGAGTTAGAGTAGAATGTTGGGAGGTTTGAACAGTCAGTTGGAAGTAGTCTGCAGTTGAAGATTGTTGTGAGAGAAGCACAGCAGCTCTGTGCTCAGGCTCTTGGAGCCTCAGCCCTGAAATAAGGCTACATTTAGGGAAAGGTGTGTGTTTCCACCAAAAGAGAGACACAGTAAGCTGTTCTTTAAAGTGGTGGAGACCACTGATTCGGGTCTCGGTGCCCCATCCCTCAGGGGATGGGGTAGGAAGGTTTTCCTGCTATTCCAGGGGCAACCCCCTGGCTACTGCTGGAGAAAGAAGCTGCCTTATTTTGTCCACATGAGTGGGGGACAATAAGATTTTGAGATTCGCCTGTGGGGGCACCTGAAACCAAAGGGTGAGTTCTGCTCTTTCTAAAGGCCCATGTTTCATCCTGAACTGTGTTAAAGTGGGGATTGGACTACTGAAGTAGTGGGAGGCCTAGAGTAATAGGCTTAGCCAAAAGTAAAAGTATGTTCAAGTCCAGCACATAGTGGAAGTCAAGACATGTAGAGGAGATGTGACATACATCTACCCAGTAATCTACATTGCCAAGCTTTCAAAAAGAGTTCTTCAGTTTCTAGAGAAATGGCTGGGTATGGATTGTGGGAGCTGGAGGTGGGAGACCCCCCCATCTTTAGTAACCAGGTCCACCTCTACGGATTTGCTATGTGGATTTCTACTTTGCCTCATGCACTTGGCCAGTGATGAGGGAAGTACCCAGATGTGGGATTGGAAGGAAAATTCCCTTTAGGAGTCAAAGGCTCTAGGGTGGTTTGGGGAGCCACCAACAGGAAAACTGGTTCATTCCCATATGGACCGTGGATCAAGTGGCCGGCAGGGGAGCTGGGCCAGGAGAAAAATTCAAGTAGTGTACAAGTCAGGCTGTGTACCCAAAGCTGCATGCAAGTCCGGTCTTGGGTGCCCCTGTGCAGAGTAGCCAAATGTAGGCCCCCCTGTGCCGAGTAGCCTAGTCCTCCCTGAACCCAGTCCCCACCAGGTACTGCTGTCAGCTTCAACAGCATGCCACCTGTCATTTTGCAAAAAGGCAGGGGTCCAGGGGTTACACATCAGTTAGGGTTGAAGTGACAAAAGTAGGGAAATGAGGCATTAGAGTTGAGACCTACCCACCCTACCACCCCACCCCCACCCTCCACAGACCAACAGTCAATGGGGTGTGCCTTGGGATCATCAGCCTAACTTTCATCCTTCCATGTGTAAGAATGCTGACATGGTACAGTATAGGAGAATGGGGTGAGAGTTAAGTCCAATGACCCCAAGGCACACCCTCGACTTTGTTGGTCTGTGGAGAGAGGGAGGTGAGAATGGGTGAAGCTTATGGTCTCAACCCCAATGCCTCATTTCCCTACTTTTGTCACTTCAACCCTAACTAATGCAATAACAAAGATTTTTACAATGAATTTCCTTACTTTTTGATAAAGTGTAATCTTACCATTATAAGGTTTCGGGAGTGCAGGGCCCCCATGGTATCAGTTTTTTGGAGCGCATGGCCCATAATGAACTGTCATCTTCCTGTGGGAGCACAGGGCCCTCCAGACCCTGCGCTGCCAGTATTGCATAACTGATGGCCCAGCAGTCCTATTACTGCATAATGGTATTTATATGTGGCAGCATAGGTCTCTCCGGGCCCTGCACTGCCTCCTATCTGTTATTATAGAGACACAGCACTGGCCTAGACACAGTCTAAGTAACCCTTGTGCTGCAAATGGTGCAGTATCTCAGTAAACATGGAAACCTTGGAAAAAATTCCACTGCAGTTGCAATGATGGACTGGCAACCTGCATGCGTGCTTAGGTGTACTAAGCTGTGATTAGCAAAAAAGTCCTATCACAAACCATTTTTGAGATATAGCCACTGAAAGGCGTCGCTTTTGCCACAATGTTATCTTATGGGAAATTTATCAACTTCAGAATGTCATAGCTATGGAACTGATGCCAATTCTTACACCAAACCAGCATAGGTCACATCTGTGGGACAATCCCTTTGTACCCTGAAAATTTCAAGCCAAAAGTCCTGTTTCTTTTCAATGAACTGGCAAAGAAACAGCAACCTTTAAAAATCCCTGTTTGTGAGGTGTCAAAATTCTTGTTCGCGAGCTGAATCCTTTTTGTGAGGTATCAAAATCCTTGTTCATGAGAAATCCTTGTTCGTGAGATTGGGCCATCTGGTTCTGATCTCATGAACAAGGATTTTGACACCTCAGAATCAAGCATTTCTCAAGAAAAAGGATTCTGACACCTCACAAACAAGTATTTTGACATCTCATGAACAAGGATTCCTTTTTATAATCCTTGTTCTTGAGGTGTCAAAATCCTCATTCATGAGAAATCCTTGTTCGTGAGATAGGGCCATCTGGTCCTAATCACACGAACAAGGATTTTGACACCTCACGAACAAGGATTGGAAGTGAGTGGCGAACAAGAATTTTAAAATGTTAAAACAGCAGTTTTCTGACAAAACTAATATAAACCAAAGCCATGGGTTTGTAGAGGGCATCACCCTGAACAAAATCCGTATTTTAATGTTCACAGAAGACACCCCTCGGGCAAGTTATAAGGTTCTGTTTGTCAGTAAAATTGAAAAACAAGATGGCAGCTTGCGAACAAGGAATATTTTCTCACGAACAAGGATTTTTTTAAATCCTTGTTTGTCAGCTGTCAAAATCCTTGTTCATGAGCCAAATCCTTGTTCACAAAAAAATACACCTATCCAAAAGACTGAACTGCGCATGCTCTGAACCTGACATTTCATAACTGAATAATTTTAGAAGGGATTAATGTTTTTTCACCAAACCAATGCTGACTTGTTCCTTGGTGCAACCTCTTTCTACCCTGAAAATGTCAGGCCAAAATTCCAAACAGTGTGGACGCAGTGCGACGGGCAAAAATCAGCAAAAACTGGCAAAAAAAGGGGAAAAACACACTTGATTCACTATGTACTGCACGAAAACCACACATCTGATTGAAATGAAACTTGGCACATCAGGAGATCTACCCAACAGGACTGCATATACTAAACTACGTGCAAATCTGTTGACAAGTTTCAAAATTATTAAAGTGCATAATTTGGGGTTTAACATTAAACTGCTTACTCAACCCTAACTATAGTGGCACTACTGCACCACTATACTATATATATATATATATATAGCATTGTGTGGGCATGTGTGATTTTTGTATTTTCTTGAAACTTGGCTTCCCAGCCAAACGCCCTTTGGGGTAACCCTTGCCTCAGTGTTTGCGCACAGAGGTTCTTTGTCTTTTAAATAGTTTTTTATTTTAATGGGTTCACCACAATATAACCCAGACAGACCATCTTAGGGTAGCTGGTTCATTCCACTGGGGTGTCAAACAGACGAGACATACTGATGAGTCCTGGTAGGATGAAACACGTGTCTATGTCATCTGTTAGCACCCTTGCAAACTGTGAGAGGCCTTCGCACCATGCAATTCTGCTTTAAAGTTGAACCAAGCATAACATCTGTGGTGATTTGCATATGCAGCCCATGATGCTTTGCATTGTGTGAGCATGTGTGATTTTATATTTTCTTGAAACCTGGCTTCCCAGCCAAATGCCCTTTGGGGTAACCCTTGCCCCAGTGTTTACATGAAGAGGTTCTTTGTCTTTTCATATACATATATATATATATATATATATATATATATGACAGACAAACAGATACTGCAGACAGACAGATAAGGTAGAAAAACATAGATAGATAAGTAGATACTCTACACAGATACCGTAGACAGACAGACAGATACGGTAGACAGCTATAGATAGATAGACAGACAGACAGATACTGTACACAGACAGATACTGTAGACAGACATACTGTAGATGGACAGATAAAGTAGGCAAAGATAGATAGATAGATAGATAGATAGATAGATAGATAGATAGGTAGGTAGATAGGAAGGACAGACAAAGAAACAAACAAATACTGTAGACAGACAGATAAGGTACACAAACATAGAAAGACAGACAGATACATAGAGACAGACATAGATAGATAGCTAGGTAGATAGGTACATACATACAGTAGACATATAGAGAGAGAGAAAGAGAGAAGATAGATAGGAAGGACAGACAGACTGACAGATAAGGTACACAAACACAGATAAGTAGATACTGTACACAAATACTGTATACAGACAGACAGATATGGTACACAGATATAGATAGATATATAGACAGACAGACAGATAGATACTGTTCGCAGACAGATACTGTAGACGGACAGATAAGGTAGACAAACATAGACAGACAGATAAATAGATGCTGTACACAGACAGATAAGGTAGACAAGGATGGATGGATAGATAGATAGCTAGCTAGATACATAGATAGATAAGATAAGATACTGTACACATATACTGTAGACAGACAGATATGGTTGACAGATAAGTAGACAGACAGACAGGTACATAGAGATAGACAGACAAAAAATTCCAAATTCAAAAAAATGACTGTGTTACCAGTGTGTGTGGTGCAGTTTCTACGCATGCTCGTAACTTCACCAATCATTAATATTTTCACTCCAGATTTTCAACATTGCCATTTTTTCACACCTCCTTATGAACAGTACAGCTGTCATTTTTAACATCCTGACCGAAACATGTTTTCGCACTTGTGGCGCAGAAAACTCTTTTGCAAAGGCTCCATGTCAGTGTTACATACAAAGCAAACAGGCAGCATAACCTCAGAAATGTACAATAGAAACAGGTTACAGGGCTGAGGGTGGAAATACAGACCCCGAGTTAATACTAAGTAACAAGCAACAGAACAGTAAGACTATACAACAGAGACAGGTTATATAGCTGGGGGTAGAAACACAAATCCTGAGTTAATAATAAGTAACAACAATAAGAAACAGCTAGTTGGCATACATGTTCTGTAGGGGCAGAGCCGTGGGGTAGGTTTCTTGAGGTAACTGGTCACCAGGGGCCTAGGTACAGTGGCTTATAATTGGATGCAGTCGCAGGTGGATTGGGAGAGAAGTGCTCTGCGGAGAGAGGACTTACATGGTCCTAACCATTACTCCGAAGTGACTGCAGGGGGCAGGTCATTCACCCAGAGGGGTGCTCTGTAGTAAAAGGAGCGTTAACCCATAGTGGACCTGCAGTGGGTGACTGTGAGGGTAGTGGACAGTGAGCTCCTAGTGACCCTCTGGTGGGTGTGGGGTTGTAGTAGGTGTCTGAGGCCTGGAGGGGAGTGTTTCAGGGTGAGTTTTCTGGCTAGGAGACAGGTTTGGTATCTAAGCCTTGCTTCAAAGTTCAGCCAGCTGGTACATCTGTAGAGCTCACAGGAGTGGGTCAATCTGCTACTACCCAAGACCAGTCGGCAGGTTTTACTAAGGGTAACCATGATGTGACGGAGGGCTGTGGGATCAGCAGAGCCACTGAAGATTATCCCACAGTCGATTAGTGATGGTACAGAGGAGGTCACTGCAAGCTGCAGGGCTTCAGGGGGCAGGCATCCCCTATGCCTGTACAGGAGTCCTAATCGTTTGTTAGCGGCTGAGCTGAGCAGACTGATATGCTCATGGTACGTGAGGGAAGAGTCTATTGTGACTCCCAGGTACTTGAAAGTGGGTACTAATTCAAGAGGGGAGCTCTGGAAGTTATGGATGCAGAGGGGATAGTTTCTTAGGGGATTTTGGCGATGGGCAAAGAGCATGACCTTTGTTTTTTTATAGTTCAGAACAAGTCTATGCTCAGAAAACCAGGCTTCAGCTTCAGAGAAGGAGTGCTGGAGGGAGGATTGGTGGGAGTGGGGGGTCAGGGTGGCTTGTGAAGAGGACTGCATCATTCTCATAGAAGAGAATCTGGCCCATGCAGGCTGCAGGGAAGGTGTTTAGGAATAGGGAGAAAAGGAGAAAGAAAATTAGAAAAGAAAAAAGGAAAAGAGAATGGCGCTTTTGCTGTGTGAAATCAACTTTCTGGATGGATTAATAAAATCACAGTGCCGTGAAGGGAGGTCCCAGAAAGCTCATGTTGAAAATGTAGTGAAAAAATTCCAAAAAATGATGCAATACAAGCGCATGCGTTGCCCAGTCTCTACGCATGCTCTTAACTTCGCCAATTTTTCATATTTTCACTCCAGATTATCAGTATTACCAATTTTTCACACTACCTCATGAACAAAACAGCTGTAATTTTTCAAATCCTGCCAGAAATGTTTTTCCGAACCTGTGGCGCAAAACAGCATTACAGTTGCATATAATTACAGGGATTTGAAAGTTTCCTATACTGGGTACATGCGGTGAGGTGATAAGAAGGTTATGTTGAACATTTGGGGTGAAGATTATTTAAGATGGCACAGTTATGTCTGTTGCAATTTCGCTACACCTGATCGTGACTTAATTTGTTGAAGCGCAGGGGCCAGAGACCCCTGTGTTTCTACAGTTAGATTCATTATGTGCACCTGTCATCAGAAGGAAGTGCAGGATCCAAAGGACCCTGTGCTCCCACAGTAAAATAAAGATAATATTATACTATCTGAAAAAGTGAGGAAATAATAGACATTGAGAAAACTGCCTCCCTATTTCTTGCCACATCATTAACTCCCTCAGACTCCTGAAATCATGACTAAAAACTCTGACCATACCAGAAGGGTCTCACAGGATGTTCCACTCCTTCAGGGTTGGAGGGTTGTGCTCGACACTGTGATACTGTCCCCATGGTGACCGCAGCAGGTAGTGACAGCTGAGAGCTCAATGGGAGGGGTGGGTGCGCACTCAGTACATCAGGCATAGCAGTGCTAGCATTTCCCGTACCCTTTAGAGGAGAGGCCTATGAGAATAAAAGGGATCATGCTCCCTCCCAGCAGATGATGCTACAATGCCTCTGGCACCCATGTCCATTGGGGTACTTAGACTTCCTGACTCCTTCTGCTCCTTCTCAGATCTTGATTCCTCTTTGGAGTATAGCCTGAGTAGGGACATACATAAGGACCCAGAGGGGGACTGAGGGGAGACTCCAGAGGATAGCAGCAACCCCTCCAGACATGCTGCCATGCAATGCAGAAGGGCTTGAGAAGTAACATTTTCTAACATCCAACTATATCCTCCTCTCTTTTAGTTTGAACTCAGGCCCACTTATTGAGAAAGAGAATAATCCACTTGCACTTGCTCTGTGCCCTGAGTATCTTAAAACAAAATATGCTAACTGATGGCTGACACATTGCACCAACTATAAGGGGCTTAACTATAAGGGGCCTTTTTTACAAATAATTAATAAAATGATGCACTGTTGAAAACCATAATGTGTAATATAAATCAGTGTACCAGTATATTTTGTACTTTTAAATTTGTAGTATTTGTAATAGCTATTGCTGAACAATAACAAAATTTTAACTTTAAACAAATATCATGTCCCCCTCAGTCTTCTCTTTTCTAGTGAACATAATTCCAACCACTCTAATCACTGCTCATTTTCTTGCCCATCCCCTCAAGACATGTGGTCATTTTAATGGCTTTATGCCGAACCGTCTCATTCTACAGCCCAGAAATTCTGAGCTCCAACAGTTCTATACCAAACCTCAGTAGAATCTCCCAACTCTTAACGTTGACATCAAACGCAAATATTATTTTAAGAACATTCCACAGAATCTCCTCTAAAGTACAATTTTCCTATTAAGTCAGAGACAAGCTGCCCCTCTCATACAACAAATAATCAAACATAGGTCAGTCATTCATTTTATAGGTGGGTTGGAAGATTCAATTCAATTTTATTTATGAATAATACCATTGAACAGAGCTCATTACATTTACAACAGTGTCCTGCCAAGGTAGGCTTCAGGTGACAGATATACACATTGCTGACACAGACAGCCCTAGGTACATAATATAGAAGAAGTACACAGTTAATAGTACAGTGGTGATAACAGATATAGTATATATGAGCAGGAGATCTGCTCTAGATACACCTGCTCATTTAGCGTAGAGTCAGTATGTAAGATATGTATCTAGCATAGCCGAGAGCAAAGTGTCATATATGAGGAATTATTACATTCGAGGGGTCTACGAGCTCGTAAAAACACAAGCTTGAAAGGCAAGTGGCCTTTGTAATCTCATTAGACTCTGAGATGGTACTATTTCAAGAGTGTGTGGGACTTTGCTATCAAGTGTTTTATATATTACAGAAGGATAGATACAAATGGTTCCATGTCACAAAGGCGATCGTTGTTACGGCGAGTGTACATCGCCGAAAATCAATTTTGGCGATGCACACTTGCAGCATGGACAAAAATGGCGCCAGAGACCTACAAGTCTCATTGTTAATGCTGGGGAATGCACCCCTCGTACACCCTTTTTAAGGATTCTCAACTCCAGGTAGGTGCATGTCGGGGAAGGTGTGTGTGAAAAACTTAAAAAAATACATGCCACCTGTTGGCAAAAAAAAACCAAAACAGTACCACGCCGGACCCAAACCCTGTACTCTGCACCTCCCAGCTGACTGCCCTCCCCACCACGCTAGTGGACCAGCTTGACAGCTGCCTGCCACACCCATTCCCATATACCATCCCTCCCTTGCCTCTCCCCCCGCGCGTGTGCACGTATACCCACTATGTCTTGTCGCAATATTTGCCCATCCCAGTATCCGGTCGCCCCCTGCTTGGTAGCCATGAACACAGGTGCAGTAACTGAGTTGCTGTTTTTGTTGGTGCCCAAGTTCGGTCACCTTGTTCATTGGATACTGACACAAATAGATTGGAAGCTTTATTTTAGTTGCAGTGTAGTAAGATAGTTGTTGGACATGTTAATAGTGTTCTAATAAGGTGATTGTTACACATGTAAAGAGTGCTGTAATAAGGTGCACATTTTATGTCTATACTTGTCAGAGTCTGTGAATAAATTGTTTATTACATTGTAATAAGCTGGTGTAGTGTCATTACTAGTGTACATGCTAGTTAATTGCTATCAGCTATGGGGAAATATTTCATGTTTTTTCCTATGGGGGAAAAAAGTCCCATCTATGTAATATAATCTTTAATTTGTGGGATCATCCATCTCACAGATGTGTGGAGCCCCACTTCAAATCCTGGACAATCTTTATCTTCCAGAGGATAACGTGGTCTACTCTTCCATTGGTAGATCCTTCCAGCTGAACTGTACCTAACAGTACTGAAAGCATCAGAGGAAAACAGGTTTCATTAGTTTTTTTTTAGGGATTACTTCTTATACAATTTTCTTTGTCCATGAGACAATACTATGTATGTTCATACTGCCACTGGGAACACTGTTAGGGTTTTGAGTTGTCTCACATGCATTCCTAGGGTATGAGAACTGCAAACAGAAGGTAGTACAGAGAACAACAGTTAGAGTACAAAAGAGTAAGCGGATAGGGGTGCTCATACTCCTGAAAGTTATGTCACTAGAAATGGGCTTATTTCAATCCTTTCGTTCAGAGCCCTACCCTCCATGGCTCATAGTGAAAAAATCCAGTACTGCTCTCTTTTTAACAGCAGATTATCACAGCTGCCACCACTTTTAAGTAGGAAAGGTTTTTCAATACCCATGCAAGTAAAACATGTTCAAATTTATTCCTAGCTTTTAGGGTATGGACTGCTGGTGCATTTTGTATGTCTTCTTTCTCTCTAGCATGCCAATGTTCCTTTTTCCTCAATTTAAATTGCCTTTTTGTCTTACCAATATAGAAACTCCCACAATAACAGTGTGCTAAATAAATGACTCCACATGCGTTACATGTAATAAAACCTCTGACTATGGCATCTCTACCTGTGAAAGGATTGTAAAATTGACATGTTGTTTTAACATGGCTACACAATTTTCAGTTTCCACACTTGTGGCAACCATCCTTTCTCTTAGGTAGTCCCATTCTTGGGTTTTCTGGTGAGGGCTGTAATGTGGGCACTATGGTGTCTCTAATGTTCTTCCTCCTACGGTGTACCATTCTGGGGCTATCCATTTCCAGATCTCTTAAACTAGAATATTTTTTAACCAAATGCCATTGTTTTTTCAGCACTAGAGAAGCATGTTTAGTAAGGGGGGGTTATACATAGGTACAAATGACACCTGGGGGTCATGGTCATGTATAGTGGAGTTTTTCTTCAAGAGTTCAAATGTAGGTATTGCATCCACAGTAGTCCTGGCTTTTTGTACAGTTTCCTCTCTGTACCCCCTGTCCCTCAGTCTGATTTCCAAATTATTTGCTCTCTGCATATAGTTTTTCTCAGTGCTGCAGTTTCTTTTTGCCCTAATAAACTGCCCTTTTGGTATTGTTGAGATCACATGTTGTGGATGGCTTCTGCTAGCTAAGAGTAGAGTACTTCTATCAGTTGGTTTGTAATATAAATCTGTACTGATACCACCTAGTCCATCCATCTGAATGATCATGTCTAGGAAGTTAATCTGTGTCTTACTTAGACTAATGCTAAATCTCAGATTGGGATTGTTGCTTCCTAAAAACTCTCAAATTACAAGAATTCTGTTTCAGTGCCTTTCCAAATGAGTATGATGTCATTAATGTATCTTCTCCAGAGATCAGTCTTTTGGAGAAATTGGTTAACATCTCCATCTCTGATGACATCATATTCCCATTTACCCATGTAGATATTTGAAAGAGTGTCTCATGCACAAAGGAAAGGAGCACTCTGATTGGTTGGGGGCATGCCTTCAATCTAGAATGGTATTAAGAACTACATATCACTCATTTTTCTTATCAATACTCAGGATACGGAGGATGCTAATTATATGGTGCACTGGTGTGCCTATATGTTACTTTGCTTGAAGTAATTGATTTTAATTTATCTATTCATATTCCACATGTGATTTGTAAAGAATGTATTGTTCTGTTATCAATTGTTTTTAATTGGATGCACTATAAATATTGCACTGTTTGATGCATTCACCAGCTTTGAAAAAGCATCCAAAGGGATGTGAAAATGTTCAGCTGTGGAAGTGGCTGCCTTGTATCTTTATGCTTTTAATAATAAATGTTTAAGTTTAACCTGACACAACATTTAGTGCCTTTTGATTCAAGGTGGAAACTTCAGAGCCGAAGTACTATCTTTATGGATTCTATATTTTATATTAACTGTTAATAGCCTTCCCCCCACCTTTGGTTCTATTTCCTTCCCCATCTCTATTTAAAAACTACCTCAGACAATACCTCCTTGACAAATACGTTTGTAACTGTCACTGACCTCCTGCTGTTGGTATTCCTCCCGAGCCCTTGTCAATTTCACTGTATTTGCTCCTACGACTGTATTACTTTTCTTTCCTCCATCTGTCTAGTATTTTAGATGCACTTGTCAACATCTTATTGTAATTTATCTGTACTCTCGTTTATTATTGTATGTGCTTCATGACGTTGTAGATGCTGGTCGCTCTTGAAAAAGGGCAGTGTTGCTCAATGTGCTCTCCTGGATAAATAATAAAATCAAATGAAAAATGAGATATAAGTCTGTCTTCTACCATACCACTTAGCTGTCCTTAATTTTCTGAGATGCCCCTGATTTTGGTTCATAATTCACTTCTGTCCCTCCTAAAATTGGAGATTTTGTCACTGGAGTAGGATTGTACAAACAAATCAATGTCAGAAATTACAAGTACAGACAAGTTGTTCAGAAAATGAATTTTACACTAAGCCATTTTTTTCACAGAGTATTTTTGTGTCCCTGTTAGTCATGTCGTGGATGTTATTTTGAGTTTTTCTCCTGATTTTTGCATCACACTTTCGAGCATTATTCCTACTACTATATGTTTATAAGCACAGTTACTGTGTCTCTTATGGTTATAAGCATAACTTGGGGGCATGGGTGAATACTGATGGGGGGAGATTCAAGAGGGAAGTGAGAAAATGTTATTTTACAGAAAAGGTGGTGAAACCTTGGAGCAACCTGCCAGCTGATGTGGTGTGTGCCAAAACTATCAATGGTTTCAAATACAGCTGGGATAGAATGAAGGGCTTAGTGGTTGGTCAGGGTGATAGCAGTAAGGTGGGGAGCATGGGGTGGATAGTGTGGGTTAGGACCCTTTATGGACAGTGTTGTTCAGCTAGTATCCTACCAGGTCAGATACCATTGGATATCATCATTTAGGTCAGCTATCAGAGAGCCTTGGATGGCACAGACATCTGACCAAGGATCCAACCTCCTAGGATCCACTGTAAGTATCCAATGGACCTGACCTGGATCCAGTGGATCTGACCATTGGATCCAGGAATTCAACCATCGGATCCAACTATCACGGTTGGATCCGATGGCTTCTACCTCAGATCCATTGGCCGGATCCTAAGTCAGATACCAGCACTATCTGATGGAGGATAGATACAGAAAAGCACTATCCAAGCACCACTAGTCCTGGGTTTGATAGGGTTTATCAGCAGACTAGAGGGACCAGTGATCTTTTTCTGCCATCATTGTCTATGTTTCTATGTTTCCATAAAAGTGCATTCTTGAGTTCTTTGAGTGAGAACTGTGAAGGGAAGCTTCACAGTAGTGGCACAGAAAGGACTTAAGAATAAACTCTTAAAACCATAAAAAATACAGGAACTGTACATAAAAAAATATTATAAATCATGTTAAAGACCTAATTTAAAAATATAAAATAAAATTTGAATTTAAAATCAATATGTTTTACTTTGCAGAATATTAGATAAACCCCTTTGTGGGAAATGGACTATACCAACTGAACTTAGAACTTCAGAATTTTTATTCCTGTTTGCATGAGACACCCTCTTATAGTTATTATAGATCATGACAGCATCATGTGACAAACCCCGACCAATCACAGCACTTCCTTCAATGGCACGTGAAGTACTTTTATTGCTGTAAGAGTACCTCACACTCTCACACTATTGGGCTTCTCGAAAACCGCCACAGAAATGGACTGCAAATAAAGTTGTTTTTTTTCTTGTGCCACAATCTATAGTGGTGTTAGGATGGCCTCTTATAGCTATAAGAATGTTGCCTTTTGCATCCTTAGGGCATCAGAACTGCTCACCTTCAGTTCGCAGTTCTCTTGCTCTAAGAACTCACGATGCAACACTCTTATAGCCTTAAGAGGTCCTCCTAGCACCCATATAAACTTATATGAGTACCTGGAATGTTTCAAAATAATCAATCCTGATTGCCTGAGAATGATGTAACGATTTATAATTCAAGACAGAAACAAAAAAATTGAAATATATTGACAGAAAAAGATTGGCACTCCAATCTTTCTCCCCATTTTCCTAACAGTTTTTTTATTCGTTGGTAACCCAATAAGGCCCACTAGGCACAAGTGCCTATTTTCAGGGGCAACCTGGGGGCACTGGGGAGGTTAAGTGACTTGCTCACGGTCACACAGTATGCAAATGCGGGTTGTGGGAATCAAACCCATGTCTGCTGGATGTAGCAAGCTCCTTCACAGCTCATTACTCGAACCTCTAGGCTATACTGCCAGCCCCAAGATAATAGGATCATTTATTAAAACAGTAGAGGACCCACCAATCTTGTCACTTGAGGGGAGCCTCCTTTGATATTTCCCCACTCTAGAAGAGCTTCCATTCATTACTATCTGGCTTATATCGACCAGGAACTGTCACACCCATGTAATAAGAGTAGAAAAGAAAGGATGAATCTCAAATTTTAGCATTTTCACAGAATCAGAGCCATAGCTTCAGAGAAATCTATCAAAGTGGCTCTTCAAATTTGCGTTTCATTAATGTTTTCATGGCATTGATCTGAAAAATATGGTTACAGCATAGCACTGCCTAGGATCCATACTGATTCTTATCCAGGAGCTTGTCACATGGATCCATTATCCATTCATATAAGAAACCCTCAGAGATATTGATTATCCAAGTGCTCTTTCTTTAGCTTTTCCAGCGTAAGCCAACTCAACGTTCCCATGATGATATTAATGAGACCTGGTGTTCGTATCCAGGACAAGCTGAGCAGCTAAATCATGCATAGCAAGAATGACCCTTAAAGAGACACTGTCAACCCCCGTTAAGACTCAAAATGTCTCTAATTTAAAAAACACATGCTATTGGTGGTCATGTTCTATAAATACTGCTAATACAGCTGTTAGTTTAATTCTGATTGCTGTTTTCATTTCAAAAGTGAAAAACACACTGCCATCCATGCTAGTGTTACCATACAAAAATGTATTAGTTTACAACCTTTGATCAACTCTCGCGGCATCCTTCCTTGACTTAAGAACACTCCAACACGGTATAGTCACTCATGTTGCAGTGGGAGGAGAGGAGAGATTGCATCATGAGTGGCTGCACTGTTTAGAGTGTTTCTAATGTTCAGGAAGTATGCAACAAGAGTAGATCAAGGTTTTAAACAAAACAAGGTTTGTTAAAATTGCACCATTAGCATGCATTTCAGGTCTACTAAGAAAGGAAGCAGATAAAACAACCAGCAACATTAATGAATTTTAGAGAAGGTAAGCAATCAGGAAATGTGGGTTTCCGCTAGAAATAACTGGATGCAAAAAGACTTCACAGTGTCCCTTTAAAAGAACATGCTTATGCAGTGCTTATGTACATCTGTTTAATCAGAGAGAGGTAAAAGTGATGTGTTGCCAGTGTCAAATGAGATCTATTAATATTATCAAGAAAACATTTGTTTTGGATCAAGAAACCAATCTTAGGTTCCCTCTCTTTCTGAATAATCAACAGGACGATGGTGTGTCAGAGGCTGTGTAGACCTGTATCCCAAGTGCTCACAATGTTTGGTTTGCTTCAGTTTAACATTCTCTGTTGTTAATCTGTCTAAACCCATCTACTCTCCCTTGCTGTCCTGCAGTAGCCATTCTAGATCAGGCACAGATCCAGCTAAAGACAAACACAAGGGTAGGTGGGAGGGCTCGCACCTCACTGGTGGCTGCCATGATGGTGCATGCAGGCTCTGAGGCCTGAACTGGAGAAAAACAATGGAAAAACATTTTCCAAACCCTGCAGCACTAGGCCTCAAAAAAATATAAGACTGGTAAATTAAAAATCCACTTACCTCCTTAAAGTGGAGATGAAATGTTTTATTTGTGCAGGCTGGTTATTCTGTGCCAACATATATGTCAACCATACAAAGTGCAGAGTGCTCAAGCGGCAGCATCACTGGTCATCTATAAACTAATAATACATGCCAACATTTCAGTGTCTCACCGGCAGACCGTTTTTTTCACTGGAATAGTATACACTCAGTGTGTCCTCCCTATCTCTTCACTAATATTCCCTTATGTCTATCCCATGCATGCTTGAAGCTCCCTACTGTTTTTGCCTCCACAACTTCCACTGGCAGGCTATTTCAGGTGCCTCCCACTCTTTCAGTGAAGGTAGCACTTCCTCACATCCCTCTTTAACTCTGTTCCCTACAGCTTCACTGCATTTCCTTTAGTCCTAGTGGTCTTCCTACTTTGAAAGAGACTTCCTTCATTTACCCAATTCACCCCCCCCCCGAGGTACTTGGTGGCAAAAACATCAATGAACCTTCTGAAGATTGACACCAATCCCAAAAGCTCCTCATCTCTGTCACGGAATGAGGTACCGTCCGGGACCACACAGCTGCCACTTTGTCAGGGTCCATTCCCACTCTATCTGCTGGAATCAGGTGTCCCAGATACTTTATTTCACTGCAGAAGAGGTTAGATGACTTTATTTTCAAGTTCAAGGCCCCTAGCTTTCGGAGAGCTGTCTTCAACTTGTGCAGATGCTCTTGAAATATCCTGCTAATGACTTTCATGTTATTGAGGGATACCGGGCATGATGTTCTTTGTAAATCCGCCAGCACGACATCCATCAGTCATTGAATCCTCCCTAGAGCATTACGTAATCCAAATGGCATGGCATTATTTTCAAACAGTCCTTGTTTGGTCGTGATTGTGGTCTTTGGCCAGTCCTCTGGGCAAACCTCCACTTGCCAGTACTTACTAGCCAAGTCTGGGGTGGAAAACCAGTGAGCCTCTGCCAACAGACAGAAGGGTCGTCGAAACAAGGTAGCGGGTATGCATCCTTCATAGTGACCTTAGGCACCAATATGCCACACACACTCATATGTCCCCATCCTTTTTTCATACTAAGACTATGGGGGCAGCCCATGGGCTTGTGGAGGGCCTAATAACTTCCTGGTTCTTCATCTACTGCAGTTGTTCTCCAAACTCTCCCTAATAACTGAACAGGATCCTCTGGGGTCCTTGCTTGACTGGCTGGGTATCTCCGTTGTCAATCCAGTGCTTGGCTAACCTGGTGCATCCCAGGTCAAGATCACCTGTACTAAATATATCGGCGCACTCCCACATTGCAGTCCGGGCTGCTCAAATCGGCTCTGGCATCAGTTTTTGTTCTTCAAGTTGGAATTTCTGAGTTTCTTTCAGGATGTTCCTTGCCCTTCATTATCCCATCCAGCCACTTACCTGGCACATCATCTACATACCCAGACCACGAATCCTCCATTTCACCCCCCCCTCCCCAAGATTACTCTCACAGTGGGATTCAGATCAGCAAGGGATCTGATGCTCTAGTTAGGCTATAGTCTGCCATTGTGGGACAGGAAAGAGGTGGATGGAGTCAGGGCAGTAGATATGGGGTGGAGAGTTGGCCTTCATTGTGGTGCCACGAGAGAATGTCCTCTCCCTTGATGAACTTCCATACTCCACTGATTGACTGAAACCACTGCTGTAATTGGTTGAAGCACCTGTAACAGCACAATTGGTGTGTTACATACAAAACTGTTTTCTTTACTGTTTATACTCCTAGATTCACAAGCCCATTCGGTATTTTGTGGCAGTGATCTCATAGCTCCCTCACCCACTTACCTGCAGCCCCAGTTTACCCTCATGGCTTACCTCTCCATGATGGAGCCATCGAGGTCCAGAGACTGTGACCCCACAAAGACTCTTATTCAATGGGGGGGGACTCCAAAGGCCTGAAAGGACTACAGATTTCATCCTGATGACTGGAGTTTCTCCCCAGGAATGCTGGGAACAGAGCTCCATGTGAATGTGCACACGCCTTGGAGTACTGATGCAAAGCTTAGTCTGGCAACCTGGCTCATATGCTAAAGGTACTCAGCTGCATTACCTTCTGTGGTCACCCAGGTGGCAGTAGTGCTATGAGGCCTGGAACCACACCACCCCCAGAGGAGGGAGTCCTCTATGATGCTTGATCCTCCTCACACCAGCCTTCAGATGCTCCGAGATCTGGGCCTGAACCTGGGCCATTGGTGTCATGAGTGTCAGTGCTGTCAGTGCACCAATGGGTCAGCAGTAGAGCTGGTTTTAAAGACCAGGGAGACATAAAAACAAGACAGAGATGTGTACAGAAAGAAAAGAGGGTGCACTGTAAGTAGATATAAACTGAGAATGCTACAGTGTTGACCATCCCCTTTACAGGTAGGCAAGACATGATTAACACCAATGTAAGTGCAAGGCAAGGAAAGACAAAGCATCGGCAAGGCAAGGGCAAGGTGAGGGCAAGACAAAGCATAAGTAATGCAAGGCATGGGTAAGGCACTGGCAAGGCAAGTCATAGGCAAGGTAAGGGAAAGGCAAAGCATAGGCAAGAGCAAGGCATGGGCAAGGCACGAGTAGGCAAGGGCAAGGTAAGGTGAAGCATGGGCAAGGCAAGGGCAAGAACAAGACACAGGCAAGGCAAGGCACGGGCAAGGACAAGGTAAAGGAAAGGCAGTGGCAAGGCATTGGCAAAGCAAGGTGAGGGCAAGGGAAAGTCAAGACATGGGCAAGGACAAGGCAGTGGCAAGGCATGGGCAAGGCAAGGGTAGGCAAGGCAAGGGCAAGGTATGGTGAAGCATGGGCAAGGCAAGGGCAAGAACAAGGCATGGGCAAGGCAAGGCATGGGCAAGAATAAGGTAAGGGAAAGGCATGAGTAAGGACAAGGCAGTGGCAAGGCAAGGTGAGGGCAAGAGAAGGCAAGGGAAAGGCAAGGCAAAGCAGTGGCAAGGCATGGGCAAGGACAAGGCAGTGACATGGCATGGACAAGGCAGGGCAAGACAAGGCATAGGTATGGCAAGGGCAATGGAATGGCAATGCTAGGCAACAGCAAGACAAAGTAATGCAAGAGCAAGACAAGGATAAAGGGAAGGCAAGGGCAAGGCAGTGGCAAAGCAAAAAATAGGCAAGGCCAGGGCAGTGCAAGGCCAAGGCAAAGTAAGGCAACAACAAGGCATGGCAGTTTTTTTCTTCTACCAACCTATCCTAAGGGCTCAGGGCACTTTACAGTACAAGGCATACATCAAGTTAAAATACAAGTACTATATAAAATATAGGGCACTCCCCCACCTTCATAGCTGCAGAGATGTGCTGATCTGATGACCCTAAGACATAGGAGAGAAATAAATAAAATGGGGAGGTGTGTGCCTATTCAGCAATATGAACATCTGAGGTATAAATCTGAGCTTCTGACAGGTGTTGGATTTTCCTTATCCTGAGGTAAAGTTCACATGACCCATGCCTGAGAGGAAAGGTTTTCCCCTGTCCAGTCCATTCCCATTTGGAATGTCATGATACGTGTGAGTCAGAATAGGGTAGGTAACCCAGCTGTGAAGTTGAGCAGTTAATGAGCTGCACAGACCCGTGACTTTGATGAGTGAGTAGCTCCCTGAGTCAGTGAAATGGCATGAATGAATGTCTCCAGGCAGAATTACTCAGAGTGCCAGGGGGCTGCTGCTTAGTCACGTGCCTGAAGCACAAATGCAATACATGTGTTCAAACTACTGCTAACTTGTAATCTACACATATCAGTTTATGATACAGACAGAAACATGGAGTTATGTAGGAAAGAGAGAAAAACAGTTACATGGGATAGAGAGAGTGACAGATAAAGAGATAGATGCTTACGATAGATAGATAGAGAGATAGATAGATAGACAGATAGATAGCTAGATAGATAGATAGATAGCTAGAAAGAAGAGACAGACAGACCGATTGAGTTATACTACATATGTGTACTGATAAATAGCAAGATAAAATGTGTTATCTATCTTGATCCAATGTTAACAGTTTAGCATGCTCAGTTCTGGCTAATATACAGCGATTTTATCACATTTCTTATACATTTTTCTTAAATTTTGCAGGGTTGCTCTTGGTGTGTGGCCAAGATCAGAGTCAAACAGTTTTAGCACCAGTGGCCCCCCCCCCAAAAAAAAAAGAGCAGCTTGAAAGCCTGCAATTCATTTCAGTTAATTCCATTTTCCTACTTTGCCTTCATTCAATCATTTAAACATTTTAAAGGTTTTTTTTGTCTCATCAGTCAGTTGAATCGTGATTAGCCTGACCACTGACGACAAGGTGACCCCCTCATTGGTCAGGTGACTACACTTTAAATTTTAACATGCTAATATGAGCTGAAGTCCCACCGCTTTCTCTTTCTTATGTGGAAATAAATTTTGCTTGTTATCACAGTGGCAGCATTATTATTTGTGGTGATGACAAGCCAGAGTCATTGGGGGGCCTGTGGGGGGGGGGGAGGATCGAGTGTCTTAGAGGACGCTCTCCTCCAAGGAGGGAGTCTTACTGTCTCTCCTGCAATACTGCTACCTGGGGAGTTATAGGTGACAGTGAAGCACAGGTACTGTAGTGGGAGAGGATGAAACAGGTCGGGATCTGCACTGCCTCGTTTTGTGTGCACTTGGATCCCCTAGTGCCAACATCCTCAGGAGTTGAGAAACAGAAAACAGAAAAGACCCTGTCAGTGCAGCAGGATGATGGGGGCACATTGGGTCCCTGCCCCGACTGACGAGCCATCTTCCCCTGGAGTTCCTTATATGGGAGGGCCAACTCCTTGCCTGCTGTGGCTAGCCAGGTAAACCCTGCCTCAGGTGGTGTTGAAAGGGTCTAAATTCTGAATAAGAATAGTTAAGGGGCTTGGTGGTAGCCACCGGAAGGGGTAACGTCTGAGAGAACGGGCATAAACTGCAAACTAATTAAAAATACATTTAAAAAAATTACACAGTCCCAATAAATCAGATTTAAATAGCTGCATCAAAAAGAATGTCAGACCATTCATTTTAAAGGGACCCTGTCAACACTTTTTGCATAATATTATTTCTAGTTGAAGCCCCATATTTTATGATTGCTTACCTTCTCTAAAATTCATTGGTGTTGCTGGTTGTTTTATACTAACATACTAATATGCTAAAATGCCAGCAGAGGAGGCCTATTGGTCTTTCATGTCTGTTCGATAGCACCCATACTGGGTGCTGATTTTGCTGTGCCCCGGGTTTCTCTGTCCCCAGTCCAAGATGTTTCTGTTGTATTGGACTTCATCAGCTTCACCCTCCCATTATACCTGTCCCAGCCTCTCTTAACCCCCCACCATAGTCTCCGCCTCCACCAGTCCCTTGGGCAGTACATTCCATGGTTCCACCACCCTCTCCGTGAAGTAACATTTCCTCCTCTCCCCGAACCTCCCCTAGCTTCCACCCATGTCCTCTAGTTGCCCCCCCCTTTCCTTTGGAGAACCTCGACTGAGCCTCCTCTATTGATCCACTTCATGTACTTGAAGACCTCTATCATGTCCCCCATCCCTCCTCTCCTCCAGGGTGTACATGTTGAGCTCCCCGAGTCTCTCCCTGTAGGTCCTCTATCTGCTACCTTTCTTCATAGAACTGAAATGCGTGCTAATGGTGTAATTATACCAAACCTTGCTTTGTTTTAAAGGAGAACTGCACCAAACCTGAAGGTAGTTTTGCCCAGTAGAAGCATTATTTTAGCAACTGGTTCAAATGCTGCTATTGTTCCATCTATACTTGCCTGTTAGTGACCTTGGTAGTTGTTTCTGAATGACAGTGTAGTGTTGAGTGCCATTTTAGAATTTTGTGATGTAATTTATTTCCCTCCCCAACCACAGAGTTCTATAGTAGAACATGAATGCATTGTTTCAACAATGGAAGAGCTGAGCAAGGAACATAAACTACATCATTCAATTCTAAAATGGCACTTACTATCTGTGTGTAAATCAGAAACACCCAATAGGATAACTAAAAAGCCTGTAGAAATGGAACAGTAACATAACATGAACTAGTACTTAAAAATCAACTTCTACCAGGAAAAATGACTTACACATTCAGTGCAGTTCTCCTTTAAATCCTTGATCTACTGTTATTGCATACTTCCAGAACATATGGAACACTCCCAAACAGTTCAGCCACTCATAAGGCAATAGTCTCCTCTCCTCCCTCTACATCATGAGTGGTTAAACTGTGTTGGGGTGTTCCCAAGTTCAGGAAAGATGCAGTGGGAGTTGATCAAGGATTGTAAACAAGCATATTTTATGTGGTAACAACCCTATGGTAAGGCAAGGCAAAGAAAATGTATTTGTTAGGTGACCATCCAGGGCTCTGAGCACCGTACAAGTGGAATAAAAACTTACAATGCAAAAACAATAAAAACAGGTTAGGGAATAAGAATGACAAAGATCAAAAATACCACCCTAATTATTTTTTTTAAGCAGACTAAGTGGTCGCACAGAGATAAAACAGGATTATATGGATTCTCTAGGAATAAAGTTAACTAATAGTGTACGTACATTCACTCATAAAATTCTTCTCCCTTATTAGAAAATTAAGATTAAGACTAAGGAATGCCAAAAGGTGAAAATGTCTATATGGGGAAAAATTAACACACTAAAAATGTTTGCTACCACCCCTCTCAGTTCAGCTCTTAGTCTCACTGAACCTATCCTGCAGTATCCTACCCTCCTCCTTTTTTATGCAGTGTTGACTTTTACCTGCTTGAATGAAAATTGTACATATACCTGTATTATTGTATATATGCCTACTTTTACCCATTTTTTTATATCCTGGTGTTTATATGTGTTGTACCCCCTCAACTTGTAATGTCAATATGTTGTTTACTGATGTGGAGCCTTTGAAAAGGAGTCTCTGACTCAAAGGATTGTAATTCTGACACCTTCAATAAATAAATAAATAATGATACAATTTTTAATTTATACTTTTCAAACAATACTAACACTGGTAGAACAAGCATTTGTCAATGCCGAATGTTGCTTGCTTCTATGTGCTGTTTAGGTATTTGGAAGTCATTGGAGTGTAAATATTGAAAATTTGCGAACTTACGGGTGTGCGTAGGAACTGCGCAACGCACACTCGTAAAACAGTCATTTTTAGGATTTTTTTCACCAAATTTTCAACATAGCCATTTTAAGACCTCTAGTCATGAACAGTGTCCCTGTGATTTTGTTAATGTGTCCCATACATTGATTTGCACATTTCTGCGCCAGTATGCTACATGAAAGGCGGAAACACGTTTTGGGCAGGATGTGAAAAATGACAGCTGTACTGCTCATAAGGAGGTGTGGTAAAATGGCAATGTTGAAATCTGGAGTGGAAATATTGAAAATTCGCGAAACCTATGAGTGTGCTGGGAACTGCGCAACGCACGTCAGAAACAGTCATTTTAGGAATTTTTTCACCAAATTTTCAACACAGCCATTTTAAGACCTCTGCTCATGAACAGTGTCACTGTGATTTTCTTAATTGTCCATACATTGATTTACTTTAACTGCACCATTCTGCGCTACATGGGCGGAAACACGTTTTGGGTGAGATGTGAAAAATGACAGCTATACTGCTCATAAGAAGGTGTGGTAAAATGGTAATGTTGAAAATCTAGAGTGAAAATATTGAAATTACGTGAACTTACGAGCCTGCGTAGGAACTGCACAACGCACGCTCGAAAAACAATCATTTTTTGGAATTTTGGCACCAAATTTTCAACATGGGGGTTTTGAGCCCCCTTCTAATGAATGATGTCACTGTCATGGTGGTATTCGGGCCCGAAGGGTGATTTCACAGTCACTGCACAAAATCACCCTTCGGGCCCCGAATAACACCATGACAGTGACATCATTCCGGAGAAGGGTCCCAAAAACTCCATGTTGAAAATTTGGTGCAAAAATTCCCAAAATGGCTGAGATATGCAATAAAGTTGAAACCCCCTATCTAGCCCATTATACAGCTTACCGGCATTTCCTCAGTTCGCGGTCGGCTTTGAAGAGTGCAGACGTGTTCCCGGTCCACCGAAGATCGCTGCTCGGAGTCGGAGGTAAGTATGGGGTATGGGGGTGTGTG
The DNA here is from genome assembly GCA_016271365.2 of Neoceratodus forsteri. NCBI lineage: Eukaryota > Metazoa > Chordata > Ceratodontiformes > Ceratodontidae > Neoceratodus > Neoceratodus forsteri. The sequence continues at coordinate 949,932,757 of CM028130.1, forward strand.
GGAGGCTGGAGTGCGCAGTGGGTGGGTGCGGGTTGTGGGAGGGGTGGGAGGCAGCGCCATGGGACGTTTTTGTTTTATAGGTTTAAAAAAGGCGTCGTGGGACCGTTTGCGCTGGGGTGGGCTCCCAGTGTGGCACAAGGACTTTAGGCGTTCAGCTGACTGGGGATTGGGCACCCCGTGCGGCAAAGACTGATTGCCCACGCTGGGGTGGGCTCCCAGCGGCACCTACTACTGGGGAGACGGCGCTCAGCCGGCGGGGTTGGGCACCTGTCGCTATACAGTGCGTGATGAGGCGCTGACGCCTGCGGGTGCGGGGTTGCGTGTGAGCAGCTTCTTATCGCTGCTCACTCAAGCGTAGCTCCCACTTTCAACTGTATGCCACTGCATTTTGGAGCGTGTCATAGACAGCTCCAAAATGCATTGGCTTACAGGGGCCGCGCCTGCCAGGACACTGCCTGAATTGGAGGAGAAGGTGACACACCTCCGAAATCTCCGATGATGGCACTATGTTTCTTGCACATGCGTACAAGCAACATAAAAAAATGGATCAATAAAGTCAGAAACATTATGAAGTTATTTATCAGGAATAATAGTACACCTAGAATTGTGTGGGACAAATTATGTCTTGAAAAAGAAAAGGGAAGAATGTCTTGCCCAGATCCATTTACAGTGTATATGGCTTCACAGATTAAACACATTTTGTTATGGGCATACGGAGATGAATCTGTTCAATGTATAGAAAATAGGGCATTTAATGTAAGAAAGAGAAACCAATTCTCACTATCAAATATTTGGTATACACCTTCAAGTTTTTGTTAAAGAACGAGAGTATAATTACTAAAAATATGACTAGTGTAACACTGAAATACCAAAGTAAGACAGATCATGTTTTTATTTTTATGTTTTTTTGTTTATAAATTTGTTAATCGGGTTGGGACACTGGACAAGCCCTTTTTCAGGTCTGACCCAGAGACAACAACAATAACAAATAACAACAGCAAACAACATTTAACATGCCAAAAAAATAAAAGTTAATTCAACAAGTGCAAATTGAATTTTTCAATAAAAATAACTTAAACTTCCATTTAAATTCAGAAAAAGATTGGGGGAGGTGAAAGGCCTCAGGTAAGGCATTCCAGAAGGAGGGTGCTGCGATTGAAAAGGAGCGCAATCCACACCAATTTTTGTATATTGTTGTAGTTAATAAGATAGCACTGGCAGATCTTAACTTGGAAAGAGCAGGCTGCACTTCAACAATGTTGCAAAAAATTTCAAATAAAAAAAATGAATATAAAGGTAGAAGGTAAAACTTGCCACATAATGAAGTGGGAAAAGAAGGGCATTGAAGAATGGGAGGATTTTATTCAAGATAATAAGATGCTTTCCTGGGCAGAATTGTAATAAAAATGTGGGTTAAAACAAACTGATTTTTTCAAATATATTCAGCTTCAAAATACATACCTTAAAGATTTTAAAAGATGGAAGAGAGCTCTGGAGTATGAAAGAATAGATCTGTTGTATAAGACATACTGTAAGTAAAAAATAAAAAGGTTTTAATGGCTATGATCCTTTGTAATTTCAGAAAATCAGGTAGGGAGAGTTATAAAAATATAAAAAGCAATTGGAGAAAATGTTAGATAGAGAACTGAATTCTTCTCTATGGGATAATATCTTAACTTTGGGGCTTGGATATTCAGACTGCGCCGGGCAGGGGCGCAAGCCTAGGCGCAGCGCAACTGGGCTGAGCCAGGGCATGGACCAGGTGATATTCAACGGTGCTGCACCATGGCTCAGCACTATTGAATATGGCACAGAGGGTGCACACACTGCGCCAGCGCAAGACACAGTATAGGAGCAGGGGGATGTGCCAGCGCAAGTGTAGTTGTGCTATGTGCATCACCTGCAATATTCAGCATGGGGCATGCAAATGAGGCCATTATGCAAGCAAGGCACAAATGGGGCCATTTGCATGTCATTATGTCCCCATTTGCATGTGATGCGCCGATCCATGGCGACTTGCGCCTGGCACCCAGCCAGGCTGCAACCATCGGGGATCAACACCCTGCAGTCCCATTGCAGTCCCCCACTCCTGTATGCCTGAACGTGGGCATATGTCTCAATAAAATCCCTTGTGGTCCAATGGTAACCCTCCCCCCATCGCCTGATCATGAGCATGAGTATTAATAGAAGCTCTGGTGGTCCAGTGGTAACCCTCCCCCCATCGCCCGATTGCAGGCATCAGTCTTGATAGACACCCTGGTGGCCCAGTGGTACCCCCCTCCCCAACTGCCCTCTGAGGACCCCCACCACCCAGCACCCCGCCCACATGCCGCCCAGCCGCCCGCCAAATGACAGCATACAGTACGGTCTGTACGCCTATTGGTCCACTGTGTGGACCAATGGAGTGAAAACCATACTATTACCGAGCCAATATGTGAATGAGCGTTTCATTCACATATCAGGCCTGTAGTACAAGTATGGTCTGCATGTCCGTACTTGTATGCTGTCATGCCATGGCAGCATGTGGGCAGGGTGCTGCAGCCTGCCGATGATGGGGGTGCTGGGTGGTGGGGACCTCCAGTGAGCGGGTGGGGAGGGGGGGTACCACTGGACCACCAGGGATTCTATTGCTACACATGCCCGCGATCTGGCAACAGGGTGGGGGGGCAGATGTCTACCTGGGCAGGGTGCTTTTGGATGGTGTACCCGCTGGCTGCCTATGGCTGGTGGCTGTTGTGTTGTGCCATGCACTCAGCCACCCACCTGTGGGTGGCCAGCATTTGAAACCCTTTTTTGACAACATTGTGCACCACTGTCTGCGGCACATGTAGGGGTTCTTGTGACATATGCTCCACACATCCCGGGCTGAATATCGGGATGTGCCACATATCATGGACACGCCCCTGCAACTGCGCGCATACATTACCAATGTGCCCAGGGCATCGAGGGTTGTGCCAGCGCCAGTCTGCTTGCTTACAGATATGGGTGCGGGCACATTGGGGGTTGGCACCAGGCACAACCCCTTTGAATATCCAGGCCTGGGTGTAGAGTATTTTACTAAACGAGGTAGAACTATTCAGGCCAAAATAATTAATAGTGCTTACTAGCACGATTACATAAAATGAAAATTAAACCTGATTGCACATGTTGGAATTGTGATATGGAGAAAGCAGATGTTTGTCATACATTTTGGGGATGTGCAGTAGTTAAGAAATGGTTGGAATATTCTTATAGGATTATTAGCAATTTGGGGATAACATTGAGAAAAGGAGCTGTATAAGCAGCACTAGAACAATTTTGTTTCTTTTTTTTATCTATTGTCTGTTTTTCCTTCTGGGAGCCCTGGCAGGTGGCTACAGTCCCTCCTTGTGGTGAGACTCGCTCTCTGGCTTCTTCCTGCATCCCCGTATCACTGACCCTGGCTAATCTCCTGTGGATTGCCCTCCCCACAGTGGGGCCAGGGAGGAGGGCATCGGCCTCTCCACCTCCAGAAACCCAATCCAGACCCCGAGGTCAACCCCTGCAGATGCAGGCACCATCATGACACCTGCCAGGCTCCATTTCCACTTTTTCTCCCGTCCCCCCTCCTTACCAATGTGATGACAATGGCACATGTCTCCTGACCTGTACTGCTCTCCAGCCACCGCCAGAGGGCAGTCAATGAGCGGGACAACAGGTCTCCCTTCCCCTGACAGAGGAGAGCAGTCCTCCAGATGCTCAATCCTCTCTCACCGCTGCTGACCCCTGGTGGCCCAAGCTCGTTTCTGAACCCGGGGCACCAGCGTGGTGTGAGGTGTGGTGTCCAGCGCCTCAACCCTCAGCACCACCCGGCCGGCCCATTTGAGCAAAATTTAACAATTTTATAAAAAGAATAGTAAAGAGAGAAATATAGTAAAAGCAAACAATACAGACATAAAGAGAATAATTCTAGCCAGCCTGGTAGTGCTGAGGGTTAAGTTGCTGGATGCCACACCTTGTGCCACACAGGCGACCCGGCTTTGGAAACAAGCCCAGGCCACTGGTGGTCAGCAGGGGAGGGGAGGAGAGGATTGAGCATCCAGAGGACTGCTCTCCTCTCCTCTCCTGGGAGGAGAGGGGGGACCTATCCCGCGCACCTAGCAACACCTAGTGGAGGCCAGATGTACTATGGACGTTGGGAGTACACAAGGCAGGGGAATACATTGGGTGGCTGCCTTCGGGTCGTGAGTGGGAGCGCTCATGTAGTGGGCTGGGTGGCATTGCATGACCCACGTCTGGGGAGGGAGTAAAGCAAGAAAATAACCAGCATGCTGAGGAGAGGACGAGGGCCTCAGGGACCTACCCTCACATCCCCAACACCGGACTACCACCACAGTGATCCACGGCCGCCTTCCGCAGAGAGATGGACCCTCTAATCTCAGAAAGACACCGCCAAGGTAGGAGTGGCGTGCCCTCGCCTGGGAGGGGTGATCCTGGGGGCTGGGAAATCTCTCAGTTGGAAGGGGATGACCGGAGGGGGGGGGGTCACGGTGGGGAGTAGCAGTGCAGAGTCTAGTAGGCACCTCTCAGAGGTGCCTCGGTACAAAAGTGCATAAACAGAGTTAAAAAAAAAAAGAATAATTCTAAAAAATGGAAAGAAGCTGATAAAATGCATAACTTCCCCATGATGGAATGGAATCATCTTTTCATTACATATTTATATAATACAAAGTTTTTTACAAGCGATATTCAATGCTGGGATTTATACTGATGTAACACAATGATTTCCTGAAATAGTACAGCAAAGTTGCTATATTTTTGGTACATGTAAATTGCATTGAATTTCCCGTTGATACGAACAATTGCATAATGTGTTTATGAACTGGATATACTATATTTCAGTATGGCTAGGCATCCTTGTCATTTTGTAATACTGAATGGTAATGTGATTATAGTGTGGCCCCTCTCCGGTGCCATCCTGGAGAGGGCCACTGCCCCTGCCTTGTTGGCCAGACCAAGGATAAGGGGCCAAGGTTCCCATAGCTGTCCTACGGCGGTCCTTTCCCAAAAGCTAAAACAAAATGGCAGTGCCTCGACCCAGAGTACATATCAGTGGGTCTGACTGCTTGCAGTACAGCTCCCTGGGATGTCGTACCAACCCACCTCACCAACAGTTACTCCAACATGGACTTGCCAGGATTCAAATCTCCCCACATTCAGTTATAACATTTACCTTTTCCATTTCATCCAGTAACATGCCCAGTAAAATTAGGCTCTGGATTCATCTCTGCTGCAAAACAATAACAACCAGTTTATTTACAGGGGAGAGGGTTTAGGATGAGGTAAGTCGAATAGAGGTTAATCATGCTTTTTATTCTGCATTTCCCCAAAATCAAATTTCCTTTTCGATTCAATCCCACATCTCAGTCATTGTAGCCATCAGATCTATCTAACTAGCTAACTGCTGCAGGTGTACCCAAACCCAGACCTGCAGGTCCCAGTCCATTTCAAACCCCAAAGTCCGTTTACTGGATACCCAGATTAAAGCTGCAGGCCTGAGGTGCAGGTGGCAGCCGGCACTGGTACACTTAAAGAAGTTTAACTTTTTACATCCTGTCCCTTGTCTAAACCTTGGCTCTATCTCCAGCCCTGGTATGAGTGCTTCAACTATTTACAGTCCCCAGGTGCAGGGCAATTCCTGCTTTTTACTCATGGTTCTGTAGAATCAGTCCTTAGATGGCACAGTTCACTGAAGTCCTGGGGATTGATGGCATCACAGGCAGAACCGGCACAATGCTTGAACAAGGGGCACAGAGGCTGTAGCTTGCTCTCTTCAGCCCATTACAGGCCCCATTGCAGAACATGTGTGCAGGACATGTGAACTACAGAGGACCCAGACCCAGGAGTGGCCCCACAGTCTGGCTCCCTCAGATTAGAGTGCCCTAGCACTCAGGTACAAGACCTGTGATCCCCTGCAGCAGCAGACCCCACTTGATGGGGGTTAGCGAGTTCCCCACCTGTCCCTGGTGTCAGCAGAAACATTCTGCACATTCTCTTCTGCTTCTTTTTCCTTCTCTTTCCTGCCATGGTGTGTAGTCATAGCAATCTGTTTCTCTATTTTCCTTGCTGTTTTCCAGGAGCAGACGACAGGTACCCGACCCAGAAAGGCACCTGTCCATCCTTTTTGCTTTCACAGTCTCTCAACTTTAAAATGGTCACATTCTCGCTCTGGTTCACACATATCACCTGCACTCACAGTCCCTTTTCTCACCGTGCAGGTACATAGCGATTGGTGCTCACAAAAATGTTTCTCTGCCTCTCCTGCCATCTCTCCCCAGTTGTCCCAAGGTCTCTGATCCCTCTCTTATTGCCCAGTGGAAACAGGACCACTGGAGAGACAGATCCAAAAGCTGCTAGAATGGCCGATTGAATTCTCACAACTGCTCATGCACTGTGCTCGCTGGCACCACAGTGCCATTTCCAAACCGGCGGCTCCAGGAACTTGCTCCTCCAGCCCCACTCTCTCTGAAACAAAAATGTGGGGGCTGGCAGGAGAGGATCAAAACATGGAAAAAAGACAGGAACTGAAAAAAAAAAAAAGAATGGGGTGGACCAAAACCCTAGGGAAAATAAGCTTTTTTCGGGGGCTCACAGGTAAGCCTCCAACAGGTGGGTTACAATAGTAACATAAAAACATAGAGTTTGACGGCAGATAAGGACCACTTGGCCCACCTAGTCTGCCCATTTCCCTACCTATTGGATAAGCTGCAGATCCTAGTTAACCAACAACCAGTATTTATGATATGTATGCCTTCTATTTTCTGAGCTTTATATGGAATGTTCTATGTACCTCCCAATAAAAAGATTAAAAAAAGCAGACTAAGTGGTCCCAAAAGCTATGATAAATAAATGGGTTTTTAAAAGAGCCCTTAAAAGTTCTAATGAGGGAATCCCTCTAATTTCCACAGGGAGTGAGTTCCACAAAGTGGGTGCACCCATGCAAGAGGCTCGTTCCCCAGTGGATTTTAAGCAGGACCATGCAATCACAAGGAACCCTGCCTCAGAAGAATAAAGGGTATGGATAGGCTTGTAAAAAGTCAGGAGGTCTTTCAGGTAACCAGGGCTCCAATCATGCAGGGCTTTATATATCAACAAACCTATCTTGAAGCTGATATGCCATCTCACTGGCAGCCAATGCAGTTCTGGGAGAACTGGCGTGATATGCATTGGACAAGGTATCCCAGAAATAAGCCGGGCTACCAAGTTCTGCATGAACTGCAACACATCACACCATGGATTGCTCTAGGTAAAGAACATTGCAGTAGTTCAAACAGGAGGTAACAAAAGAATGCACCAGAGTTTCTAGGTTGGTGGCCTCAAGATAGGTTCAGATCTGGGCGATATTATGCAGATAGTAAAAGCCACTGCAGATGACAACCAACACCTGATGTGCTAAGATTAAAGTGCCATCTACAGTAATGCCCAGATTCCTTACCTTCTCAATAGCTCATAGGGTAGTAATCTGGCAGTATAGCCTAGAGGTTAGAGGAACAAGGTGTGAACGAGCTTGGTACATCCAGCAGACTAGACCCGAGTTTGAGTCTCACAACCTCCACTTGCATACTGTGTGACTCTGAGCAAGTCACTTAACCGTCCAGTGATCCCAGGTTGCCCCTGAAAACAGGCTCTTGTGCCTAGTGGGCCTTACCTGGTTACCAAAGACTAAAATAAAATAAATAAAAAATAGTGCTCTTTTAATGATGGCAACAAGGCACTATCCTCATTGATTGCTGCTCCCAAATGACCTGGTCTTATCAGTAACACCTCAGCATTAGATGAGTTTAGCCTGAACCAGCTTGATGCCATCCAGTGCCGGATTTCTACAAGACACTCGTTCAGCACAGCCACCATGTTGACCCCATCAGATGCACACAGCAGGTAGATCTGGGTGTCATCTGCATAGCTGTGCAAACCAAGACCAGACCACCTAATGATGTCACCAAATAACAATATATGCACGGCGAATAAAATAGGGGCTAGAATCGACCCCTGAGGCACCCAACAGCAGAGAGCAGCAGCTTTCAAAATGTTACTGCCCACTGCCACCTACTGAACTTTGCCGGTCAAGTAAGACTCAAACCAGTGCAAATCTGTGCTAATGAGTTCCACAAAGTGCCTCAAATGGGCTAAGAGCATCCCATGATCCACCACGTCAAAAGCCGAGGAGAAATTCAGCAGTACTAAGATGGAACACTGACTGCTGTCTCTCACCAGAAGAAGGGCATTGAACACCTTGACCAGTGTGGTCTCAGCACTGTACCGAGGTCTAAGACCCAACTGGAATAGCTCAAGGATCTCAAAACATTCCAAGCAGTCCTGCAACTACACTGTTAGTACCTTCTGCATTACCTTCCCTAAAAATGGGAGGTTCGAGATAGGCATATAATCTGCCAGATCATTAGTGTACAAAGATGGCTTCTTCAAGAGTGGCTTCACCACTGCCCTCTTCAGTTCAGTGGGGGAAAACACCTTCCCAAAGTGAACACCTGATGATCTCAGCGATGATTAAAACCAAGGTCAACCAGTAACTGGAAAGAAAGCTGGTAGGCCCTGGGTCCAACATATAGTGCATACAGCACAGTCCCCAGACCACTCGGGAGACCATCTCTATCTGGACTAGGTCAAACTCCACTCACACAGACCAAGTGCTTATGCCACCCTCCACATGAACACCATCAGTCCATGACAGGCTGCTTGAGGGGATACCAGCTCTGACAGAGGACACCTTGTGCAGGAAAAATTAATTAAACTCATCACATTTCTCTACTCAAGAAAGTCTACCTGACAGGGAGGATTTAACAATCTGTCTACAGTGTCGAAGAGCTGAGTCTGCCTGTTTGTCCCTTCAGTAATCACATGTAATAGAAAAGCTGTCTTTATCACCATGCTCTCCCGCTGATAGTCACCACAGTGATTATTCAGTGCCAACCTGACCTTCTCAAAACCTGGATCTCTTCCCGGGAATGTTCTAACTTCTGCCCCTTAGTCATCAACTGCAAAAGATCAGCATCAAATTGGAGCGACCTAAGGCAGGACAGGGGCAAATGCGATATAGTGTGAGGGAGTCGAAGGCTACTGTAAGGGCTTTATTATAGCACTGCCTGGCTTTCTTCGCACCTCCAGCAGATGCCAATGCCATACCTAAGATGTCCAGAAACACCAGGAGATCATATGGCTCCTGATTTCTCAAAGGGCAACATCTGACTATCTCCACCAGAGGAGTTTGAAAACAAGGGGCCCCAAATAGGAATTGAACAACATGAAGATCCAACCACCCGGCCAGATCAACCCCTGAAATTATTATGTGAAGGCTCAATATAAAGACCAAACCTGAGGCATGGCCTTTCTGGTGGGTTCTGGTTGCAGCTGCCTGTACTAGGCCCAGTAAAGACATAAACTGGAGGAACTGTTGTCCAAACAGAGAACCATCATCATCGACCCAGACATTAAAAATCCTCCAGCACTAACAAGCTGGGTGAGTCCATGACTAGGTCGGCCATGAAACTCCTCAGTTCCTACAAAAATTCACTCCCATGCCCCAGAGGACAGTACACAAGAATGATTTTGCAACCTGTACCCAGACACCTTTTAATGGCCATGCATTCAAATGAGGTGGTCTCCACCATAGCATATGCCGTCAGTCCCAAGGTGGATCTAAAGCAGATGACCACTCCACACCCCTGCACTCCTGCTTCATGCAATGCACCACAGAAAAACCCAGAGGGATGGATGCCTCAAGTATAGAGCCAGAGTCATCTCCCAGCCAGGTCTACATGATGCATACCAGGTCCTCAGAGGAGTCCACAATAAATGCCTCCATTACTGTGGTTTTTATTTCTCGGGGACCTGGCACTACAAAGAATTGCTTGAAGGGGAAGAGCAGGCATGGCCAGCTCTCTCGCTATCTGTCCTGTAGTAATCTGGGCAGTTTGTTTTTTTACTTTTAAAAAGAAAAAAGGAACCAGAATCAAATGAAAAGCTACATCAGCAATCTCTACCGAATGTGACCAATCATAACACTTGTTTTTTAAACTAGAGACACTTAAATGGGGTTGCCAGAGTCCCTTTAAAGGAGAACTGTGCTGAACCTGTACATCATTTTTTCCCCATATCTTTTTTTTTTAAAGTGGTTCTGTTTCTGTCATTGTTCCATGTTTACTGTCTTTTTGGTAAATTCGGAGCACGTTAATGATTTACACACTGGCAGTAAGAAGTATTTTAGAATTCTATTATGTAGTTTATGTTCTTGCCAAGTTCTTTTATTATTGTCACATCCTGTCAGTATTCTACTACTATGGAACTCTGTGGCTGAGGGGGTATAAACTACATCATACAATTCTAAAATGGTACGTAGAAACGCATACAATGATGGGAGAAAAAGACCTATGGTCCACTTAGTCTGCCCGAGTTCTCTATTTAGCCCTGGGACCTCCTGTCCCTCCAGAGTCCTATTCCCCAGTGCCAACATCCTCAGGGGTTGAGTAAAAGAACTTACCGCTAGACTGTAGATCAGAAACACCCACCGAGTTTACTAAAATGCCTACATAGATGCAACAATAACAGACCTGGAGCCAGTACATAAACAATAGCTTCCACTGGGAAAATGACTTACAGGTTCAATGCAATTCTCCTTTAAATTAATTATTAACTTGGTCTACATTTAGCCCAACAAAACACATCCATTTTGTGAAAATAACAGCTATTGTTTGAGAGATGGTGGGCTCTTGATGCTTATGTGTTCCATGTGTCACGAAGCTGGAACGAATTAAATGAATTGTGGATCTGCAGTATAAACACAGTTTTCAAATGTGGCATTGTTAAACTTGGAGAAAAATTTTAGAGTCTCCATTCTACGTTCTACTGAAGGGATTCCAGTGTCAAACACATGTAAATCAAATATTTCAGTTAATTATTTTAATTGCTTTCTTGGCCGGCAAAACTTTTTTTATTGTAACCAGGTCCTTGGGGTGATGATACCCTTTAGTTGAGATCAGAGGCAGGCCTGGGTTCTTCTGCCTAATCTTTAATGTCCAAAACATAGAAACATAACATAGAAACATAGAATTTGATGGCAGATAAGGACCGCTTGGCCCACCCAGTCTGCCCATTTCCCTACCTACTGGATAAGCTGCAGATCCTAGTTAACCAGCAGCCTACTTCTTCTTACTCCCACCCCCCAGAATTGCCTTATGACTGTCCCATGCATGCTTGAATTCCACCACTGATTTTGACTCCACAACTTCTCCGGAAGGCTCCATGCATCCACAACCTCTCTGTGAAAAAATACTTCCTAAATTACCTCTGAGCCACCCCTCTATCTTCAAATTGTGCCCTCTTGTTCTTGCACACCTCTTTTTTGAAAGATGCTACCCTCTTGGACTTTGTTGATTCCCTTGAGGTACTTGAAAGTTTCTATCATGTCCCCCCTCTCCCTCCTTTCCTCGAGGCTATACATATTAAGCTCCTTAAGTCTCTCTTCATAAGTCTTCCGGTGCAGATCCTGCACCATTTTAGTTGCTCTTCTCTGGACAGCTTCCATCCTGTCTATTTCTTTGCGGAGATTGGGTCTCCAGAACTGCACACAGTACTCCAGATGGGGTCTCACCAGCTGTCTGTACAGAGGGATAATAATTTCCTGTTTTCTACTGGTGATGCCTCCCTATGCATCCCAGTATCCCCAGCCTCCTTGCTGCCCTCTCACATTGCTTGCCCACCTTTAGGTCATCTGATATGACTACCCCCAGGTCCCTTTCCATTTTTGTTGTTGTTAGTATCTCACCCCCCATTGTGTACTCTTCCCCTGGGTTTTTGTTTCCCAGGTGCATTACCTTGCACTTCTTAGCATTGAATCTAAGCTGCCATACATTTGACCATTCCTCTAACCTTGCCAAGTCCCTTCTCATCCTTTCCACCCCACCTTGTGCATCAACTCTGTTGCAGATCTTAGTGTCATCTGCAAAGAGACATACTTTTCCTTCCAGTCCTTCTGCAATGTCGCTTATAAAGACATTGAAGAGGACCGGTCCTAATACTGAACCCTGCGGTACCCCACTAGTAACCCTCCTTTCTTCTGAGTGACTCCATTTAACTATTACCTCTGTGTCCTATTCTCCAGCCAATTCTTTACCCAGGCTGTCATCTTGGGACCCACTCCCAGGCTGGCTAACTTGTATATTAATCTTTTGTGTGGGACTGTGTCAAATGCCTTGCTAAAGTCTAGGTAGGCCATGTCCTAGCCCCTCCCTGATCTACTGCTGGTCACCAGTCAAAGAAATCTATCAGATTTGTCTGGCATGACCTTCCTGCTATGAATCCATGTTGCCCTGGGTCCTGTGCCCCTCTGGCCTCTAGATACTCGACAATTCTTTCCTTCAGAAGTGATTCCATCATTTTCCCTATCACTGAGGTTAAACTAACAGGTCTGTAGTTTTCTGCTTCTACCTGCTCCCACTTTTGTGAAGGAATCACATCTGCCCTCCTCCAGTCCTCGGTACCACCCCATCCTCCCATGATTTGTTAAAAGGGTAGTCAGTGGTGTCACTAGTTCTACCCTTAGCTCTTTTAGAATTCTGGGATGAACCCATCAGGCCCCATTGCTTTGTCCACCTTCAGTTTTAAGAGTTCTTTCAGCCCTTTCTTCTGTAAATGGGCTGGTATCAACTTCTGTATCCAGAGTGTTTCTACTGTTTGTTTTAGGACCTCCCCTCTTCCTTTGTAAATACTGAGCAAAAATATTTGTTTAGTATCTCTGCCTTTCACAGTCTCCTCTGCCCACCCTCCCTCCCTTTATTAAGCCTCACTATCCCTTCTTTGGTCTTCCTTTGCTCCTGATGTACCTATAAAAGTTTTATCCCCTTCTTAACTGAGTTGGCTATCTTTTCCTCGGTTTGGGCCTTTGCTGTTCTGACTGCCTTCCCAGCCTCCTTTTGCTTTAACTGGTACAATTCTCTGTCCTGCTCCTTCTACGATTCCTTGTACTTCCTGAATGCTTTCTTTTCTCTTGAACCTTCACTGCCACTTCCTTTGAGAACCATAGTGGTTTCTTACATCATCTTGTTTTGTTTATTTGCTTCACACAAAGGCTCGTTACCTCTGTGATGGCAGTTTTTATTATTCCCCATTGTTCTTCCACCCCTCCTTCCTGTCCATTTGCTAGTGCATTCCTTAGGCACTCATCCATTTTGGCAAAGTCAGCCCTTCTAAAGTCCAGTACTTTTGTCTTTGTATGGCTTGACTCTATTGCTGTGTTTATTGTAAACCATACTGTTCGATGGTCGCTAGTTCCCAGATGGCTACCCACTTCTACATCTGTGATCCTCTCTCCATCTCCATTTGAGAGAATCAAGTCTAATATTGCTCCCTCTCGAGTGGGCTCCAGTACTAGTTGTCTAAGGCATGCCCCTGTAGGGCATCTAGAATAACTGCACTCTTCGGAGTGGCAGCTGCAACTGCACTCCAGTTAACATCTGGCATATTCAGATCACCCATCAGCAATATCTCCCCTTTTTCTGCCATTCTAAGTATACTTTCCATCATTTCCCTGTCCATTTCCTCCCCCGAGAAGGGGGTCTGTATACAACCCCTGTGCGTATTGTGGTGCCATTGCCTGTCTCCAAATTTACCCACAGTGCTTCTTCTCCTCCCTGTTTACCCTTTTGTTCTGTTGCTTTTATTCCTTCCCTTATGTAAAGAACTACTCCTCCTCCTCTTTTACCCTCCCTGTTCCTCCTATAGACAGTGTATCCTGGTATGTTTATATCCCAGTCATAGTTTTGTGTGTACCATGTTTCTGTGACTGCCACGATATCCAGATGTTCCTTCTCCATCAAGGCCACTAATTCAGGAAGCTTGTTACCCAGACTACGGGCATTGGTACTCATTGCTCTCCATTTTTTGATGGCTTTACCTTCTGTTGCAGCATCCCCCACTGACCATTCTACCTCGGTCTTTTTCTCATTTAGTACCCTGTTTTGTAGGGAGAGGCTGGGATTTTCCTGCTGCTTGTCAGTGCCTCCCCCTTTGACTAGTTTAAAAGCTTGCAAATGAAGCATTTAAACCGATTGCTCAAAAGACTTGTTCCCTTCCTGGACAGATGCAGACCATCCTGCCAGTATAGGCTGGTGTCCCTCCAGGTGGAACCCCAGTCCCCAATGAAGCCAAACCCCTGTGCTCCACACCATTTTTTCAACCATTCATTAAACTGCATGGTGCCAATTACCCTCACCTCCCCCATGCCTTTGACAGGCAGCACCTCTGAGAAGGATACTGTGTGTGCTACTTGTCTTAGGTCCCTCCCCAACTCTGCAATGTCCTCCTGCACTGCTCTAATCTCATGATGAGCCAAGTCATTTGTCCCTAGGTGGACAATTACGTCCAGCTCAGAATCCCTTGCAGCTGTTCTCGTGATCCTGAGGATGCGCTTCCTGTCCCTTCAAGCCATGGCACCAGGCAGGCACCTTACTTCAGTTTTCCCAGCTCCCCCCAGTTCTATACCCCCTAATAATTGAGTCCCCCACCAGGAGCTGCTTCCTTTCCCTGTGGTGTCCTCTGCCTCCTTCCTGTGGGCCTCCCTTGTGACAGTTGTCATCAGTCTTCTCTGCGGGTGCATCCATAGGGGAGCTATGCTCCCCCAGAATGGTGTATGGATTGTGGAGTGGAACAATTGACTGGGTGTGCCTCTGTTCCACCCTCCTCACCCTCCCTGAGCCCACTGTGGTCCAACTGCTGTGCTTTCTTCGCAACCTCTGAGGTGGTGGTGGTGGCTAGTGCTCCCTGGATGGGGGAGGTTCCCTTCCTACTGTCCAGTGTGGCCTGGGGGAAGGTTTTCTTACTACTGTCCAGTGCGGCCTGAAGACGGGCAACTTCCTCCCTCAGGGCAGATAGTTGTCTGCAAATAGGGCAGCATCTCAGCCTCCAGAAAGACTCCCGGAAGACTGCTGCCCCACAGCCATTACATTGCACTACTCCCCACATGTTTATCTAGTTTTTTGTTTGTATGTTTGTGTGTGTGTGTGCACGCGCGTGTGTGATTTGTTATATAGAAATATATATATTATACAATGTGTATGCTTATATTGTCAGTGCAGTGTGCTAGAGAGGATATGACAGTGAAATGCACCTTGCACTCTTGAGGAAATGATGTCAGAACCTCAGGTATAAAGGAACTATTTCCAGGGGTGGGTGGGGTGAAGGTGGAAGGTTGGGCCTAAACTGTGCCCTCACAAAACAATCAGCTAAAATCAGCTAAAATCAGTGCCAGGGACTCATCATGCTTTGATGTTAAACAGTTCTGAGTGTTTTACCTTTTATTTATTTATTTATTCTCAGATTACAATACCTTTGAGCACATAACAGCTGTTTTACAAAGGTTCCACATCAGTGGGAAGGGTGACAGACATACAATGGATGGTATTACATAAAATTTTGACAAGAAAGTATTTAAAATGACATTAACATTGCAACTAAAATTAAAACTATGAATCGGTAGGAAATCAAAAAATAACCTAAAAAAAGGAGGCAGCCCAGGGTGCTTTGTCAAATTGTTATAGGTAGATTTGGGTGAACAAAAGTTCCAGTAAGTGAAAATAAACAGTGGAAAGAAGGTGGAGGGTGAGAAGGGTGAGGTGAAAGAAGGATCAGGGAAGGAGGCAGGAAATAAGGCAGAGTGATTAGAGTGAAAGTGGTCATTCGCAGAGAAAGGGGAGAAGTAGGTACACAAGGATGTGTCAGTACTGCTGAGGGTAGTGCCATGTCAGTTGAAACAGTCACAGGAACTGTTAGCTGTAAGATGCTGATGAAGAGTGCCTTTAAATGGTCCCAATTTTGGTAAGGAGGAGATATCACCGGACAGCGCATTAAATCATAATGGTGCTCTATATACAAACGATCATTGCCTTTGTGTAGTCCTGTATCTTGGGACAGAGAAGAGTTGGTTGACTGAGCTACGCATGTGCTGGGAGCTGCAAGAGGGGTTGAGTAAGTTTGTAACACCAGAAGGCAGGAGCCCAAGAAGTGCCTTTTTAGTTAGCAAGCAGGTTTGCTAGTGAATCTTCCCATTTAGCTGAAGCCAACCTGTTTGCTCATACAATTCACATGTGTGGGAAAGGCATGCTGCTCCAGTAAAAAGTCGGCATGCTTTATTGAGTGCCACTGATATTCTGCAGAGGATAGTGGTGGAAGCTGAGCCATAGCTAACCAGACCATAGTCAACAATGGATACTATGGAGATATAGATAGCTAGTATAAGGGTTTCAGGCATTAGATTGTGTTTATGTCTATGGAGTAACCCTATCTTGATACTGGCAGACCCGGCAACATTCTCAACATGCTGGGCATATGATAATGAGCTATCCACGGTTACCCCTAGATATTTGAAATGTTGAATTTGTTCAAGTGGGACGCCAGAGGAGTTCCTGATGGTTAGGGCACTGGATCTGTGTGTGCTGCGAGCACCGCTGAACAACATGACTTTTGTTTTTTTGTAGTTCAGAATCAGCTTGTGTTTCCTGAACCAGTCCTTCACTTCCTCAAAGCTGAGTTAAAGCTGGTGTACCAGTGGTTCATGGCCAGTGTTGCTAGTGCATATGACCGTGTCATCTGCATAGAGGAGGATCTGCTGGTGACAGGAGCAAGGGAGATTGTTAAGAAAGATGCTAAAAAGAAGTGGACCCAGTATGGAGCCCTGTGGTACTCCAGAGTGGACATCTTGATGGTCAGAGGTGACATTAGCTGTCTTCACCCATTGGGAGCAGCCTACAAGATAGCTTTTGAACCAGTACATAGTATCTGCTGAGAGGACAACTGAGGATAATTGCTTGAAAAGTAGAGTGTGGTTCACTGTATCAAAGGCCTTTGTGAGGTCTATGAAGGCCACACCCACCAATCTACCTTGATCCAGATATTGGTGAATGAAACCAGTGAATTCTAGCAGTACTGTGGTAGTGCTATGTTGCTTTCTGAATCCATACTGCTGGGGGCACTGGATCGAGTATTTTTCCATATGCTCCACCAGCTGATCCGCAACTATGCGCTCAAGTGCCTTAGACAGAGGTGGAAGTATAGAGAGAGGTCTATAGTTTGTGTGTATAGTGCGGTCTCAACTTTTTGTGAACAAGGGTAACAAGGGCTGACTTCCAGATTTGTGGGAATTGTGCCAGTCTTAGTGAGAGGTTTAGAATCTTTACAATGGGCACCAGTATTTCTTCAATGGTAAGGGCAACTAATTTGAGGTCTAAGGAATCACCGCTATGCCTTGACTTCCCGAGTACCTTTACTTGGTATTTTCTGTGTTAGTTTTTGTTGACTGGATAAGGAGAACTCGGAAATATTTTCCTGTTGTCAGCCTCGTCCCAGGGAGACACAAGAAGCACTGATTGACATTGCAACACCAGTCTCTCAGGTGACCCGTAGATACACAGAAGGTGACAGCAAATAAGGACCATGTGATCCACCTAGTCTGCCCCTTTTCCCTACCTAATGCATTACCGCAGACCCTAGTTGATCTGCGGCGTACCCTCTCTTCCCTGCTTCCCTATCTGAGGACTCAGTTCCTGAATGGATGGGTTATCAATGCTGGGGAGTACATCACCTTCCCCAGCACACAGGCAAAGAGAGCTACCAACATGCAGCAGTTCTGTCGAGTTGGGGCACATGCCATCTCTGTTAGATGACACTGATTGCACCCATGTAACAATTCGTGGACCACATGGAGATGGAGTGGAGGCATCTGTGAACCGCAGAAGCTACCAGTTACTCAACATCGAGGAGGGTGCAGCTCGGTATCTCTTGCAGTGAGCTGGAACCTTCAGGCCTTGGGAGAGATGGCCCCAGGGCTGTGGTTTATTAAATGGAGTCCTTACAGATATTGCGGTGTCTCCACCTAGCAGGAGCCGACTGACAGGGTTGATGCAAGGGAATTTCCACCATGAAGCCAAACTAGTGTATCACCCACTCACACCCAGCACCAGGGGACTAACCAAAGGATAACAACTCCAGAATTAATAGTTTGCTATTCTCTATAACCTTAAAATACAACCAGCCCCATATTCAAGTGTTTGTGTGGTACAAACATGGTTAGTTTGTTCTTTATCAGATGTTGTGATTTACTTTCACCAGTTGCAGTTTGCTGTGTGTCTCTAATCAATATTGCCTTCTAGTCTAGCACCTCGTGGAGTATTCAGTGCCCCAGTCCCAAGGAATTAAATGTAAGTAATTCTTTCAGTTTCTGGTTCTGGTCACCCCCTCTCCATGGACAGTGCTGCCTTCATACCCCTAGACACCGGGAGGGGGGCTACATGAGTAACTGTCAACCCTCGTCAAAACGAGAAGAGGATGAACAAAAGAGGGGAGAGCAGAAGTGTAAGTTAAAATGTTTATTCTTTTACTGTTTATAATATGACTGCTCTGTTTTGGTTGGTTGTTTTTCCTTTTAGAAAAAATGATAAGTGTTTAGAGATGTTACATTTATATGGTTTATTTGGTACACATAGTTGTATATGTTGCTATATATAAATTTCAATAAAAATTTAGAAGAAGGAACAGCATTTATATAGCACTTTTCATACACAATGTATCCCAACGCACTTTACAAGCAATGTTAGACTGGTAGTGAAGTGACTGAATGTGTAGTAGCGGCCATATCACATATCAACACCCACACACAGCCTGGACAATTGCATGAACTGGTTTTATGGGAAGGGGAATGTCGGCTGTGACAGGGTGACCCCTGTCTTAGGTTTACCCCCCTGGTAAAGCAAGAGAACTAGGTAAAGTGCTTTTTAAAAATTAGGAGCTTCAGAACTTAGCAAGTGTCTGCCCAGGGAGAAGGCAGAAGAGTTTGTTGTGTGAGAGAATATGAAAAAGATAATAGTCCCACAAAATGGGAGAAAATAAATAATAGTAGAGTATGGGCCGGAGCTCCATACCCTTCCAGGGTGATGGTTAAGAGTTAAAAAAGTTGGGATAATGAAACTTTCATGCTTTCAGTAGGTAGTAACTATTGATATGCTATAAAAAGTTTTTTAGCACAGTCCCAGGGTAACGAATTTGCTGCAGCAAGCAATACTAACATGTAGGTGGCTGGAAGACCTTCATGCAGACTACAGTTCAGTTAAGGGACCCTGGGGCAGAGCTGTATGCTGAGGGTGGGCCGGTGCTCCACCACACCCCTATAGGGTAAGCAAGAAAGTTTGGACAACCATAGGACAGTTGCCCTCTTGAGCAGGGGAATGTGTGACAGGGTGACCCCTGTCTTAGGTTTACCCCCCCAATAAAGGAAGAGAACTAGGTAAAGTGCTCTTCAAAAATAAGGAGCTTCTGAACTTAGAAAGTGTCTACCCAGGGAGAAGGCCGGAGAGTTTGTTGTGTGAGAATATGAAAAAGATAATAGTCACACAAAATGGGAGAAAATAAATATTAGTAGAGTATGTATTCTGCTGTTACTGAGTTAGCAGGAGAAGGGAGAAGAGGAGCACGCCCTCATTTTTCCATTCACCCTTGCTATCCCAGAAACCACAGCAGGACTACACAATGCTGCTTTGTATGTATATAACAGTTCCATTACCTGTGGTGCTGTATTGGATGTTGTTACAGAGCTGGTACTCACAGTCTGGAAAATTTATAATATTAACTGGGGACAAAACTCCAACAGATCACACCTAGCCAAACTAGTACAAGCTACTATATCTAGTTGTCAGCATATTGTCATGTTGTATAAATAGGAACTTACCCTGCTCAGTAAGTGGGTCTCTAGTGAATGGAAGGAGTCCCAATGTAGCAACATAGAAACTTTTTCCAAAGGCCCTAGTTCACTAACAAGTGTGGACTCTGCTGTTTCAAGGGGAAGCCTCCTGTGGAACTGAGCACTATAGGGCAGCAGCAGCAGCTAGTGTAGGAATTTATAGTGATCCTAAGATGCGAGGTCACCGTCCAGGGGAGGGGCTTAACCCCATTATGAGGGCACAGATCCTAATTAGGAAGTTAACAAGTTTCTGAGTAACATATGTCTAGAGAACGTTACATGTCGTAATGCATTCTGTTAGTCCACAGCAGATAGCAGATTGTAAAGGGACTTTAGTAATGTATAAAAGAAGAAATTACAGGGAGACAGACAATTACATGGTCACCTGACAGTGATGTCACTCTTGGAAATGTGTTCAAGTCTGCCACTAGGGGCTAGTTCTTTTTAGCTAGGGCTGTCAGTTGCTGACAGGCAAGGGAAGGTGTAAGACCTTCAGGATGTTCAGCAGGGAGGCTGAAGCCACGTCAGGCTAAGATGAAAAATGCTAACCATCTGCTAACCTTTATTTTCTGTATTTCACCATATTATTTCTGAGTTACAGTAAAATGACAAATGCTTTTTAAGCGTTTTTTATGCACCTTACGATTTGTCTGCCTGTTTATGATTTGAAATCCCACACCCTACGACATTGGCCAGGACACAGTTAGGATGGCGACTTCTCCTGGAGCACCAGAAAGAATGGATGTGCAGGAGGTGGAGGAGCGGGCCTCCACCTCTACCTTCTGACCTCAAGAGGCTGAGCAATTCTACGACGCACCCGTGGTGGTGGCATCAGATGAGAATCCAATAAATACTGGCAACGAACCTGAGCAGTACACAAGAGAAAAATGGAATTTGGCTATGGAAAAGATACACGACAATGCTGAATCATCTGGAGTTAGTGTGGCTAAGGTACAGTCTACGGAGGCAAATGTACAAGACTTACAGCAGTCATTGGAGTTTGAGGAAGAGCACTTTCTGAAGCGCAAAGCAGAAATACAGCGGGCGTTGACCGCTGGCGAACTCTTACATTTGGAGCAGACCAAGGAGTTACCTAGCAACGGAGCTGAGCAGGTCCATGGACACCCTACTGTAACAGTAGGCAAGGACAGTATTGCACTGGTCAGTTCGGAGGAATGACAGGGATCTGTAGCAGTGACTGGCAGCTTAGCACAAGTCTTGGGACAGGACACAAAAGAGGCAGGAGCTCAGAGCCGAACTTTTTCCTTCAATGCAGGTACGAGCAGAGAATCACTTTTTGTGTTTAAAGGGAACAAAAATAAATTGTTAAAGGATGTCCCATTGGGAATGGCAAAAATGAGCTGACCTGTGCCTGGCCTAAAACGGGACATAAATGTCACATCAGAGACAAAAGGCACTCAACCACGGTCGGTTGAGGCTGCTCTCAGCTCTGCTGGATGGGAAAAAAATTAACAGACTGGACAGTGGGAGGCTGGATCTTAGCCAATTTCCATAACTAAGGTCTGCACTGCTGCAGCCTCACCAATTCCTGTACTTCTGCAACCTGACACTGCTGAAAATGTACTGGATGTTCAAGGGCTTAATGTGGATCCAATCTCTTGTGTGTTCTCCCCACTGCATCTCACACATTGTTTACAGATGCCCCACACTTCTGAGCCACGATTCAGTCAAAATATTCCTCAGAGCCCAGGTAAAAGATCTCAGGCATTTCTTTCACCATGCCATAGACCTGCAGTGTCTGAACAAAGAACACCTGAGGTTAACCAAGGGGTTTCCACTTCTAACAGTGAACACCCTCAGGCCAATACTAAACCCTCACCAGAAGATGAAGGTGCTCGGCCCAGGTCGTATGCTTCCTTTTTTCATGCCCCAACATATCTGACCAAGGGCACAATGTTGTACATTTGATATATAGAGGGGGTCTGGAGACCTTTCCAGACAGAAAGTTTGTGGCCAGAACTTTGTTAAAAGGACTGACGGAGTTTTCTGCTGTGGAGATGTATGCTTTAATCCATGTGTCAGGGGAAGCAACGTTTGGCCTTAGAGTTAAACCGAGTTCTGGACTGCAGAAATTCTGGACAAAATATCACTTCTTGAAGCACCATCCCCTATGGACTCCTTTCGAGGTGATTCCACTGACTAAACTGGCCAACCATACCATAACTGTACTTTTTAGAAACTAAGGTGTCAGCATAACAGATAAGCTGTACTGGCTCAAACAGTGCTGTATGGTTTTGTGGAATCCAGAGGCCATATTTGATGATGAGCAGATCTGGACAGGGGGATGGCGGATACGAGTGATCCTGAATAGTACTGATACGGGACTGGAACATCTGTCAAACTGTTTTTTTGGTGGGGAATGGACAGGGGGAGTTTGTTCTATGCAGGCCAACCTAAGGCCTGCTGTCAGTGTGGGTCTGGGGGGCACATTAGCAGCCTGTGTGATAAATTAAAATACACCATATGTAATGAGTTAGGTCACACTAGTGGTTTTTGCAGAAATGAAAAAAATGCAACCTCTGTGAAACCGTGGGCCATACGTACCACACCTGCCCTTGGGCAGCCCACAGTCAGCCAGACCAAGCTGATAGTAAGGAACAGCGTCTCCTGATATCTTTGGCCCAGAGGGAAAAGTTAAGACAGCAAGCTCCTAGGCAGTCTTCATCTTAACCTCCCCCTCCTCCCTCCCCTCCATGGGAGAGTGTTCCCAGTGAAGAGGTACCCCCCGCCCATGCACTTGGTTGCACCAGTAGTTTGTACTAAGGAAAATGTAACAGTACATCCTTTGTCAGAAACAGTTCTGGAAACACCTGCAGAGATGGCAATGGAGGTTATCCCTATTGTAGCAGTAACTGATATGCCCCCACCTTCTCACTCACAGAAGGAACAGCAAAAGTCGAAAATGGTGACTAGGAGAAGGCAGGCTTGGGAGATGCCAGCACCCAAAATTTAAAAAACTTCTAAAATGTCTACCTCAAACACATTTGATGTACTGACTGAGGGGGTGCCCACCTCTGGTAATGAGTCAGACACCTCCTCTGTGTAGTCTTCCATGCAGGATCCAGAATCAGATATGGATAGCCTTCCTCCTTCAAATCAGTCCATAGAAGGGGAGCCTAAGGCAAAAGGGAAAGGTAAACAGAGGAGTACCAAGGTTGCCAAAACTCGAGGGGAAAAACCTCCATGCAGTGTCTGGGCAAGACATACTACCCTCCTTTTTTTCAACTCCCACCATGACTTCCCTGCTCTCATTATATATTATCAATGCTAACAGTATAAAAAATCATATAAAGAAGCAGGTGGTTTTCTTACACTTGAAGTCCCTTCCTCCTGGGAATTTTTTTATCCAGGATACCAAGCTCCATACAAACCTGGAGGTGAAAAAAGCTATTACCCAGTGGAAAGTGGGGCCTTCATACTGGTCCATTGCAACTGATCCCTGTTCTGGGGTGGCTATATTGTTTTATGCCTTACATTTTGTTTTATTAAAATTAATTGATGTAGTACCTCAAAGGGCACTAATTTTAGATATTAAAATACACACTACTTTATATAGATTGATTAAAATTTACACAGCACAATCAAAGGCCGGAAGGATTGAATTCTTTAAGGCCATACGACCGTACTTATATTCATCATAGAACGTAACATTTGGGGGGGGGAGATTTTAATTGTGGGTTGAGCTTAGCTGGTAGAGGATGTAATGCCAGGACTAAAAAACATATTTTTGTGACATGTCTTTTCTGAAAAAAATTATTTAGACAGCCAATCTAAAAGACGTCTATTTAACAGTCACAGGACAGTTAGCTGCAACCTTTCAAAAAGGACCTTTGGCCACCAGGATCGATGATTTCTGTATCACTGCAGCTACATTCATTCAGGCTATCAGGCTGTTACCAGCCAAGTTCTCAGATCATAATATGATTCACGTTACACTCAGTACCCGGTTACACCCGGGCAACAATCCTGGAGACTGGAAGTTTAATTCTTCACTTTTATCACAAGAAGCATTAATTACAAATTTGCAATACTTCACTCAGGCCAGAAAATCAGTCTTCATATTGTACACTGACCCCTCGCTGTGGTGGGAACACACACTCACAGACTTGGTTTCCCTTTTAGAAAAAAAAAGTAGGGACCAAAGGAACACAACATATATGACATATTTACATAACAGAAAACTATTACAACATTTACTGTCAATAACTCACATTACAGGACAGAATTTCACTGCACAAATACAACAAGTAAAAAAAGACAATGACACAGTACCACCTAATGTAGGCCCTGAGCTTGCAATTCCAGCAAAGATACGGGACACAGGGCAATAGAAGCACTATTTGCCCTTTTGAACATTGTCAGGCCAGAATTCAGTATAAACATATGGATGGGCTTATAGGCCCAGACTAGAGGGTGCATAGTGCGCCACAGGAAATTTTACGTATAGTTACATAATACTCTACCAGTCTTTTTCAGCCTTATACTATAGATATGCCGGACCCAGCTGTATTCTTTCAGTCATGTCAAGTCCCAGACATACCCGTAGCAGTTAAAAATCAGTTGGACGGAGCTATTACTCATGAAGAAGTTGTGTATGCAATTTCTTCCCTGTCTAATGATAAAGAGGAAGGAGGTGCTGTTAGAACTATACTACTCTACTGGGACTTAAGAACTAGAACTCTACTACTGGGACCTTCAATTTAGGGTAAAAACAAAAAAAAAAGACACAAGAGTTAGTGTGTTTGTCTGAGTTGGATGAAGGGAATTGTTATCTGTGCAGTTAGCTAGGTGGCTTAGGCAGCAGGAAACCAGGTGTTTGCATTTAAATCTGCCCTAGATAGCTTTTGGCAGAGAACAGCAAGAGGAAGAAGGTGCTGTTAGAACTTTACTTCTCTATTGGGACTATATAGCCCTCCCCTAGCCAGTTCTACTTTTATAGACACAGGATTTGATTGATGACTGGAACTTCCTGTTTGGGAGCAGGAAGGGAGTGATCACAGAGGCATAAAAGACTCACCATCCTAGCAGGAAAAGAGTAGATCTCCATCCCCCCCCAGCTGCTGGAGGTCTGACTCTGAGCAAGTAAGAAGGAGACTACTGAGGAATACAGCAACTTTCTGTCCCAGAACAGGAACAGCAGGAGCTTTAAGGGCATGGAGGCAGTAGGAAAGTAGGGAGAAAAAAATATATATAATTTACATACACAGATATATATATATATATATATAAAATAAACAGAGAGAGGAAGGAGTAAGCATATGAAACAACAGTTGAGGGGCCACAAATAAGACATGATGGGAATGGTGCAGTGCAGTGGCTGTGGAGCAGCAGTCTTCTGGGAGACATTCTGGAGGATGCAGTGTTGTACCATCAGCAGGCACCTTCTGGACTGAGGGAGGAGGTTGCTTGTCTCCAGGCTGAGTTGGCCAGGATTTGAGGGACCTCCTCTCCCACCCAGGGACCCCCAGGGGCACCGCCGCTGCCTCAGAGGTTGCCAAGAAAGAGGAGCGGTTGGACCACAGTGGGCTCAGGGAAGGTGAGGGTGGTGGAACAGAGGAGCATCCCTCCAGTTGTATCTCTCCACAATTTGTACACCATTCTGGCAAAGTGTGGTTCCTCTGTGGAGGCACCCACAGTGGAGACCAAGGAGGTGCTGGGAACCTCCACAAAGGAGACCCAAAGGAAGGTGGCATTGGATCCCATGGGTAAGGAAACAACTCCTGGTGGAGGACTCCATTGTTAGGAGGGTAGAACTGGGGAAGGGGGAGAGGGAGGTAAGGTGCCTGCCTGATGCCATGGCTTGGAAGGACAGGGAGCAAATCTCAGGATCACGGGAGCAGCTGCACAGTGGAGAGAGCTGGATGTCATTGTCCACCTAGGGACAAATGACCTGGCTGGGAAAGGGATCAGAGCAGTGCAGGAGGAATTTGTGGAGTTGGAGAGGGGCCTTAGACAAGTAGCATGCATGGTACTTTCTCGGAGGTGCTGCCTGTCTATGGCATGGGTGAGGTTAGGGTGCTCCACACCATGGGATTCAATCAATGGTCAAAAAACTGGTGCAGAACTCAGGGTTTTGGCTTCATTGGGGACTGGGGGTCCACCTGGAGGGATACAGACCTATACTGGTGCGATGGTCTGCAGCTGTCCAGGAGGGGAGCCAGGATCCTAGGTGATCAGTTTAAATGCTTCATTGGCAAGCATTTAAACTAGCCAAGGGGGAGGCACTGAAAAGGAGCAGGGAAATCCTAGCCCCCCCCCAACAAAACAAAATATCAGGGTAGTTAGTGAGGTAAACGCCAAGATAAAGAAGTCGATAGGGAGAAGGGCAGGGGTAAATGGAGAAAAAGGCAAAGACAGTAAGGACAGGGATGGGGCACAAAGGGGAAAGGTCATCAAAAAATGGAGGGTAATGAGTACCAATGTCCATAGTCTAGGTAACAAGCTCCCTGAACTGGTGGCCTTGATGGAAGAGGGATGTCTGGATATCGTGGCAGTCACAGAAACATGGTACACAGAGAACCATGACTGGGATGGTCAACATACCAGGGTACACAATCTATAGGAGGGATAGGGAGGGTAGAAGAGGAGGAGGAGGAACTCTCTACATAAGGGAAGGGATCAAAGCAATGGAACTAAAGGGTAAACAGGGAGGAGAGGAGGCACTGTGGGTCACTCTGGAGACCATAAATGGCACCACAATCCACATGGGGGTTGTATACAGACCCCCATCTCAGGGGAAGGAAATGGACAAGGATATGCTAGAAGGTATCCTTAGGATGGCAGAAAAATGGGAGATACTGTTGATGGGGGACCTAAATATGCCAGATGTTAACTGGAGCACCTTTGCTACAGCCACATCCAAGAGCAGGGTCTTTCTCAATGCCCTACAGGGGGCATGCCTCAAGCAGCTAGTGTTGGCACCCACTCAGAAGGGAGCAATCTTAGACCTGATACTGTCAAATGGGAACAGAGAGAGGATCTCAGATCTAGAAGTGGGTAGCCATCTGGGAACAAGTGACCACCAAACAGTGTGGTTCACAATAAACACAGCCGCAGAGTCAAGCCATACAAAAGTGAGGGTACTAGACTTTAGGAGGGCTGACTTTGTCAAAATGGGAGAGTGCCTCAGAAAAGCACTAGCAATCAGGCAAGAAGGAGGGGTGGAGGAACACTGGGAAACATTAAAACTGCCATCACAGAGGCAACAAGCCTTTGTGTGAAGCAAATAAATAAATCAAAACGAAAGAAAAAAAACACTATGGTTCTCAAAAGAGGTGGCGGGGAAGGTTAGGGAAAAAAAGATAGCATTCAGGAAGTATAAGGAAACACAGAAGGAGCAGGACAGAGAACTGTAACAGTTAAAACAAAAGGAAGCGGGGAAAACAGTCAGAATAGCAAAGGCCCAAACTGAGGAAAAGATAGCCAACTTGGTTAAGAAGGGGGATAAAACCTTTTATAGCTACATTAGGGAGTGAAGAAAGAACAAGGGAGGGATAGTGAGGCTTAATAAAGGGAGGGTGGGTGGGCAGAGAGGGACAGTGAAAAGCAGGGATACTGAGCTAATACTTCTGCTCAGTATTCACAAAAGAAGAGGAGGGGGAGGTACCTAATCCAATCAATAGAAGCACTCTGGATGGGGGGGGGTTGATACCAGTCCTTTCACAGAAGAAAGGGTTCTGAAAGAACTCCTAAAACTGAAGGTGGACAAAGCAATGGGGCCTGACAGGATTCACCCCAGAATTATAAAAAGAACTAAGGGGAGAACTAGTGCACCACTGACTACTCTTTTTAACAAATCATGGGAGGATGGTGTGGTACCCAAGGACTGGAGGAGGATGGATGTGATTCCCCTTCACAAAAGTGGGAGCAAAGCAGAGACAGGAAACTACAGACCTGTTAGCTTGACCTCAGTGGTAGGGAAAATGATGGAATCACTTCTGAAAGAAAGAATTGTTGAGTACCTAGAGACCAGCAGGGCACAGAACCCAAGGTAGCATGGATTCACAGCGGGGAGATCATGTCAGACGTATCTAATCGATTTATTAGACTGGGTGACCAAAGTTGTAGACCGGGGGAGGGGCTGTGGACATGGACTACCTAGACTTTAGCATGGCATCTGACACAGTCTCACACAAAAGATTAATAAACAAATTAGCCAGCCTGGGAGTGGGTCCCAGGGTGGTAGCCTGGGTAAAAAAATTGGCTGGACAACAGGACACAGAGGGTAATAGTAAACGGAGTCCACTCCAAAGAAAGGGGGGTTACTAGTGGGGTACCGCAGAGTTCAGTACTGGGTCTGGTCCTTTTAATGTCTTTATAAGTGACATTGCAGAGGGACTGGAAGGAAAAGTATGCCTCTCTGCAGACGACACAAAGATCTGTAACAGGGTTGATACACGAGGGGGGGATAAAAAGGATGAGAAGGGATTTGGCAAGGTTGGAGAAATGGTCAAAAGTATGGCAGCTTAGATTCAATGCAAAGAAGTGCAAAATAATGCACCTGGGAAACAAAAACCCAGGGAAGAGTACACAATGGGAGGGAGGTATTAACAACAACAAAAATGGAAAGGGACCTGGGGGTAGTCATATCAGATGACTGAAAGGTAAGCAAGCAATGTGAGAAGGCAGTAAGAATGGCTGGGGGGGATATTGGGATGTATTGGGAGAGGCATCGCCAGTAAAAAACAAGAAGTTGTTATCCCTCTGTACAGACAGTTGGGTGAGACCCCATATGGAGTACAGCATGGAGACCCCATCTCTGCAAGGACATAGACAGGATGAAGGCAGTCCAGAGAAGGGCAACTAAAATGGTGCAGGGTCTGCAACAGAAGCCATATGAAGAAAGACTAAAGGAGCTTAATATGTATACCCTTGAGGAAAGGAAGGAGGGGCGACATGAAAGAAACTTTCAAGTGCCTCAGGGGAATCAACAAAGTCCAAGAGGGTAGCATCTTTCAGAAAAAGAGATGCGCAAGTACAAGGGGACACAATCTGAAAATAGAGGGAGGATGGCTCAGAGGCAATGTGAGGAAGTATTTTTTCACAGAGAGGGTGGTGGATGCATGGAACAGCCTTCCTGCAGAGGTCATGGGGGTCAAAAACAGTGGGAGAATTCAAGAATGCATGGGACAGACATAAGGCAGTTCTGGTGGGGGGTAGGAACAAGTAGGCTGTTGGTTAACTAGGATCTGCAGCTTATCCAATAGATAGGGAAATGGGCAGACTAGGTGGGCCAAGCGGTCCTTATCTGTTGTCAAAGTCTGTTTCTACAGTATGTTTCTTAAGCCCCTGGTGGGGATGGGCTCACAGGGGAAATTTATAAATGTATGGGGAAACAGTTTGCCCCAGAATTAGCAGAAGTTTATTCTTACATTTTAGATCATCAGGCCCTTTCATTGCATATGGGGAATGGCAGACTGATTTTTTTGTTTGAAAAAGGTACCAGACAAGATATTTCTAATTGGAGACCAATTAGTCTCCTTAATATGGATTTCAAAATATTATCAAAAATTTTGAATAAGAGATTATTGCTAATTGCAAAGGAGTTAATTTCTAAAGCACAGACTTGTGTCTTTCCAGGATGTTCCGTCACCAAACATTTAATCTTATTAAGAGAACTTTTTGTACAAAATCATACAGGTACTGTGACTGGCTTCCTGCTTTCTTTAGATCAACAGAGGGCATTTGACACTGTGAGCCATTCTTTTTTGTGGGCAGTGTTAAAACACTATGGGATTCCTCAGAAGTTTATTAAGTGGCTAAGTGGTCTGTACAGGAATGCTACAGTTACCCCAGTGTGTTTGACTTTGAGTTTATTTGAAAATATATTGAAATTTACAAAACTTCTTAAATTCAGTCATTTGACACATACAATTGTTGTATTTCTTTTAACACATACTGGCCTGGATATTCAGACTGCACCAGGCTATGGCGCAAGCCTGGGCGTAGTGCAACTTGGCTGCGCAGGGGTGTTGACAGGGTGATATGCAACGGAGCTGCGCCATGGCACAGCATCGCTGAATATCGCACCCTGGCCACTCGCAGTGCGCATGGTGCAGTGGCCAGAGTGGAGCAGGGGGATGCGCTAGTGCAAGTTCCGTTGCGCCATGTGCAACAACCGCGACATTCAAAAGTGCACATGCAAATGGGGCCATATGTATGTAGAGGTGCAAATGGGGCCATTTGCATGTCATTATGGCCCCATTTGCATGCGTGGTGTGCCGATCCCGGTGACTTGCGCCTGGCACCTGCTAGGTTGCAGCTGTCGGGACCTGACGCCCTGCACATCGCAGTAAAGTGCCCCACTGCCCGAGCGAGGGCATATGTAGAATATCGTAATCGTCCAAAATACCTGGTGGTACAGTGGACCGCTCGCAGCCCAATCACAGGCTTAAGTATAATAATTAATCGTCCAATATCCCTGGTGGTCCAGTAGGTGGCATATAGCCCTACCGTACGGTGTCAGTCGGCAGGCGGCGGGGCCGCAAGCGGGTGGGGAGCTGCCGCCCGCCACTTACTGGGGGGGAGTGGGGCAGTTGGGCTCAGTGGGCAGGTGGGGAGGGGGTACCGCTAGTCCACCAGGGTTGTTTTGGGGTGGCATTATTTTCTACTGACGCCCGCGATCGGGCTGCGAGTGGTCCACTGGACCGCCAGGGATATTGGACGATTAATTATTATACTTAAGCCCATGATCGGGCTGTGAGCGGTCCACTGGAACACCAGGGATATTGGATGATTAATTATTATACTTAAGCCAGTGATCGGGCGTGAGCGGTCCACCGGACCACCAGGGATATTGGACGATTAAGTTTTATACTTAAGCCCGTGATCGTGCGTGAAGCAGTCCTCTGGACCACCAGGGATATTGGACGATTATATTTTTCAACATATGCCCACGATCAGGCTGCAAGCGGTCCACTGGACCACCAGGGATATAGCACGATTATTTGTATATGTATGCCTGTGATCGGGCATGGGGGAGGCGCCACCAGAAGGTGCAGCCAGAGCTTGGGTGGCCACCCACAGGTGGCAGCTACCGTGTTGTGCCCTGCAGTATGGCAGCTCACCTGTGGGTGGCCAGCTGTTGCTCCTTTTTTTTTTTTTGGCTCACCTGTGTGCAGCGCAAGTAAGGGTTGTGCATGCATGGGCTCAGCACATCCCGGGCTGAATATCGGGATCTGCGGAGTATGCCTGGGCACGCCCCCCCCTGCACTGCGCCACATTACTGATGCGCCCGCACATCAGAATTTGTGCAAGGCCCAACTCGGTTGAATATCACAAGCACAAGGCATCAGTATGTTGCATATGGCGCAACAGTGTTGTGCCACGCGCAACCCTTCTGAATATCCGGGCCACTATGTATAATTTAACAATAGATTTTCAGTCCTGGAGAAATTCAAGAACTGTATTTGTTTCTAATAGCAAGTAAAAATGTTGACACGCAATACGTTTTTTTATAGTTGGTTAGGTTCAACAGAAAAAAGCATTTTTCCCTGTTTGACATGTACGTTTTCTTCTCTAGTAAAGGGTAAATCCATTTTTTCTTTCCAATATCCATTTCTCACAAACCAAGAGATTATGTACAATAAACAGCTCCCCATTCTGTCCTTGGCACTTACAATGGCCTAGCCTTGTAACAATTAGCTTACCTTGTATGATAACCACACAGCATATAAAGTCTGAAATTGTAAAGTAAATTCCTATGCATTCTATTATCACAAAACAGTAAATAGCTATCTTTTTCCATTGTTATCTTCAAATCAATATACAGACTTTGAGAATCTAGATGACAAAGACTTTCTGTATCTCTTTGTCTATCTATATCACAAATCCTTTGGGTCACTTCATTGGTGTATGCATCTATGTGCGTTACTGCCTTTAATGACCATTGGTCTTCTAAGACAATAGTAGTTACTTTTTTTATCTAATACCTTGAACCAGCTTTATTCATATTGCTTTGCACTTCTTTTATTCACGAACTCCAACCAGCACATTTTTGGAAGTCGTTCCTCCTCCATTTTCATTATTCCTTTCCAATAATTCAAAATCCTTATCATAATTCTTGCCCCAAGGGAGATAATGTTTGTTTCTAATCTCAAAAAATGCTGTTGGGCAATCTCATGGTAAACCCAAAGTTGTTCTTATGAAATTATTTTGAATAGTTTCTATTTTGCTATTTTTTTTGGGGTAATCCCCAAATGTCTGAGCCACACATGATCTGATTAATGGTTTTTGCCTCAAATACTAATTTCTGAACTTTGAAGGAGTTACTGGCATATTTATAGGCAAATAATCTTAACACGCTAGTTGTCTTATATGCATTTTCTTTAACTTCTTTTATATGCCTAGACCAACTAATATTTAATTCATACATTACTCCAAGATATTTAAATTCCTCTGTCTCTTCTATTATATTATCCTTTATATACCACGTTGTTCTCTTCTTTCCCTTTTTACCAAACACCATAATGTTTGTTTTATCAATATTTAATTTTAATTCTAAATCTATATTTTCCAGTGTTTTCATAATCTGGGATATTCCTCTTTTTAAGCCCAAAGGAGTTTGTGATAGTAGAATAGCATAATCTGCATACAACATTACACTTATCTTTTCATTGTTGATTTTTGGGGGATAAGTTTCAGCCCATTGAAGTTCTTTTATTACTGTCTCTATAAAGATATTAAATAACAGGGGAGCTAACAAGCATCCCTGTTTAACTCCCTTACATATTGGGAACTCTTCTATTAAAGCCCCACCTAAACCGTATCTAACCTGTGTAACAGTGTTATCATGTACTGTCCTTAATATGGAAAGCATTTTTCTTCAAGGCCCAAATCATCCAGCATAAGCCACAGTTTCTCTCTGTTTACAGAGTCAAAGGCAGTTTTGATATCTATGAACCAGGCATAGATCACTTCTTTTCTTCAATGCATGTATTTATCCATGACATGCTGAAGAGTAAAAATCAGCTGTACTGTATTATTGTGTTTTCTGAAGCCACGGTTCAACCATAAGACAGGAAACCACACCACCCTAGACTGGGTGCTAGCATCCAATTCCTGACAGAGTCAAAATACCTGGAACATGTGCAGACTCCCTCAGTGACCACACGCCAGTCTTCCTGGTGTGGAAAAATAACTACCCCAAACAACCACCAAGAACTTTCTGGTCCAGAAAACTACTTTGCATTACATGAAGGGGCCTTTCTGAAATCCCTGTCAGAACAATTTTCCCGCGACTACCTGGGATAGAGGGAGCTACCCCCCAGAGGAGGACAGTGGGGAAGCACAGCTGGCAAGGGGAGAGAGACCATGGGCAATCTGTGCATCTCCCCCGAGCCAAACAAAAGAAAAAAGGTGCCAAGTACAAATTTCCTGGCTCCCTACAAAAGGGAAGCCAGTCAGCGGAGAGATGCAGAATGGACCGGGGGTCAAGGGAGCTGCTGACTGTAACAGGCTCCCTCCCTCTGCATCCGAGAGACTTGTTGGCTTGCTGGATCGGCCCTTCCATCTGCCCCATTCCTGCTCCCTTATTAAATACACTGCTTGAGTGGCCCAGCCCCTCATACTAGCTGCAAAATCAAACAGGAGTGCGGTCTTAAAGGGGAACAAACATCAGCCACCCTGACAAATTATGCAATTTCAATAAGGCCTGAAAATAACGTTTGACCCTAAGGCTGAAACCTAAATATCAGAGCCCAAACTATTCATAGAAGGCACAAGGGTTAAAGGGGTTCCGTATGCAAAACCAGGTGTAAATGCCAAAAACCAGATCCAGAGTGTTCCGTATGACTACCGTTCTAGCTGTGTAATCATTGGGTGGACAAATGCATATTTTATTCTGAATTAGAATGCCTATTGTAATACTGCCTTAGACATAGAATGTCAATTGTCATACTGCTTTAGACAACTGGTCACTAGGTGATTAATAAGACTATCCAAAGCCAAATTAAGGATGTTTTTATTCAGTAAGAAGATGGAGGGTAAAAACAGAATGAAGTTCGTGGGGGGGGGTTAGTACTGGGATGCCTATATGTCCTAATGTTTGTTGTAGTAGGTCACCTGGTAAAAGGGTAAGGATGGTCACATAAGTATGGAAACAGCCCAGACAGAGGCCATTTTACCCCTGGCTGTCACCACCCCTGCTTTAGAACATGCGTGATAACAATACACATGCTGGTAAAGAGGGGTCTATTCTTGAACGCGGCGAGGTACATCAGGGTTCACAGGAAAAACATCCCCTCTCACGTACCAACCAAATACCTGACGTTTCTCCTGAGACTGCTGCTTCTAATGCCAGGGGATATTGAGCCAACTCCTGGCCCCCCTGGAACAAGTATACCAAATCTAATGCCCACTATGCCTGAGTGGGTTAATGCCAAGGGACTGAGGCTGGTCCACATGAACATCAACAACCTCAGACCAAACGTGCATGAACTTGAAGCCTGGGTCAGGATCTACTCAGACATAATTGCCATCTCAGAAACTTGGCTAAAGCCTAATATTCTTCCGTACGAGGTGGAATTACAGGGGTTCAATACGTTAAGGAAAGATAGGAAGGGGAAGAAATGTGGAGGAGTCCTCGTCTATGTAAAATCCCAACTTAAAGCTACCGAGATGACTACCCCGATCTTGAAAGAGAGGGCTTCGAAGCAGTGTTTGCACAACTCCTCCTAGGGGGAACAAAGCCTCTTGTAATTGAATGTGTATACAACACCCCAAAGAAAGCAATGAGAGCCCTGAAAATACTCTCAGACACTGTCCTAAACATCCCTGGTAAAGAAAAGATTATAATGAGGGACTTTAACCTTAACTGGTGTGCAAAACTAAAGGGGAAAGTAGAAGACAGCCTAGAAGGAGTGAAATTAACCCAGCTAACAAGTGAACCTACACGGTTCAACCACAAAACAGGAAACTACACCACCCTAGACTGGGTGCTAGCATCCAATCCTGACAGAGCCAAAATATCTGGAACATGCATGGACTCCCTCAGTGACCACACGCCAGTCTTCCTGGTGTGGAAAAATAGCTACCCCAAACAACCATCAAGAACTTTCTGGTCCAGAAAGTACTCTGCATTACATGAAGGGGCCTTTCTGAAATCCCTGTAAGAAGTGAATTGGCCCAGCCTCTCGACACCCCCACCATAGACAAAGCCCTGGAGGGTTTCCACAAGCATTTCCTATCGGTGGCCAATAAATATGCACCTCTAAAAAAGATCAGGGTCAGGGGTCAGGATGCCAAATAGCTTAACCTAGATCTGAAGGGCATCACAAAAGAAAGGGACAAAATATGGGACAAATTTAAAGTTACAAACCTGTATCAGGACTGGGTAAAATACTGGGAAGTCAGAAACATCTGCAAGAGGAAGCTCAAAAAGGCCAAAAAGAATTATTTGCATGCTCTGCAATCCAGAAACCTGTCTGATCCAAGGAAATTCTGGGGTCATATCAACTCACTCCTAAAAGACAAAAAAAGCAGGGTGACAGGGGAAATAAAAGTTAATGAGACACCTCTCACCACCCCAAAAGACACAGCAAACACCTTCACTTTCCTGGACCTACAGCAGTACAAAACCAGCAATCCCAGCCAAGGCCAGGGAAGCCCAGAGAATCAAGTGCCCCCTCAGGGCCCTGAATTCCACCTCAAGCTAACATCGGTAGGAGAGGTGCTGATGCTGCTCAAGGGCCTAAAACCAGAAGGTGCGGCAGGCCATGAAACCCTTGAACCTAAACTGTTGAAGACTGCAGCCCCCAATCATTGCAACACCAATAACCCAGCTATTCAATAGGTCCCTGATGGAAGGGAAGAGTACCTGGCCTATGGAAGGTGGCTCTTGTGACCCCAATTCTCAAAAGCGGACCACAGGAAGATGTGGATAATTTCAGACCAATCTCCATTCTCTGCACCCTAAACAAGTTACATGAGAAGGTGGTCTACAAACAGGTCAATGAGTACCTGGAAATGCACAATATGCAAACAGACTAACAGCATGGTTTCAGAAAGAAACATGGCATTGATGTGGCACTGGTAAGCTTCATCACTGATGTGCATGAAGTTCTGGACCAAATCAAACTCCTTGAAGCAGTCTTCATTCATCTAACAAAGGCGTTCAATCAAGTTAACCACAAGCTGCTCCTAGGACAACTGTGTGGCCAAGGACTTGACACACTGGCCCTAAAATGGCTCTCCAGCTATCTCCACAGCAGGACGCAAATGGTCCAGTGGAACGGTGCTAAATCAGATGAACATCCAGTGTCAGATGGTGTTCCACAGGGTTCTATCCTAGGCCCTCTGTTATTCTCCTTATTCATCAACAACCTAACCCTACACTGTGGAGGAGCAAAGGTCACACTATATACAGATGACGCAGTACTTTACAGAACTGGCAAGGATGTGGAATCACTAGATTCGGAGCTGAAACAAGATTTCTCAATGCTAGAAGACTGGTTACAGGAAAACAGGCTGGTTCTAAACAGCAAAAATACTGAAGTCATGCTCTCTTTGGCCCACAAAACTAGGCCCACACTGAGCTAATCTTCTAGTGCTCTCTACCTCAAATGGAACAGGAATCAAAGTGGTGGACAATATCAAGTATCTGGGAATGTTCATCGACTAGGAAATCTCTTTCAAGAAACACATAGACCACCTAACAACAACAGTAAACCAAAAACTTGGGCTCTTATACAGACTAAGCCCCTACCTGACAAAAGAAACCAGATTTGCGGTCACCAACGGGACCATCATTCCCACCCTGTTCTATGGTGCAACAATGCTTCAAGCACTGAGGGCACTGGAACAGGTGCGTCTGAGCATGCTATACCACAGAAATAGCCATTTTGCCACCGTGGCACAAAGAATGGAGCACCACTGTGATGTGCTACAAGCGTTAAATTGGCTACCCCTTGAAGCAAGACTCGCTTATCCCTCCCTGTGCTTGGCTTTCAAATTGCAGCAACCTGATACCCCCCCCCCCCAGGCCTGAGAACTCTACTAGCCCCAAAAGCAAACAGGAGGGAACTCAGGTCGACAGAACGCAAGCTACTAGAACCCCCAAGAGCCAGATCAACTACAGGTCAACGGTCACCTAGAATAACCCTCCCTAAACTCTAGAACAATCTCCCGAGAGAGCTCCAGGACTGTATCACTCTTGAGGAGTACAAGAAAGGGTTAAAACTGTACCTAAGCTGTGGGTCTCATTGCAGGTGCTGTAACTCATAAGGTACCTTGGTCAAGGATTCATGTAAATACATTCAAAAAGGGAGGGAGGGACATTAAGGAAGGACATAGTGTACTGGACTGCACTTATGTTTTCTATCTACTCATGAATGTGTGTAACTAACAAGGATGTTCGAACGATAACTCACCTGTGTCAATTGTTGTAATGTTTATCTCTGTGACATGTAATCATGATCAATGTACCATATGCTGTAGTGTACTTTGAAAAGCATTGGTTTTCTTTTCCCCTCTAGGCACATGTAACTAACCCCAGGTCGCCCCTGAAAAAGGGACTGTCAAAGTCTCAGTGGGCCTACCTGGATACCAAAATTGAAAAAAAAAAAAAAACATTGAAATTTACATATTTTATTATTAATTACCCAATCTTCTAATATTTCCAAAATTATTTGTGTATATATTTTTTGTTGTAGTGGAAGAAAAGAAATAGGTCTATAGCATTTAGTATCCTGCCTGTTAACTTTCTTGAACATGGGCACTGTAATGCTTTTATTCCAATATATAGGTAATATAAGGTGTGTGCTAACAACTGTAAATAATGGAGCTATTATCCTAGCCCAGAACTCTGGATTATGCTGGAAGATTTCAGCAGGGATACTATCAGCTCCTGCTGCCTTGTTGTTTGTTTGTTGTTCAACAGAATTTATAACTTCCTGTTCAGTAATAATATAAACATTTAAATCCTGACATGCTTCAGTTTTATTTCATTTTTTTCACCCTCCACATCATTAGAGCAATAGATATTTCTAAAGTGGTCTATCCAATCCTTTGCACCAATGCAACTTTGTATATTGTACCTAATATTGGATTCCTCCTACCCAAAGGCTACCATTGTCCAGAATGTCTGCATATCTTTATCCCTTATTGACTCTTGTAATATGCCCCACAGAGAGTCTTTATACTTCATTTGTAATTGTATATTAGTTTTTTATATTCTGATTTTAGATTTTTTAAGGCCCTTAAGAAACACTGACTACTGTGTTTACTTAGTAATCTACTAACTGTATTTATTTCTTTTTTCAATTTTTTACAGTCATAATCATACCACTTTTTTTTTGCCCTACCTTTGTTTTTTGCCTTACCCTTACATTTCCTAATAAGCCCCTGTTAAAACTGCTCATAAATCTGGAAAATGCTTCAATTAACTTAGCAGCCTCTGAATTATTAACATTTTTCAAATTATCTTCTAGTTCAGAGGCATCTTGGCTAATTATGATGTTGTCCAAAGCCTCTTTTGTATATGGGTTCCATTTTATCTTTTTCCCTTGGTAAATGCACATATTTCTGTTAGCTTCCTCCGATACAAGAGCATCATACTTAGCAATATCAAAATCTATATGAATTTCCACACTGACTGGAAAATGATTGCTTTCCCATACTTTTAGTACTTCTAAGCTGTTCATCTTCATAAAATCCATATCGTTAATAATAAAAAAATCTATAACGCTGCCACCGCTCAGCATTGGAAAAGTTATTTTGCCTTGCCAATCCTTCCTCACTCTCGCATTTCAAATCCTTAACATATTATCCAGAAATCCTACTAGGCTTTTCCCTGTATTATTTAATGTTTTATCCGAGGAGTGTTTTACTGGAATATTTAATGTATCATCAATAGTCCATTCCTCAGATTTATCCTCTATTTCTGATGCCACTTTGGCATTAAAATCTCTGGCCAGGAAAGATGTTGCATTTGGGAATCAGTTCTTTATTGACTCTAGATCTCAGCTTAAACCAGTTAACACACCTTCAAACTCCTTTAGTAATATGGAAGGAGGTAGGTAAATATTAAAAGGTACTAATACAATATCATTATTAAGTAGTATTAAGTACATATAATAGCCATTACATAAATAAGACTTTGTGCAGCATATACCTAAGGTGATTTTTATCAATATTGCCGAACCTCCCTTTGCTCTACCATACTTGCTTGTCTTTGAAGCTGGAGCCATCCAAAACCTAAATCCATCCGACACCCCAGGGTCATTTTTTCTAAACCATGTCTCTTGTAGCAGTATTATAGGGAAGGAAGATATCCATTTTCTAAGACTGCCTTCTGACAATTGTTCTGCTATACCTGCACAATTCCAGTGAATAATCTTTTTAACTGTATGTAATTTATTTTCTCCTGGATGTCAATTTGATAAATCTGAGATGCTTGTAGTGCTATCAATCCCAGATAAATCTTCACTTGAGGAATCATTAATACTAATTGTGGAGTGAGAAAGTACACTTCCCATTATATTGCTGCTATTTATCTGTGGGCCCTGTTTTCTCCTGCCCTGGACATATACTTCTGTTTGATCATCCCCTGCCAAGGTGTGCTCAATTTCAATCTCCTTAGGTTTTAAATATGCAGTAATGCGCAGTTGTTTTGGTGTAGTGCTTTGCTTTACTACTACCTGGTATTTGGACTGAAGACCCACAAGGTATGTCTGTTCACCTGTTTTACCACTTACTATTGTGTCATCCAATGTTAAACCTATATCATTAAATTCCCCTTTAATAGATAGCAGTTTTTTCCTTTTGTCAGCATTGCTTAGTACAATGCAGACCCAACCTCTACATGGGTCTTCCCTGTACCTATATACTGACTTAATATCAGACCATCGAAGTCTACCACCCATCATGTCTTTAATTAAATTATATACTGCTAATTTAAGTAAATATGGGTTTTCTTTTTTGTCTTAGGTAAACCTTTAAGGAACACTGTGGGGAGCAAGTCTCCATTTTCAATCAGTGTTTCCTTTTTACCTTTATTTATATCTTTATCACTAATATTATTCCCTGCAAATTTTACTTTCTTCCCTTTTTTGTTGTTTCCTGAAGCTTTTTCTCTCTGCTTAGTACCCTTACTCTGATCTTTATTCTCTGTTCCTGTTTGCTTTTGTGTAATATTAACTTTAGCCTTCGCATCCTTACCCACTAAATTAATTTTTCAGCCTTATTTATCGGAACAAATTTTCTTTGCTTTAATTCCTTTATTAATAAGTTTATTTCCTCAAGTTTCTTGTTTCCTATCTCTTCTGTAGTTTCATGAATTGTTTTCTTTTTCTGACCTTTATTCTTTTTCCCTTGGCCTTCTTACCTACTCTTACTTCTGGGGTATGCTGCTCTTTATCTGTTACAACTTCTTTTAAATTGCAATTTTTACTAGTTTCATCCCTAACAACCGGAGCTTCTGTTACCTGACCATAAGAAAGATTTGAATGTTGGACCTCTGCATTTGTTTCCATATACAGGGACCTTACTTGATTACTCTGATCATTTGTACAGATAGCAAAAAATGTTCTAAAGAGGACCACAAGTTTTGAAAGCGGGGCATTTCCCAGTTGAATTTCTTTTTTTAACTCTTCCATCTTTTCTAATAATAATTGATTTTGTTCATATTCAACACTGTTTTGTAAGCTGTTTTTTTCCTTGACAGGGGTTCATTTACTAACTACCCTTTTTTTGCATTATGTGATCAGATTCCTTAAGATATGGGGTTAAAAAGGACTCAAAACTCTTAAGAAAGTCATTTCTGTTCTTTGTAGCACTTCTTGTGTGACTCTTGCTTCCTAAGTTACTTTGACTTTGTCCATTTTTCAACTCTTGTAGGTTCTCAATTAAATTTTCAATAGTAATTTCTGGTACAGACATACTTTCTGCATTTAAATCAACCTTGCTAACTATTTGGGCCGCTTGTTCTACCTTTTCTTCATTTTTCTTATATTGACCACTTTTTGTGATAACATACCTCTCCTCGACCCCCCTGTCAATACTGGTAGAGGAAATTACTAAATCTGAGATACTTAATCTTGGGCCAGTGTTATAAGTATAAGATTTATTATTACCAAGTTCGTTAAACTATCTTCCAGGTTTCTAATTTCAATCAGTAAAGGATGGGTTAATTATTTTTGTTCATGATTTTCCTTATTTACTGGTGATGAGGTCACGGAGGGGTTAACGTTATTTTTAATAGTTTTTCTATTTCCTCTTAAATCCAATAACTTGTCAACAGGTTTCAAAAATTTAGTTATATTACTATTTTCTTTCTGCATGGTTTTGTTTGAAACTTGTCTGTTATAAGGGTTGCTTGATTTCTTTTTTCCACTGTAAATCTTTTGCTTTTTGTTTTCCATAAGCTTTAAATTGTACTTCTGGAAACAAATGTTATAAAAAATACCAAAAATATCTGTATCCCACAATATCACAATATCCCCCACATGCTTTCTCACTTTCACAATGGGAACTGGGATATAGTAGTAATGAATCTCACACAGTCTGAGAGTTGTAAGTGCTTATATTAAATATTTATTTATTAAGAAAGAATTGAAACTGTCTATTAATCCAATGCTGCCAATTAATAGGGAAGACGCAAAGTCTACAGTATAATGGTGCAGACAGTCACCTTTCACTGGGTTTCATAATCCACGGCATCCATGAAAGGTAAGAAAAAAGAATTTGAGACCTGGTCCAGCCGATGCACCCGGGTTACATCTGGGTACAGTTCTGATCTTGATTCTGTGATATGAGTCCATTCCAACCAATAATACAAGTGGATTTGCCAACTCGTTAAAAGGTCTCTTCTAAATTTGAACTGTCTATGGTTCTGTGAGTTTCCTTTGTTGTTCAAGCTCAGTTCTCCAGAAATCCAGATACGCTCTAAAAAGGGTGGGGGAGGGCAAAAAATTAAAAACAAATAACCTCTAATAATATCAGATACACGCTAAAAAGAACAATGAATCAATAAACTTACCCTGTTGAGTGTTCGTTCTAAAGAAGCTGAGATGAAAAAACATACAAGTGCTTCACAACCATAACTCCAAGAATAAAAAAGGAACACTATCCTTCATAAGCTATTTCAAAGGGGGGGGGTAACTTTTACTCAGCTTTAGCTCTATCCACTTTTCTACACATCTACACTTCTTAAATAAAAATGAATGCTTATTTGACCTAAATAAAACGCTAAGACTAATTGCAGAGTGCTTTTGCAAAATGAAATACTTACTTTCGAGTCTTTCCTTTTACAAATTAGCCACTCTGTGATCCTTTCAAGGAAGGCAGACAAGCTAACACACAGCATGTTTGCCAAAATCTGTTTTGGATATAAACATAGAAATATTCTGAGAGACAGAAGCTGATATCTCCTCTTATCAAGCTTCCTTCCTTCCTTATATATCCCCAGTAGGAGTAGAGGTAACTGAATGAAAAGTAAGTGACTGGCGTTAGAAAACTAGCTGAATCTACAGCTCCACACAATGCTGCAACCAGTGCTGAAGGTGACAGGAAACAAAGTGCAGTAGGTAAAGGTAATCAAAGGGTGCTTATAAGCATGTGGGCTTACACATTTAAGCTAATTACCTCTGTGATAATTCAATTAGCTCAATTAATTCAGGCTATTAATTTACTACCTCCTGAACAGATTTTACTGTCTTTATTGCGTTCCCTATGTCTCCTAAACTATGATCAATTAGTTTCACACGTGGCTACATGGACTAAACAGAAACTCTGCCACTGTTAACCTTAACACACCTTAAATAACAACACAAAACAATATATGTTTTATAACTCCTTTATAAAGCAAAAAAGAAGACAATGTTTTCTTTAAATGTATTATTTAAACACAAACACAGAATAACAAATAAAAATTCTAAGAACTTTATTAAATCCTATCATCAATTAATAAACCTTTTGTCTCTGAAATTACTGTCTTCTGCAATTCTATTGCGTTTAAAACTTTCTTATAAAAAGAAACTAAAAAGCGATTAGATTTCAACCTAGTTACCCAGGTACATATAAAATCATGCACTCGCTGTGCTCTAGGGAACTAAAACACATAGATTACATAGATTACATATCAGACTAGTGTGGAAAAGGCAAAAGACAGAGATGGGCGTCACTAAAATTAAATAATATCGAAAGTAAAGTACATCCTCGGTGTCCAACCCTCTGCAGGGTCACCCCACTAAAACAACCCCGCTTTGGCTGCTCCACCACTGCCTGGACTCAGTCAATATTAGCAGGAATGCTGTGGAATCTGGGGACTTTTCCTTCACAATTCAGCAGCACAAGATGGACTGGAAAGGGCACAGAATGTACAGAGAACTAAAAAGGGATAAATTCAGCCGATGTTTTCCACTTTCTTCCTGTTCAGGCAACAATGGCATACCTGTCCTTAGGAAAAAGTAAAGTTGTCTGTGTCCCTGCTCCTGTTCTCCTTCTCAGAATAAGTAGTGTGTAGCTGCGCAGTCACTCTCAATCTCTCAATTTCCAGAGAATCCTAGTGTTTTGTTATTCATTAGACTGACAACATGGGATAATATCACTTCCCCCTGTGGTAAATGGGTGGGAGGGTCCTATGATTTCTGTCCTAAGGGAAATGAGAAAAGGGTGTCCTATGAGCCCGTTGCTTTACGCTTTCTGTATAGACCCTTATTATGTACCCTAAATTCCTCTCCCAGTATAAGACAGATTGCTTCACCAAACTTTCGAATTCCTTATGTTGTTATTGCATATGCAGATAATCGATGTGTGCAAGTACCGGATGTTTGATCAGCAAATGAGGTTACGTGTGTCAGTAAACAATATAGCTCAGTTTCGGGAGCTAACCTGAATATTTAAAAATGTACAGGTTTTGAGTTGGGTCAACTTCAGGTTCCATCCTCTTCAGTAGCAGGTATTACTTTAAGCACCGAGAAAATTAAGTTACTGGGGATCACCTTTGGGACACCACAGGATGATTTGGAAAACTGGAATGCTAAAATTCAGTAAGGAAAGAATTTAGTGGCCCAATGGGACAAATGGCAATTAGGGAAACAAAAGAGGGTGTATCTCATTAATTCATATTTGCTACCCATTTTTCTTTATTTAAGTTATATTTTTCCACCTCCCAAGAGTTTAGAAACAACACTTTTGAGTATATTTTTTCAGGCAGTCTGGGGTAGCAGGCTGAATCCATTGGAATGAAATATTACCTATTTTCCAGTTTCCCAGGGGGTACTGGGTATGGTAAACCCCATTGTATTTTATTACTGTATTTTCACATATTCCAATATACGGCCTTTGTTACAAAATACAGGGCAAAGCTGGTTACAAATTTTTTATTGTTCATGCCATTCGTGGTATCTGCAATGGGAAATGGGCAGGCTAGGTCCACTTAGCCGACAGACACAAATTCCAGTATACATTAGGGAGACCTTTCTGAAGCTTAAAAGCTGGACGATCACTAGTTTAATGGTTTTGACAAAACCAAGGAAGGGACTATATGACTGGATACAGGAGAATAATTTTAAAGAACCAGAAACAT
Source organism: Neoceratodus forsteri (assembly GCA_016271365.2). Taxonomy (NCBI): domain Eukaryota; kingdom Metazoa; phylum Chordata; order Ceratodontiformes; family Ceratodontidae; genus Neoceratodus; species Neoceratodus forsteri. The sequence goes on from CM028130.1 coordinate 949,977,057, forward strand.
TCCCAAAATGCGCCCCCCACCCCCATTTCTGCCTGATCTGCAGCACCTCATAAAAGAGCAGCGTATCCCACCGAAAATGTAGGATATCCACTGGCTTAGCGGCCACTTAAAAAGTAATGTAAAAGACAACCAAAAACATAAGGCACTGGGGGAAAGGTTTTGTAACAGACCACTTTGTATTCAATAGATAAAACATTGGACCATCTTTTTTTATGTGTACTTATATTACAGAGTTCTGGGGAGAATTTGCCGCTAGCTGGAAAGAACCATGGTTCTCTGCAGTCATTTTTGAGGATTTGTTATAGGGGCATTATCATGGTTCTATACAAAAATGGGATAAGAGTACATTACACATCATTTTGTTATGTATTAAATGGTTCATCTAGAATTCTAGGAGTTTATTTTGTTTACAGCAGAAACTGATTTTGCATCATGAATTGACTGAAAAAATTACAGCTGAATTGAGACACATTTACCAACAAGAGGCAAAAAAGCTGTTGACTAGGATCTTAAGAGCAGTCTGGTGCAATATGTCATGGGTTACTGATTCCGATGTCCCTATAACCTGAACTGTCATTAAGTTTACTATAGATTTTTTCTTTCTAGACATCTTGTAGTTTTTGTAAAGTTTTTTTTTTTTTCCAGAACACAGTACAATATCCTTAATTTGTATTGTTATGGTTTCTTTTTCAGCTGAGGTAAAAAGCTTTTGTTCGTTCTTTTTGCACATGTACTTTAATACTGTTTGTAACATGGCAATTAATACTATCTGGAATACTAATTAGTCATTGGTGAAACTACAGCAGCTGACTAGTATAGCCTAGAGGTTAGAGTAACTAGCTGTGAATGAATTTGGTACATCCAGAAGACCAGACCTGGGTTTGATTCTCACAACCTCCACTTGCATACTGTGTGACTCTGAGCAAGTCACTTAACCACCCAGTGCTCCCAGGTCACCCCTGAAAACAGGCACTTGTGCCTAGTGGGCCTTACCCGGCTACCAAAGACTAAAATAAAAAAATTAAAAAGAAAGAAACCCACTGTGCATTAATTCCTTAGAAATACCCTGCTGTGTAATGCCGCTGACAGACACATGGAAAAAAGGCATATTGTACTTCCCACCCACCCACCCGGTTGACATTGTCGCTGTCGTGGCCATTATCCAAGCCGGCACCATCTGTAGATAGTAACTATGATAAAAGCAAATCTCAAACAGCAGAAGTAAAGTAAAAGGCAGAAAACCTTAACAATGTGAACAGCCCCGTAGATTCCACATCCACATCACGAGCGGCATCAACAAGCACCAGAGAAATCTCTTGATCAGTCCCAGTTGTGCAGCAACAGAAATGCATCCTAACAGTACTAACCCCTTTAATTTGTCTTGGTTCCCAATAAATGGCCCAGTAGATTTTAATTATTACACTTCACCACAGAACTGAATGATTTTGTACAGTACTGTTGAAGTATAGCCTGTGTATCATTTCCAGGTTGCCATACTGTCTGACACATATCCTGCATCCCACCTTTTTTTTCCATTGTATGTTTAAAGTAAGCAGAGCAATTTAAAAATTGTGTTTGTTGTTCAAATGTTATGAAAAAGAGAATTATTATTCTACTAATCACAACGTATAGAGCAATATTTCTTACAGGTCATTATTGAACAGAGTGTTAGTAATCTATGCAAATAATGTGTTTTAACTCAGAAATCTTTATGTTTCTGTGACAACACTTCACAAGTGCCGTTTTCACTTGCACACTATAGTTGGAAAGGTTTTACAGAGTACTATAGTACTGTTAAACCAGTAGTAAACAAACAGAAGTATTTTGTTAGAAGTCATTATGGTAGCAGTCACAATATTAATGCATATGGTTCGTATTTTGCCGCTATTCTTATTATGACATGCCAATATTGATATAAAATAATTAAACATGTTATGTAGTGTTTCTGTTTCCTTACAATACTTGTGGCCAGTGCTTGCCATGTTACAAGCTTGTTAAGCCACTGAAAGGAGGCATTTACTTCAGAATTAATGCATGGTTGGAGCACTCGGCCTTCTGCCTTGTGCACCCTGACCATGCATTAATTCCTAGTAAATGCCTCCTTTCTTGTGGCTTAATGCTTACATGGATTTATATCATGTTTGGATTTAATGACTTTTCTTTTGTTTTCTTTTCCTTTTGAATTGTTTCCTTTGTATATTTCGTGATGACGTTTGATTTTCTATCCCAAATTAAACCCCTACTCTTTACAAAGAGTGCTTTGGGCTCTTTTACTTCCACCTGGACACCACCAGGATGGGTTGAAGAGACCTCGGTTTAACGTCTCATCCAAAGGATGGCACACCCCAACAGTACCGAACCTGCCCTAATACTGCACTCAGGTGCCAGTGTTTTTAGGTATGAGCCCAATCCTAGTGTGGGACGAGAACCCATGGCCTTCTTACCAAGAGGTGGTTGTACTACCAACTGAACCACGCTGACACCTTTAAATGAGAAAAAAATCTGGTTCAATTTTAGTTGGTTTGCATCTGTACCCCCCCCCCACGCCCGCCTTGATGAGGCTGAAAATAGGCAGTATTGTCTAGCCCTCCTTTCCTGATTAACAGAAAATAAACACATAAATAATGCACTCTTGTTTAAAGCAGAACTTATTCTTTCATGGTGATTTGCATATACTTTCATGGTGCTTTACATTATTAACATATCTAACAGCTTGGCTAACAGGAAACTTCCCTTTAGCTTTATCGCTAGAGCTGAGACCAGAGATGCAAGGATCAGTCACAGGGTCCAGTGCTTATTTCTGAAGACCTGTAATTAAGTTTACTGAAGATAGCTCCATGAGCTGGGGAAAGGACATCGCCACTGTGCCAGAAGGCACACAGTGGATTCTCTTCTTCAGTGCTTTGAACTGAACATTGTAATCTCTGCTGCTCTGCCCTTCGAGGGGGACACTTAGGGCACAAACACACACATGGTAAACCACATAGTTGCTTTTTCTTCTCATTTCACAGACAGAAGCCCAGCAATCATTCATAGCCTTTAGCAGACAGGCAATTTCTGACCTTTTTTTCTAGCAGACACTCACAGAGCCTAGACTGAAAGCCCTGCAGTAGCATAGCAGTTACTAAAGCAAAAGCTACCCCTTTTCTACTGTTGCTCTCAAGACCCTCTTTTACAAAGACTACTGTTCAGTGCATATTGATGCATTACAGTTGTTTTACTTAAAGCTACCTTTCCAAATGATTACTGCATTCAGCATTTTGTACTTAGGAGCTTCAGGGGTACCCTCCTAGTCGGCAACTCTCATGCACACCTTATCAGTCGTAAGATCTCCTTAGAGCTGCAGGGTCCCTCTTAAGCAGCTTACACAGCCTCCCATGGTGGAAGGCCCTCAGGAAAACAGGGTCATACATGAGGCATACAAAGTAAGGGACATCAGAGGCACTGCTGGGTACATTATCATGGCAGGCATAATACACTGCTGGGTACATTAACATGGCAGGCATAATGCACTGCTGGGTACATTAACATGGCAGGCATAATGCTCTGCTGGGTACATTAACATGGCAGGCATAATGCACTACCACCATACCACTGAGCCAGCCCATAGTGAGCTGTTTATGGACTGTGGGAATGTTAGCCAGGACAGTAAGGATATCCCCCAACTCTGTCTAAAAGTGACAAGGGAACATTTACTTACATCTGGGCAACAACTATGGAGGTAAAAGGAACCATGGTTTAACATCTTATCTACAGGACAACACCTCCAACGGCGCAGAAGCACCAACTGTACTGGAATGAGTTCTTCAAGTGGGTTACTACAGCAGTAGACAAGGGGGCAGGCAATTGATACAGTATACCTTGACTTCTGCAAAGCCTTTGACTCCGTCCCCCACAGGAGGCTGGTCAAAATTATTAGGGACCTTGGGGCAGAGGAAAAGATGACAAATTAGGCAGAGCACTGGCGGGGGGGGATGGGGTGGTAGAACACACAAAGGGTGGTAGTCAGTGGGGAATTTTCAGAGGTGAGGGGAGTGACCAGCGTGTCAGTACTAGGACCAGTCTACTTCAGTATTTTCATCTGTGGCACTGGTGAAGGTATCAAGGGTTAGAGCTACCTCTTTGCAAATGACACAAAGATATGCATAAGAATAGACACAGAGGAAGGGAGACAGGAACTAAGAGGGGGGGGGATCTGGGCAGGTTGGAGATCTGGTTCAAGACTTGGCAGCTGAACTTTAATGTTAAAAAAGGAGTGATGCACACTGGAAAAGGAACCTAACAGTACCATACAAAATAGGAGGGGTGGAGCAGGATAGCAGTCCAAAAGAAAAGGATTTAGGGGTAATGATATCAGAGACCCTAAAAACATCTGCACAATGCAACAGGGCAGTGAGCAATGCAAACAGAATGCTGGGAGGCATTGGGAGGGGGATAAGCAGTAGAAGGCAAGCGTGATCCTCCTATACGCGTCAGCGGTGTGGCCACAACTGGAATACTGTGCAAGGTACTGTAGCCCACACTTGAGGAAAGACTGCAACAAGGTGGATGCAGTACAGTGCAGGGCAACTAAAATGGCACATGATCTTGGAGATTTGGCATACGAGGAGAGGCTTCAAAACATGTACACCCTGGAGGAAAAGGAGGGAAAAGGGTGACAGAATTGAGACATACAATTACCTGCATGGGATAAATAGACACCAAGGAACTATTCTGTTTGAGTTCAAACACAGAAACCAGAAGGAATTTACCAAACCTCATAGGGGGAAAGTCAGAAAGGTTGTCTGGAGGCCCTTCTTCATGTAAAGGGTGACAGAGAAGTAGAATAAGCTGCCAGAAGAGGTGGTACAGGACAAATCAATCAACAGCTTCAGGCAGGGATGATATAGGCAGATCGGTTTAGTTAGAAAAAGGGGAGACAGCAGGAAAAGGGAGGATTGTCACTAAAGCAGGGCAGAATAGTTAGGCAGGGTGGGCTGAATGGATGGGCCAAGAGCCTTTTTCTGCCATCAGCTTCTATGTAACTATGATTGGACTGCAGTGTCAGCGATGTGCTGGGTATGAGCCCAGGTCTCCACTGTTTGGTAGGGATTTAGAAACATAGAAACATAGACTTTGATGGCAGATAAGGACCACTTGGCCCACCCAGTCTGCCTATTTCCCTACCTATTGGATAAGCTACAGATTCTAGTTAACCAACAGCCTACTTCCTGCAACACTCACTATAATTGCCTTATGTCTGTCCCATGCATGTTTGAATTCCCCCACTGTTTTAGACCCTGCAACCTCTCCAGAAAGGCGGTTCCATGCGTCCACCACTCTCTCCGTGAAAAATAATTTCCTCACATTACCCCTGAGCCGTCCTCCCCAACTTTAAATTGTGCCCCCTTGTTCTTACACATCTTCTTTTCTGAAAGATGCTACCCTCCTGGACTTTGTTGATTCCCTTGAGGTACTTGAAAGTTTCTATCATGTCCTGCCTGTCCCTCCTTTCATCAAGGGTATACATATTAAGCTCTCTCAGTCTCTTCATATGGTTTCTGATGTAGACCCTGCACCATTTTAGTTGCCCTCCTCTGGACTGCTTCCATCCTGTCTATGTCCTTGCATAGATGAGGTCTCCAAAACTGCACGCAGTACTCCAGATGGGGTCTCACCAACTGTCTGTACAGAGGGATAACCACTTCCCTTTTTCTACTTGTGATGCCCCTCCCTATGCATCCCAGTATCCCCCGGCTCTCCTTACTGACTTCTCACATTGCTTACCCACCTTTAGGTCATCTGATATGACTACACCCAGATCCCTTTCCATTATTGTTGTTGTTAGTACCTCCCCTGCTATTGTGTACTCTTCTCCTGGATTTTTATTTCCCAGGTGCATTACTTTACACTTCTTTGCATTGAATCTACAAAACTCCTAAATGGGGACTGGGGAGGTAACAACCATGCACAAGGCACTGAAAAGGAAAAAGGGGGAAGTTAGAATAAATAAGGAACATTGTAATTGGAGATTTCTGTTGTTAAATGCTCATAGGCTCATCAAAAGGAGGATAACACAAATTTGTGCCATCACAGAAACTTGGTGGAACAAAGATGACTCCTGGGATAGGCAAATTCCGCCTTCAGTGTGTATCACAGGGACAGGCCATATCGTAGAGTGGGAGGAATAGCAGTCTATGTGTCTGTTAACATCATGTCTGATCACTCAGGTTGATACATCAGCCTGAGGAAAGCTAGAGTTAGTAAGGGTTAAACTCTCTCTCCAGTGCGAACTGCCAGTATTAACATAGGAATTTTATACAGACCTCCTTCATACCCAGCATACATAGCAGTGTCAGTGGCTCAGTAGCTTGCACACTTGCCTCTGAAGCCGGAAGTCCAGAAGGCTGTGGGTTTTATCCCCACACCAGGCACCTGAGTAAAATTCCAATATTGACACTGTAGTGCAGCATGGGGGGGGGGGTGCTGCACTCCTGAGGTGCTGTCTTTCGGATGAGACGCTAAACCAAGGTCCCATCTGCCTGTTCTGGTGGTTGTTCAGGTGGACATCAAAGATCCCATGACACTTCTCGAAAAGAGTAGGGGTGTTTTTTATTAAAGGTAACAGTATCATATACAGAACAAAAATAATAATTCCTTCATTCCATTAGTATAAATTTGTACATACAGTCAAAGGGAAATTGAGCAAAATTTCTAAATCCAGTGAAACATGACCTAAGGGAAAAAACAGAATTATAACTGTACAATCATACATTCAGTACTACCAACTATAGACCCAAAGAGCGTCACTAAGCAATTATTTCCTGTCTTTTAATCATAATGTCAAAGAGTTCATTTAAATTTGATGAAGAAGGAAATACCTTTCCACTGTGAGTTAGTTTCTCGTAGGCCATATTTTCCCACTTCCTTTACCCTAATAGCCTGTAATGCATTTTCACACAATATTCTGAAAACCCTAAATGGCATTTGTTGTTGTCTAAGCACCCATTGTACTCAGGCATTCCAGAGAGTATTTTACAACTGCAAAAAACACAGATAAAGTACCAGTATTATATTTCAATAATCTATAGCTATAATCTCCCAAAATAAATGCTTCATATGTAAGATTTTGTAACCAAGATAAATTCCACACCTTGACTAAGAAAAGCCAAAGGTCACTTGAATAAACACAGTGTAGCACAAAATGTTCCATCGATTCTTCTGTGGCTCCACACCCCATGTATGGACATGATCGCTCTTCCACTGGTTTATGTTTATTGTTACCTCTAATGTACAGTTTCCCATGGGTACTGAGCCATATTAATTCCCACATGTGTTCTGGAATTACATTTTCAGTACTTCATCTTAGCCCCACAGAACTGCATTTCTAACAGCCCCTTGCTTCACCACTCCCTCCTCTCCCCCTTCATAAGGCTGACCACGCTAATTCTCTCCTACTACTTCCCCTTGTCCCCCACTCTACCTCGGAAAGATGAAGCTGGCACTGCCTATATTATGGGCCATCTCACTAACTACTGCACTGGTATAGACCAACTTCTGCGCTACGATGCTGGCCTTCGATCAACAGCTCCTCTACTTCCTCTCATTCCCCCCCCCCGTCTCAACCCTCTTCATTCACTGCTAGAGATAAGTCCACCCTGGGGTACATCGCTCTCATCCTACTCACTAAAGGAGAACGCCGCCTCCTTAGCCATTACCTGGCTAACCTCTCCTGGTCTCCTATTATTCCCTCCTGCCCATACATTCTCCTACTATCACTACTCTCCCTTGCTGGGGACATTGAGTGCAACCCTGGCCCAACAAACTCCCATATCACCCCCTCCTCCAACATCTGGACAAACGCCCCTGGTCTTAAAATCACACTTATCAATGTCTGCAGCCTTCCATCTAAGTTCACTGATCTTGAGGCTTGGATTGAGCTACACAAGCCCCATATTCTGGGACTCACTGAAACATGGCTAAAGCCACACCACACCGAAAACACCTTCAAAATACCTGGCTGCTCCTACCTACGCCTCAACAGGCTAGGCAGGAAAAAAGGTGGCAATGTGGCCCTGCTCTTAAGGGAACCCCTCTCAGCTAGCATTGTCCTACACTCTGACCCTTCCTCACCTAGTGAATGGCTACTCTCTGAATTGACCCTGGGATCCTGCAAGAAACTCTATATTGGCTGTTGCTACCACCCCACCCCCGCAACTGGAACCATTGGACTCACCAGCCTCCTCCAAGGCCTGAGCTCTGTAACTCCCCATAGGGAATCTATCCTTCTTGGCAACTTTAATCTAAACTGGCTGAGCTGCCACCAGCCTGACTATGTATCCCTGTTAAAGCAGCACAACCTGGTGCAGGCGATCACTCTCCTCACCCGACTTAATCCATGCTTGGCCAACCAGACTGTACTAGACTGGATCCTCATAAACAGGGAGGACCGAGCATTACACGCTGGCACCATGGCTGACTCTATAAGCGATCACTCACCAACCTATCTCCTCTGGTCTTCCAAACTAAAGCGCCCCCCACACAAATACCTATCTCTCAGAACTTTCAGCTGCCCAGTATCCACAAATCTCCTTGAGGAGGCCCAGTCCTTGGACTGGTCCATGCTTTTTTCCCTTTCCAATGCAGCCATGGCAGTTTCCACATTTGCCCGAACTCTACTAACTCTCCAGGACCGCATTTTCCCTGTCACCACCAGGCAGGTCAGAGGCAGGTGCTCGCGTTGGGTTTCTAAAGACCTCCTAGCCCTTATGAAGGTCAGAGACCATGCCTGGTCCTCTTTCAAAGCAACCCCCCTCTCCTGCCCTCTGGGATGTTTACAGGTGCATGAGGAACAAATGTAAACAACAGGCCAAATTTTTGAAACAGACCCACTTCCGCAATCTGCAAAAGGCCAACCTTGGAGACCCTAGAAAATTCTGGGACTCAATCAGCTCCCTCCTAAACCTCTGCCCCAGCTACGCTGCACCACATCACAACTCCCAGGATGGGCTGCTGACCGACTCTCATGATGTGGCCAGTGTCTTCAACTGTAAGTTCACCAACTCATCCATGTACCTACTGTAAATAAGCTGCTAACTGCCCAACCTCAAAGCTCAGCCCTAATACCTGATACACTGCCAGCCTCCTCCTCCTGCTCTGCCACTCACCCGCTAATACCCCCATTCTATTTTAAAGCCCTCTCCATACACGACACAGTGAAGCTACTCAAAAGTCTACCTAACCACGGTTCCTCCGGATCTGATGGGCTATCTCCAGTCTTCCTTAAGCTGATCTCTTCAACGATTGCCAGGCCACACACCTTCATCTTTAACCTTGCTCTTTCCACCTCTTCTATGCCTGACCCATGGAAGATAGCTAAGGTTATCCCCATTCTTAAATCTAGTGACCCCAAATCCTCCGACAATTACTGTCTGATATCCATCCTCCCTCATCTCAGTAAACTAGTCAAGAGAGCAGTCCACAATTAGCTCACTGAGTACGTAGGCAAATACACCCTCCTATGCAACCACCAGCATGACTTTCGCAAGAATCATTCCACTGCCACTGCCCTCGCCCTTCTGACCCACCACATCCTCTCTAGCATGGATAATAGTAAAGCCACCGGGGCTGTCTTCATCGACCTCTTAAAGGCTTTTGACATGGTTAGCCATGCTCTCCTTACCTCCAAGCTTAGCATCCTTGGTTGTTCTCAGAAAGTCACAAGCTGGTTCACTAACTACCTTACCAATCACTCACAATTCGTGTGCATTGGTCAAACCTGCTCCCCCACCCTGCCTGTCTCTGTGGGGTTCCCTCAAGGCTCAATCCTGGGTCCCCTCCTTTTCTTCTTATTCGTTAATGCGCTTCCCTTCGACTGCCTCAACTGTCACTCTCTTCTGTATGCCGTTGACCTTGTCATCTTCCACAGTGACAAATCCACAGCCGCATTCTCTTCAGTTTTCTCGCACAATTATGCTGTGGTCCACAGCTGGTTCTCAAAAAAACTCCTCTTAGTAAATGCCAAAAAACTAAATCTATGCTGTTCAGATCTAAGCTTTTTCTGGTCAAAACTAAAAACCATGCCCCCATACATATTCTCACCCCAGATGGCCCAGCTCTGGAGGATGTCAACACCTACAAATACTTAGGAGTACTGCTCGACCCCTCCCTCCCTCACTTTCAATGAGCATGCAAATTCCCTTGTCAGAAGGGTCCATCAAAAGTTAGGTGCTGCCTATAGTTTCAGGCAATACCTTATCCCTGAAGCTAGACTAGCCATTGTCCAGGGTAATCTTCTCCCTATTCTTGACTATTGCTCCCCTATTAATGCCAGGACCTCAGCTACTGCCATGGCTAAACTCTCCTCTGCCTACAACAGCGCCTGTCGCTTTGCTTTATTGGCCCTGTTCTCCACCCACCACTGTACCCTCTATAATACCCCTGGATGGCTACTGCTACAAGGTCGCTCTGACTTAGCCCTCTGCTGCATGGTAGACAATGTCATCCACATGGCTCCAGAATCCCCTCTAACTGTCCTTCTGAAAACCAGAATGCTCCTCCGCAACCTCCGCTCTAATGGTACTCCCCCTCTAGCTGTTCCTAGGGTATCCACCAACATGAGTAGCAGAGCTTGGTCTGCAGTTGCCCCTTTGCAGTAGAATAAACTACCGGCTGAACTCCATTCTATTGACACACACTCCAATTTCAAGTCTCGCCTTAAAGTCTGGTTCCTGGCATACTCATCCTGCCACTGCTTCCTGGGGTCTGACACCAACCCACACTAGACAACTCCCCAGCCCAGGGGTTACCCACCTACTCACACTAGTCAACTTCCCTGCCTACAACTGTTATATCATATTTTTCACAGTAATATTTGACTTTCTTGTCTGTACTTATTGTACATATTTTTTTTTACTGCATATTCTGTGTATTACTTGCTCACCGGACGATGCAGTCACACATTGTACACTGTGCCTATGATTTGTTTGTTTTGTACCAAATCTCTTCATGTCTGATATTGAAACCTTGTATTCACTGTTCTTAAATGGACCTATGCAACAAACCTGTATATTGTGCTTACTATTGTTGCTTGTATCAAATCTGTTTCATGTGTATTACTGTTACCTTGTACTCCACTGTCACCCTGCTCCATGTGTTATGGCCCGGGTCGTGCCTGAAAATGGTCCCTGGGATCAGTGCACTCACCCGGTTATCAAAGTCATAAATAAATACTCCTTCCTGGATGACACTTTCCAGGCCTATGACCCCTTTTATATATGGGTTCTAGCTAGTGTTGTGGTTTACAATTCTGATTTTATCAATGAGGGAAGGGAGGATAGCATAGGCTTCCAATATGCCAAAAAGAAAAGTATGATTCACTTTGTCAAACACCTTCTTCTGGGCAAGAGATACAATCCAACCATTAAGTTGCCTTTTATTATAAAATTCCCAAATTTCACGTAAGATTATTACAGGTTGATGTATAGATCATTTGGGTAAGCTACAGTATTGGAAGGGGTGTGTAATGTGTTCTGCTAGTTTCCTTAATCTAAGGTGCAAAATTTGTGAAAGTATTTTAAAGCCTCCAATGAGAAGGCTAATTGGTCTTCAGTTCTGAAGCAGAGACCAATCACCAGATTTGAATAAAAATGTGGTCAGGCTATTTGAAAACTGCATGGGAACCGAATTCTGAGAAAAGAAAAATTCAAATGTTCATGCTAGACAATATGCTATCTTAGAGGCAAAGGTTTTATAAAAGTCAAAGGGTAAACCATTTAGGCCTGGAGCCACCCCTAATTTTTGGGTTCGAATAACCTCCAAGATTCTTGATGGGAGATGTCTTGTGTAAGGGAGTCAAACTCGTGGGAAGAGAGTGGATGTTGTACTAAGTTAGAGATGTAACATCTCTGTTCCTAAAAATGGGTATCACCACTATTGTTAATATCTGTAATTACCTTAAAAAGGTCTTGTATATGTAACCCCCCTGCAAATGGGGGTTCCCAAAAGACTTCCAGGAGCTTGCTTGAATGCTCCAAGCCTGAATGGTGTTTGGCGTTTAAGCCATTTATCAGTGAGTGTGTTTAGAACCTCTGGTACTGTCTCTTTAAGAGCTGTCTGCTTGCAGATATAATTAGTTTGTATGGGGACTGTGTGTTTCTTTTGATTGAGTACCACTCGAGCTGCTGCCAATTCACTCCATTTTGCAGTCACTAGAGTGCAAAGGGAACCTATCTGAAAGATGTAACTGTTTGCCAGAAATCATTTAGAGTAATAATGAAATTACAGTTTGTCTAACCTGCTTTCTTTGCAGTCAGAACTGTGTCTGCCTAGTTCCCCATTCTGGTTTTGAACTGCTGAACTGGACCAATCAGTGTGGGGTAAGCTAGCTCTAAAATGGTGCCTTGGACGAATCAGAACTTGGACTCATAATCTGAGCCAGCCACAAGAGGATTGTATGGGCAGTGACTCTGGGAGATGTAGTTTAGACTTCGGCGCCTTTTTGACCAACAGGAGCAGTCTATTGTGAGTGACAGCCAATCCAGTCAAGAACTGGGAGGAACTCAAAGGAAGTGCCCGGTTTTGTCTGCTGGAGTTTCAGTTGAGCTCTGGCAGTGAAGAAGGAAGGAGCCCTGTGCTTTTTCAGTGTGCAGTTTTAGTCGGGAAACGTGTGTAAGGCCCAGAGTTCCGGTCTGCAGCTTGTGTAACTGCTTGTTAGGACTGAATCCATCCTGTGAAGAGAATCAAAGGATATCTGAAGAGTAGAAACCAGGCTCACCCTGTAGAAGACTGGAGAAAATGCTGAATTGCACTCGGTCTGTCAGGAACTGAATCTGCTGTGTGTTCTCCGGGTATTGTGCAGTAATTGCGATAGGGATAGAGAAGCAGACCTGTCTGGTATAGTACTTTCTGTTTTCAATATAAATGTGTAGAAGAGGCTTGTGTATTCAAGTGAATCCTGCTGCTATTAAAGGACTTTTGCCTGTTGCAGTTTGCCATATAAATGTGTGAGGAGTTCGTGGAGCTCAAGAGTAGCCCTCTGACATTGAAGGACCCTATCTTGTTTGGAGGTCATGAGTACTAATTCAGGGTCGCTCCCTGTTGAATTGCCACATTGAATCCAAATGGAATCACTGTACTGCTGACTGTTTAAACTAATTTTTCTTTTCTCAGGGAAAGGGCCTCTACCAGCTGCTACGGTTTGGACAAGCCACTAGAGGCTTGGGTACCTAGGGACAGTAACTGGTAGGGATAGGCCTGTCACAGAGCCATAGGTAGATGAGTAAAGTGATAAGCTAATTAACCTGATTTCCCCCTGTCCTTGTTATATTCCCCTAAATAAATCTGAGCTGCTTGTTTCAGCAAAGTTATACTGCCTGAGGTATTTGTCTATGTTAAAGTATTGTACTGTGATTGTTGCACTGTATCTTATTTTACAGGAGGTCCCAGTGCCTGAACCAGCCCTGGGGGTAAGTGTATACTGTGAAGGTAATTCTGATATATTGTGTGGGCCACTAGTGGGAAGAAAGGGGGGTTGCAGTGTCCCAGAGGGCTGTGACCAAGTAAGTTTAACTATTACAAACCCTGACCTCTGGGTGGAGGCACCCGCCATTGGATCCAGGCCCCTCAACCTGTTAGTGGCAAATCAGGCAGGGGTAGTAGCCCCTGGGATAGCGCCATCTAGGGGTTACATCTTGGAGGCTCACCGCTGGGATTGTGTGTCCTCTAGTGGCCATATTACTGAACCACTGTTAAGAAAAAATGGGTACCCCGACAGAAGTGGCTGTGCACCGGCTGGTGGAGTGGTGTACTGGGGAGGAGATCGACCCCCAAAATGCTATGCTTATACTGGACATCCCCTTGGGTATCAATACGGACATTGTACAGGGAGTACTTTCCAAGGTGGAAGGTTTACAAAACCCTGTGGTGGTGGGTCGGCATGCTAATCTGCTCACCCACACTTTTCTGGCCCTAGTAGAGTTTAAGGATCCCATAGATAGCTCCAAAGTGCCACAGACCATTACCCCAGAGGGAGCCCTCACTGCTTGGAGAGTGATAACTAAGGACAGTAAAGACCCGGGGGGAATGAGCCCCCACCACTATCTGAAACTTTTGAGGAGAAATTTGCTAAATGGTTGCTGGGAGAAGGGAAAACTGTGGAGGACTTGAAGAAACTATTCTTGCCACCTGGGGGTGTTCCTCCCCCAACACCCTCTCCCGCTCCAGTGCCCGTAATGGTGGCTGAACCAATGCAGACTCCTATTTCTGCACCTGCCATTAGTCACGACTCTTACCGAAGGTTGAGGATCTTCTCTGGCACCCTCCCCACCCCCCAAGGGGTTGACTGGGAGACCTGGATAGACTATGTTGCCCCCACAGTGCTAGAACGGCAATGCTCTGTAGTCAGTGCGAAAGAGGGTTAGTGAGAGCCTCCAGGTCCTGCCCTGGCTACCATCCGTGCTAAAAGGGCCAGTAACCCTGAAGCAACTGTACAGGCCTATCTTGAGGCCTTGGAGAATGTGTTAGGGAGCCCAGATTCTGATGAGGACCTATGGTGGAGAGTAAGAAATGCACAACAGTACCAAGGGAGTTGTTGTCTGTGCATGTATCTTGGCTGGAAAAATTGTTGCAAGAATGCCTCAGAAAGGGTAGTTTGCCAGCGATTGAACTGGACCGAACCAGACTGGACAGAATCCTTAAGTCTGCCCCCTTCTCAGAACTGCTGTTGCTTCAGTTACGCCTGGCAAATCGACTGGAATCCCCACCCTCCCTATGATGAGTTAATGAGAGAAATTCGAGGAGTTGAGAAAAGGCGACCTCGGGAGGGACCTGCACCAACAGCTGTGGCTACAACCCGAGTGACTGAGGGTGACCCATCAAGTGAAGTTCAGGGGCAGAGGTTGACAGTCAATGAGTGCTCTGACAAGGAAAAAGATATGTCACAATGGGCGAACTGTTGAGAGAGATCCGGGAATTCAAAAAACAGTCCTTTATGAGGCCACGCCTGCAAATGCAGGCCCTGACCTATATCCGACTGCATCTGCTATGGGGGTGGGGATACCCACCCATGTATCTCCTGCTGATAACAGCTCGAACTCGATTCCTTGACCATGGAAGTGGAGAAACTGATGAGATGTCTCCAAATGCTTATCACGTCGCAGACAGAGATGGCATCAAGGTTTCCAGTTAGTAGTACCCCGCCCTCTGGCTCCCAGTGTGGCGCCTCAGCCAGCTCAAACTCCAGAAAGTATGTTTTGCTATAATTGTGGAAGGATGGGCACATGAAGAGGAATGCCGGTCCCCAAAAGACACTGACAAAGTTGCATATAGGCTACAAGGAGAGCTTCGGAGAACAAATCAGTGGTTAAGAGGTGCACAAAATGATCCCAGTGAGGGCACCAAAAATGCTAACTCACGTCTTTTGTGGCAAGGTCAGTTGCCCAGGCCCCCACTACCGCCTCTCCAGACTGGTCCAGAATAGTGGGTCCCTCCATGGAGACCACTGTAAAGGTGAATGGAGTGTCTACAAGAGCTGTATTAGACAGTGGCTCCCAAGTGACAATTATGTTCCAAGATTGGTATCAGAAGCATTTGTCAGAAGTACCCTTACAACCATTAGAAGGACTGCATGTATGGGGGTTAAGTGAGAAGGCCTACCCCTATTCCGGGTACATCCGAATTTGGCTGTCTTTCCCCACCTCCGTGGCTGGGTGGCCAACAAGTAGAGACCCTAGCCTTAGTGTGTCCCCACTGGACTGTATGATGGTGTCCCTTGTTGATTGGAACAAATGCTCATATGTTCTGGAGGCTGGCACAGTTATGTTATGAAAAACAGGGGTCAAAGACTAGTAGAGCTTTAAGAGTTCCGGTTAATTAAGAAGGCCTATGAGGCACAGAGAGATGCTGAAAAATAGAACCAGAGGAACCGGTCGGAATTATATGGAAGAAGGATCCTGAGTCTGATCCTGGCGCCAAATGCCCAGTGTACCTTACAGGGAGAGGCCCGTATCAGAAAGGATGTTAAGAATAAAATATTAATGTTGTATGCACCAGGCGATGGAAAATTGCCAGAGGGACTGCTGGTCAAGCCTAGTATTTTGCCCGCTAGAGCCCATGCTTATGCCAGAAGGGTAATGGTACAAGTTCATAATGTGTCTGAAAGAGACATTCGAGTAAATAGAGGTTGCATCCTGGCTAATGTGCATTGTGCAGACACTGCAGTGCTACCCAGCAGCAAGAGTTCAAGGAAGAATGACAGAGTAACGCCTGACTTGTTTGATTTCGGCGACTCCCCATTGCCAGCTGAATGGAAAGTGAGGATCAGTGAGAAGCTTGCCCAGAGAGACCAGGTGTTTTCTTTAAAGGAATGGGACGTAGGATGCGTGCAAGGAGCTGAGCACAATATCCGGCTGCTATGAAAGACCATTTCGTGAGAGGTCTCGACACCTGGCACCTGCTGACATAGATGATGTGAGACGGCATCTGCAAAGAGATGTTAGCTGCTGGTGTAATACAAGAATCCTTGAAGCCCTTATGCTTCCCTCATTGTGGTAGTGAGGAAAAGAATGGGACAGTAAGGATGTGTGTGGATTATCGCACCTTAAACGCGGCGGACTATCCCTGATCAGTATACAATGCCCCGCATTCAGGATGCTTTGGACTGCCTAACGGGAGCAAGTGGTTCTCTGTGTTGGATCTTCGCAGTGGGTACTACCAGATCCCGGCGGGCCCCAGAGGACCGTGAGAAGACAGCCTTATCTGTCCACTTGGCTTCTATGAATTCATGAGGATGCCTCAAGGGATTTCAGGTGCCCCAGCCACTTTTCAACAACTGATGGAGCGTGCAGTGGGGACATGAACTTACTAGAGTGCCTGGTATACCTAGATGATGTTATTGTGTTTGGCAGCTCACTGGAGGAACATGAGAGCAGATTATTTAAGGTATTGGACCGACTGGAGGACTTTGGCCTTAAACTGTCCATTGATAAGTGTCAATTTTTCAAACATCTGTAAAGTATGTGGGACACATAGTATCCACCGAGGAATAGAGACCGACCCAAGTAAAGTTGAGGCCTTGACCACCTGGCCACAGCCCAAAATCTAAAAGAACTGCAAAGATTCCTGGGATTCTGTGGTTATTATCGGCGTTTCATCAAGGACTATTCAAGAGTGATCCGCCTTTACTTAACCTTACTCAAGGGTATCCCCAACCCACAAAAATACCAAAGTCAGCGTCTCTCAAGACTGAAAGAGTGTATTTTCATCCGAGTGAAGTATTTGGGGTCGCTGGACTCTGATTGTGAGACTGCTTTTCATGAGATCATATATCAACTTACCCATGCTCCAGTGCTGGCCTATGCCGATCCAAGAAAACCTTACGTCCCTGCACACTGATGCTAGCTTGCAAGGGTTGGGGGCTGTGTTGTACCAAGAGCACGAGAATGGCCTGAGACCAGTGGCCTTTGCCAGTAGAAGCCTGACCCCATCCGAAAAAGAACTATCCTGTACATAAGTTAGAGTTCCTAGCTTTGAAGTGGGCTATTGTTGACCAATTCCATGAGTACTTGTATGGGGCTAAAATACTAGTAAAACTGACAATAATCTTGACCTATGTGCAGACCTCGGCTAAGTTGGATGCCACTGGCCACAGGTGGCTTTCTGCATTATCTACATATGACTATGCTCTGAATACCGGAGCAGGTCTGAACCACATAGATGCTGATGCTCTCTCCCGGAGGCCTGTTCCCCAGAATGATTGGGTCCGATTGGCAGAACCTGACATTCGGGCACTCTGCCGGAAGTTTGACAGGGAGGAACAAATGTCCACGGACAGATGGACTGCATGGTGGATTGCTTGGGACCCTCTGAGAATTGCATACCTGCTGCTTATTGCCACTTTTCTGCAATAGACATTGGTGCACTGCCTCAGCTGGACAATGACAGTATTCATGGGCTCAATCCCGCGATCCCATGATCAAATCAGCTTTAGAAGCCCTCTATGCAGGAAAAGATGTGTCCAAATTACGCTCCACTGATTTGAGAACTGCACTGTTATACAAAGAAGGTCCTAAGTTGAAACTGGTCAATAAACTGTTATACAGAGAAACAGTAGACAGAGGGGGACAAGTAGACAAACAACAACTGGTGCTGCCCACTGCCTTTCAAGACTCAGTACTGAGGTCCTTGCACAACCACATGGGGCACCTTGGTATAGACAGAACACTTGACTTGGTGAAATCCAGATTCTATTGGCCTAAGATGGGGGCTGATGTGGAGCAACACATTCGAACTTGTAGTCGCTAAGCTACAGAGGAAAGCTTTCTCCAGAGGGCTGCCCTTGTTAACATAACCACCAGTGCACCCATGGAGCTGGTCTGTATTGATTTTCTGAGTTTGGAGTCAGATCAAAGAAATATCAGTAATGTGCTGGTGGTCACTGACCATTTCACGAGATATGCCCAAGCTTTCCCCACCAAAGACCAGAAAGCATCCACTGTAGCCAAAGTACTTGTAGAAAACTTTTTGTTCACTATGGGCTCCACAAAGAATCCATTCTGATCAAGGGAGAGACTTTGAGAGTCGCCTGATCAAAGAGATGCTTTCTGTGGGGAGTGAGAAAGTCCAGAACCACTCCTACTGCTCCCCTAGGGGACCTACAGGCCTGAACGCTTCAACTGCACTTTGCTAGATATGCTAGGCACCCTGCACTCAAAGGACAAGACTAGATGGAGCCAACAAATTAGCACCCTGGTACATGCTTATAACTGCACCAAAAGTGATGCTACTGGGTTCTCCCCAACGCTTGATGTTTGAAGAGAAGCTCGACTACCGTAGATGTGTGTTTTGGGGTCTCGCCTGATCGGGTTCAAGCTGACAACTATTTACAGTATGTGCAAAAGTAAGGCCCAGCTAACTCATGCGTATCAACTGGCTCAAACCATGGCTGCCAAAAGAAATCTGGCCAACAAAGAAAGGTATGATAAAAGGTGAAAGCACAGGAACCCAGGAGGAGATCAGGTATTGCTAAGAAATCTGGGACTGCATGGCAAGCACAAGATTGCTGACAGATGGCACCATCTCCTCACATTGTAGTGGGCAAACTAGATGATCTGCCAGTGTACAAAGTAAGGCCTGAGAATAATTCAAAAGATGTAAAACAATGCATAGAAATCATTTACTGCCCATTGGACAAATCTTAATTGAGTCTGAGCCCCTAGAAGATGCCCCTCTTGACCAGTGACTAGAGCTGCTAAGAAAAGATCAAGAAAGTCTGCACCTA
Source organism: Neoceratodus forsteri (assembly GCA_016271365.2). Lineage (NCBI taxonomy): Eukaryota > Metazoa > Chordata > Ceratodontiformes > Ceratodontidae > Neoceratodus > Neoceratodus forsteri. The sequence goes on from CM028130.1 coordinate 949,996,312, forward strand.
CAGAAGCAAAGTTAAAGTGTTCCCTCCACAAGTCCCAGTTGAGCATGACTGTCAGTCCATATCGGAAGAAAGTGAGAGTGACTTTGAATACTATCCTTCTTACGTAACTGAGTCAATTGTTTCGGGCAATCTCTAGTCAATACTGGAGATGAAGCTGGGCCTTCTGACTGTTCAAGCCCCCAGCTTCGTCCCTGAGCCAATGCTCCCAGAAAGTGAAGTGCAGAGCATCAGATCAGATGAAATGGAATCATTGTGCATGGTTGAACTGTTTGAGCTTAGGAGGAAAATGATGGATTGGGTCAGACTGGTGATACACCAGAACAAGAAGAGTATTTAGAGTGCCCTGACAGTCCACTGCCAGTGTCCAAAGCTCTCCATGCGAGCCAAATGTTGTGGACCTAGAAACTGTAACTCCTGGAGCTGAAAGTGCCCCAAGTTCTAGCCTCTCTACCCCCATGGAGACTCCCCTGACAAGTGAGGACAATGCTGAAAATGAGGCTCAGAGTGCAGATACTGTAACAGTTCCCCCTAGAAAGACTGGTCGAGCTGTAAAGCCTGTGGTGCACCTCAGTTATGATTCCCTTGGGAGGCCTGTGGATTTGCCTCTCAATGTTGTCCATAAAGGAGTGTATGTGTCCCTGAGCTCATTGCCCAAACTGAGCATCAGTGCTAACTCCGAGTTACTTGTGTTGCCCTCTAAGTATGGTGCCCTTGCCCCATCCAGCCCCAAGGTAACTGATAGGGAAGGGCCCCCTCTCTTCAGATTTCATGTACAAGAGGTAATAACTTGAGTTATGGTACAATGTGTGTGTAATACTGTGTAAAGAGTGACATACTGCAATGTTTCAGAAATGTGTTCTTGGTAAAATGATATATTGACTGATGATTACATGTGTGAGCCTAATGCAAATGTATATGGTTGCAGTTAAAACTTATGGGGGTACTTGCTTGACGCAGACGTCAAGCTTTCCCAGGCCAGGAAGGGTGTAACCCCCCTGCAAATGGGGGTTCCCAAAAGACTTCCAGGAGCTTGCTTGAATGCTCCAAGCCTGAATGGTGTTTGGCGTTTAAGCCATTTATCAGTGAGTGTTTTAGAACCTCTGGTACTGTCTCTTAAGAGCTGTCTGCTTGCAGACATAATTAGTTTGTATGGGGGACTGTGTGTTTTGATTGAGTACCACCTCAAGCTGCTGCCAATTCACTCCATTTTGCAGTCACTAGAGTGCAAAGGGAACCTATCTGAAAGATGTAACTGTTTGCCAGAAATCATTTAGAGTAATAATGAAATTACAGTTTGTCTAACCTGCTTTCTTTGCAGTCAGAACTGTGTCTGCCTAGTTCCCATTCTGGTTTTGAACTGCTGAACTGGACCAATCAGTGTGGGTAAGCTAGCTCTAAAATGGTGCCTTGGACGAATCAGAACTTGACTCATAATCTGAGCCAGCCACAAGAGGATTGTATGGGCAGTGACTTGGAGATGTAGTTTAGACTTCAGCGCCTTTTGGACCAACAGGAGCAGTCTATTGTGAGTGACAGCCAATCCAGTCAAGAACTGGGAGCAACTCAAAGGAAGTGCCCAGTTTTGTCTGTTGGAGTTTCAGTTGAGCTCTGGCAGTGAAGAAGGAAGGAGCCCTGTGCTTTTTCAGTGTGCAGTTTTAGTCGGAAACGTGTGTAAGGCCCAGAGTTCCGGTCTGCAGCTTGTGTAACTGCTTGTTAGGACTGAATCTGTCCCTGTCAAGAGAATCAAAGGATATCTGAAGAGTAGAAACCAGGCTCACCCTGTAGAAGACTGGAGAAATTGCTGAATTGCACTCGGTCTGTCAGGAACTGAATCTACTGTGTGTTCTCCGGGTATTGTGCAGTAATTGCGATCGATAGAGAAGCAGCCTGCCTGGTATAGTACTTTCTGTTTTACCATATAAATGTGTGAAGAGGCTTGTGTACCTCAAGTGAATCCTGCTGCCATTAAGGGACTTTTGCCTGTTGCAGTTTGCCATATAAATGTGTGAGGAGTCTCGTGGAGCTCAAGAGTAGCCCTGCTGACATTGAAGGACCCTATCTTGTTTGGAGGTCATGAGTACTAATTCAGGGTCACTCCCTGTTGAATTGCCACATTGAATCCAAATGGAATCACTGTACTGCTGACTGTTTAAACTAATTTTTCTTTCTCTGTGGGAAAGGGCCCCTACCAGCTGCCACGGTTTGGACTAGCCACTAGGGCTTGGGTACCCAGGGACAGTAACTGGTAGGGATAGGCCTGTGCACAGAGCCATAGGTAGATGAGTAAAGTGATAAGCTAATTAACCTGATTTCCCTGTCCTTGTTATATTCCCCCTAAATAAATCCGAGCTGCTTGTTTCAGCAAAGTTATACTGCCTGAGGTATTTGTCTATGTTAAGTATTGTACTGTGATTGTTGCACTGTATCTTATTTTACAGGAGGTCCCAGTGCCTGAACCAGCCCTGGGGGTAAGTGTATACTGTGAAGGTAATTCTGATATATTGTGTGGGCCACTAGTGGGAAGAAAGAGGGGTTGCAGTGTCCCAGAGGGCTGTGACCAAGTAAGTTTAACTATTGCAAACCCTGACCTCTGGGTGGAGGCACCCGCCATTGGATCCAGGCCCCTCAACCTGTTAGTGGCAAATCAGGCAGGGGTAGTAGCCCCTGGGATAGCGCCATCTAGGGGTTACATATAGAGGTACCCAAAGTACTGGCCTTTCTCCTTAGACCAGAAATTGTGGATGCCAGTCTACGGGATTTACAGGCTGCACAAGGGTCTAAAACCTGAGTTTTCTGGGTCCCATAGGATAATTCAGCTTGAATCAAACTAGCCCTATCATACTGTAATTCTTGCATTTTAAGTTTTAGACTATTAATCTGTGAACTAAGGTTGTCATCTACCATGGGGGTTAAAGATAATAAATGTTGAAATGTTTTCCACAATGTCAGATATTTGAAATATTGGGCTCTAGATTTGTTTTTTCCTTGTTATTGGAACAAAAGGGAAATGTCTGATTTGCCTGTAGCCACCATTCCCCCAAGTCCTCATATAAATCAATTACAGAGGCTCGAGTGGCCAGCAGTCTTTTGACCATGAGTTGTATGTTAGGATCTGTAAGAGTTTAAGTATTTAATTTCCACCACATTTTGGTGACAGTGTGATTAAATTCAGAGCTCAAAGAAGTAATGATCATTTGGTGGTCCAAAAACTCAGTTGGGCATAATTTAGTGGAAGTAACAACTAGATGTTTTTGAAATGAAAAGATAGTCTACAATTGTGGTATATTGCGCCCTTTTGTAAGTGAAGTATGTGGGAGTTAAAATGTGGAAATTGCAATTAATAATATCTGCTGAAGCAACAAATTTTTTCAAAGCTAAAGAGTCACAATACACCTTGGTAAAGAGATGCGATCCCTTAGAGACAGTCAAACTACAATTAAAGTCTCCTCCAGAGATAAGTATCCTCGCTGTAGACAGATGAGGCTGAATTTGGAAAAAAAGATTTGTTCTATCTGCCTTTGATTGGGGGCATATATATTAATCAATCTGCAGGATTCCCCATCCCAGTAACCATCCAAGAGGAGGACCATCCCTGGGATAAGGTCTATTATCCAAAATAAGGAGAAGTGTCTCCCCTTGAAGAGGAAACCCACTCCATCCACCCTGTCAGTCCCAAACGACCAATAGGATGGACCCCATGGCCATTCAGACTTAAAGGTCTGGAGTTGAGACACAGATGCCATCCAAGTTCCTTGAAGAAAAATAAAATCTAAATCAGAAATCAGCTGAAAAATGGCCTGTCTTTTTTTTATATTAGTGATACTGTGGCAGTTAAGAGATGCCACTACAGTTTTACCAGTGTTCATAAGTAGTACCCTTTCTTCTTTTTTTTCCCCCCTGTGTAGAGTTGCTCTGTGGGTTGAGGATGGGTATTATCCACTTCCATCTTTTCCTCGGGGTCCTCATCCTGCTCAGAGTCACCCCATTCAGAGGCCCCTAATACTTCATAAGAATTCTTGGATTCCACTAAAAGAAGAGGGCCTGCCTTAGTCAATCTCCTGGAGGATCTTCTCTGAGATAGCGGGATGGGTTCAGTTGAAGAAGGTAACGCCTCCATCTTATCTGGTATGTGGTTCTGTTCGACATAGTCAGTGTAATAGACTGGTTGTAGTAAGGGTGCAATCTCAGTTCCTTTCTTTGGTTGAGTTGCTTTTCTCTGCTCTGGAGGCTGTGTCTTAGCCTCCATGTCACCAGGTGTAGACCCTTTGGTGGATGAAAAATTCCTAGTAGGAGAAGATTGTGAGGGGGGGCAGGATACAAGTCTTCATCTGCTTGAACTTTATTGATCAACTTTTCCAGATCTAGAGTCTAGGATGTATTTGCTACAACCCATGGGCAGTCCTTATATAGATGGCCTTTCTCTTCACAGAGGTTGCAACGGGAATAGTTTGTGCATTGGGAGTTAATGTGCCCTACTTCGTTGCAAAGACTACAACGAAGTTTGTCACAGACACTAGCTAAATGAGTTCATGATCCACAATGATAGCAGGCCTGGGGCTGGCCCAGGTAGTAACATAACCCCCAATCATGGTCCAGGAAAAAACAGTTGGGGATGTGAATAATACCTTCATCTGTTTGGTGTAACTTCACCTGGAATTTCCACCCACCCGTCCAAAATTGTTCGTCATCCAATATGGCTGACGGTGTACTCAAGACTTGACAGTTTTGTTGAAGCCAGTGGTAAATATCGCCCACTGGGACATTTTCACTACAGAAAATAATCGTGACAGATTTAGTCAATGGTTTTGTCAGTGGGATCGCTGAAAGGGGCTCCATAAGGGGGAAGTTTTTAGCTGGTTATACTGTGCCCAAAAAGATTCCAAAAGAGTAGCAGATCGGAAACTAATGTCAAATATGTCCTCCCCAGAAACGTATATAAAGGCAAAAACATCCGCAGGGTAGAACCGCAAAGAATCTTTGATTAAAGGTTTTCCCACATAATGGCGATCTGGGTGAGCATCTAGTCCGCCTTTGTACTTGAGGCAGACTGCATGTTTCCTGGGTAAAGGTTCCGCTGTATTTAATTTAAAAAGGTCTGAATGTAGCGGTCTTTGAGGATGAGCTATCGAAGGGTCTCCTGTCGGTAGGGGTTGTTGGTGAGATTCAGTATCTACTATGTCTGTGGGAAGTGGCACTGTGTTCCATGAAGGTGTTAGTACAGGCTTCACTAGACTTGTTGGTTGCTGTGGAGACCATGAACTCTTAGCTAGAACACATGGTATCCCTGTATCAGGCCGCGTTATTTCCATGGGTTGTGCAACAGAATGTAACTGGACTCCAGGATCCAGTATAGGAATATGCTCCAGGATAACCTTTTTCTGGTCATGAGACAGATCAGAACCCTTGTCTTCCAGTGGGGGTCACCATTCTGGCATGGAAGATTGAGAGAAGGAGGTAGCATCCCATTTAGGATCAGGCACCCAGTGACCTTTAGCATCTCACGTCCAACCCGCTCCATGAATGGCAAAATCAGCCCAGAGTTTCTCCCCTCCAGCATTTTCATTGAGTCCAAAGGCCTGTTTAATAGCTGTGATTGCAGAGAGGGGGAGAGAAGTCAATTGGGGTGTGCCCCTGTTGGGTGCAGGTAGAACCAGTTACTGCAATATATCTGTGGTGTAATACCACATTCTCCCATTTCTTTTTATATTCATCTGACTTTTGCTATTGCACAGCTTCTTCTGCCAAAGAATATATATGGGTCTTTCCAACCAGTTCACACCCAAGGGGCATGGAATCACAGTCCTCTCTTTGTGGAGGAGACACTACCGTATCTGTAGTAGTTGTTGACTTAGTGACAATGTGGGAGAGTCTTAGGCCTGGGAAAGAGATCCCTGGTAATGCCATTCCTAATTTTTTCCCTATGCAGTCGTCATTTGTTACATTCAGCTCTTGAGGTGGCGGTATGTTATCATTTAGGTTCAGGGTACCCAGCTTTGATTTATTTACCAATGCATTTTGTGGCTCTACAGAAACATTCCCCGGTATTACCTGTGACTGTACATCAGTGTCCAACAAAATGCTACCTGCAGTGTGAAGTTTTTCCAGTTGAACAGGTCCCATTGCCCACGGTTTATCCAGAAAGGACACCTCAGGTAAGCTAATGAGTGACCGCTTCTTACCTGTGGTCATCTTAGCACTTTGCCGCGTACTAGAGAATGTAAATACAGTGGCATTATCCTGATTTCCTGAAGCAGTTTGATAAGAGATAATAGAAGAGTTTACCTGCATTGGGTTGGTTGGAACCTGTATTATAGCTGCAGCGCTGTGGTTAGTGACCTCCATCAGAGGCCCTGTAGATGGGTGTGGTAGCCTCGCATCTTCCTTAGATTTTACCAAGGCATGTTGTAATTTTAATTGTCTCTAATGATATAGGACTTCTTCTTCATGGATCAAACATTGCAATTCCAAGGTAGATTTTTCAGTAAGAATAGCAGAAGACTGATTAAACCTCCAAACGTTCTCTGGATTAATCACACTCAGTGTTTCTTCAGTATGTGGAATATCCATATCCTTTGGGTCCATTGCATCAAAAAATGTTTCATTCTCATTAGGAATGGAGGCTAGGGTTGAGACCATGTCCCTAGCCACCTCAGTGTCCAGCTCCCTCTGCTCCTTGGCCAGACTGGCCATCACACAGGCAAACAGCAGCTCCCCCTACAGAACAGTAGGGGAATTTGTATTATAATTTCAACAAACAAATGGTTACAAACAGTGTTAATTCACACTAAATAATTTACAAATCATACTACAAGAAAATTAAAACTAAATCAAATAAATATTCCAGTTATACATTGCTAGCAAATAGTGATTTGGTACCCAAAAGGGAAATCATAAAACTTGACAGACTACAACCCCCCACACACACACGCACTGAAAGGGTAGGGGAATTATTTACTCATAACTTAAAAAACATACAAACAAATCAGTATTACTTCATACTAAATCATAAAAAAGGGTAAAACATAAACACAAACGAGTATTACATCATATCTTAAACTCAAAACATAACTAAAATTACAGTAAACACCCCCCATTAAAAAGTAGGGGAAAGTTTTATTCAAAATAAAAGGAAATTATATTCAAGGTGGTATTACAGCATACTTAACATAAATGAAAAAGAGAAAAAATAGAATCATAAAACATTATTATAGTCTACATATAACCACAAACATAAAGAAATCTACAGTAACCTAGCTTCCTCCCCCCCCCCCCCACTAAAGGGGTAGGGAAAGCACCACCATTTAAGTCACAACTTCAAGCTATAAATCACAAAGGCGTAAACCTGTTAAGTATTGTAGCCATACTTTGTCTAAAAGGGGTTCAAAAATTCATAAATCTTAAAGGTTAAATCTTTACACCCCCTAAAAAAAGGGGAGAGAAGGTTGGATGAAATTATTCATACTCTTATCATCCATTCCATGTGTTTCCACTACTCATGAAACTGAGCTGTCGAGTGTTTTTGGAATTCCGACTGCCTAATACTCATGAGTGCGTTCTGGAATGTCCAAAACAACTGTTCAATCGAAACCTTTCTTTGATATAAAGTCAATTGGCATCTGGTATGCCAAATATGGTACTTGAGAACCAAATAAATGAGATGGACAGTTTCAGGATCATAGTGAGCCCAGACTTGGGGTAGAAGGCCCAATAACAAAATATCTTTATTTAATAATGTAAAGGGGAAATTAGGCCATTTCAAGTATAAATAAGACCAAAATGAATGGATAAAAGGGCATTCAAAAAATAAATGCTCCATAGTTTCCAAAACCCCTTCACAGGTGTCCTCCCTGGGACACCATCTCTCCATTGAACCCTTATGTTTCAGGTTATTTCTCACATTTAATTTTTCATGGGTGCATAGCCATAATACATCTCACATGTTTCCCTGTAGTCTAGGGTTCATCAACATCTTCCCTATTGTAGCAGTTTCTGCTGTCATTTTTATCCAATACCTGGGGAGGTCCATGAAAAAGTTCCCAACTATATATGAATACATTTCTTTCCTAGAGAAGGTCAATATTTGTTGTTTTTTTAATGGACCAAAGCTTTAGTTTCCCAAAAATATACTGCATAAAACAAGGGAGCTCTTGAAGAGATTTCTGCATTTGGGATATGAGACTCATTATCCCAGTAGTTCAGCCAAGGTGCTACTTGGTCTAATACCCATGGACTCCAAACGTTATTCATAGTCAATAAAACTGGTTTCAAGCTACCGTACAAAACTACAGAGAAGAAAAAAACTATGGGATGTATCATTTTTAGTCCAGCATCTTTGATGGGACGATAGGTGACACCTATTTTTTGGAGTTAAGCCTACTTCCCCATATACATTGAAAAAAATATGTCATAAAGCACTGTCTCTAGTTGTTTTACAGGGGGAAAACACCATACATAAATGCAAAAAGGTGGTTAATAAAAAAGGTCTTGACCATATAAATCCTTTTGAATTTAAACATATGCCAAGACTTCCATTTTTTTATTTTCACTTTTCTTTCCTCTATTAACTGATTCCAATTATAGTAACACATATCCCCTAAGGTGGGCCTAAGCCAAAATAAACCCCCAATAGCTTCTGGGGTTGTATATGGTATGGGATATCTAAATAAACTGAGGCTGTAGTGACTGAAATTCCAATAGGAAAACTTGTACTTTTGGTTGTATTAATCTCTGTATTAGTAAGAGATGAAAATAAGTTTATCTCCTGAGCTGCCACAGCTCCTGATGCCTGATCCCCCAGCACCAGGCACACATCATCTGCATAGCTAATGCTTTAAATCTCTGCATCTTTACTATTTACAGATAAACCCCTAATGTTATCATTCAACTGGAATTTAAATAAAAGTGAGTTCAGGGCCAAAGCATACAAAGCTGGGCTCAAGGGGCAACTCTGTTTCACCCCCCTATGGACTGGGCACCCCCTCTCCTATCCAGCCATTTACATAAGGTCTTACTGAGGTTTTCTGATAATAAAGTCTAATCCAGTTTACAAAAGGTTCTGGAAAACCTTGGGCCAGTAACACAAACCATAAATATTCCTGATTAACTCTATCAAAAGCCTTTGTTTGATCCAGACCTACCAGAAAACCACTTAATGCCCCTCCATTACCCTTTTCCATAATTTCTCGTATTAAAATTAAATCATCCCCTATTTTCCTACCTGGAACAGCACAAAACTGCATAGGGTGAATAACAACATCAAGAACCAGTGCAAGGTGATTATATAACAGTTTTGTCAAAATCTTGCTATCTGTGTTTAAAAGGGTGATCAGTCTCCAGTTATCTAAAGAGGCTCTGTCCCCCTTTTTATAAAGAAAAAAGACAAGGCCATCATACATATTGATGGGTAGTTTATGATTATTAAAAAAGAAATTAAAGGCAGTAACCAACTCTGATTTAAGCAGGGGAAAAATAATTTTATAAAATTAATTTGGGAGACCATCTGGACCCGGGGCTACCCCCTGTTTTAACCCTGAAATGACTGAACTTAGCTCACTCTCAGTGACTGGGGTCGTAAGGGAAGATTTTAAGTGTTCTGGAATCTATGGTAATCCACAAGAGGTTACCCAGTGCTTAACCCCCTCTTCCATTATCCCTGAAAAGGAAGTTTTTTCTTTCACATAAGAGTCCACTGTTTCCATAATATTTTGTTTCCCAGATATTTCAGCACCACTTGTTGTATTTAAATGAGAAATAATTTTCTTTCTCCTTTGAGTGGCACACGACTCAAAGGGATTTACCATACCTTGTGGCCCTGTACATCCCAGTCTCGGCTCATTCTCTAAGGATTTCATTCTATTGTATTGCAAATCAACCAGATGATTTTTAATCTGATTAATCTGTTCCGTAAGGAAACCTTGGTAGCAGTTTGTAACTGATATAATAATAACAGTTATTTTTGCAAATTATTATACCCCCACTTTTCTACTGACCATTCAATTTCCCCATAAGCTGAAAATATTTTTGAAAATATTTTTACTCTCAGACCACCAATCATCTAAAAAGTCATAAAGAAAGGCCACTGATTCCCTTGTCTGTAATAGATTATTAAATCCTTCCTTAATCTCTGGGGTGTCTAGTAAACTTAAATTTAGCCTCCAGTACCCCTTTCCCATAGTGGTAACAACAAGGTCAGAGAGAGAGAAACACTAAGCAGGCCATGGTCAGACATCGACACAGGTGTAACCTTCTTGTTTCTAACAATTACATTTGGAGATAGAAACCAAAAGTCTATTCTTGTGGATAAGGCCCCTTTAAAAAGTGTGTGGGGGATCAAGTATATTGGGAAAGGCAAACACATCAATTAGACCGGTTAACTGTAATATCTGGTTAAGATATGTTGAATCACAGCACAATTTAGTTATATTGGAACCACTGTCAGTTAGAAACCTACTGGTATTAAAATCTCCATCAAACAGAACATTCTTAGAGGTATAAAGATATGGCAAAATCAGTTTTAAAAGATCAATTCTAGCTGCTTTACCCTGAGGTGCATATATATTGATTAACCGGAAATCAAGCCCTTGAATCTGAACATCTAACAAAAGCGCTCTGCCTGGCAAAATCTCCACATGATGGAGGATTTTAATATTATGTTCTTTAAAACAAATACCCACTCTGCTACAAGCTTCTATCCCTCCTGGCTAAAAACTAGAACCCCCCCCATGCCCATGCATTACTGCCTGCCAAAATTTCTGCTGGGGAACTTAGTCTGGTGTCCTGTAAAAAAAACAACATCAAATGATTGGTCAGAAAATAAGATAAAGGTTGCTAAACGCTTCCTCTCAGAAAACAAACTATTTGTGTTTAGACAGGCAATGGACAATTCATAATGTCCCATCAGAAAAGGAAGTCTCGATTCAATCATCAAGGAACTTTCCAAGAGGAGGCCCTGACTCCCATTCGCCTCCTCCTAGTTCTACTTGCCACTGTACCCTCCATTTCTTCTGCCTCTGATGGAGCTTCAGCCTGGGAGGAGGCCCAGGAGGCAGTATCCAAGTCCATGTCTTCCTCAGAAACCCTTTCTCCTAAAATAGTAAAGGGATTGCTTTGTAAGGCCTTGGCCTTTCTCCTCCTTCATCCCTTTCTTTACTCTGACTTCCTGAAATCCATCTCCAACTGGGGGGGTCGTGGAGGAGCCATCTCTTCCCTAGGTGTGGAAACAGTAACTTGAAGTTGGTTTGTCACCTGAACAGAAGTAGTGGCCTCTACCGGAACCCCTTTATCAGGCCTATTAGTGGTAGAGTCCTGTGGTTCAGGAGTTGTACATGGAGGAGGAGTAAAACCCCAATATCCTAAAGCTATTTTTGTTCTTTGGATATAAAAATCCTTACTAGTGTAGTCAGCATCATTCTTGTTATGGGATGCCCAGGGGCAAGAAGGGAAGGAGTGGCCTTCTTCCTCGCACAGATTACACTTCTGTGTATTTTGGCAATGAAAATTAGTGTAAGCAATTCCCCACATAAGGTTGAACACTTTGCAGTTAGGACTGATGTGCCTAGCCGAGCCACATTTAAAACAGTGGCGAGGCTGACATGGATAAAAAATAAAGCCTTTATCACGCCCAATATACAAGCAATTGGGTAGGTGATTTAAATCTGTTCCTTCATACTGGAGTTTTACTTTGATCCTCCAGCCCCCATTCCAAAACCCCTCCCCATCCAAAATGGGGTCAGGGATGCCTTGTACCTCACATTTGTTCTCCAACCAGTATAGGACATCTTGAATATTTACTCCTTCATTTCTGAATGAAACTGTGACCACTTTGAAGGATTGCTTAGTCAGTGGTATTACTTGGAACGGGGTCCATATGGGGTTAGTCTTCAAAGACATATATTTAGCCCAGAATCTTTCCAGCAAATCAGGGGTGTGAAAGTTAACATCAAAGGTAGTCTCCCCTGTTGCATGAATGAGGGCATAAACATCAGCAGGGATAAATTGCAAGGATTCTTTCAACAGTTCTTTCCCACAAAGACTCTGTCGGGAGGTAACTCCATGCCCCCTAAATATCTGAAATGCACAGCATTTCTCCTCTTTGTTAATTCAACAGGTTTTTTAAATAAGCTGGCAAAGGTCTGCCGTGGGTTTGGCAAAGCTCCCAAAGGCTCATCTGCAGAAACCCCATTTGATTCGATACCTTCCTGTCTCACAGGAGGTGAGGAGGCCTCTAAAATAAAAGGCTCTTCATTTTGTCCTGTGCATGCAGGTCTAGTAGTCTCAGAATTTGTAGTAACAGGGAAAAGGAAATGGTTCCTGAATTGTCCTCCATACACTGTTCTCCCACTCCTGTGGAAATGGTAGGGGAAGCCTGTGTATGTACAACCTTGTCAGTTTGCTCAGCAGCTGCCTGACTCAGCAGTATTTCTGGTTCTGCGATCCTAACTCCTGCCTGGTTCCATTTCCAACCTGCCCCTTCCAGGGCTCTGTCCGGAGACCATCCACCATCCACGTCTCCGACAAGTGACATAATAAACTTGGGCAGAATAGGCTTTATGCTTTCTTGTTCCAGCAGAGCACTGCCTCGAATAAAAATCTTAGTAGCACAGCTTTTTGCGGTGTCCAGAGAACCTACTGCTGCCAGCTGAGACTCTATCAATTTTAATTCTTCCCTCAGAATTGATCTTTTTTTCCTAAGGAAAGATCTAACTCACTTTATTGTGCCAAAGCTGGTTGTATTCCTAGAAGTATTATTTCCTCCTCCGTTCTCACTTCCTCTTCTTCCAACTGTATAGAATCATCCACCATTCCAAATCTGTTGTGTCAACAGCACCAGTCAGTAAATCCATGATACATCCTCTCTCCTCCTCTGCTAGAACCGGACTGGAGACCTCTGCAATAGTGGTTCCCCCTACTTCCATGTCAGCCACAACAGCACTTTTTCCTCCTCCTCTGTCCGGCTCCAAACTGGGCTCCTCCATTCTGCTCCCAGGAAGTCAAGCCCCCTGCTGGCAGAGTAGGGGAATTTCCCTGGTGTCCTGGACAAATTTCTCCTATTCACTAACAATACCACAAACAGCTTAATCTAGTTCAATTTCAGTTGGTTACTATCTGGATCCCCCTTCCTCTGGTCGCCCCTGAGAAAGGGACTTCTAGTCTCAGTGGGCCTACCAGGTCAACAAAATTCAATAAATAAATACTCCAACCAAGAGGATAATGTTATCCTGCACTACATCAAAACTCTGTTACATAGTGAGAATATTTTATTATTAGGTGACTTTAATTTACCAGGCATTAACTGGGTGAATCTTGGAACAAAAACGTCAGCCAAACAACACTTTTTGGAGGCATTTAACCTGCTGGACTGGAGCAAATGGTGGAGCAAAATACAAGGAGGGGTAATATGCTAGACTTGGTATTTAGTAACATTCCAGATAGAATACATGAATGTAGGATACTTGCACCATTAGGATCCAGTGACCACAATCCGCAATATGGTTAGTTTTGTTTTAGCAGGATATATAGGTAAAACCACCGGGAATACTGTAATAAAAAATTATGAGAAGGTGGATTTTTTGAGCATGAGGAAGGAGTTATCAACTTGGAAATGGGAGGAGTTGTTTAACATTACAGCATATGTGGGACATATTAGAAGACAAAATCAGCAATTTAGTCAAAGTGTATGTACCGACCAAAAAGAAATACAATGGTACTGGTGGAATACCACCATGGATGTCAAAAAGTGTTAAGAAAAGTGTAAAAAAGGAAAAAGGGCTTATGTAAGGGCAAAAACCAATGGGAAACAGGCCAGTTGGAACTACTACAAAAAAAACCTTAAGGAATCTAAAAGATGCATATAAACCTAGCTAGGAAATCTTACAAACTCAGGTTGGCAAGCACAGTAAGGGACAACTATATATCATTCTACGCCTATGTCAATAACAAGAGGGGAGCATCCAAGACTACTGGACCACTTAAAAACCAAGAAGACAAATTAGTTGCAGACAACAGTGTAATGGCTGCGAGCTATAATGAATATTTTACATCAGTATACAATAGCAAAACAGTAGCATCAAAAACGCACTTATTTATTACAAATGAAGACAGACTACTCCTAAGCGTAGATGATATTAGGCATAGATTATTAAGGCTGGTTCAAAACAAAGCTCAGGGGCCTGATGGCCTACACTCTAGACTCATCAGGAAATTGGCGATAGAATTGGCAGGGCCTCTGACAATGCTGTTCCAAACATTTCTAGACCAAGGGGAAGTGTTGGAGGTCTGGCACCAAGCGAATGTGGTGCCAATCTATAAAAAAGAAGGGCTCAAGGCAGGAGGTGGGGAATTACAGGCCCGTCAGACGGACTGCTGTTCTGGGTAAGGTCTTGGAAGGGGTCATCAAGGACCACATAATTGATTATATGCATCAGGTGGGGGACATTGACTTCATACTACACGGTTTCATGAAGGACCATTCCTGCCAAATGAACCTTCATGAGTTTTACGGTAAAGTTAGCAAGGCACTTGATGATGGGGATTCAGTGGATGTAGTTTTTCTCGATTTCTCTAAAACGTTTGACGAGGTCCCTCATGGTGAACTTGTGGATACACTTACAGAGCACAAAATTCAGGGGAACATTACCATGTGGATAGAATCAAGGCTTTCCAACAGAAAACAAAGGGTCTGTATAGGGGATACTATTCAAAATGGTCAGAGGTGACCAGTGGAGCAGACCAGGGTTCGGTACTGGGACCGTGCTTGTTCAACATCTACATTTCAACTTTGTCTTGTAAAGAGGATGACTGGTTATCAAAATTTGCGGATTATACCAGTTTAGGTAAAAAAATAAACTGCTTAGAGGATGCAGTCTTATTACAGAGGGCATTAGGTGAGATGAAGGATTGGTCTAGGAAGTACAGCTTGTCCTTTAACACGGAAAAATGCATTGTTATGTACTTTTGGAAAAATAATAGTAAGACACCCTACATACTAAATGATAATATCTTGAAAGTAATCTCTGATAAGAGAGATCTGGGTATCAGAATCACACATGATCTTAACTTTAAACAACACAGTACCATGGTTACAAAGAAGGCTGGTAGCACATTACTGTACATTGCATTATCAGACACATCAAGAGCAGGGATAGAAATGTGTTGATGCCATTGTATACCTCACTGGTTAGCCCTCACTCGGAGTACGGTGCACAGTTCTGGTCTCCAGGCTGTAAAACACAGATCCAAGCAATAGAAAGGATACAGAGGAAGGCTATGTGGCAGATCCCAGAACTGAGGGGTAGGGAATATGAGGAGAGACTGGGGGAACTGAGGATGTACTTCCTGGAGTTTTGGAGACTCAGGGGGAATATGTGTCTGGTTTATAGGGCAGTACATGATGAAGGTCTGTGGGATCAGCTTGGTCTAGTTACTAAGGAGTTGTGGGTACTGCACCAAAGCCCACCCATTGCAGAAAAAAGGGGGAGAGGTTCCACACAGAAAAAAGGAAGCACTGGTTTAGCATCAGAGTTGCTAAAATATGGAATATGCTTCCAGTAGAGGCAGTGGCTAGTAAAAGCATGACTGAGTTTAAATCTAAACTAGATAACCACCTAACATTAAAAAAGATCCAGGGGTATAGTGTATAAAATTGAGCAAGCTTTATGGACTCCAGTCTTCTTGCTCTGATAAACCTATGAAACCTATGAAACAACCTTCTCCCTTCTATCCACTGATTACATACTGCACAGTCAGATGCAGTGTTCATTGCTCTCTCAGTGCACTTCAGTGCTGACCTAGAGGGACCACCTCATAGGGGGTGCAAGTTTAACCCAGTATCCAGATCTGTACAGTCCTGCAATCCCTATTGACCAAGTCCTGACAATTATGTCATATCAGCCAACCCAAGCTGCAAGTGGCATTTTTAAAATGTGGTCTCTGTTGCAAATACACAAAGTCATCTGTGAGCAGCACCATCTAGTTGTAATTTGAGATGCTGCAGTAACACAGCCCTCTGTCATTGAGGCACAGTAACAGTAGTGCCCTCTAGTGTGAGAAACTGATAGTAAAGAAATCAAAGACCCAATCTATTTAACCTCTTGCTAGGAACTCCCTTTTGGCTGAATGGTCAGGGATGCTGCCTTCAAGACTCAGGGTGCCTGGTAAGATTACCAGACAGGGCTTTTTGTGAGTCTGCCCAACAGATGGGGAGGACAGCTTTCCATGACCAAATATACAACACTGCTTCACCTTTTATACCAAAGTGGAGGAATCCCTCCTCCTCCTCATCACCAGTGTTATATCTATCATTTCCGAAGGGCCAATGTACTACAGACCCTTGCTGGGATTCTAACCAGGGACCCTGATGTCTTAAGGCAGCAGGGCTAACCATTCAGCCAATGGGCAAAATTCCCTCACCTCAGAGGTGAATATTCTTTTAGCCTTCCATTACTATCAGTCACTCACAACTAGAGGGCACTGTGGTTACCATTAACCAACAGTATCTGACTCTCTTACTGCACACAGCTAAAGATCACTGCTGTTACCATTCATCAACACTATACAACTCTTACTTCAACTCTCACGTCTAGAGGGCATTGCTGTTAGCATTCATCAAGACTATATGACTCTGTTATTGTAGCATCTCACATCTAGATAGCGTTGCCTTGCACGTAAACAACATGTACACGTACCACTTATCCAGATCCACAAAGGTGGCCCAGATGTCACCAAAGACATGTAGTCTAACTGTGAAGCTCCACATCCCTGAAGCTACGTGCTACTTGTACAACCCACAAACTTTGGCTCCCTATACCCGTCCCTCCCATTGCACGAACACCAGTATGGAGGGACCAGGAGCATGTCAGGTGTGACACGCAAAGGTATGCAGGTATCTGATAAGATGCCCTGATACTACACACCCAGTGCCAGGTTTCTGCATAGAGCTTGGCATTGTGGGATACGACAGTCCTCCAAGAATTGCTGTATTCCAATGCATTTAATTCGACCAAATGTTTTGTTTTTTTTATTTCCTGCCAGCCCCCAACACTCAGGCCTGAATGAGGCATAATTTGGGCACACAGGTGGCATGTGAGACTTGTGCACTAGGCCATCTGGCAGTAATGCAGCCCCTGGGGTACATAACACCATCAATCCTTGCGCATCTCTCACGAGTGCAAAACAACTATTGTAACTCCTGGAAATCCATGTCCCCAAGCCCGCCCCAACCCAGTTATATGCATAGATGCATGTCAGACACATTGTCAGCGGTGGAGAATGCATGAATCCATTGCTTTGGATAGGCAGAGATTTCCGCACGTGCAGAGTGAGAACGCTCTGCACCACAAGCCACATTACGTATCCCTAGGCATGTGCGCAAGGCCTCCTCAGCCTTTGGAGGCAGTATAGCATAGTGGTTAAGGACACTGAGCTGGAGACCTGGGGTTGAATCCCGTCAGCCCCCACTTGCATGCTGTGTGACCCTGAGCAAGTTGCTTAACTTCCTTGTGCTCCCAATTCACTCCTGGAAACAAACTCCAGTTTAGCGTGCCTTTCCTGGTTAAACAATTTCCCCTTTAACAGAAATGGCAGGTTTGAGTAGTCAGTATTTGTTTTGTGTGGGGCAGGCAGGTTTAACCGACTTCAACCATCATGTTTTGCAGCAAGTTACCACACCTAATGGGCTCACAGCCTGACTGAAGAAATGGAGCCTACCTATAGAGTAACCCAGGACATCCAAAGTAACAGAGTCCACAGTACAGAACGAAACAATTGCAAGGAATCTGTCTGTATTTATTTATATTGCCTGGGATAAAATAACTTGTAGTGCAAAAAACTGGTATGACTTGGCTGGGAACTGAACCCAGGATCACAGAATAATGTCCTGAGAGCTCCAGTCCCTGTGAATTATCAGGATTTCTGACTATCCTGAGCATCCTGTGACCACTCAGTGTGGGAGTACTGCAGCCTGGAATATTTTAGACAGAACTGGGGTGGGCTATCTCTTTCAGGCAGACTGGATGGGCTGAATGGTCTTTTTCTGCTGGCAGGATTCTATAATTATATGATTCTAACTGAGAAGTTGTCACAGTATTAGCAGCCCTCTGTGACAGATGCATGCCCAAGGGGAGTAGGAGGGGTAGGTAAGTAGAGTTATGATCACATAATGTAAGACAAATATGCCAAGTGGCATTTTAGAAATGATTGTGCACTACCTTCAGGAGTTGTTATACACAATTTGTTTGAGAATAGCAGTGGGATGTGTCATTGTGCATTTAGCAATACTGGGTGCAACATGTCAAGTCGAAAGTGCCAAGTCAGACAAGGTTCTTTCACCACTGCTGGCTTCATCTCTGGCATACTTGAGGAGAGTAAGATCCTGTGATCTAACAGCAAAGACTGAACTCTGAATATTCAGAAAAAAAGTATTTGTTAATTTATTTTATAAAGTTTTACCAGGAAAGACATACTGAGCTGGTATCAGCTCATTTCCAGATGCATCTTGGGGAGAGGGAAGAGAAGAGTACAGTACAGTGCAATTACAAAATACAATGTTCAGAAAATGCAATAATATGGAAATAAGTATACCAAAATGAGCAATTACAGTCAATGCTTCTGAGCAGGAATGATGCAGTGCAATAAATTGCTGTAGAAGAAATAAGAACAATATGTAGTGAGCAACAGTGCAATAATAAGAGGTGTGGGGGTAGTGGCTGAAATGGGGGGAGGGGGCTGTAGTAGTGACAGCGTAGAGTGGAGGGCAGTGAACAGAAGTTCTAGACCCAGTGTAAGGAGCAACTGCAGCAGTGAGTAGTGAAGTCATGGGTGACAGATTTCAGAGTGCGAAGGGGAAGAGCAGAGTGACTGGGGGGAGGGGGGGAGAGCCCCAGAGTTTAGGGAAGTGGAAAGGGAAAGCAGCTTGACTAGAGGAGGATTTCATTAGAGAGAGAGCGCTAGAGCCAGAGTAGTGAATTGAGTAAGAGGTAGTGAGGTGGGGGACAGAGAGGAGAGGAGAGAAGCAAGAAAAGAGGGGAGGGAGTAAAACCAAAATTTGGAGACAAAGGAGGCCCAGTGGGTAAGCAGCCTAGCATTAAAGGAAGGAAGGAAAAGGGAGGTGTACAAAGAGCAGCGGCAAGTGCACAGGGATTTGGCGAAGGCAAGTCAGTCAAGGTGTGAAAAAGGGGGTCCAGTCTAGCTACGGTGGACTTAGGAGAAGCATATAAATGATGTCACCATAGTTGAAAATGGGGGGTATCATCTTTGAGAGGATCTCTCTGCGGGCAGGAAGCGGAATGCTCCTCTTATTCCTGTAGAGTGCACCAAGTTTGGGGTGGAGCGTCTTGTGGATTGCGTCCACCTAACAGAGAAATCAAAGTGATGATCCAGCCAGAACCCAAGTTGAAAAAGGAGACATCTTCAATCGACTGCAGCATGAAGAGTTTAGAAGGGGGAGAGACATAAGTCTAGCAAGCCTCTATCTGGTGTCGAGTCATAGAGACTGTTCTACAGACAGTGAAGAACAACTGGTTTTCACGGAATCAGTGCTGAAACATAGAAACATAGAAGTTGATGGCAGATAAGGACTGCAAGGCCCATCCAGTCTGCCTATTTTTGCTACCTTATGAATGTGCCTTAGGCCTTTACTCTGTCAATGGCCTATTTATTCATACTCATCTGTATTGCTCCCTTATGCCTATTCCATGCCTGTTTGAAGCCCTGCACTGTATTCATATCCACCACTTCCTGGGGTAGGCCGTTCCATGCATCCACCACCCTTTCTGTGAAAAAGAACTTCCTCACATTACCTCTTAATCAGCCTCCCTCTAATCTCATGCTGTGTCCTCTTGTCTTGCTATTTTTGTTATATTGAAACATGTTAGACTCTTTCACCTTGTTAATGCCCTCAAGATGTTTGAATGCCTCAATCATATCACCTCTCTCCTTTGCTCTAAGGTATACATATTGAGCTTCATTAATCTGTCCTCATATGGTTTCTGATGCAGTCACTGCACCATTTTGGTTGCCCTTCTCTGGACTGCCTCCATTTTGTTAATATCCTTGTGCAGGTGTGGCCTCCAGTACTGCATGCAGTACTCCAGATGGGGCCTAACCAGTGTCTTGTAAAGAGGGATTATTACCTCCCTCTTATGACTTGTGATACCCCTACTAATACACTCCAACATCCCTCTAGCCTTACCTACTGCTTTAGTGGTCTGCTTGGATGATTTCAGGTAATCTGTGATGAGGATGCCCAAGTCTCTTTCTGCCCTTGTGATTGCCAGCAACTCCCCTCCCAACCTATAGGTAACTTCAGGGTTTCTCTTCCCTATGTGCATGATCTTGCACTTCTTTACATTAAACCCCAGTTGCCACTCTTCTGACCATTTTGCCAGTTTTTCCAGATCTCTTCTCATTCTGCCCACCCCATCTGGATTATCTACTCTGTTGCAGATCTTGGTGTCATCTGCAAACAGGCAAACCTTACCCATCAGTCCATCTGTAATGTCACTGATGAAGATATTGAAGAGGACTGGCCCCAGGACTGATCCCTGAGGTACCCCACTTGTGACTTGCATCTCTTCTGACTGTATACCATTTACAACCACTCTCTGTTTTCTGTCTGCCAACCAGTTTGCCACCCAGTTGACCAACCTCTGACCCATCACAAGCCTTCACAGCTTATTAATCAATCTTCTATGTGGAACAGTATCAAAAGTTTTTCTGAAGTCGAGGTAGGCAACATCAACTGCGCCCCCAACCCCCAAGTCCACCACTCTGGTTACCCAGTTAAAGAAATCTATGAGATTAGTTTGAGAGGACCTTCATGTTGTAAACTTATGCTGTCTTGGTTACTGTGCTCCTATGGATTCCAGGTGTAGCACTACCCTTTCCTTAAAGAGTGCCTCCATAATCTTGCCCACTACTGAGGTAAGACTGACTGGTCTGTAGTTCCCTGCCTCTTCCCTGCTGCCACTCTTGTGGAGTGGGATCATGTGAGCCCCTTCTCCAGTCTTCTGGGACATCTCCTTTGCTCAGAGACTCACTAAACTGTTCTGATAATGGCTCTGCTAGGTCCACCCTTAGCTCCTTTAGTTCCCTGGGATGCATGCCATCAGGTCCCACTGCCTTGTCCACCCTGAGTTTAGCAAGCTCTTGTAGGACTCTTTCTTTTGTGAAGGGACTTGTGCACACCTCCCTCCCCCCAGTGTCCATGGTGCTGAGCTGTGGGCCCTGCCCTATCTTCTCCTCAGTAAATACTGAGCAGAAATATCTATTTAGGATAGATACTTTTTCCTTGGTCCTCCTCCACACACTCCACCTTATCCCCTTTGCTGGAGGTTATTCAATTCCAGTTGAAGCTTGGCTGTGAGGTCAAGGGCAGAGGAGCAAGAGGAAAAGAGTACTGTGTCATCTGTATGTAGTCCACCCCTTCCCCGGTGTCTAGGGGTATGCTGATGGTAACTGTCCATGGGGAGAGGGGACTAAAGCAGAAACACCAAAACTGGCTGTATTTACCTGTTCTTCTGGAGCGGGGTGCCCCACTACTTTCCGTAGTGCTGGGCTAGGAGGCAATATGAGTTAGTTGCATTCTCAAACATTTTGAAATAACTGAAACCAAACTTCATTCAAAGAACCTTGAGATCCCACTTAATAATAAACTAAATAACTCCAGGAGCCCATTAGAAATTTGATTCTCGTTCAAATACAGAACATGTTTTCAAGAGACCACAGTGGTCACATTATACCAGAGTCAAAAATGCAAATATCCTTGAGCTGGTAGTATAGTGTCCATAAACACAGGGCATTAATCAGATGACCCCTAAAACATCCAGGCAGTATAATTACAAAAGCAGTATCATCCTGTCTGTTGGCTACACTGTCCCACAGCAGCCAGCAGTCCTTGGGTCTCTGTATCCCTCAGGGCTCACTGACCTCACACATCAGGGCCATCGACCATTCCAAAAATATAATCTTCAATGGCACAACTCTGTGGCAACTGTTCCTCTGAACTACATCAGCACATCCTCACTAGTGTCTCTGCTTGCAGTCTCTCATACTGATGGGTCCTTGAACCCCAGACCTTACCTACTCCCTTCAGGCCTGGGGTCCTCTCCAATCCCATCACCACTCATCTCGATACCCTTGGGGCTCTCTCGGACTGTGTCCCACACAGACATGAAGTCTCATCCTGTTCTCTCCCTTCTCTGCACTAGGCTTCTGACTCAGGTTCGGGTCTGACTTTCAGCTGCTCTTTCCATACCATGGATGGGCATGGGATGATGACCTCCCTACCAAGGGGAAACTCTGTTACACAGCCACCACCATGTCAAGAGCAGGATTTTTTCTTCCCCTCTTTCTCTCCGATCTTCTTTGTCAGCCCCTCGAATGGGCCAAACCGTCCTGCTCCCTCAGCATGACCTCATACACCTTTTTTTGGGCCTGTGCATGCCTGCGCTGACTCCAAGTCCCCCCAGGATACTCCTAAGTATTGCAGTCCCCTTGAGGTGAAACTATTAACCCATAAGGGCCTGGGCTGTACAAACTCACCTCATTTCCTTCCGGTGTTTATCCCAGTACACTATGTAGACACTCCAACCCCCCAGGAAGGTTATAACTCTCCTCTCTTTAAAAGCTTGATGCCCTCAGCAAGCTCAGGAACACTACCAGCCACCCCTCCAGGGCCCAGACAGAAAGAGTATGTACACTTTCCCACTGCTAAACCCCAAAAGGGCTCAGGCTACCTCACCACAAGGGCAGACTAACTAAATTAATCAAAGCTGATGCCCCTTGAGCTCAACATTCTATATACTGCTCAAGCTCAATCCTGGCCACCCACCCTCCCAGACACTCAGGGTGGATTGCCTAAATACCTATGGAGTGGCATTCCAGGCCTAACATTAAACTAAAGGTCCTTCCTAAACTGTTGCTGTCTCCCTAAACTTGATGTAGAGATTTAGTCTTTGCCATATTGGTCCTTGTAAGAACAGATCCAGAAGCAAATGCTTTGATACCTTTTTATTGGACCAGACAGATGTAACAAAAAGAACAAAGAGCTTTAGCTTTCAGACCAACAAGTCCTTCCTCAGAAGCTTAATGACAGTTACTTAGAAAATCCCATACTTTTAACACCTAGATCATGCAGAAAAAAAAACAGAAAAATTCCCATTGGTTCAAAATACTCATTTACAAAATAACAGAAGAAAATGTAAGACAAGCTGAGTAGTACCACTTCACCTTCAGCTGAAAGGGCCTAAAGGTCAGATGTGCTTAGGGCATAACAATATGCAGGGGAGTGCTCTACACATAAATTAAAATGACTTAGAGATACTTTCAGAATGAGATAACAATTACTCGAGCAGAGAGCTCCAAAACCCAATTATGAGTGTCACAGTGTGTATAAGAATGCAATTGATGAAAAGCAAAACCCACCTGGATTAAAGACATGCTAAAACTGTAAGTTAAAAATAGGCCCCAACAAAATAGAACTAAAAAATTATCTATATATGGCATACAAAGAGTAAACAGTAAAGTTTATCTAAAGTGAGCAATAGTTCCACACTATATTGAATGTAAAACTTAGCTGGAACCATTATCCAACTATACTCTCAAATTAGTTATTATGCTCCATAAACCTTAAGACCTATAGTGTAGTAACAGGAGTTTATAAATGATAATATAAATTGGCAGTATAAGTGCCAAACAAAAAACTGCTTGTCAAGGACCACCAAGAAACTAAGACCATGTAGCCTGATATGTATAGATTTCAATAAATTCTCAGTGTATAGCAACTTAATGTACTGAAAATGTCTAAAGAATCTGAATAAGAAATCATAGGAATTAAATTTTCTCAGCACCCCCTTCCCCATCCCTGGGGAGAAGATAACTAGTTTTAAGGAGATGTATACATATACACACACACACACACACACACACACACACACAGTCCTAACGCACCATCATTCACATCAATCACTTCAACTGTTACCCAAAGGAATTAAACTTGTCATGAAATGACAAGTAAAAGGGATCATGTATCCTAATGTGTACAGAGCTCAAAAATGTGAAACTGTATAACCATACTACTATCTGTGCATTAACAGTCCAAGGATTCTGAATAGAACCACAATGAAATAAAACTTCCACCCTCCCCAGGGTAAGGTAACCAGAAGTAAACATACTAACATATCTTCATTGCCACAAATCAGTACAATATTAGCCCAATATAATTTGATCTGTCAAGGACCCCCATGCAAATGAGATCCTGCACCCCAATATATTCAGAGTTCAAAAATGTGATAGTATATAATAAAACTACTATATGTACAGTAACAGGCTAGGGAATCTGAATAAGACCCAATGAAATTAACCCCAACCCCAAGAAAGATAAATAGTAAGAAGGAATTACTATTCACTATGTGTGTAAACTAAGAGTCATAACATACTGTAACTCCATGTATCTGAATAGAAGCCTACCTCAATGTAACAGCAACGCCCACACCCACCACACTCACAAACCCCCCCCCACACACACACACACAGGGAGACGCTGAAGTCCTATGTCTATCTTATGAAGAAAAGGTCTGTGGATATTAAGTCCTATAATGTGCCATAAACCCCAAATCTGTGTTCATGCCATCTTCTACCATATTAAGAAGTAAAAAAAGGTTGGTCCTAAAAGCCCGTCTGTGTTGTATACTTTTGAGATTTCCTTTTAAGACCATTACTGACATATCTGACATTGAGTGGTCAGGATGAGAAAAGTGTTGCCCCACTGGTGTTCCAGTCATCTTCAGATTAATATTATGTCTGTGTGAGTTCATCCTAGTGTGGAGGGGTTGGCTTGTCTCTTTAACATAACCTGTTTGTGGATATTCTTGCACTGAAAGGCCTGGAGGCCACACCTTCACAAGGACATTAACCAAATTGAGGCAGTCCAGAGAAAGGGCAACCAAAATGGTGCAGGGACTGCATCAGAAGACATATGAGGACAGATTATCGGAGCTCAATATGTATACCCTTGAGCAAAGGAGGGAGAGAGGTGATATGATCAAAACATTCAAACACCTTAAGGGCATTAACAAGGTGAAAGAGTCTAACGTTTAAATATAAGAAAAATAGCAGAACAAGAGGACACAGCATGAGATTAGAGGGAGGCTGATTAAGGGGGAATGTGAGGAAATTCTTTTTCACAGAAAGAGTGGTGGATGCATGGAACAGCCTACCTCAGGAAGTGGTGGCTATGAATACAGTGCAGGGCTTCAAACAGGCATGGTATAGGCATAAGGGAACAATACAGATGAGTATGAATAGATAGGCCACTGTCAGAACAAAGGCCGATGGCACATTTATAAGGTAGAAAAAGAAATGGGCAGACTGGATGGGCCTTGCGGTCCTTATCTGCCGTCAACCTCTATGTTTCTATGTTTCTATGAAAGAAATAAACAACATCCAGTGATGCACGTGTATAATTCCCCTGTACCTTGAATTGTCTGTTGTGTGATGTAACCACACAGTCCGAAGTGGAAATGAGCTCACAAGTCTTACAGTTGCATTGATTACAGGGTCGTGTACCATTTAGTGTCATGATATTCTGTTCTGGTGAAAGTTTACTCCTAATAAATAGGTTGGCTACGTTTGGTGGTTGTTTAAAAGATAGTAGTAGTAGTACCTTAAAAATACAGTTTAGGGTCTCATCCTCACTAAATATTGGATGGAGGTTCTTCATAATCTTACGAAGAAGTTCAAGGTCTGGAAGATGTGTTATTTCTAAATGACTGTCATTAAGCTTCCGAGGAAGGACTTGTTGGTCTGAAAGCTAAAGCACTTTGTTCTTTTTGTTACATCTATGTTGGTCCAATAAAAGGTACCAAATCAGTCCCAAAACTTTGATACATTCCCCAGCACTGCATGTTCCAGTATCACTTCACAGCATGATATGGTTACAGTAAACATTGAAAAGACTATATTACTGACAATAGCCCAATGGGGCTGATATCCTAATGCAATAATGATTCCTATACATTAAAACAACAGGTTTTTCTGAAAAGTTCAGCAAACTTTTACTATGTAATAATCATAATATGTCACTTGCAAATGCAACTTTTATGATCAGCTAAACAGAGTATGCCACAGCAACAACAGGTAGCCCTGACCCACATATTACATCCCTCATCGCATAAATGTCCCATAGGCTGTTAAGTCCCAAGGTGACCATAGAAAACAGCCTAAACAAGTCTCAAATCATAATCCACTATGGGAAAGAAAGGAAACAAAAAGGGTTAGTCTCACTCATATTATAGTCCTCTGGTGGGGTCTTAATATTCAGGTGCTATGCAGGGCTTCTGGACATCACAGCTCATCTCGCCTGGTAAAATAGTAGTGAAGATCGGGCTTGGTGTATGAATGACCACAAGAGTCTCTTGCCTCCACACAGTGTCAGGCATGTCCTCCGTCCAAATCTTGCAGCATAGCATAATGTTTGGTCAGCGTCCATCCCTCATAGGCAGTCTGCTCACAAATCCTCTTGGCAACTCGCTGAGCCTCCTGTAATTACACAGCGGGACTATTTTTGCAGTAGAGCTTCTCGAGGATGGCTTTGTATACCCAGTCTGTTCACTTTTCCTCCATCACATCCAACACCCATTCGGGCAAATAAGGGTACTCATACCGTGGGTACTCCTGATGAATATGCCTGCGGACAATGCGCTCAGCTTGAGAATATTCTGGTAAGCTTCATATGGTCATTCTAGGAGCTTGTCCCTCCAGAAGCCATGTACCTTCTTAGTACATCCATTCACATTGTTCCTTCTCCTTTATCTGATGGATGGTCTCAAAAAGCCCTGGGAGAGCTGCACATAGTGCCATGGAACTGCTTCCAGGTGACAGCACCACTGAGGCATAGACCATTGAGGACTTGGTTGCCAAATCCTCTGCTTCCCAAATGTCCATCACCACGAGGTCTGGCTGGCCTTGTTGACCTCCCGCTTCCTGCTCACTGGGGGTCTCACCTCAGGCTGCTCTGCTGGGGAACTTGGTCTGCTGACTCTGATCTGAAGGCACATTGGTTGGTAACATTTGTACAGGTGGCTCAAAACTTGCAGGCAAAAGGGCTTTCGCTGCCTCATTGGTTCGTCACTGTTCACTCTCCTTCGCAGGCCTGATCGGGTGCATCAAAGTCCACAGGCATCATGAGCCATGTCAATAACTCCAGCTGACAGGCCATAGAACTGCAGGCCTGAACTGGCTCTGGCATTGTTAGGGATAATGCACACACCAGTGGGGCAATCTCTGATGACTTGCTAGATGTAACACCTTCAGATCCCTTTGTGGGGCCAAAGGGCACAATCATATTGTCCCACCCCAAAGACTCCAGGGAGGTAGCTGACTGGCTTGTCCATCCACAGGGCTGCAAGAGGGACCGATATCCTTGACCCCTCGATCTGCCAGCATGACACTGATTGCACACTGCAAGAGGTTTCACTTCAGGGCCCTCATACTGGCACAGGGCACACTCCTTGGCTATCGTCCACTTGGCCACCATCTCCCACATCCATTTGAACATTTGTGCTGGCACTGTAACATTGGAGGCTGAGGGTGCTTGTGCCATCCTGGCCAAGAATTATATCTAAAGCAGTACGAAGCACAATATAAGCATGGTAGGAACAGATTGTAGCTGCTGACACCAATGCTCTCGATGATCCACACAACAACATGGTCATGGGGTACCAGGAAGCAGCAGCTCCACCCTAACGAATTCAGAAAGTCCAGTCCTCATATTGGGCCCCAGTCCATCTGCATAGTCCTCACATGGATAGTACACATGCCCCCTTCAACCAGCCCTCCAGGCACCAAGGCTGGGGAAGGCACAAATTTCTGTTATCCTACAGTGCCATATTTAATACTCAGTTTGTGCATAAAGTCCACAATAGTCCATGGCCTCACCAGCACCCACAGGGCCACAGCATTGCCCCAGGCACACCAAACACATCCTGGAAGAGCCCCTACCTGTAGCCCACCACCTTCCCAGTGTCTAGACAAATGTTAATGGTAACTCTCCGTGGGGAGGGGGGAACACAGCGGAAACACCAAAACTGGCTGTGTTTACCTGTTCTTCTGGAGCAGTTTGCCACACTACTTTCTGTAGTGCTGGGCTAGGAGGCAATATGAGTTAGCTGCATTCTCAAACATTTTGAAATAACTGAAACCAGACTTCATTCAAAGAACCTTGAGATCCCACTTAATAATAAATTAAACAACTCCATGGAGCCCATAAGAAAAATGATGCTGGTTCAAATTCGGAAATATGCCTTCAACAGACCACAGGCGTCCAAAATGCAGATGTCCTTGAGCTGGTAGAATAGTGTCTATAGAAACATAAAAATGGATGGCAGAAGGGGACCACAAGATCCATCTAGTCTGCTCGATATGGGTAACTACCCCCATCCTTTCTGTGAAATGATACCTTTGTGTCAGTTCCATGTCATAATAGCGAAAATATTTCGGTGACTTACACTACGGTGACTACATTTCACTGAAACCACGCACGGCAATCAACACACCACAGCAAATGCAAAGACAATGATGGCAGAACATTTTGAAACGGGTACAATTTACAGTTATTTTTAACGTGGGAGGCTATGCCACCCACACACCCCCATTGCATGGGGCAAGCCCCCCACACCCCCATCTATATATAATCAACTCCAGGGGGCCAGACACTGGGGGACAGGGGAATACACAGGAGGAAGGCTACAGTTTGCATGGGGATACTGGTGCTAGGGGCAACAAAGTTACAGGAAACAAAGGACACAGTAAAAAACAATAAAATTCTATCAGCCACAACAGCTCATCCAAAAAGTTACTTAAAGACAGTCCCAAACCCAGGTGCATGAGCACTGCAGTTGGTGACCGCATCCACCACATCACATGGACAGCTCAGCAGCAGCATCAGAACTTCTTACATTCAGCCCACATGACCCTACTCTCCCCAGTCATTTGCCCTCACTATTATGTCCTTCCACAATCACTGTTTGCTGCCCTCACTATTCCTCCATGGTAGCTATTCCAGTGGGAGCGCAAACTGAGTCGTTCAAATGTGAGTCACTCAATTTGCTTCGTCCATATCACTGGATACCCTCGGTGCCTGTCCCAGGTGTTTTTGAACCCGTTTACCATTTTGGCCACCACCACTTCCCAGGGCAGGCAGTTCCATAGGTCGACCACCCTCTCAGTGAAGAACTTCCTAACATTGCGCCTGAATCGTCCACCCTTAGGTCTCGTATCATGTCCTCTAGCTCTGACACCTTTCTTCTCCTGAAGGAGCTCCTCTACCCCTACCTTATTTATACCCTTGATATACTTGAATGTCTCAGTCATGTCCCCCGTCTCCGTCCTCTGCTCCAGAGAGTACATGTTGAGCTCTCTCAACCTATCCTCATATGCCATTTGATGCAGACCCTAAATATAAACATGGGGTGTTAATTAGACAACCCCTAAAACATCCAGGCAGCATAAATACAAAGACAATATCATCATTTCCGCTGGCTACACTGTCCCACAGTAGCCAGCAGTCCTTGGGTCTCTGTATCCCATGGGGCTCACTGACCTCACACATCAGGGCCATCAACCATCCCAAAAATATCATCTTCAATGGCACAACTCCTGGGTGACTGCTCCTCTGAACTACATCAGCATGTCCCCACTAGTGCCTCTGCTTGCAGTCTCTTATATTGATGGGTCCTCAAACCCCAAAACCTACATACTCCCTTCTGGCCTGGGGTTCCTTCTGATCCCATCACCACTTATCTCGATACCCTTGGGGCTGTCTCGGACTATGCCCTCACGTGGAGGTGAAGTCCCCTCCCACTCTCTCCCTTCTCTGCACTAGGCTTCTGACTCAGGTTCAGGTCTGACTTTCAGCTGTTCTTTTCATACCATGGATAGGCACAGGATGACAACCTCCCCCCCCCACCCCAAGGGGAAACTGCATTACACAGTCGCCACCATGTCAGGAGCAGGATTTTTTCTTCCCCATTTTCTTTCTTTGATCTCCTTTGTCAGCCTTTTGAGCAGGCAAAACTACCCTGCTCCCTCAGCACCACCTCACACAGTTTTTTTTTTTTTTGCCTGTGCGCTCCTGGACCAACTGCAGGGCCCACCCCCTTGGGTACTCTCAAGTACCACAGTCCCCTGGAGGTGAAACTAATAACCCATAAGGGCCTGGGCTGTGCAAACCCACCTCATTTTCTACTGGTGTATGTCCCAGTATACTACCTAGATGTTCCAACCCCCAGAGGGATTACATGTATACATTTGAAAGGACACAGCAGCAGGTAGTGGGGAGGTCTATTAGAGAAATGGAGAAAAGAATTGGACCAAACTTTTGGTGGACACCTTAGTAGACTTGGAGTGGGGGAGGGAAGGAACTCTCAAAAAATACAAGTCAAATGGAAATTTTCCAGGAAAGTCACCATAATCATAATGACTGTAGTGATGACTGCAAAGCTCAGGCTCTCAGGAGGGAACCAGCTTATGACCTTCATCCAATTGCAGTGCTGCTTTTTACTGTTATATCAATACATCATCACCATCTTTTTGGTAACCTCTTCCCAGGCCCACAGGTGTTTTCTCTCCTTCAGGAACTCAAATCTTTACCTCCTTCTGCCAATCTGACTCACTAACCATGGTTGGCAAATACCACCAGGCTCCCCAATACTACCTCCAGTCCCAGGTCCAGGTATATCTCTACTCAAGTGGGGCCATCCCTTTGTGGCCATTGGAGTGGGCAAGAGAAGTGCCTTACAGTCCCTTGGGTCTGGGTCTGGAAAAGAGTGTACACCACCAAGCATGGTCAGATGGAATGGGGGAGCAGACATAGAGGATGTCTTTCTGAGTTCCCCAGACAGGCCAGTTTCTGCCCTCCCGCCTAACTGAGTACAGACATAGAAACATAATATGTCGGCAGAAAAAGACTGCTTGGCTCACCCAGTCTGTCCAGATTTTCCCTACCTATTCTGTCTCAGCATTTCCATTTTAGCCCCTAGTGACCCTCTTGCCTCCCTGCCTCTTTTATAATATACCCCAGAGTTTATCCCATGCATGCTTGAAGCCCTCCATTATTCTAGCTTCCACCACTTCCGCTAGCAGTCTGTTCCGGGTGTCTACCACCTCTTCAGTGAAGAAATTTTTTTTTGCATCATTCTTGAAGCCTCTCCCCCCAGCTTCATCACATGCCCCCTGGTCCTGGTACTCATCATTATTCAAAAGAGACTCCCACCTTCACACTGTTCACTCTTGTGAGGTACTTCTAGGTCTCAATCATGTCACCTTTCTCGCTCCTCTCTTCCAGGGTATACATGTTGAAATCCCTCAGTCTCTCCTCGTAGGGCTTCACGTACAAACCCTGCACCATTTTAGTTACCCTCCTTTGGACCACCCTCACTCTGTCTACTATATGTCCTTTCAGAGGTGTGGTCTCCAACACTGGACCCAGTACTCCAGGAGGGGTCACAACAGTGAGCGGTGCAGCGACAACACCACCTCCCTCCCTCCTTCTGCTGGAAATACACCTCTGTATGCACCCCAGCATCCCATGAGCCTTGCCCACTGCCTGTCACACTACACTGCCACCCTGAGGACCTCTAATATAACCCCAATGTCCCTTTCCTGTCTAGTGACTGTCAGTACCCCTTCCCGCCATCCTATACTCAGCACTGGAGTTCCTGTGCCCTAGGTGCATGATTTTGAGCTTTCTGGCATTGAACCCCTACTGCCATGTTTTTGACCACCTCTCAAATTTCCCAGGATCCCTGCTCATTTTCTTCATCCCCTCCTGAGTGTCCACCCTATTGCAGATTTTGGTGTCATCTACAAGAAGGGATACCCTCCCTTCCAGTTCTTCTGCAATGTGCCCTATGAAGACATTGAAGAGAACTGGTCCTAGTACTGAGCCCTTGTGATACCCTCTGGTCACTCTCCCATCCTTTGAGTGAGTGCCATTAATCACCACCTTGTCACTTATCCGTTAACCACTTTCTAATACAATTCACCACATTGGATTCCACTCTTAGGCTGGTCAACTTTTTAATCAGCCTCTTGTGTGGTAGTGTCGAAGGCATTGCTAAAGTCCAGATAGGCTCCATCCACTGCCCTCCCCTGATCTATTTCCCTCATCACCCAGTCAAAGAAATCTATCAGACTCATTTGGCATGACCTTCCCCTTGTGAGTTCAGTCCATGCTGCCTGTGGTCCTGCAGCCCACTGGATTCTAAATGCTCTACCAGAAGTTATTTCACTAAGGTTCCCATTATTTCCCCCCACCACTGAAGTAAGGCTGACTGCCTAGAGTTGCTAGCCTTCTTCTCCTTGCTACCACTCTTATGTAGAGGGACCACGTTAGCCTTTTTCTAGTCCTCTAGAACCACACCTGCTTCCAGTGAGCTGTTGAATAAGGCTGTAAGTGGGGCAACTAGCACCTCCTGAAGTTCTTTTAGTACTGCTGGTGAATCCCATCTGGTCACATAGCCTTGTCCAACTTCAGGGCTGCAAGTCCTTTCAGGATGCATTCCTATGAAAATGGGCTTGTATCCACCTCCTCCCTCCCATTCCTGTTTCTCCCTGGTGGTCTGTCCACTCCTGTCTCCACTGTGAAGAGTTAGCAGAAGTACTTGTTTTAGATGTCAGCTTTGCTAGGCATTATCATAGCATTACAGAGGGGATGCCAGATTCCTCATTAAAAGCTAAGATCCAGTGGGAACATGACTTAGGGGAAGTTATATCAGAGAAGACTTGGAGGGACTTGTGCGAGTCCCATATGGGACTTACTATCTGCAATCAATATCAATAGAGGCCCAGTATTAATTCTTGCATAGGTTGTACCTCCCCACAATGGTAGTATGTAAGTTTCATGCAGGCATCTCACCAATATGTGGGAGGTATGGCACTGAGAGAGGTATATACCTGCACTACTTCTGGCAATGTAATAGCCTTTACCAGTTTTGGACAGAAGTGGTGCAGTGCATCTCCCAGATAATGCAGATTATAATAGTGGTAGAACCTTGGGCCATGTTCTTTGGGGTAGAGTCACAAGGGGCAGAGGACTGGGAATTTTATCCCAGGACCATGAGTATCATGCAGATAACGGCTAGGTGCTGTAGTCAAAATACATGGGTTTCCCACATGTGATCCACGGTGCAAACATGGAAGGACTGCTCTTTAATATGCTCCAATTGGAGTATCTAACATGTGATCTCAAGGGCTGGATGGATAAGTCTGAACAACAGTGGGGCAGATATCTGGACTCACTCACCCCACTAGAGCAAGCGACAGTAAGGATGAGCTGAATGGGACCTGTGGGCCTGCCTGGTTGGGATGGGCCTCCTCACCAACTTTCATGGCTGCTTTCACTAGATAGGGGGATAGGGATTTATTCTACACCAGTGGATAACTGGATGTACTGCTGATGCAGGGTGCTGTTATTAAATACATTTTGTCTGTGTCTCAGTGTCTATTTGTGTGTCGGATGTTACTTGTTGAATTTATTAGTATTGTGTATCAGCGATATGAATAATGTTTGCATTTACCTGCACCTGTGTTTGATGTATTCTTTCCACAAGTGCCGAATAATGTGTTTTTTTAATTGCTGGAATCAATGTGCTGATACTGTGCTGCATTGTTAATGTTATTGGAAAAGACTTGTTTCAATAAACAGATTTTCAAAAAACAAAACCAAAAAAAATGTCAACTTTTTTGTGGTCACCTTCTGCATAGTCTCCCCCTTCCACCCTTCTGATCCTTGCAGTCCCTCCCCTTGCTTTCCTCTTCTCACGTATGTACCTGAAGAAAATCATGTCCTCTTCAGCGACCCATTTGGCGATCTGTCTGCATCTTTGCTCTCCTAACCACCTTGCCTATTTCCTTCTGCTTTGCTTGGTATAACTCCCTGTCCTCCTCCCTCCACATTTCTTTAAATTTCTTGAATGTCACCCTTTTTTCTTTCAACACCCTTGTCACATGAACAAGCATGCCACAGCTGGCGTGGAGGGTAGGTGCCTGATGAAGACACGGTCACACACACCCTGCCTCTCAAGAGCACAGCATCCGCGCAAATGCTTTGAGCCCTCCTTGTCAGCCTTTACTCCTTGTCCTGGGCTCAGGGCTTGAATCTGGGTCACCCACCATATGCTACCCCAAAGTCAGCTTCCTTCATCTTCTTCCCCCCAACCCCCCTGGTCCCCCATCCCACGGCCAGTGATTGGGTCACCATGGCAACATCCTACCTCAAGTCGGGAGGTTCAGGCGACCAGCTGCCTTCACTGCTGATGCAAATGCCACTCCTCAGCTGGCCAGCAGGGGGTGCATGAATGCAAGGCAGCTTGTGACTTCCCTCCCCAGTGGATGAGCCCTGAATCTCCACAGCATATCTCTCCTCCAGGATGGGATTCCAGGGCACATGCATGAGCCCCAGTCTTCCAGGGGGCAGCACAGTGCACTGCTAGTGAGTGAACCACTGGAGCTGCAAATGTGGTGGAGGGTTTAATCCCTGACTTTTCCAGTAAGTCCTTTAGGTTTCTTGCTCTGTACCAGCATTCACCATAATGGCACCTACTAATACTGTAGCGTTAAAGTTCACACACTGCTGGCAACTCCACAGCCTCCAACCCCTCCCCCCAAAAAATAAACCTAAGCAGAGCCAAAGGTATGGTATTAAGACAGAAGCAAGTAAGGACTGTTCCAAAACAAAATGGCTATGTACAATATAGCAAAGGCAGTCGAAAAGTCAAAAAAGTAATACCAGACACAGATAGGGTGCACAAAATGTTTATTTGGGTGGTTAAAAGAGTGGATCAGGAACTGGGGTGCCACTTTTTAAGGGACTGGGAGGGTTTCTAGAACAGGAGACTCTTCAAAGGTGACAGCCATTATGAACATATGAACATATGAAACTGCCAGCAGAAACAGGCCATAATGGTCAATCAAGTCTGCTCGAGTGTGCAGCTCCATTCAGTTCCCTGAACAGGAGAGGGGACTAGTGCATTAGGGTAGAAGTTTGATGTCTACTGTACACTGGCAGACATTTCAACTAACTTCAGGGGAGGCCTGGGCTAGGGGTTCCACAGTTGAGGGAGGTGAAATGGAGAACCTCGCCAGGACTTCCCCGGGGATGGGGGAAAGGTCTACAAGAACTAATAGCAGAGTGTAACGAGTTCAAAGGACCAGGGAGTGTAAACCAAATAGCAGAGTGTAACGAGTTCAAAGGACCAGGGAGTGTAAACCAAATAGCAGAGTGTAACGAGTTCAAAGGACCAGGGAGTGTAAACCAAATAGCAGAGTGTAACGAGTTCAAAGGACCAGGGAGTGTAAACCAAATAGCAGAGTGTAACGAGTTCAAAGGACCAGGGAGTGTAAACCAAATAGCAGAGTGTAATGAGTTCAAAGGACCAGGGAGTGTAAACCAAATAGCAGAGTGTAACGAGTTCAAAGGACCAGGGAGTGTAAACCAAATAGACCAGCAAAAAAAGGACAACACAAGACACCATGGATATCAGAGAACTGTGACAGGGGAAGTCAGTCAAGAACCAAGAGGAGTGGGACCGCACGTTGGAAGGTGGTGTGCCTCAATGTCAGGACTCTGGGTAACAAAAATTGGAGAGCTCCAGACACAGGTGGCAGACTCTGGGCTGGATCCGGTGGCCATCACAGAAACTTGGACCTGGAGGTCCCTGGGTACACTTTATACAGGCAAGATAGAGGGATGGATAGAAATGGAGGGGTGGCCATTTATGTCAGGGAAAGAATAGAGACAGTAGAGAATGCATCTAACGGAGGCAAAGAGAAGGTAGAATCACTGTGGATACTGCTCATATAGTTATTGGGTAGGAAACCTTTCATGGGGTAGTTTATAGGCCAGCAGGGCAGGGGTAGGAGAGAGATAAGGAACTAGGAGCAGACATTGGAAAGCGGGTGGTAAAAGGGGTGGTTGTAGTAGTAGGAGTTCTCAACCTGCCAGATATTGACTGGGATATCCCAGCAGTCAGGAGCGCTAGAAACCAGGCCCTGCTTGATATTTCGAAGGACTGCAAGCTGGTGCAGGTGGTCAGGGAACCCACCAGACAATCCACTATTCTCAGTGTGGTACTCACCGGCTTGGAAAGAGTAGGCAGAGTGCAGGTTGGGGAGCCATTAGGGCCCGGCTATATGGTTCGAGTTGGCCATGGGCACCATAAGCCCTTGCCTAAGGCTGAGGTGCTAGACTTCAGAATGGCAGATTTCAATCAAATGAGTGAATTAGGCATGGGCAGGTTAGCTGGGGTATATGGTATCGGGGAGTGGAGGAAGGTTGAGGGGTTATAAAAGGGGCCGTTCTCGAAGCAACAAAAACACACATAAGAACAGTTGTCAAGAGAAACAAGTATAAGAGACCAGTTTGATTCTCTGAAAAGATCAGGGAGGTAGTGGGGACCAACAAGAAGTTCTTTATAAGGAACAAAGAAAAACAAGGGGACAAAGAATGGGATGAGTATCAGGAAAAAACTAGAGAGGCCAAGATGGAAGACAAGATCACAAAGCAAGACACAGAACTGCATATTGCAGAGTGGGTCAAGGGAAGGGAAAACATCCATATATATATATATGGAAAAAGAAAGAAGAGAGGGTGACTTGTCAGGCTGAATTAGGGGGGCAGGATAACAGAGGAAGACAGGCAGAAAACAGCCTGCTGAATGACTATTTCTGCTCAGTATTCACTAGGGAGAACAGTTGACACCTAACCAGAGAGCGGGATAAAGGTAGCTGATAGTGGGGACATAATGCCACTGCACAAGGGAAGGAGCAAGGAGCAGCCAGGAAATTATAGAACCATCAGCCTTACCTCCATGGTAGGGAAACTGATTTATAGTCAGAGAAGACCTCTTTATTTTCATTTATTTGAAAATTAGTGACCGGAAAAGGCACACTGAGCCGTGGCTGGTTTCCAGTTTGATTCGAGGGAAGGGAATATGGTATGCAAATGCATAGCACTGACATAGTTCACAGTTACAATTGAGTGCAACAGAGAATGCAATTTAAACAGGAGTAAGTGCAAAAAGAGCAAGCAGCAAAATCAGGAATTTCAGCCTCACCTACGAGGGTGGGAGGTAAATGTAAAGGGAGCAGAACCTACCTGCCTACTGGAATACCTGGAGAAAAATGGGCTTCAGGATAGTAAGCAACATGGGTTTGTGACAGGGAGGTCTTGTCAGACCAATCTGATAGTATTTTTGTACAACACAGAACACTGCTGAAGAAGATGGGGGAACCGGGAACAGCTAAAGAAATAGTAAGGTGGGTAGGTTGTTACTTGGAGGGGAGGCAGCAGAAAGTTGTGGTAAATGGGTTCAGGTCAGAAGAAAGAGAGATCACCAGCAGAGCACCAGATGGATCTATTCTGGGCCCAGTCAACTCTTTGATATGCTGTTCAGCAACATAGGCGAGGGAATCCAGCTCAGGTTGTGTCTATTTGCAGATGACACTAAACTCCTTGGTAGAGTTGACAACATGGAGGGGATAAGGGAATTGCAGAGGACAGGGAGAGGACCCGGACAGGGAGCTAGTGGAGGAAATACACGAGAAGGCAATGAAAGGTGAAATTCTACTGATAGGGGATTTCAATATGCCGGATGTAGATTGGAACACCAGCGTAGCTGCTTCAGCCAGAAGTAGAGTCATCCTTGATTCATTCCAGGAGGCTGGACTTAGGCAGATTGTGCTTGATCCCACCAGAGACAGGGCAATTCTAGATCTAGTAATGACCAACGCAGATCAAATTACAGATATCCAGGTAGAAGGGCAACTGGGATCCAATGATCACAACATTGTGTGGTTCAGCATAGGGACAGAGACTCACTCAAGTCATAATAGGGCAAAGGTTTTAGATTTCAAAAATGCTGACTTTGCTGAAATGGAGAGGGGTATCAAAAGAGCCTTGGAGAGAAGAGGGGCAAAAGATGGAGTGGAAGAACAGTAGAAGCGTCTAAAGGAAGCCTTACTGGATGTAACAAACCAATACATCAGATTGGTATACAAAGGCAAGAGAAGCAGAAAGCCACTGTGGTTCTCGAGAGAAGTGATAAAGGTCAGGGCAAAAAGGAAAGGGTTCAGGAAATATAAGGAGACCCAAAGGTCAGAGGACAGGGATGAATACCTAGAGTGTCTAAAGGAAGTGGAAAAAGCAGTAAGGAGAGCAAAGGCACGGGATGAGGAAGGTTTAGCGCAGTCAGTTAAGAAAGGGGACAAGACATTCTTCAGGTACATCAGTGAAATGAGGAAAAACAAGGGGATTATTGCAAGGCTCAAGGGAGAAGGAGGGGAATGCAAGGAAGGTGACATGGAAAAGGCAGAAATACTGAATAAATATTTCTGTTCAGTATTCACAGAAGAGGGGGAAGGGCAGGGGCCACAGCAGTACAGCAGTTGCCAAGGGGGTGAAGAGGTGGACAATAGTCCATTCACAGGGGAAGAGTCCTGCAGGAGCTCACTAAATTGAAGGTGGGCAAAGCAATGGGACCAGATGGCATACACCCAAGAATATTAAGAGAACCACAAAGGGAGATAGCAGAACCTCTGGCAACCATGTTCATTGAGTCATTCAACACAGGAGTGGTCCCAGAGGATTGGAGAAGGGCTTATGTGGTCCCTCTACACAAATCCAGCAGCAGAGAGGAGGCGGGAAAGTATAGGCCAGTCAGCCTCACCTCAGTAGTGGGGAAAATCATGGAGACATTACTTAAAGAAAGAATAGTGGGGCATCTAGAAGCCATCAGAGCCCAGGACCATAGGCAACATGGATTTATAGTGGGGAGGTCATGTCAGACAAATCTGGTTGATTTCTTCGACTGGGTGACAAAGGAAGTAAATCAGGGTGGGGCTGTGGACGTCACTTACCTTGATTTCAGCAAAGCCTTTGACACCATCCCACATAGGAGGCTGATAAACAAGTTGGGTAGGCTGGGCATGGGGGATAGGGTGGTAATCTGGGTTAGAAACTGGCTAACAGATAGGAGGCAGAGGGTGGTGGTAAATGGGGTGCAGTCTGGGGAGAGGGGGTGACCAGTGGGGTGACTCAGGGATCGGTCCTGGGGCCAGTCCTGTTCAATGTCTTCATTAGTAACATTGCAGTAGGGCTGGAGGGAAAGGTCTGCTTGTTTGCAGATGACACCAAGATCTGTAAAGAGTGGATACCCCAGAGGGGGTGGAGAAAATGAGGAGGGACCTGGGGAAGCTTGAAAAATTGTCTGAGGACTGGCAAGTGAAATTTAATTTAAAAAAGTGAAAAATTATGCACCTGGGACACAAAAACCCTGGGGAAAGCTGCAGGATGGGGGGGGGAGTTGCTGACAGTCACAACGGAGGAAAGGGACCTGGGGGTTATTATTTGAAACATTCTGAAAATGTCAAAGCAGAGTGCTAAGGCAGCTGGGAGGGCCAGTGGCATGCTGGGTTGCATAGGCAGGGGTATCACCAGCAAAAGGAGGGAAGTAGTGATGCCATTATATGAAATCATGGTCAGGCCTCACATGGAGTACTGTGTGCAGTTCTGGAAGCTGCACTTTCATAGGGATATTAACAGGCTGGAGACAGTCCAGAGAAGGGCAGCTAAGATGGTACAGGGCTTGAAACACAAGACTTGTGAGCAGAGATTAAGGGACCTCAACATGTACTCGCTGGAAGACAGGAGGGGACATGATAGAAACATTCAAGTACCTCAAGGGTATAAACAAGGTGCAGGGAGGGAGACATTTTCCAGTACAGGAGGAGCACAAGAATGTAGGGGCATGACATGAAATTGGAAGGTGGGAGGTTAAAAGGGAATGTGAGGAAGTTCTTCTTCACAGAGAGGGTGGTGGATGCATGGAATGGTCTGCCTCAAGAGGTGGTGGGAGTGAGCACAGTGGATGGATTCAAGCATGCTTGGGATAGGCATAGTTGAGGAACCATAGAGTTACAGCAGCAGGTGGGTCAGAAGCAGTGATCCAGTACAAGGACTTATGGGCAGACTAGATGGGCCAGGCGGTCCTTATCTGCCGACAATTGCTTTTTTTTTTTTTTTTAACTCTTTATTTATTGAATTTTTAATTTTTCCAACATCCAGCATACACATATGGAACATACAACATTTAACATACATTAATAAACAGATAACAGCCAAGTTACATCTTGCAATTCATACAATTGTTTGATTTATACATTAATCTAACACTTAAAAGTTAAGGTTACAGCGGGAATAACCAATCTTCATATTTGTTTTCTAGGTGTCAACTGTGCAAATCGATTATATCATTTCATTTCATTTGTGGCCCTAAGTTTTAATTGTCAGGATCATAAGGTGCAGCAGTTCATCTCCATATTTTAATTATATTTTAATGAGTTTCTCCTTTAGCCCTGTCCACCTCAGCACTCTCTCACTACTCTCCGCCCTCTCCTCCCCTCCACCTCCAATTCTCTGGGTATAGTTCCCCAAATAATCAGCATCTTTCGGAGGGTAACACTATCAGGGAACAAATTCTGGTCTATGCTGCATTATATACATCACTCATTTTCTCCATTGGGTTTCAAATTTGTCTCGTCGATGGTTGATTAGAGCTGTGAGTCTCTCCATCCCATATATTTGAATCATGATATCCTGCCTATCCTTGATTGTAGGTGAGGCTGGTGAGAGCCATTGCCTAGTGATTGATTTTTTGGCTGCTAACAGACTCACCTGAATAAGTTTCCTGGTGGAGTTATCTCTCATACCCCTTTCTAGGGCGGAAAAGAAAAACAGTCCTGTAGTTAAGTGCACTGGGGTCCCTATTAACTCCCCCAAAGCTGTCTGAAGAGTTTGAAGGAAGGGCCTAATCACCGGGCAGTCCCAGAAAATGTGAAACATCATGGCTGGGGTGTATCCACACCCCCTCCAACAGAAAGCCCCTCTTCCTAGGTCAATTTTGGCCAGTATCACTGATGTCCTGAAGTATCGCATCACCACCTTCCAGGCAAATTCCCTCCAACTGAGGGATAATGTTCCTAAGGGCAGGAACTGGAGACAAGCCCCCCACACCTGGGAGTCAATTTCAGTCTCCATATCTCTGCCCCAGGCAAGACGAACCCTTTCTGTCTGTTTTATGTTCAAATGACTAAATGCCTTATAGATGTGGGAGATCGTATGATCCAAGGGAGCAAAGCCCCATAGAGCTTGTTCACACAAATCTAAAATGGGGGGGATCCTCCCCTAATAGGAGCAGGGTCGAGAGGGACCCTAAGGTAATGTACTACCTGCATACCTGTAACCATCTCCAGGGGTGAGTCCAGATACTGCTTTCATTTAGGACATCAGAAGTTCCTTTATAAAAGCTTAGTAAAGCACCTCGAGTACTGCATGAAGTTTTGGAGGCCACACTTAAAGAGGGACATTAAACTCCTGGAGAGGGTCCAGAGGAGGGCAACCAAAATGATTTGGGGCTTGGGGGACAGGACCTATGAGGAGAGGCTCGAAGAGCTAAATATGTACACATTGGAAGAGAGAAGGGACGCGGGGGACATGATAGAGGTCTTCAGGTACATGAAGGAGGTAAATAAGGGAGGAGCAGTCAGGGTGCTTCAAAGGAAGGAGGAAGGGGCCACTAGAGGGCATGGGTGGAAGCTGGAGGGGGGAAGATTCAGGGGAGAAAGGAAGAGGTGCTACTTCACTGAGAGGGTGGTGGAGCCATGGAATGCTCTGCCTAGGGGCTGGTGGAGGCAGAGACGGTGGAGGGGTTCAAGAGGGGGTGGGACAGGTACAGGGGAAGAGTTCTGGAAGCAAAATCCAATGCAGCGAGAATATCCGGAACTGGGAAGGGAGAAGCCAGAGAAGGCGAGGGGGGCAGCAAGGTCAGCTCCCAGGGTGGGGGCTGACCAAACGAGCAGACGCGAAAGACCGTTAGGCCTATTCTGCTGGCATTTTAGTATGTTAGTAAAATCTCTATTCCCAGGCTCAGCCAGCTCCGAAAACCATGATCCAGCTTAGCTGGGGTAAAGGAACCTAAATAGGGAAGAGAGTATAACAGATGTCTGTATGGGGAGGCCTGTTTAGAGCTCCACCAGTTTCTCCAGCCTAATATTGTGGCTTTAGTGAAGGGGTTTTGTGTTATCTGATCCACCGGGATGGGAGGCTGGTCCAGCAAGATCTCGTGGAGGTTGAATAAATCTTCCTCTTTTTTTCTAGCTCACTCCATTTTGCTACATATGTCTTATGAAGCCACAGAAAGATGTTTCGGAGTTGGAAGACTAAGTAATAGTTATGTAAATGTGGGAGGGCAAAGCCTCCGAAGCAAGAGGGTAACTGAAGTATCGAGAGTCTTATCCTGGGATGTTTGTTGTCCCATATATATCGGGAAACCATCTTATTGAGTTCCCTGAAGAAGGTCTGTGGCAGGGAGATGGGAAGGGACTGTGCCAGGTATAAAAATCTGGGTAAGAGGTTCATTCTCATGAACTCCACTCTCTGTATCATGGAGAGCGGAATAGTGCGCCACCTCGCCAGATCCAGGTTAAGTTGTTGTATCAGGGTAGGTAGTTAGAGTGGTAGAGCTGAGCTGGATCTGTTGTTATATGAACCCCTAAATATTTTAGCTGCTTCATGTCCCAGCGAAAGGGAAATCGCTGTCTGATTGTCCGGGAGGGGGAGTAGTTAATCTGGAGTACTTCTGTCTGATAAATTCAATTTATACCCTGCTAGTTCCCTGAATTTGTTTAAAAGGGCACAAAGGTGTGGGAGGGTCTGCTCTGGGGATGTCAAGTATACGAAGAGGTCATCTGCGTATAAGGATAGCTTTGTTGC
The DNA here is from genome assembly GCA_016271365.2 of Neoceratodus forsteri. Taxonomy (NCBI): domain Eukaryota; kingdom Metazoa; phylum Chordata; order Ceratodontiformes; family Ceratodontidae; genus Neoceratodus; species Neoceratodus forsteri. The sequence continues at coordinate 950,039,132 of CM028130.1, forward strand.
TCATCTCCTCCCTGTAGCCCCATTATTTCTGATGCCTGTCTTATGGCCTGAGCCAAAGGCTCTAGGTAGAGCGCAAATAAAAGGGGGAACAGGGGACATCCTTGCCTTGTTCCTCATAGCAGGGAAAGGGTGTGGAGATACTCCTGTTAATCTTGACATAGGCCATAGGATTGTCGTAGAGGCCCATGATGACCTGCCAGAGCCCAGGGGAGAAGCCAAAGGCCTCCAATGCCAACAACAAAAATGGCCACACCATCCGGTCGAAGGCCTTTTCCGTGTCTAAACTAAGTAATAAAAAAGGGACCCCCAACTGGGAGGCGTGGTAGTGCAGATGTAAGGTACGTTTTATATTATCTTGTGTCTGGCAGGATGTTATGAATCTGCATTGATCCACGTTTATTAAGGATAGCATTATCTGCTCTAGCCTTCCTGCCAGGACCGCATCATAAAGTTTGTAATCAGTGTTCAGCACTGATATCGGATGATATGATCCACACTGGGTGGCATCTTTACCCGGTTTGAGTATGCTAGATATCGTGGCATATTGCCAAGAAGGGGGCATCTTCCTTCCTTGCATAACCTCCCTGCAGACCTCCTGCAGGACAGGTAGCAGGAGATCCTTAAAGGTCCTATAGAACTCTCCAGTGAGGCCGTCAGGCCCTGGAGAGTTCCCTGAACTAAGTTTCTGAAGTGTGGATTCCAGTACTAGCCTGGAGATGGGTGCCGCCATGTGATCTATGTGTCCCTGTGTTAATTTTGGGAGTCTGAGATTTTTTAGAAAAAGAGTTGTTGCCTGAGGGTTAAAGGGTTGATCAGGGGTATATAATTTTAAATAACAGGTTTTAAAGGTGTCTAGGATCTCTAAGGGTTTATTACATAATTTCTGTGCGTATGGAGAGTAGATTTGGGTGACTACATTTAGTTGCACTCTCTGCTTAAGTCTATATGCTAAGAGCCTTGTGGTCCTAGGTTCCCATTTATAATATTTCTGTTTTAAACGCTGCAAGGCTTGTTCTGTTTTGACATCCAGAATATGCTGGATTTGCTGTTTAGTGGCTTCAGGTAAAGGGCGGATTGCTTGGTCCCCGGCTGCATGTTGTTGTTGCAGCTCTATTAACTGCTTTTGGAGTTTATCCAGCTGTTCTGTTTGTTGCCTCTTACAACAGGCTGCATAACTCAGAAAATCTCCCCTCATGACCACTTTCAATGTGTCCCATAAGAAAGAGGGGGCTATGTCAGGAGATTGGTTCTCTCTTAATATTTGGGGGATTCTGTCAGTCACCATATCCTGGAAGTCTGTAATGTTTAAAAAAAAATCATTCAGCCTCCATATGGTACATCTCCCGGGGGACTCCCAATCCAACGTTAATAGTACCTGAGAGTGATCTGATGGTATGAATGGGAATATCTGGCAATTGTGTATTAAAAAGTTATGTTCCCGGGATACATGACAGAGGTCTATGCGAGTGTACACCCCATGGGGTGCAGAGACATGTGTGTAAGCTCGTCCTGAGGGATGTAAGAAACACCAGGCATCCTGCCAGCCCATTTCCTTAATGTAAGTTGAATTCAACTTTTGGGCAGGGGTACGTTTTGGACGGGTGGGATTCATTGTATCCTTACTGTCAAAAGCCATATTATAATTGCCTCCCAACAGCAGGACTCCCTGTTGGTATTCAGTTATCTTCTGTAATAACTTACAAATTAGTGTTGCTTCGGACCTTGGGGGCAAGTATAGGCTAACTAAGGTAAGTTGCTTTCCCTCTAGTGTTCCCACTGCTATAGCCAGGCATCCTTCAGGATCTTGTTATGTACAGGTAGCCTGGAAGGGAGTGGAGCAGGGTATCAAGATTGCCCCCCCCTTCTCTTACCCTTTTTGTATGAGGAGGCAATCACCTGGCTAAAGCCAAATTTTAAAGTTTTTAGTGCTCTGCCTGATCAAGATGTGTCTCCTGTAACAGCATGAATGTAGGTTTTTGTCTCTTGAGAAGAGAGAGCACCTTATATCTCTTGACAGGGTTGTCAAACCTGTTAACATTCTGGGATGAAATTAAAATATTTGTAGTAGGAGCTATTTTAGTAATAGAAGCCATTCTGAGTTTCCCCCGTAGGGGGAAATGCTGTGATCTATCATTAGTTCCCCTTATAAGGAAACCTCTAACCCCTGTAGTCTACGAGATTTTCTTTTCTCTTGCCAGGGTACTTAGTTCCATCAGATCCCCTTCTCAGGAGTTAATAACACTTGGTCTCCTCAATAAACCACAATATGCATTCCCTTGATCGCTGTGATAACAAGATTCCATTCGGCTGTAATATTACAACTAACAAAGTGAACAGACTGAACCTAACATAACCATAACGTTGAACAATAGAACTTGTGTGGCTTCCAAGCCGAGGGGACCAAATAATGTGTCCCTTATTGGACCGTGTTCTTCTAGAGGTAGTTGTGATCAAGGGGTGGGGTAACAACAATTGCTGTTAGGGCCCCCTTTCCACAGATAATAATCCACAGGAAGCCCCGAAGGGCTACAGAAGTCACAGCCCATAGCAACAGCAGGGTGGTGTGCAGTGTGAAAGAATGCCAAAGCTCCATCTCCTACTACTGCTATTACAACCCCATCCTACCACGGCCATTCCTCATGGTATGCATTTTCTCACCAAATGCCAGTATGTCACCCTTTCAAAGGATTTGGGGTAGAAGGAGGGCTAGGGGTTTTACCCAGTGGGTCAGTTTTCTCCCATGTTTAGAGTTTAAGAGGAGTTATCATATTTGAAAATACACAAGTGGTTTACTCATATAACAACTTCTCAGAAGTGCTCCCTTTAAAGGGATAGTCCTCCCATGTGTCCCATTAATCTTTTACAAAAATAGTAAACTATCGGGTGAAAAATAGCATCATAATCTTCTAAAGTTTTAAAATTGAACATCGGAGCTTCATATATGTCCCTAATAATAAATTCAGAGCATTACCGTAGCTCCATAGTACTGTCCCGATATGTTCAGTTTGTTGAGGTTACCGTGTGGTAGTGAAAGAAGCCATTCCGCCTTGCCAGCATGGTCTCAAGTTGCAGTGGACTGACCTGCAATCTTCATTTTGTCCGGGCCCTGCAACAGCTTCTTAATGTCTGCATATGTTGATCAGTTCCCATGCCTTTTGACCAGCTCTAGGTGCGGCTTTTCATTTGCTTGGTCCCTTTTCCTTTGAGGCAATGTTCACTGTGCTGGTTCCCAGTCCATTGTGTCTTCAATCCCCTGTTGTAGTAAAGTTTGCTTGGCATCTTGTGCGGTTTCATGGATTTCTGTGCCCGTGCCCCAGTGTACCTTCAGACATGCAGGGTATGGTGTCGTGAAACGTATTTGATGGGACTTCAAAATTCTTAATACTCCTGCATATTCCATTCTTCTTTTTAAAATGTCCATTGGGTAGTCATGATCGAAGAGCAAATGAGCCCCATTGTAGTCAGTATTTTTTGCTGCCAAAGCTGCTCTTAATACCACCTCTTTGTCTCTATAGCTACAGAATTTAATAACTATAGATCTAGGCCTAACTGTCGGATTGGCTGGACGAGGCACCAATGCATGATGAGCTCTTTCAAGGAGGAAATTGAATGTCTCTGGCAGGGGTACAACATGCTTAATTAAGTTGCTAACGAAATCTACCATCTGGCCGGTCTCAGATCCATCTGGCAGACCATATATACGTGTAACCCCGGCCCTACAAATGGGGGTTCCCAAAAGTCTTCCAAGAGCTTGCTTAATTGCTCACCGTATGGTTGGTGTTCGGCATAAAGCCATTTAAATGTTGTTGCCTGAGAGTGCTTCTAAAGCCTCCACGTACTGTCTCTTTAAGGGCTGCCAGCCTGCAGTAAAAAATTAGTTTGAATGGGGGGACTGTGTGTTTCTGTGCTGAGTCCCGCCTGGGCTGCTGACTAATCGCTCCATTTCTGCCATGGCTACATGAGCAGAGGGAGCACTGTTAAAAGATGTAACTAATTGCTGGTAATCATTTAGAATAGTGATGATAATGTAAGTTGTTCTAACCTGCCTTCTTGTAGCACAGACTGTTTCTGTTTAGCTCCACCACTTTGTTCCCGAACTGCCGAATTGGACCAATCAGTACTGGAGGACTATAAAATGGAGCCTGCTGAAATGGGACTGTATGGACTACCAGTTGGGATTTGTAGTTTTAGACCATTGGCGCCTTTTTGCAACACAAGGGGGAGCTCTTACTGTGATTGACAGCTAAATTGCCCAACCGAACCTTTTGGATCTAAGGGAAATCCCCTGAGCTGTCTGCTGGCAAGCCGGATTCGAGTTGGAAGCTGAGACAGAAGGAGCTTGTCTAGTTCGAGCGACCGTGTTGCGCAGTAGTTCGCGCGGGAGAACCATGGAAGGCCTGAATTCCAGCCTGCTTGCCTGTTTGCTGCCCTGAGAAGACAGAGAGAGAGAGAGAGAGAGAATAGTTTCAGGCTGAATCCGATTTGTGTGCTATGAAGCAAACTACTGATCTGGGACCAGGCTTAACCTGTAGAAGACCGAGGATTTTGCTGAATGCAATCGGCCTGTCAGGAATTTCAGTCACTTCTGAGCTCCCAGCGTGTGCAGAGACTTGCGATCGTGACTGGGGAGCATTTGGCCTGGTACAGGTAGACTTATGGTATGTAAATGTACTGTGTACTGAAAGAGAATTGCGATTTAGTTGGCTGTGTGTTGCTGGCTTTTACATATGAACGTGCTGTGTGCTGGATGGGGATTGCGATCTAATCCCCCTTCTTCTGTGAACTGTGTGCTAGTGGCTGGAAGTTGTTTCCCAGCTAAAATCGGACTGAATCTGTTGTTTCCTACTGCAGACAGGCCCTGCCACGAGAGTCTTGTCTCCCCTACCCTGCTGCACAGAGAAATCCATAGACGAGGGACCAGCCAGGGGATCAGGCCCCTGCTCCTTGCCCGAACAAGAACAACGCTGAAGCAGTTCATGTGGGCCCTGCTTCCTCTGGCAATCCAGGACGTCCACCCATCAGCCCTCCTGTGTTCAGCTTGGGTACCGTGAGTAATAATCAGGGTAGCTCCCTGCAACCTTTCTTAATCAAAAGTGTGTCATCTGATTCTTGGCTTGTTCTGTGTCCACGAACTGAGCCCTCCGGCTCCGGATTACAAATTGTGTGTGTGCATGTTCTTTCTCCATCACAGGGCCTCGACCAGCTGTAACGCTGGCCTACCCCAAGCAATGGTCCTTGCTATCCTTTCCCTTCATCCTGGGTACCCAGAGAGTGTGACTGATTGGGACTCTGATTGCATGCACAGTAGTGATATTTATAGTATGTTTAAGCCAATTAACCTGAAATCAGATATACTTTTTTCTGCAATTTACAATTGACTGTGGTGTCAGTTTATGTTGAAGATATTGCCTTGTTGCCTTTGTATTGCATCACCTTATTTTACAGGAGGTCCCCAGAGCCAAGCTGAAGGAACCAGTCCTTGGGGTAAGTGCCAAATATAAGTGTACGTACAAAGCGTATCTGGGGTGTTGGGAAGTTGAATATTGTGTATTGTGTGGGCCACTAGTATGAGACAAGGGGGGTCACAGTGTCCCAGAGGGTTGTGGCCTGGTTAGTCAGACTAATACCAACCCTGACCTTTGGGTGGAGGCACCTGTCACTGAACCAAGGCCCCTTAACCTGTTACCAGCCGAGCAGGCAGGGGTAGTAGTCCCAGGGATAGTGCCACCTAGGGGTTACATCTTGGAGGCACCACTGGGATTAGCATCCTCTAGTGGCCACGTGAGGAAATTACCCTGATATGTTCAGTTTGGGATAGAAAATGGAGGAGCTTAGTACACCTAAGCTAAAAATTGCCCCCCATAAACTGTTAGTGCACCGAATGATGGGGTGGAATGAAGCTGAGAGGTTAAACCCCTGACAGGCTATCTTGTTATTGGATGTCCCTTTAGGGAGCGATAACGCTGATATTGTATCCACTGTGGACCATGTTAAGGGTTTGGGCAAGGCTGAAGTAAGGGGGAGAGATGCTGATTTGTTTGAACAAACTATGATAGTGCTGCTCTCATGTAGTTCCCCAATAGATCCAGAGAAGGTACCCCCCCCCCCATTATTTTGCCTGAAGGTGCCCAGAAGGGGTGGAGGTCATTCATGTGCATAGTGGTCTGGCCACCCCAGATGGGTCCCCCAGTATAGACGGGTTTAAGGAGAAGCTGCTCAAATTGTTAGCTTCTGAGGGGCGAGCTGCCCAAGAGCTTGTAAAGGTACTAGATCTTTCAGAGGAACACACACTCCTGCATTCCCCAGCCATGTCACCAGTTTCCCAAAAGCTCTCCTGTAGCCCCCTTCCCCATCATAATTCCCCCGATACAGCTGGACTCCTACTGAAAGCTCAGACTTTTCTCAGGCACCATCCCAGTGCCTATGGGGGAGGATGATCTAGAAACATGGACGGACTATGCTACCCCATTAGTGCAGGAATGGCAGTGTTCAGAGGGGAGAAGAGGAAGCGATTAATGGAGAGTTTGAAAGGCCCTGCGCTGGAGGCCATCTGTTTTTTGCGAGCTACCAGTCCAGAGGCTACTGCAGCTGAATACCTTTCTGTACTGGAAGGAGTGTTTGGCAGTACTGAAGCGGGGGACATCTTGCTATGGAAGTTCAAGTCAGCTAAACAGTGGAAGAATTAGAAGTTGTCAGCTTTTGTTACTAGGATCGAGAGGGCTCTGCAGAGGGCCCACAGGAAAGGGGGAGTGCCTGCACAGGAGCTGAACCTGGTCAGACTGGACCACATTCTGAAGTCAGCCAGTTTTTCTAGTGTAATGATATTAAAGCTCAAGTTGCAAGATAGGAGGGCAAACCCTCCCAAGTACTGTCATCTTATGAAGGAAATTTGTGAAATTGAGACTGATGAAGAGGGCTGGGAGCCCTATGCTGGGGTTGTGAGCACCTGCCAGACTCCAGAGAGGAGTGACCCAGATGAGGCCCAGCAACTGAGAGAGTTGATTAAAGAGTTGACTGAGGCGCCAGAGAACCTGATCTGTATCAGGCACCCCCAGAGACCAAAAGTGGAGTGGGAGTGCATGTTGTTTCTTCTGAGACCCGGACTGAGGGTAACTTATTGGCAGAGTTACGAGAATTGAGGGCCATGGTGGGGGAACTACAACGGGTTGCACAAATCCCCAACCGTAGTGGAGATTCAGAAGTTCAGGAACGTAGGTCCCAAGTCCAGGAAGGGTCTTGAGGTGCCTCTGAGGTGCCCCAACAGAGAAAAGACCCCCCACCATTCAAAGACTCTAAAGAACCTAAGTTTTGCTACCACTGTGGGGAGGATGGGCACATCCAGGCCACCTGCTGTTTGCCAGAGAAAGTGAGGAGGGTTACTGCTAGGTTGATAGCCTGGCATCAGCAGAACAATACCCGGCCACCAGGGGGAGCTGCTCGGAAAGTTATGCCACCAAAGCCAAAGCCAGATTAACACCCAGGTCAGTGCTGCCGGAGTGGCCTGAAGTGATGGGTCCTTCCATGGAGATGACAGTGAAAGTAAATGGAGTGCCTACTAGGGCTGTGCTGGACAGTGGCTCCCAAGTAACCATCATGTTCCAAGACTGGTACAAGAAGCATTTGCCTGATGTGCCCTTACAGCCTTTGGAAGGACTGCATGTCTGGGGGTTGAGTGAAAAGGTGTACCCCTACTCTGGATACATTCGGATTTGGTTGTCTTTCTCCAACTCGGTGGCTGGAGTGGCGAAGCAAGTGGAGACTTTGGCCCTAGTGTATCCCCCTACTGGATTGTACAATGGGGTTTCTTTGCTAATTGGGACAAATGCTCATATGTTCGGGAGGTTGGCGCAACTATGCTAGGAGAGACAGGGGCAGCGAACTGGTAGAGCTTTGAGGATTCCTGCCTTGATCAAGAAAGCTTATGAGTCATGGAAGAGTGCTGATGAGATGGATGTGGATGAACTGGTTGGGGCTGTATGGAAGAAGGATCCTGAGTCAATGATCCTGGCCCCCAATGCTCAGTGTACCTGAAAGGAATACATATGAACATAGAAAAATGCCAGCAGAAAAAGGCCCAGAAGTCTGTCAAGTCTGCCTGAGTGCGCAGCTCACAGTAGACCTTTACTGCAGCTGCCTCCCCAGTCCCCACTCATCATCCTTGCCCGCCACCTTTACCCTCCCTAGCCTTCTTTCTGTACTGACCATTCCTTTGACCATATCCCACCTCCTTTTAAAACTGCCCACAGTCTTCAGTGAGATCACCTCTTCCAGTAGTTTGTTCCACCCTGGCACCACCCTTTATGTAAAGTAATGTCTCCTCATTTCCCTCCTGAATCTTCCCCCCTCCAATTTCAGACTGTGTCCCCTCATGACCCTCCCCTCCATTAAGCTGAAGAAGCCCCTCCATACTAACCTTATTTATGCTTTTTAAGTATTTGAAGGTCTCTATCAGGGTCCCTCCTCTCCCTTCTATCTTTCAGGGATACATGCTGAGCTCCCTCAGTCTTTCCTCATAGGATTTTCCCCCCAGTCCTAGGATCATCTTTGTCACCCTGTGCTGCACCCCCTCCAATAATTTTACATCCTTTTTTTAAGTAGGGGCACTAGAACTGCACACAGTACTCCAAATGTGGTCTCACCGGTGACCTTTACAGTGGCAGGATGACTTTCTCTTTCCTAGAGGTGACTCCTCTGGCTATGCATCCCAGCATTCAGTTGGCTCTTGCTGCTGCCCTATGGCATTGCACCAAAAGCTTCATGTCCCCTGTGACTAGCACCCCAGGTCCTTTTCCTCCTACGAAATAGATACCTGTACTCCCCCCAGCCAGTAGCTAGTCCTGGGGTGTCTGACTCCAAGGTGCATGACCTTGCACTTCTTGGCATTAAAACCAAATTGCCATATACCTGACCAGTGCTAAAGTTTTGCCAGATCCTCCCTGAATTCTTGCCTCCTTTCCTCACTATCCACTCTCTCATAGATCTTTGTGTAATCTGCAAACAGGCTGATCTTACTCTTAATCCCTTCTGCTATGTCCCTGATAAGATGTTGAATAACACAAGACCGAGCACCAAGCCCTGCTGTACCCAACTGGTCACAGATTTTGGCTTTGAGGGCTACCCCTTACAATTACCCTCTGTTGTCTGTTCTGCAGCCAGCTCCTGACCCACCCCACCAGTTTTTCCCCAGCCCCCAGGTTCATCAGTTTGCCTAGCAACCTTCCATGTGGCACTGAGTCAAAGGCTTTGCTATAGTCCAGATACAGGACATCCACGGCATGGGATAAACAAAGTGAACCATGAAGAGCTATTTACCTGGAGCAGAGAACCTATGACACAGGGTCACAAGTGAATCTTAATGGAGGAAGGTTTAAAAAGGATAGTACAAAGTATTATTTTACAGAAAGAGTGGTTGCACCATTGAATGGTCTGCCAGCAGAGGCAGTGGGTACCAAAACCATAAACTAGAAACAGACAAACTGCAAGGAGTCTACTCAACTCCAAGAAATGCAAAATTCATATTTTTCTTTATTATTTCAGATCTGGACAAAATCATTTCTCCAACATTTTGTTGGTTTACCTTCCTCAGTGAGCATCCAGTATCTGAGTATGTGTGGTCCTTTGTTGTATAACTTAAATATTTTTCCGTATACTTTAGGGTCTTGTTGTAACCAGAATTCCAAATGTTCATACAGTATTTTCTAAAATAAGTTTTCAAAGGACTCTCTTTCGAATGGCTTGTTATTGTAATTCTTTCTCAGACTTGGTATAATCTTTTTACTTTATACTGTATAATCCCTAACTAGGGTTTGTGGTAGGTAGCAGACTTCTCTGACCGCTTTGGCTTTTTGCTCCTAGTCACATTTCAGTGAATGTGGTTGGTGACTCAGAGGACGGAGGTAGAGTGGAATGGCTGGGTCAAAAGCCAGACTGGTTTAGTGTCAGGAAGGTAGAGTTTGAGTAGAAGTTGGAGAGCTGCTGCTCACTAGCCTCTCAAGAACTTTGGAGAGCTTGGGGAGGTTGATATTGGGCAAGAGTTGGATTTTGGATGGCACGTCCGCAGGGCCGCCTTTGTGAATAGGGACATGGAACCTTTGTAAACTAGCAGTTTCTGCTCAAAGGTATTTGTAATCCTAGATTTCAATAAAAAAAAATAAACTATGAAGGCATGCTTCCAGCTACAAGGGAAGGAGCCTGGGGAGAAGGACCAGTTGAAAATGTGGGCAATAGAAGCACTTTTTGTGAAGGCATCAATATTAAGAAATTTGGGGGAGGCACTATCATCACCACAGATGGCAAAAGTGTTTAGGACAGAGAGTTCTTTGTAGACCTCTTCAACTGGGATTGTCTAGAGGCAGAAGTTGACAGCTGAGAGGGATTGGTGCTGGTGGGAGGCACAAGGTCAGGGGATTACAGCCATTAGACCTTCAGTGAAGTACTGGTTTAGGACATCAACAGACATAGCTGTACCAGAAGTGGACTGACCAGCTGATGAAGGGGATGAGTTGAGAAGGCCATGTATCATTTTCTAGAATTTGGATGAGTCTGAACCACTGCAAGAGAGCTTCCACCTGCATCTTAGTGCTTTGGGCATCATGTACAGATGGCTTACCTGCAGCTGTGATTGCACAGTGTCCTGGTGCAGTGCTAGTGCCAGTTTCTGTAGTAGCTGTAATCTCAGGCATTGCCTCCCTCCCTCCCTTCAGCTGTGAACTGGTGAGGCAACAAGATCTTCTCAGGTAGATGCTTTACCAAGTTGCTAGGGAGCTCTGTCTAGAGGATTACCTGGGGTGGTATTCCCTGAGTTACCTTGTTTATTTGAACCACCGCTGGCTCTGGGGATACAGACTGGAGGGGTGCAGTTGGTTTTACTGCAAGTAGCTCCAGGATTACAATGGGAAATGGTGCATTCGAGGCATCGTCTGCCTGCACTTCAGAGGACATACCAGACTGCAGAGCAGCTGATATGCTGGCCATACCCTCTGTGCTAAGAATAGCCAGCATTTCACAATAAAAAAGGCAAATTCATGTTGAGGACTCACTCACCAGTTTTCAGGCTCCTGTTCCAGCTGTCACCCAGCAACACCCATTCAAGGGATCAAGTTTCATCCTCTTAAAGTGTTTCTCGTCCACACTATGTTGCTGACCATGATACAGCCCAAGCCACTTGCAGCATCCACCAGTGAGGGACAGCATGAGTCAGAAATTACAGCCTGATATTTCTTTCCAGGCAGCATTTGCATACTTATGCATAGACGTTTTCTTTTCTTTTCCTCCTCTAAATGATTTCTTTCCTTGTTATACTTTGCTTCCTCCTCCTCCATTGTGCACAACAGCAGTCTCAGTTTTTTCTTGTATTTCTGCATACAGCTTCTGCTCTTGAATGGATATCTCGTCCTCTGTGACTGTATCAGCCACCTCCATTTGCTCAGCAGCCTCCAAAGATTCCAGGACAGAGAAGGTCAGCTCCCTTGCCCCAAGTTCTCTTCCACCACCTTTGTCTACACCAGGATCTGCCATTCTCTCCTGCAGGAAGTCAGCAGCATCCCCCGCAGGAAAAGTAGATTAATTTCCCCAGTGTTCTAGCCAAATTTCCCCATTCAGTAACAAACTCTGGTCAGATCCACCACGGCTGCATAATGAAGTTAGTGAAGTTGTGTGGAATTGTTAAGGAGGTATGGAGAAACAACACAATGATTTGTAAGTAGTAAGATTTGCTTTAGTTTCTGTTCTAAGGAAGGCATACACATTATTAGGAAAATATATGGAGGTGTACATTTTAATGGAAGGAATAGGAAGCTTACAAAAGAACCCCAGAGCAAATGCCACTGGTGTATGCGTTATCCCGGATGATATTTATTTATGTATTTATTTATTTGCTTTTGTTAACCGGGTAAGCATTGGCCAGACAGCTAAATTTTAAAGAAAATACAATAATGCAAAGCATCAGGGGAAACATATGCAAATCCCCATGCTGGTACAGAAGGTGGCAGTACATGAAAAAGTAATGGCTGTCATTTGTTCAGCCTTGGGATTATTTACACAGTTGTTTTTTTTTTAGAGAAACAGGGTTTTTGTCCATGAGGTGAAGTGAGTTATATTTAAGCAATGTGTTGATGTCAGGAAGTCAGGTGTAATGATGATGAACTGTTGGAGAAAATGTGATATTAACTTTCAGAGGGGTTCACTTTTGATAAGGGCAAGGTAGTTATGCTTGTGATAATGGGAATATTAGGAAAGTATGAGGTCTATGCAGAAGTGGAGTACAAATAAGCACAGTTTCATAAGTATGTGCTCAGAGTGCAGGCAAATGTGATATGCAGGTTTGTTTTAGAAATAGGTAAAAATAGCAATACACGCAATTAATAGAAAGATAGACAATTACATAGACATATAGATAGATCGAGAGAGACAGACAGACAGACAGGCAGAATAGGAATGGCAGTGAAGTATTGAAGTGACACCAATCCCACCCCCAACCCGTAGACATGGCCAGGTATTGGGGTGTGCCTTCAGGTCATTGCCCATAACGCTCATGCCATTTCACCTCACCCTACCCTGCAGACACAGACACGAGTTGAGGTGTGCCTTGGGGTTTTCAAACTTACACTCACCCTATTCCATAAGGAAATACGCTGAAATGGGTACAGTATAAGAGAATGGAGTGAACTTTAGGGCTGAAGAGTCAAAGGCACACCTCAATATCTGTCACTGGCTGCAAGGTGGGGATGGAGGTGGAATGGTGTGAGCATTACTGTTGACAATCCCAAGTCACACCCCTGATGATTGTCAGTCCCTACAGTGCAGGGTGTTATGGTCAGAAACCCTAATGCCCTGGGCGTTTCTTGGTATTTTCACTCCAAGTTTTCAGCATGGGCTTTTTGTGACCCCACTGCATGAACCATGACACTATCAGTTCATTAGCTGAAAGGAGATTTTGCACAGCAACTGTGCCATTTGGCACCACAGGTGCAAAAACACATTTTGAACAGGATGTAAAAAATGACAGCTGTACATTTTTTGATTCAGTAACTGCTCAGCACATCTGTTGCATGACCTGCTTATTGACATTTTATATCTGCTATGCAATATACTGCTGCTATGGCTGTATGGCTGAGAGGGACCTGGGGTGGTGGTGGATGTCAAGATGAACAACTCAGAGACTTGTAGGAGGGCAGCGGCCAAGGCCAACATGATGCTGGGATGCTTTGCTAGGGGGATCACTCCAGAAGGAGGGAAGTGATACTCCCTCTATATAACTGCTTGGTGAGGCCACACCTCGAGTACTGCGTGCAGTCTTGGAGGCCACACTTAAAGAGGGACATTGAACTCCTGGAGAGGGTCCAGAGGAAGGCAACCAAAATGATATGGGGCTTGGGGGAAAGGACCTATGGGGAGATGCTCAAAGAGCTAAATATGTACACATTTGAAGAGAGAAGGGACAGAGGGGGCATGATAGATGTCTTCAAGTACATGAAGGGAGTAAATAGGGGAGGCACAGTCACAGTGCTTTGAAGGAAGGAGGGGGACAACTGGAGGGCATGGGTGGAAGCTGGAGGGGGAGACTCAGGGGAGAAAGGAGGAGGTGCTACTTCACTGAGAGGGTGGTAGAACCATGGAATGCACTGCCTGGGGGGCTGGTGGAGGCAGAGACTGTGGAGAGGTTCAAGAGGTGGTGGGACAGGTACAGGGGAAGAGTTGTGGAAGCAAAGTTCAATGAAGTGGGAATACCCTGGACTGGGAAGGGAGAAACCCAAGAGGGTGAGGGGGCAGCAAGGTCAGCTCCCAGGGTGGGGACTGACCAAATGAGCAGACACGAAAGCCTGCTAGGCCTATTCGGCTGGCATTTTTGTATGTTAGTATGATGGTATGCTTACTACACTAACATCATGAACCATAAAACAGATGACTGCCATAACTAGGGAGGCGGTATAGCACAGTGGTTTAAGGCTCTTAACTGCAAATCTGGAGATCTGGGTTTGAATCCCACAGCCCCCACTTGCATACTGGGTGACCCTGAGCAAGTCACTTAACTTTCATGTGCTCCCAGGTTGCCCCTGTAAACAAGCTTTCAGTTTAGTGTGCCACTCCTGGTTAAACAATTGAAAGAAAAAAACACAATATATTATTTTTCTTGCTTTTTTTTGCTACTACAAGCTTTGACTAATACATCCATCCTTATTTATAGCTTATGTGTCTGTGACCTAGGCAAAACTACACTTAAAATCTCACACATAAATAAATAAAATATCAGAATAGCATTTATTTTAGTAGCATCTCCTTCCTTTTCAGGTGCCCATGACACTATGTATATATATTTATATATTTTAACTTCAAAGCACTAAACCTATTCAAATGCAAAAAACACAAGACGTTTTTCTCCTCACACAATAGTGTTAAACTTTAGATCCCCGAATGGCCAAGAAACAATTTAGACTTCACTCTTTCATGCCACTGTCACGCCCACTTCTCATGCAAGCAACAATCAATTACAGAAACCCTTTCATTTCTATGCTATGCACCCTTACATCAAAGAGACAAAAATCTTATAGAACAGCTAAAAAAACAAATTTATCAAGACTGGATTTCTGAATTAAAACCTGTCTTTTATAGTACCTATATAAATAATAGTTTACTGGCTACAAATGATGCTACAGACATGACATTAACAAAATTTCTGTTTTACATGGAAAACATCCATATAATGAATTTGCCATATAGGATTTGTGACCTTCTGTCTGCATGTATCTGACAAAAGAAAAGGCACCTGCTTGATCCTTTTTTTTCTATTTTATTTTTATGCCCAACTTTCCCATACTGTAAGAGCCAAATATTGACATGCTTAGAGTTAAAAAAAAATAAATCATGATGTCTATGTGTGTGCGTGTTTGGGGGGATATGCCTAGATGCAGTTTCAGGCACTCCTTAATTACTTCCCCAGGCAGCTGTGATAGTCACTTGTTCCAACATGATAGATCCACCTCATGCCCCTCCCACATGAATAAAAAAAAGGTGGGGTGGATCTTTAGGTGCTTTTGAGTGTGTATGTGTGTGTTTTTTTTGGGGGGGATATGCCTAGATGTAGTTTCAGGCACTCCTTAATTACTTCCCCAGGCAGCTCTGATAGTCAGTTGTTCCAACATGATAGATCCACCTCATGCCCCTTCCATGAAAATGAAAGCATAGTGCATGCAACAGACCTTAGGAACATCATATTTTTTAATGTCAGCTCTGATCTGTTCAGTCTTACTTTTTTCGTGGCTCAGTTTATAATATCAGTGAAAAGAAAGTAGGGGAAAAAACACCCAGCCTTTTTCTTCTACAAGTAGTTGTTAATTGCAGCTGATATATTTTAACATGTGCAAGGCAACTCCACCCACAACTTCCCTAACACAGACAAATGGCGTCAATGCTCACAGATGTGTTAACATCCTGTTTGTAGTGTCCCTGATAAAATAAAATAAAAAATACAGTTGAGATTTTTTTTATGTCAGCTCTGATCAGAATAGCTTTTAAAATCACCAGTTGTTTTCTTGTTTAATGTTTTCTTCTCTTCTTTTACTGATAGTACAAAATGAGCCATAGCTATTTCTTCCAACAATACATGAAAGAAAACCCTATGATATATATCACTGTTTTGCAAAATGTATCCCTTACAGTTTTTTATTTGCAAGACAGCATATATTCATCCTAACAAAGCTGCCCTACTGCCACATTCAAAACACTATCCCCTACTTATTTGCCACATATAAATTCAATTATATTGAAAACAAAAATTCTAGGCACTTAACCATTATTCATTCCCCAGTCCCATTTACAACACTGCTACACTTATATATAATACATACTTCTCAAACTTGAAAGAAAAAATACACTTTATCATCAAAGGCCTCTGTATTTACCAAGTACTGTGCCCATGATTAAAATAATTTAAATCAGAGTTTAATACAAGGCAAAACAGATCACCCTTTTTATCAGTGTTCCTATTATCTGACAGGCAGGAGGAATGCACTTCATTTTTACATTTTTAGCACCAGCTGAAACATGTTCAAACCCATAGAACTACTTAAGAAATCAGAAAGAGAGACACATTTTGTATCAAAAATACATTTTTTAGACTTGATGGACATCTGAAAATGAAAGCATAGAGCATGCAACAGACCTTAGGAACATCACATTTTTTAATGTCAGCTCTGATCTGTTCAGTCTTACTTTTTTCCTGTCTCAGTTTATAATATAAGTGACAAGAAAGCAGGAAAAAAAAACAAACACCCAGACTTTTGCTTCTACAAGTAGTTGTTAATTGCAGCTGGTATATTTTAACATGTGCAAGGCAACTCCACCCACAACTTCCCTAACACAGACAAATGGCATCAGTGCTCATTGATGTGTTAACATCCTGTTTCTAGTGTCCCTGATAAAATAAAATGAAAAATACAGTTGAGATTTTTTTTAATGTCATCCCTGATAAGAATAGCTTTTAAAATCACCAGTTGTTTTCTTGTTTAATGTTTTCTTCTCTTCTTTTACTGATAGTACAAAATGAGCCATAGCTATTTCTTCCAACAATACATGAAAGAAACCCTATGATATATATCACTGTTTTGCAAAATGTATCCCTTACAATTTTTTCTTATTTGCAAGACAGCATATATTTATCCTAACAAAACTGTCCTACTGCCACATTCAAAACACTATCCCCTACCTACTTGCCACATATAAACTCAATTATATTAAAAAAAATTCTATGCACTTAACCATTATTCATTCCCCAGTCCCATTGACAACACTGCTGCACTTATATATAATACATATTTCTCAAACGTAGAAGAAAAAATATACTTTATCATCAAAGGCCTCTGTTTACCAAGTACTGTGCCCATGATTAAAATAATCTGAACCCCCTCCACCAAAAAAGTGCCCTCACATGAAACGGCATGTTTAACTGCAAAGACAATTTAAAAATGTATTTCTAAATGCATTACTAACACCAATGCTTTCAAAGTTTTGAAACAACTAAAAGACAAACTATATATATATATATATATATATATATATATATATATATATATTGACCTCTGCAAGGTCTTTGACAGGGTTTACCATCCTTGTCACAACTGGACAGCTGGTTCTGATCCCTGTATAATTTTTTTGTTGTAAATATAAAATTAATGTATGATGGACTGTGGAAAAAGGAAAATGCTGGCTGCTGAAACTGACACTTCAAACCCCCCAGGGATAAGTTCAACGGACAGGACATTGTTAAACTGCAGATATCTGGGATGCAATTATCTGGTCAATTTGCTTTGATCCCAGGAAATTAAATTGCCCATTCAGGACATCCTCAGGGAAATCCTTTGATCTGCACTAGATGTCCTGAGAAAAGGGACACTGGCCAGTGTTATGAATAACCTCACAGAAAACAAGTTCATTTCATCACAGAGACCTTTGATGTGTAGATACCAAGGCCCAGATGAATTAAAGATTCAAATATACTTTTGCTTTGAATATACAGTGACTTATATCAGAGACTTTTGCTGTCTAGGAGAAAGCAGATCACAGACTGGTTTCAACTAGTTACATAGAGAGGAGATTTATGATGTCATCTCTTATTTTTTTAAATACCTTAGTAGGCCATCTTGGTGTTATAAAAATATAGATTTTGTTACACCAAGGTGGAGTTTGGTGACCTCAGAGAAGGCCGGCTCAGGACGGATTTTAACTGCTGAGAAAACCTTGACAGAAAACACACACTTTCATAATTTCTGACTGAGAAGGAAGGACATCACAGCACTGTAAGACTATGAAGTAAGAATACCTTAGCTAAGACCAGTCTGAGTGTATGTAGGAATTTGTACTTTAAACCTGTTTGTTTTTAAGATTGTATGTGTTGGGATATTTTGTTCTCTAATATTTTCTGTTTTCCTATTTTTAAAGTAAAGCTATATATTTTAAAATGGAAACTGCTGGTGTGCCTTGACATTTCTTTTTATTTAAGTGAAGCTTTTAAAGGTTATAGTTAACACTGTGTATGAACTTATTGCTATACCAAACTGGGAAATGGATAGAGTTCTCTAAGGTCTTGCATAGAGTTCTAAGGGTTCATTTTGTAGACCTGGTTAGGTGCCCATAGGCAAAGATATGTGGCCCCACAAAAACAGAATTATGTGAGCCTGATAATTGGGTATGCTAACAAGAGGTTATCAGTTTGAATCCCTCCAGAACTTGAGACTAAGGTGACTCAAACCCACAAAACAGACAAGAGGGTTACCTTGTACTGTTCACTGTCCACAAATCATACGCTCAGAGGTTGGCACTTTGGGAGTAGAGGGCTGACTGGTTGAGCGAATTTGTGGCAGATTGGTTGGCAGCGGTGACATAAAAAGTTTGGTAGTATAAGCTTCATTGTTCAGTGTGTCAGCTTGAGACTGTTCAGCTCACTTGGAAAAAAGAAAGGCAGTGTTTTATTTCAAAAGGAAACAGAACTATATCCCTTGGCTTAGTGTCAAGTTCCTACCTATTTTATTTTTTTTCTAAAGTGCCAGTCAGATTAGCAGTAGTCAGGAAAGATGGTGTCCAACTACAGCAGGCACACTGTAGAACACTTAAAACAGTTGTGCCAGGACAGAAGAGTCCTGTTCCAGGTGACAGCCAAAAAGCAGATCCTCATAGAGGCCCTGATAGTAGCAGATACCCAGAGCAGCAAGTCACAGACCATGACTGAAAGGGACCAGACCTCAAGTGTGGCAGGACTAGTGGCCAGTGAGGGGTCCTGAGCCAATGAGGCAGACAGCAGGGCCACTGTCAGTTAAGAGCCACAGCAGCAGGGGAAGGTCACCAGTTTCCTGAATCCAGAGGTACTCAAGCTGCAAATTGAGTTGCACAGGATGGAACTGGAGGCAGAGTGACAACAGAGGGAGGCAGACCATGAGGAGCATGAGTGTCAGCGAGCTGCAGAGAAGAGAGAGAGAGAGAACAGAGGTAGTTGGACCATGAGGCAGAGTGACAACAGAGGGAGACAGACCGTGAGGAGCGTGAGCGCCAGCGAGCTGCAGAGGAGAAGAGAGAGTGAGAATGCAGAGAGGCAGAGGCGAGGAGAGAGAAGCACCAGTGGCAACATGAACTGGAGAAGCCACGACTCCGACCAGCGGCACCAGAGCAGGTAAGTGGCTTGGATTTAACTGGGACTGCAGGACTGGGTTACAAATTGAACTCCAAATTAATAGCTGAGTTTAAGGAAGGGGAGGACATGGATGCCTTTTTAAATTCTTTTGAAAAAGTTTGTATTCAGGCTAAAATTCCTATTGAGCCCTGGAGCTTCCAGCTATCCCCGCTACTTACCGGGAAAGCTCGGGATGCATTGGGTCAAATGAACAATGAGGACAGTGATGATTACAGCAAGTTAAAAGCTGCACTGTTAAAAAAGTTTGAATTAACTGCTGCATCAAACAGAGCTAAATTCTGTAAGCTCAGGAGAAGCCCTGATATGAGCTATGAGGAGCTAGCCATGAAACAACGTCAGTTTTTAAAATGTTGGTGGGAAGGAATTGAGGCAAACTCTGTTGATAAAATTGAAAATGTGATTTTATTAGAACAGTTTTATTGGGCTTGCCCAGCAGAGCTAAAAACCTGACTAGAGGACCGAGATCCAAAAACAGTGCAAGAGGCTGCTGAACTCTCAGACTGCTATGCCAAGAGCAGACCTGCTCTGAGAATGAATGGCACAGGTGTGGCAGTGCAGAAAGGGAAAAGCGCACCTTCAGGGCAGCTAAAACCCTCACTGCTTCCACCGAAACCAGTTAGCCCCAGGTTTCAACGAAAAGATTTATCTGAAGTAAGAAATGCATGTTGGCTGTGTAAGGAAACTGGGCATATTGCCAGACAGTGCCCCAAAAAGGCGAGCCATAATACACAACAGGGTGCTAGAAAAGAAGTGGGTTGTTTGTGTGCCCCTGAGAGCATGACAGTAAACAGGAGGGAACACATGCACCCAGTCATAGTAAATGGTGTGCAGATGCAGGGGTTAAGGGACACAGGGGCATCTCTGACATAGGTAAAGGGGGATCTAGTACAGTCTGGTCAGCTTATACCCATTAAATATGTAACTGTACAAGGGTTTACTGGTGAAGAGAAAACATTGCCACTCACTAGTGTTCTCCTAGACTTGGGTGAAACAGGGGGTACTGTGCAACAGGTGGCTGTAGCCAACACATTAGCAGTGGATGTGATCCTGGGTAACAATCTCCAGCAGGGGGTGGTATGTGCAGTTACCCATAGCCAAGTGGCAAGGGAAAATAGTAGTTCCCTGAACCCTACAGAAACCAGTGTGGAAACCACTGAGAGGCTGGTTCCCCAGCCTGTGTCTCCAGATGGGGAGACTAAAAAAAGGGGTAGAAACTTCCCCAGTAGCAAGTACCCACACAGCTACAGAGGGTTACTTCAAAGAGGGAGGGGTGACTCCTTGTCAGAGGGTTAGGACTGACAGTGATCCTGAGGGCCCTGATGCTAGTGCTAGGGACCCTAGTTTAGCGACTGAAGGGGACCTGTCCCATGCCTTGGGACTGTGTGAGGGGTTTGCAGCTGCTCAGAGGGGTGACCCTAGTTAAGAGAAGCTAAGGGATTGGGCAGACTCAGAGGGCACACAGGGAGGTGACGGCAGACATAAGGTTTATTGGGAAAATGGACTTATGTATACACAGGCAGTACAGACAGAGGGAGGGATGCTAGGCAGGCAGCTTGTCATTCCCCAGGGATATCGTGAGCAGTTGCTCAAGGTTGCCCATGATATTCCCTTGTCTGGTCATCTGGGAATCACATGCACAACACAGCGGTTGGCCCAGAATTTCTACTGGCCTAACTTCACCCAGCAGGTGAAGGAGTATTGCAGGTCTTGTCACCGGTGCCAAGAAATAGGGAAGGTGGGCAAGAAAACCCAAGCCTCCCTGATCCCCTTGCCCATAGTGGAGGAGCCATTCCAGAGGGTGGGAATGGATATTGTGGGGTCTTTAAATACCCCCAGCTTCTCAGGGAAGAGATTCCTCCTGACTGTGGTGGATTATGCCACCCGGTACCCAGAGGCAGTCGCCCTATCCTTACTGAGGACAGACAAAGTGGCAGATGCCTTACTTGGGATTTTCTCCCATGTTGGGTTTCCACAGGAGGTAATCACTGATCAAGGGGGTTCCTTCATGTCGGACCTGATGAAATGTTTATGGGAGAAGTGTGGGGTGGTGCAGAGATGCACGACACCGTATCACCCACAAGCCAATGGACTTGTGGAGCAATTCAATGGCACCCTAAAGTCAATGCTCCAGGCGTTTGCTGAACAGCATGGGAGGAACTGAGAGAAATACCTTCCCCACCTGTTGTTTGCATACAGGGAGGTGCCCCAAGAGTCGACAGGATTTTCCCCCTTCGAACTCGTGTATGGACGCTGGGCACGTGGGCCCCTAGACTTGATCCGGGAGGACTGGGAAGGCAAACATGCCACCCAGAGAATTACCCTTGTGTATTACATCCTTAGGTTTAGGGAAAGGCTGAAGGAGCTTATGGGGACAGCCCAGAGCAACCTGGCAGCTGCCCAACAGAAATAAAAAGTATGGTACGACCACAGAGCCAGAGCTCACTCATACATGGTGGATCAGGAAGTCATGGTCCTTATTCCGGTCTGGAAAGACAAGCTGCAAGCTGAGTGGGCAGAACCATACAAAGTGGTTAGGAAGGTAAATGACGTGAACTACATTGTGGAGTTACCTTACTGTAGACAGACCGAAAGGATGTACCATGTCAACATGATGAAGCCATATGCAAATAAGGCTGACATGATGTTCGCAGTGTGTAGTCATGAGGAGGGGATGGACAAAGGAGACCCCCTTCTGGACTTGCTAGAAGAGAGTCCTCTATGGAGGCAGTAAAATTGTCTCCCCAGCTGACCCCAGGCCAGATCCAGAAAGTAAGGGAGGTTCTAGCAGACTTTGTCCCCTTGTTTAGCACCAAGCCTGGACTAACCCCCTTAGCAACACATGATGTGGAGACAGGGACACAGACGCCCATACGGTGGACAGCATATCGGGTGTCAGAGACTGTCCAAAAGGACATTAGGAGAGAAGTGGAGGAGATGCTGGATTAGGGGTAATCCAGAGATCCTACAGTCCCTGGGCCTCACCTGTAGTCCTTGTACCCAAGCCAGATGGTGCGACTCATTTCTGTGTAGATTATTGTGGACTGAATGCAGTCACGAAGTCAGAAGCCCACACGATGCCCCGGACAGACAAACTCCTGGACAAGTTGGGAGGGGCGACCTACCTTATGACCATTGACCTGACAAAGGGGTATTGGCAGGTAGAGTTGACAGACAGAGCTAGGGAGAGGTCGGCCTTCATCACTCCAATAGGCTTAGTTGAGTTCAAAGTAATGCCTTTCAGAATGAAGAATGCCCGGGCCACTTTCCAAAGGTTGGTGAACCAGGTGTTAAATGGTGCTGAGGAGTACGCCGTGGCATACCTGGATGACGTTGCCATCTTTAGTACCAGCTGGGAAGAACACCTTTCACACCTTAGGGAAGTGCTGGACAGGATACAGAGGGCCGGGTTCACTGTCAAAGCTGAGAAGTGCCAGGTGGCCATGGGAGAGGTGGCATACCTCGGGCATGTGGTAGGCCAGGGACAGCTCCGTCCTAACCAAATAAAGATAGAGGTAATCCAGGCATGGCCCAGACCAGAAACTCAAAAGCAGGTCAGGAGTTTTCTTGGGACAGCAGGGTACTATAGAAAATTTATACCTAATTACAGTGCTCTGGCTGCTCCCCTATCTGACCTGACAAAGAAATGGATACCCAAGAAAATTACCTGGGTCCCAGCCTGTGAAGAAGCCTTTTCCAAACTAAAGGAGGCACTGTGTAGTGCCCCTGTTCTGACAAGTCCTGACTATAGTAAAACATTTATAGTTCAGACTGACACCTCAGATGTGGGTATCTGGGCAGTACTGAGCCAGACATCCAGTGAAGGGAGGGACCACCCCATAGCCTACCTGAGTAAAAAGTTGCTTCCCAGGGAGCAGTCATACTCCATGGTGGAAAAGGAGTGTCTTGCCATAGTGTGGGCCCTAAAGAAATTGGAGCCATACTTGTATGGGCAGCATTCTGTGGTGCAGACTGACCACAACCCCCTAGTTTGGCTGATGCAGATGGGGAAAAACAATTGTCGATTACTAAGATGCAGTCTTGCTTTGCAAGGATATGATATGACCATTCTACATAGGGCTGGAGCGACCAATCAGAACTCAGATGGGTTGTCCAGGGTGTATGAGAAGTGAACTGATTTGGGAAGCTCATCCCATACAGGGGATAGACCCCCCAAATTCAGTCTAGTTGTGGAGGAATTGTCACACCTTAACAGCTGGTTTTGATCCCTGTATAATTTTTTGTTGTAAATATAAAAATAATATATGATGGACTGTGGAAACTGCAGATATCTGGGGTGCAATTATCTGGTCAATTTGCTTTGATCCCAGGAAATGAAATTAGCCATTCAGGATGTCCTCAGGGAAATCCTTTGATCTGCACTAGATGTCCTGAGAAAAGGGACACTGGCCAGTGTTATGAATAACCTCACAGGAAACAAGCTCATTTCATCAAAGAGACTTTTGATGTGTAAATACCAAGGCCCAGATGAATTAAAGATTCAAATACACTTTTGCTTTGAATATACAGTGACTTATATCAAAGAGACTTTTGCTGTCTAGGGGAAAGCAGATCACAGACTGATTTCGACTAGTTACATAGAGAGGAGATTTATTATGTCATCTCTTATTTTTTTAAATACCTTAGTAGGCCATCTTGGTGTTATAAAATATAGATTTTGTTACACCAAGGCGAAGTTTGGTGACCTCAGAGAAGGCCAGCTCAGGACGGTTTTTAACTGCTGAGAAAACCTTGACAGAACACACACTTTCATAATTTCTGACTGAGAAGGAAGGACGTCACAGCACTGTAAGACTAAGAAGTAAGAATACCTTAGCTAAGACCAGTCTGAGTGTATGTAGGAATTTGTACTTTAAACCTGTTTGTTTTTAAGATTGTATGTGTTGGGATATTGTGTTCTGTAATATTTTCTGTTTTCCTATTTTTAAAGTAAAGATATATATTTTAAAACAGAAACTGCTGGTGTACCTTGACATTTCTTTTTATTTAAGTGAAGCGTTTAAAGGTTATAGTTAACACTGTGTATGAACTTATTGCTATACCAAACTGGGAAACGGATAGAGTTCTCTAAGGTCTTGCATAGAGTTCTAAGGGTTCATTTTGTAGACCTGGTTAGGTGCCCGTAGGCAAAGATATGTGGCCCCCCAAAGACAGAATTATGTGAGCCTGATAATTGGGTACGCTAACAAGAGGTTATTAGTTTGAATCCCTCCAGAACTTGAGACTAAGGTGACTTGAACCCACAAAACAGACAAGAGGGTTACCTTGTACTGTTCACTGTCCACAAATCATACGTTCAGAGGTTAGCACTTTGGGAGTAGAGGGCTGACCAGTTGAGTGAATTTGTGACAATTATCTCCTGCTTGACTCCCTCAGATGCCTTGGTTTCTCCCCTTCCCCCCTTGCATGGTTCACCAGCTACCTGTCTGCCAGAAATCAGTGTGTAAAAATCAATAGCATCCTATCTGACACATGACCTGTCTGCTTTGGGTTCCCCAGGGCTCCATTTTAGGCCCTCTCCTCTTCAGTCTCTACCTCAACTCCCTCCTCTTGGCCTGCCCAAGTAAGATCCTCCTCTACGTGGATGACGCTGTGCTCTTCGCCGCTGACCCCAACCCCAACACACTTCAGGCCACACTCCAACAAGCTTTTGATAGAGCTGAGCATTGGTTCACATCACGAAGGCTAGTCCTGAACCTAAAAAAGACCAAAGCTATGCTCTTTTTGCATCGCCAAAGCAAAGCCAGTGGTGCCCCTCTTGTGATACTGCCTAGCACACTAAGCCCCATTGAGCAGGTTTCCTCCTACAAGTATCTGGGCATTACCTTTGATTCAGCACTCTCTTTCCAGTCCCATATCAATGCCTTTTCTTCTGCCACCAATGTCAGGATTGGACTGTTATACTGCCATAGGGACTGCCTACCACAAGAGGCCCTTAGATTGGCAATCACCTCCTCTGTCCTGTCGCTAATCGACTATGGGCTGCCCACCTATGCTGCAGCTGATAACACTGCCCTTGCAAGAATCCAGCTCTCTATAAACAAGGCCTGCAGGCTAATGCTGGGAGCCTCTAGGTGTACCCATATGTGCCTGCTGTACTCCACCACCAACTTGCTCAACCTTGAAGAAAGACTCCACTTCCAAACCCGCCTTCTTGTAAAAAAAGACCCTGCTAGGGCTTCCCCACCTGGGGTCACCACCTCCCTACCGCCCCCTCAATCTCCACCCACAGCACCGTCAAAACCTCCCTTATTGTCCCCAGGGTAAGGATCTCTATGACCCAGAGATCCTTTTGCTACCAGGCTCCCTCCTGCTTCAATTCCCTCTCAGCCAATATAGCTGACTCCACTAAGCTTGGTCCCTTCAAGGTCTCCCTCAGAAGCCATCTGACAAGCACTCGCTGCTACAACTGCACATAATCCCCCGATCTGCCCCTGACCTTCACCCCTAGACTGGGTCTTCCCTGTCTACTTTTGCTGTATATACCTGGGGTCTCGTGCAACATCTGCTGACTGATGTAATAAAATATCTCTGGTTGCTACCTGATGTGGTACTTGTGTACCTATATTATGACAATTGTGAACGACCTATT
The DNA here is from genome assembly GCA_016271365.2 of Neoceratodus forsteri. Taxonomy (NCBI): domain Eukaryota; kingdom Metazoa; phylum Chordata; order Ceratodontiformes; family Ceratodontidae; genus Neoceratodus; species Neoceratodus forsteri. The sequence goes on from CM028130.1 coordinate 950,064,922, forward strand.
ACCAAGCATGTACCACCAGTGAATGCCTGTAGCACTAGTTGTTTTTTTAATTTAACGTTATGTACAGTACTGTTTGTTTGCTGTGATGTATTGCGCTCTTGATGAGGTGCCTTTGTAAATGAGTCTATGACTCAAAGGTCTGTAAACCGATGAGCTAATAAATATATATATATAAATATATATATATATATATATATATATATATATATATATATATAATATAATTGAATATGGTAAACAAATATTGTTAATTCCAAAAGCTGAACTTTATGTTTTTAGTATAGAAATGTTTAAGAAAAACCTGTGGCTCTTTCAACTTGAATCAGAATGCTGTGTCTATTGTTTTCCTTGGGAGCTATAGTTTCAGGCACTCCTTAATTACTCTTTCCTTCTGAGGCCCCAGGTGGCTCTGATAATCATTTGTTCCAAGGGGTTTTAAGTCAATTTGAAGGCATTATCTTCTGTTCTCCTAGTCCTTAATAAAATGCAGGGGCTCCACAACTCGATCACTCCACAGACTTGTTCTGTTGCTTGGTCCAGGTCCCAAACTAGTGTGTCTTGTTCCAACATGATAGATCCACCTCATGCCCCTCCCACATGAATTTATAAAAAAAAGGTGGGGATTGATCATTAGGTGCTTGAGTGTGTGTGTGTGTGGGGGGGGATATGCCTAGATGCAGTTACAGGCACTCCTTAATTACTTCCCCAGGCAGCTCTGAGAGTCAGTTGTTCCAACATGATAGATCCACCTCATGCCCTTCCCACATGAATTAAAAAAAGGTGGGGGTGGATCTTTAGGAGCTTCTTGGGTGAAGATGGGCGTGGATCTTACTCCCCCCAAAAAACGAATGCTGCCTCTCACTACTCAGGTTCCAGTTCTTGTACCGCCCATTTAAGAAAGAAAATAGTAACCTGCAACCATTGACTAACATGAAAATGTATTTATTTGAGGGCGGAAAACATTTCTTGGAGGAGGGTAAGGCGGCGGAGAAGACTATTTACACCTTCAGTCAGTTCCACGGACATAAAACATGACATCACTCCTTTTGTACATGCAAAATGTCTGCAAGCTCCGCCTACTGCAGCTGTAAAAATATCACCTACAGCTTAAGCTGGTTCAGTTTCAGTTGTTTTGCATCTATCTGTACCTCCCACCCCTCCCTGGGATGAGGTATGAGAATAAACAGTATTGTCTAGCCCTCTCTTCCCAGTCAAATAAAGCTAAATAAATAATATATATATATAAATGTCTCTCTTGTGGATCTTTTAAAAAAGCAGCTCATATCAGTCACGTGGGACACTGGAGTTTGTGTGGGATCCTATAATTCCACAGTAGCTCCAACTGGGGGATGGGTGTGTTGTGGTGGTGAAGTGCTCAGCTGCTGGGGAGGAAAAGGCAGGTCACTTGGGTATCCCCCTGTTAGCCAACCATGAAGCATCATTGGCATTGCCTATGAGGCCACTGCTCACCCACCCTGCCTCCCAGAAGTAGGGTACAGCTGCGGAAATCACACCACCACAGTTGGGAATAGGGGGACACTAGGGGAAACAAATCTGGGAATAAAAATGTAATAAATACTAGTTGTGGATGCAGTTTCCTTGCAGACTCCATCGGGGCTGGGGTCTGACCAGCAAGGTCTACAAAGTTCGTCTTGGGGTGGTCCACACAGCCTCAGTTCTAACACTGTAAAGCAGTATGCTGTGCCAATTTTATATTTTTGTCCTCCAATGTTAGTTGCACATTTATTCTATGTATTAATGCATTTATTCTTTTGTTTAATATGTTTGGGATATGCTTTAATTGATTTATTTTCTCTGTTTTTACACATTTATTCTATGTTTTAACATTTCTGTTCTATGGTTTAAAGTATTTGGTTTATTTTTAATGAATGTTTTCGATGTTTTATGTATTTACTCTATAGTTTAATGCATTTACTATACATTTTATTGCAAGCTATGTTTTATTGTATGGTTTAATGTATTTATGTTTTCCCATATTTGTTCCATATTTTACTTTATTCTCCTTCAATGTATCGAGTTTTAATATATTTTGTTTTATATTTTTATGTGTTTATTCAATATTTTAGTGCATCTCATTTGTTTTACTTAATCTGTTTTTACAAAGTCATTCCATTTTAATGTATTTTTTTCTATTTTAACCTTTTTAAGCAATATGTTGATGTATTTATTCTGTATAATCTATTTATTTAAAAAGTTTTCAACAGGAAAATCATACTTGGATAAGAATAGCTTGTTTCCATTTGTGTTCCAGAGAAGGGGTGCATGGGACTACAAAGGCAAACAAAACAGCTTAGTACAATAAAAGTGTGCAAAACTGATTTATTTTAATACATTTAATTACATTAAAATAGTATTTATAAACCATATTTATTGTTTTTTGTATACATTTAATAATTAATGCTTTTATTCTGTTTTATAATGGATTTATTTAGACCGTAAGGCCTAATCTGCTGGCAAATAGTATGTTAGTATGTTAGTATTCCTAGGGTTTTTTGATTTTTTTTTTATATTTTCTTTCCATCCCTCACTTTGGAAACAGCCACACTACTCTCAGGCCACTCCTACCCTCCCTATTGCCCATCAGTGCATTAGCCCTTGGTGTCTCACCATCTGTCCTGACCACAGCCCCACTGCAACATCCCATGGACCCCAAGGACAGGGTTCCTAGCCACCTGGCTCAGCTCAGAACACTTATGTTTTCAGCACAATGAAGTAGGGGGGGTGGTAAAGGATCCATGACTTGGTCAGTGGGGTTTGGTCATTTATCTTGGTGATGTGTCCCCCCCTTTCCTTTCTCTCCAACCTCCTCTGATGTAGTGACATTAATTGTCCACTAGTACCTGTGGGATGAGGAGCGTCAAAGTCTCTCCAGTTCTGCAGCAGACATAACTGGAATGGGCAGACAACACTCCCTTTCTCCCAGAATCCGGCATGCCCTGAGCCCCAGTGATCAGAGGCATTGAGTCAGGATGCAAACCTCAGCACCATGGGGCCTGGCATTTATTCTATGTTTTGACTGTTTTCCCATAAAGCTGTTTATCCTTCACTGGCCAGGTGGGTGGCTGTTCAGCCCTGTCCTCACCTCCAAGGCAAGGTACTGCCTCTACCACCTCTCCCACTCCTGGGGGCTTAAAAGTCCTGTGGATTTCACCTCACTCTGGTGCCTGAGGAGAGAGGTCTGTCTTCCTCCCTTAAAGCACAATCCAGAAGTGCTTGGGGACTGAGTGGCCATGTGGGCCAAGGGAGAGCATGCAGGCCTTCATTAAGCTCACCTGCTGTTTTTCTCCTCAGACCCCCATGGCTAAGGCAGTATGCAAATGCATGCACGAGGAGTCACTGTCACACTGTGGAACTGTAGCCCCCTCCCTTTGAAGCCTCTGGGAGGCTATACTACCCCTGGGGCTCCACTCAGTGGCAGTCAAAGGTCACGATGGCTTGACCACCCCTCCCTGGGAGAGGAGAGCAGTGCCTGGGACACTCAATCCTCTCTTCCCAGTGAGTAGTAGCAGGTGAGATGCAAGCACCAAGATACAGTACTAAATGTTTTATACTGCCAATCAGGCTGAATCAAGCCAGTACATACTACGGAGGGAGTGGCTCATCCCAAAATTCAGCAAAAACCGAAAGAAGTAGTGGCACACAAACTGCAGGCTGTTTCCAAGGTGCAAGCAAAGTGATTTATTTCACCACAAAGATGCTCAGCATGTAGTGCAGTGCAGAATACAATACCACAAGTCCCAGTGTAAACATAGACAAATAAATGTTGCTGCAGCTCAATAATAGCAAGAGCAGAGTGAAACAGTGACCCAGCACTTCGACTCCTAACCAGAGTCTTCCTCAGGGGTGTGGCTAATGAGATCAAGTGACCCATTTAGACCAAAAAATTAGTTCAAGGAGAGGAGCCCCATTCACAAAGTGATTTACAAGTGAAATGCATATTAATAGATTTTAAATAGACTCATTCAAGTCAGTGTAATTAAAATACCAAAACAAAAGTAAACAAACATTTGGTAACCTGAAAGCTAAATGATACTGCACACTAAATTAGCTTCTTAGTACTCCAAAGGTGCAGCTAAAGTAACCATCATTTAACAATACTAAATATTTAACAGTGTAATTCATAAAGATAAAAGGAAACAAATGGTAAAGACTAAAGCCTGTATGTCCTCATGTCAGCTTCAAGGCAACAGTGCAGAACACCCCCTAGAGAACTAGTCACATGGAAATCCAGTCTTTATCTGTTTTTTTTTTCAACAAGGCAACCCATAGGCTTATGAAGAGTCCCAAAAAGAAGGCGTAGAAAGGAGGTATCTAGAGAAGAAAGTAGAAAAATATTATTCTTTTTTTTTAAGTTGTAGCTGCAATGTTTCAGTATCATTATGTGTTGTTTTTTTTTATGTTGAGTAACATCAACAGGTTTTAGGTCAGAATTAACATACAATGCAATACCACCTCCTTTTTTTATTATTATCTGATAAACTGAATAATTCAAATCTTGGAATGTGGTTTTCCCAGATGTTTTCTTTTTTTGAAATATTATTTTAATAATTTCCAATTAAAACATACAAACATATACAACTCATTCCAATGATCCCCTTATATAACAATGTTTCACAAAAACATTAAGTAACATAACCTATTACAAAATTAATAAGATCAACTGTTTATAGAAGAGAAAACAATAAAAGAGAAAGAAGAACACAGAAGAAAGACCAACACTAGAGTATTGAATAAAAATTATAAAGTGCATAATCCAAAATCTGAATTATAAATTATATCATGAAAGACCAAAACACCAAGGAAGCTAATCATCACAGTTCATTTTGTCCTACCAACCAATAAATTCACTGGATTCCGTTAGATGGAGGGGTTTACTTGGGACCCACACCCATGACCTCCTCTATATTCCCATAACTTTGGGCAGGGGCTAAAATTACCTCTTTTTACAAAGGAGAATTTTAGGCATGCTTTGCAAAAATTTCCAGAATAGGTATCTTCCTTTTTTTTTTTAGTCGTTTAACCAGGAGTAGCACACTAAGCTGAAAGCTTTTTTACAGGCGCGACCTGGGAGCACGGGGAAGTTAATGACTTGCTCAGGGTCACACAGTATGTAAGTAGAAGCTGTGGGATTCAAACCCAGGTCTGGTCTGCTGGATGTCTCCAGATTTGCAGCTCAGAGCCTTAAACCACTGTGCTATACTGCCTCCGACAATATATGTATATGCTCTTTAGCCGCCTGAAAGTGGGAGAAAGGAATCCACCGAGACACAAATTTGTCCTTACATAATCTTAACTTGGCTGTTACTTCCTCCATCTCCAGAATTCAGAGACAGTTTAAATACCAGTTATCAACAGTGGGGGCCTCTCTGTTCAACCACTTCTGGGTGATTGCATTTAAGGCTGCAACCACTACTATATCATATAGGTACCTATGGGTTTTGTTCCTAATTCCCGGTGAATAAACCCCAAGGAGTCAATGTTTAGAGTTACTGCCCAGTTCCTTTTCAAATAATTTGTCTGTCACCTCCTGAATGGAGGCACAGAATGGGGACAGAACCAGACAGGACCAAAAAACATGAGTATGAGTGCCCTTTTGACCACAGCCCCTCCAGCACTAATCAGAAACTTGCTGTCCATAGTGCCTAGTAATGCTAGGGGTGTGGAAATAGCGGGTTGCCACTTTCCACCTGAATTCCCTCCATGTATTGGAGGCTGTGGTAGAGTGGACCACCTGCCAGATGACTGCCCATTCTTTGTCCAAGAGATGGCAGTTTAAATCCTCTTGCCAGGTGTCTTTGAGATGTCCAGATGCCTCCTTCTCCCCTGAGGCAAAGAAAGCCACTAGTCAGGACACTTTACCCCTATGTTCCTTTTGAGTGGCTAGAGGAATCATCAGCTCCCCCAGGGCATTCCACAAAGAAATATCCTCCAATATCCCTTTCAGTTTAGCTGACAGGTAATGTCTGAACTGCCAGAATCTGCAAAAATCTTGAGGGGCCAGTCCGAACTCTGTTGATATTTGCTGGAAGGATTCTAATGTGGTGCCATATACAATTGGCCCACATTAATCAGACCCTTCCCAGCCCATCTAACAAAAGCTGAGTCCCACCCTAAAGGGGTGAAGTCCACACAGGCTCTAATTGGGGTGTTTTTATTAATTTTGAGGTCCAAACCTAACTTTTTGTTATCCTCCAGCCAGACCTCAAGAAATCAATCCATGGGTTGAAGTTTACCAATTTCTTAATTCCTGTGAAATCCATAAATATCAGATCACTCACATTTCCCAGCAAGGACCAGGGACATTCGATCTTCACCCACAGAGGTCTCTCCTCCCGAGTCATCATGGGGAGCAAAGCCAAAAGTTGTGCTGCCCAGAAATAATATTTAAAATTAGGGTGACCTAATCCCCCCTTAGCCTTGGCTTGTTGTAGTCTGGACCAACTTACTTTAGGTGGTCTACCTGCCCAAATGAAATGAACTAAGGAATGTTCTGCGAGCTTTCCAAAATGTACAAGGAGGCTGTAGTGGAACAGATAAAAAGAGGAAGAGAAACCTGGAGAGGTCATTCATCCTTATACTTTCTATAAGACCCAGGAGGGAAAGATGGAGCTAGCTCCATCTGGTGACATTGGCCTGGACTACCTGGAGTAATTTCTGATGGTTGGGCTGATACAGTTTATTTATGTCTCTAGGAATCCAAATTCCTAAATATCTAAAACCCTCCCTGGCCCATTTGAAGCCTCCCACCTTTGGCAAGTTGCCCTCCGGGCATGTTCTCAGGGGTAACATCTCAGTTTTAGACTCATTCATCTTAAAACCTGCTACCTTACTAAAATCCCTCAGCAGTCCTTCCAATATGGGTCCCTGCTTCTGCGGATCTGAGACATAAAGCACAGTATCATCCATGTAGAGTGAAATCCTTAATTCTTGCCCTCCCACCCAAATCCCCCGATATGATCTGGACTGGCATATCCGTGCCGCTAAAGGCTCCATACTTAAAGCAAAGACAAGAGGAGAGAGTGGGCATCTCTGTCTGGTCCATCTACTGATAGGGAAACCGTCCAACAGTAAACCATTAACTTTAATCTGAGCAGACGGGTGTCTATAAAGATTTCTTACCCAATTTCTAAACCTCTCCCCAAACCAAATTTCCCCAGGGTCTGGTCTAAAAAGATTCAATCCAGGTGATCAAACACCTTCTCTGCATCCAGGGCCACCACCGCACAAAACTCACTGGTTGGAAATGACCCAGCTGCAGAAAGGGTGCTAAACAAGAGACAAATATTGTCCTGTATATGTCTGCCTGGAATGAAACAGGTTTGGTCAGGCAGGACCAATGATGTAATAATCTTCTGGAGTCCTGTCCCTATGATTTTCGTAAACATTTTTGCATCTTGATTAATTAATGAAGTAGGTCTGTAGCTCAGACACTGTTGGGGGTCCTTGCCTGGTTTGTGGATTGAGTAATGAAGGCCAAACCCCAAGAATCTGGAGTGGCCCCTACCTCATGAGCCTCATTGCGTATTTTTTGTTAGAATGGGGGATACCACTTCTCTGAAATGCTGATAAAACTCTGCAGGGAACCCATTTGGACCCAGAGCTTCCCCCCCTGAGTGTTTTTATGGTCACCAGCACTTCCTCCTCTGTTATACTACTCTAATTCTGACTTTTGGGACTCAGTGAGCATTGGCAGCTCCACTTTCTGTAAGAACTCACTAACCCGGATCTCAAGATCAGGTTCCCTCTCTTGTTTGTACAATTGAGCATAATATTCTTGGAATTCCTGAGCAATGAGAGTGGAGTCAGAAAGAGGTTTCCCAGGATCCCTTGTGCTTTTAATGTGTGTAATACACCGATTGGTAGCCTGGTTCCTCAGCTGGAGGGCCAAAAGATGGCCCGCCCTCTCCCCAGACTCATAGTACTTTTGTCTAGTGTACATCAGGGAATTTTCAGTGCGTCTCAGCAGTAATTTGTTATACTGGCCCCTAGCCTCTAGGAGTTTTGCATACACCCGCTTGTCTCTGCTTTACTTGTGTTCCTTTTCCAAAGTTTTGAGCTCATCTAAACGCTTTCCCACCTGAGCCGTGTGAAGTTTATTTTTATAGGATGAGTAACTAATATGTCCTCGAAGGACTCCTTTTAACCCATCCCAGATATATTTGAGGGAGGAGTCCTATTCTTTGTTCTCAAGCAGATAGTGTTTGATGGTGTCTTTTATCCTTTCTGTAAATGTTTTGTCATGCAACAAACCTATATCAAATCTCCAGGAGCCCCTTTCTTTATTTCCCTCCCGTTCCACCACAGCTCCAAACATGGCATGGTCTGAAAAAGTGACCGAGTGAATAGTCAGACCCGAAAATCCATGGACCTGGGATCTCTGGGTATACAAATGATCAAGCCTAGAATAGGAGTCTGAGGGGTGGGAGTAAAAAGTAAAATCTGTCGTGTGGGGGTTTTGAATTCTCCAAAGGTCAGCTAAACCACCCTCTGTCAGTAGGGCTCTGAGGAGTCTGGAACTCTGGACACCCCCCACCGACGTGCAAGGCATTTGTCTAATTGCAGGTTTTCTACCCAGTTCCAGTCACCAGCCAATATCATGTGCCCCATGGGAAGGGTGGATACTAATCTAAATAAATACCTAAAAAAAGTCACCCGAGGGAGGTGTTGGAGCGTAGATCGAAGCTATGTGTAGTGGGTGACCTCTGTATTCTCCTGATATCATTACCAATCTCCCTGAACCCTCCGTCTGAACCCTACTGACTTTGAGGGGGAGTTCTCTTTGAACCAATATGGCCACTCCAGACTTGGATGCACCAGGGTGAGAATCTGCGAATACTTCCCCAACCCAGGAGCGCTTTAGCTTATCATGCTCCACCAGAGACAGTTCAGTCTCCTGTAGACACGCAATGTCACTTTTTAATCTGCCCAATTCTTGCAGAATTTTTGCCCGTTTAATAACATTATTTATATCCTTGACATTAATAGAGTGTACTCTAAGAGACGCCATTATAACAACCATCTAAGAGAATACCCACCCTGATCTTTGTCCCATAATCCCTCGCCCAACCTCTCCAACCCATACAACCAGATGCTGTACTGAATTGTCCAACATGGACGAAGGAAAAGAACAGTAAACAGTGAAGCATGACTGAACAGACAACATTTAAACAAAGTGTGGACAGAGTTCAGTTTACTACTGCAACCCAGTTCACCTAATGGGTGCCCAATAGGCCTTAGTACTAGGACCCAATGCTGCTTGAGCCCCCGTGCAAAGCACACTGCTCCCAGTGTCAGTTGACAAAAAAGAGGTAGAGCACTATTAGTGCGAAGGTTGCCCACCCGGACTACCCAGGAGTGCAAGCCCACTTCTCTGTAGAGACTTCCGGTTAGGCAGGCTGAGAGGGACAGGCCCTCTGTATACTCTGAAATTTTAAAGGCCAACATCTATGTTAAGGAATAATAAAAAACAAAATACTAGCGGATAAGCAACATGAAATACAATACCAAAGAATCATGACCTGGTCACCTGAAAACATTAACAATTCAATTTAGCCCCCAATAAGCTGTTAAAAGTTTATATTCGATGATAGTTCCTCTGTACTGAAAGTAATCATGAGTATTAATTTTTATAAAAATGATACAACAAGCAGGTATGGTATGCTGAGATTACTTTCTTTAAAGTAGCCAAGCATAATGCTCTTGTACTATACAGCGCTCCCTCAACTAGAAGAATTTATTTATCAGCCCCAGGAATAGTACTCCTGTAAACTTTGACACTTTTGCTCAAGTGCCGAAACCACTCCGGAGCAAGGAGTGTTGAAAATAAAGAAGTATTACTCAGCTGTCCATCTCACACAGAGAAAAAGAAAATATTTGCTTGTTGTCTTACAGCCCACCACTTCAGCAGTAAAGGAAATAAAAAGAAAGTACTTGCACAGCTCATTCACTCCACGGCCGCACAGCAGGCTTCTCCAAAAACATCAGTAGCGGAAGGAGGTGACTGGGCTACCGTGTTCTTTTCACTCGTACTAATTCCACTGCACCACAGAGGAAAAGAAAAGCAGAGGGACTTCCTGTAGTTGAGCCATCTGATCCTAGTCCGACCGAAACTTGAGCTGTATAAATTTGGGCCTCCCTCACCGGCAACACATCCTCTTCAGCCCAACAATCTACAGAGGGCAGCAGGAGACAGGTAGGGGACCAATCACCAGGTGCAATAACTGAATAAAAACACAATCAGACCCCACATCTTATCTGCAGCGTGCAGGTCACAGCTATATGCTGCTTTGAGAAAGCGAAACAAAAAGAGACCATGCAGCACAGGGCTTCTCCCTTACATTCATCCATCTGGATATAACTGAGTGCAGAGGAATCAGGGCGTCCACTCTTCTTCCCTTGCACTGCTCCCCGGGGGCCACTGACTATAGCAGCTCCTCAATTTCTTTCTTGGCCACATCCTCCTTGAGATCTGGGACTGGGACTCCCACTTTTTCTAGATAGGGCACAGCCTCCAGCAAGGAATTGTAGCTTCTGCTTCCATCCTGATCTAGGATCCACAGTCTGGATGGATATCTAATCTGAGCTTTCAGTCCTTTCTCCCGGAAATGCTTTATCACTTGGAGAACCTTTTTCCACTTCGCCAGCATGAGGGGGTTAGTCTTGGTCCACATAAACCCTCTGACCATCAAGATTAAGGTCTTTTTTCCCCCACGCCATCCTCAGGATTTTGTCCTTAGTGCTGAAATGTAGAAATTTAATTATGATGGATCTTGGGGGTGCACCCTGTCCTGGCTTAGGTGTCACAGCCCTGTGGGCCCTCTCAGTCTTGAGTGGGAAATCCACATCCAAGCTTAATTCTTTTCTTAGCTAGCAATCCATATATTCTTCCATGCTTGGGGGATCAACACTTTCTGGAACCACAAAAATATGTATGTTGGTTCTGCAGGCCCTCGCCTCCGCATCCTCCGCTCTCAACATTAACTCTCTCTCTCTCTCTCTCTCTCTCTCTCTCTCTCCAATGAAGGTAGGCCAGAGACCTCCCATAGACCATGTGATGGGACTGAACTACCTTCAACTGTGACTCCACTGCAGACGTTTTGGTCTCTAATTTCTTAAAATCTTTTTGGAATCCGGACACCTTCAAATCTATTCTGTGCAGTATTTTCAGCATCCACTAGCCATCAGCTTTAGAGAAGGTGGATGTGGTGTCCAACCCAGAGCCATCTGAGTCTTCAGTGGAACCTGTGAGTAGGGAGGACCTGGGCGGAGAGAGGCTAACAGGCCACCGAGAAGCTGAAGTGACAGAGCCCCTCCTCTCCCCCAACATTTGCTTTTTTCTGGCCCATGGTCAGAGGTGTAGCACCTGCTGAAAATACTGATTACAATTACAATTGTTGGCCAGATGGTGTAGGGTCACAAATAAAACTACTGAGGACCGCGGACCTCCACTCTAAGCTGCCATCCCTAGGCATGACATCACCGGAACCCGAAAAAATATTATTCTTATTATCAATATTACAAAAAATATTTTTTCTTTTGATGAGTTTCAAATAATACACAGAATACTGACAGAACCAATGATAATGAAAACTACAAGATCCCAGGATGGGGATCAGACAGACTTAGTAACCTCTCTGGATAATATTGCCCAAACTACCTGCTAAATGATTGAAGTCAGTACTGAATGTACAAGGGATTTCTTTCCTAGTATCTTTACATTTTTCTCTAAGCAGAGTGCTCCTTGGTATTTTACGTACTTTCTCCTGTGTTCTTAACAAAAGCTCTTGTTAAAGAGATATAACAACTCTTGTTAAAGAGCTTTTGTTAAGAACACAGGAGAAAGTATGCAAAATACCAAAGAGCTTACTTGCAAAGAAAATGTAAAAGATACTAGGAAAAATCCTACATTCATTACTGAGTTCAGTCATTTACCAAGTAGTTTGGGCAATATTATCCACAGGAACTGGCCTATCTTGCTTAGTGACAACTGGGTTGGTACTGCAGTGGGCCCTAAACCAAGGTTTACTTTTGCTAAGGCTAATAGCCTGAAAGATAAGTTGGTCCACAACAGGTACAGGCTGCACCAGGAAAACAGATGAACCCTGTGAGACCTAAGGGCTTTCATAAGTGTACTAGATATAGCATCTGTAAATATGCCTAACCGCACAACTACTTTACTCACCCCAAGTTTCCAAAATTAAAAGCTGAAATTAAAGAACTAATCACCTGTGATACAAAATATGTGATTTATGTTCTATGGTGCAGTTGTGGGTTGATTTATGTGGGGAAAACTGTATGCCCCTTAAAGAAACGTATATAGGAACATGTCCATTCTGTGATAAATTTCAAAAGAGATACTCCTGTTGGCCTGCACTTTGCCAGTTTTCATAATGTCAATTTAGAGGGCTTCAGCTTCATGGGCACTGAGTGGGTGCTGTCACAAATGAACTCAGCCGGTCAGGCCCACTGCTCCCACACTGCCAACCTCAGAGCGCAATAGTGTGAACAGGTAACAGACAGGGTAACCCTCCTGTCTGCTTTTGGGTCTGAATCACCTTTAGTCTCAATTCTGGGGGACTCAAACTGTGAACCTTATGCTAGCGTACCCAAATGTAGAGGCTCAGACAATATTCTCTTCAGGGGGATGCAATATATCTTTTACCTAAGAGCACCTAATCAGATATCCAAAATGAACCCTTTTGACTCTGTAAGAGACCTTAGGTATATTCTTACCTTTTTACTCCAGCTCAGTAACACCATCAAGCTGCTGAACAATTGTCAGACTTAAACATCTATACATCACATGCAAAAAAGAACTGGCAGACACCCAGGTAGTCTTTCAAAGAAAAGGTACTTTACTAAAAGATGATAAAAATATGAAAAATGTAAACACAGAACAATATATCAAAGAACTCACAATCACATAAAAGAACAAGGGAAAAGTACAAAACAAAAACTCCTACTACAATACATTTAGATCTTTGATGTCTAAGGTATTGCCTCTGGAAGTTCTTATAGTTAGATCAGAGACCTGTTTCTCTTGGAGTCCCAAAACAATATGACCTTCATTTCAGACACAAGTATCAGTTTAAAATCTGTGTCTCCACACCCCTTCTGTGAGTCATCTAGCTCCTCTTTTTGGAATATAAAATTACAAAAAATAATTCCCTACCAAGAGGTATGTTAATAATGTGACATCAGCAAAAAACATTTTCCAAATTATGAGTCTTTGATCAACCAGTTCCTTTGAGGTTTACAACCCTGCAGTCCATCACCCAGATGTCATATAGCCAACAGGAATCAGCTAAATGATGTCCTGTCCTGATGTAATAAAATGCATATTTTGTTTCCAACTTCAAAAGCATGAGGTCACAAAAAGGCCATAAAATGCAATTTCTCAAGGAAGTTAATTACATTACAGAGATCTCCTGGTCAGTGTAATACATCCTGTGATTTCAGCTGCTGACACCTTGTAATTTAAAAGGACCAAATCTCACAGACTGACATTTCATACACTGACCATTTATTTATACTACCAATGTCATACAAAAATCATAACCATCTGGCCAAGCATCACAATCCTCCCCACCTAGACTGAATTTAGGGCTCTATCCCCTGCATGGAATGAGCTCCCTAAGTCAGTTCACTCCTCATATAGACATGACAAGCCATCTGCATTCTGATTGGATGCTCCAGCCCTATGTTAGATCATCATGTCATACCCTTGCAAGGCAAGACTACATCTTAATAGTCTACCATTAGTTTTTCCCATTTTTGTCAGCCAAACCAGGGGGTTATGGCCAGTTTGTACCTCAAAATGCTGCACATATAAGTATGGTTCTAATTTCTTTAGGGCCCACGCTATGGCAAGATGCTCTTTTTCCACAGTAGAATAAGCCTGCTCCCTGGGAAGTAACTTTTTACTCAGGTACACTATGGGGTGATCTTTCCCTTGGTTGGATGTCTGACTCAGTACTGCCCCAATACCCACATCTGAGGCATCAGTCTGGACTATAAAAGCTCTGCTATAGTCAGGACTTGTCAATACAGGAGCACTACACAGTGCTTCCCTTAGTCCAGTAAAGGCCTGTTCACAGGCTAGTTCCCAGGTAATTTTCTTAGGCATCCTTTTCTTTATCAGGTCAGATAGGGGAGCAGCCAGGGCACTATAACTGGGTAAAAATGTCATATAGTACCCTGCTGTCCCTAGAAAACTCTTGACCTGCTTCTGCATTTCTGGTCTGGGCCATGCCTTGAATACCTCTATTTTTACTTGGTTAGGACGGAGCTGTCCCCGGCCTACAACATGCCTGAGGTATGTTACTTCAGCCATGGTCACCTGGCACTTCTCAGCTTTGACAGTGAGCCTGACCCTCTGTATCCTGCCCAGCACTTCCTTAAGGTGGGATAGGTGTTCCTCCCAGCTGGCACTAAAGATGGCAATGTCATCCAGGTATGCCATGGCATACTCCTCAGCACCATTTAACACCTGGTTCACCAAACTTTGGTGTCTGAAAGGCATTACTTTAAATTCAAATAAGCCTATTGGAGTGATGAAGGCTGACCTCTTCCTAGCTCTTCAGTTAACTCTACTTGCCAATACCCCTTTGTCGGGTCAATAGTTGTAAGGTATGTCGCCCCTCCCAACTTGTCCAGGAGTTCATCCATCTGGGGCATCAGGTGGGTGTCTAACTCTGTGACTGCTTTCAGTCCATGATAGTCCACACAGAAATGAGTAGACCCATCTGGCTTGGGCACAAGGACTATGGGTGAGGCACAGGGGCTGTGGGATCTCTGGATTACCCCTAAATTCAGCATTTCATCCACCTCCTTCCTAATGTCCTTTTGGACAGCCTCTGACACCCGATATGCTGTCTGCCATATGGGCATCTGTGTCCCTGTCTCCACATCGTGCGTTGCTAAGGAGGTTAGTCCAGACTTGGCACTAAACAGTGAGGCAAAGTCTGCTAAAACCTCCCTTACTTCCTGGATCTTGTCCGGGGCCAGCTGGGGTGACAATATAACTGCCTCCACAGAGGACTCCTACTTGCTTTCTTCCAACAAGTCCAGAAGGGGGTCTCTTTGTCCGTCCCCTTCCCAGGACTACATACTGCAAACACCATGTCAGCCCTATTAGCATATGGCTTCATCATGTTGACATAGTACATTCTTTCTGTATGCCTTCTGTCAGGTAACTCTATGATATACTGTAGTTCACGTCATTTACCTTTCTAACTGCTTTGTACGGTCCTGCTCACTCAGCCTGCAGCTTGTCTTTCCAGACCGGGATATGGACCATGACTTCCTGACCCATCGTGTATGAGATAGCTCTGACTCTGCGGTTGTACCACACTTTTGGTTTCTGTTGGGCAGCTGCCAGGTTGCTCTGGACTGTCTCCATAAGCTCCTTCAGCCTTTCCCTAAACCTAAGGACGTAATCCACTATGGGAGTTCCCTGGGTGGCATGCTTGCCTTCCCAGTCCTCCTGGATCAAGTCTAGGGGCCCACATACCTGACATCCATTTTATTTTATTTATTTTATTTAGTTTTTGTTGACTGGGTAAGTGCACTAGACAAATCCTGCCTATTTTCAGGCACGACCCGGGGGAAGGGGATACAGATGAATTCCAACTTACCTTGAACCAGATTAAGCTGTTGGTGGTATTTTTAGTGAATGAGGGAAAATTTGGCCAGGACACCGGGGGAAATTCCCCTACTCTTTTCGATAAGTGCCATGGGATCTTTAACATCCACCTGAACTACCACCAATCCAAGCAGATGGGACCTCGGTTTAACGTCTCATCCGAAAGACGGATATATATCGGATATATATACGGATCCATATAAGAGCTCAAAGGGGGAAAACCCTGTCGACTCTTGGTGCACCTCCCTGTATGCAAATAACAGGTGGGGAAGATATTTCTCCTAGTCCCTCCCATGCTGTTTAGCAAATGCTTTGAGCATTGACTTCAGGGTACCATTAAAAGTTTCCACAAGCCCATTGGCTTGCGGCTGATAAGGTGTCATGCACCTCTGCACCACCCCACACTTCTCCCACAAACATTTCATCAGGTCCGACATGAAGGAACCCACTAAATCAGTGATAACCTCCTGCAAATACCCAACACAGGAGAAAATCCCAAGTAAGGCATCTGCCAATTTGTCTGTCCTCAGTGAGGATAGGGTGACTGCCTCTGGATATTGAGTGGCATAATCCACCACAGTCAGTATGAACCTCTTCCCGGAGGAGCTGGGGGTATTTAAAGGCCCCACAATATCCATTTCCACCCTCTGGAATGGCTCCTCCACTATGGGCAATGGAATTAGGGTGGCTTGGGTTTTCTTACCTGCCTACCCTATTTCTTGGCAACGGTGACAAGACCTGCAATACTCCTTCACCTGCTAGGTGAAGTTGGACCAATAGAAATTCTGGGCCAACCACTGCATAGGGCATGCGATTACCAGATGACCAGACAAGGGAATATCATGTGCAATCTTGAGAAATTGTTCATGATACCCCTGGGGAACAACAAGCTGCCTGCCTATCACCCCTCCCTCTGTCTTTTCTGCTTGAGTATGCATCAGTCCATTATCCCAATAAACCTTATGTTTCCCATCAGCTCCTTGTACTCCGTCAGAGTTTGCCCAGACCCTCAGCTTCTCTAGACTAGGGTCACTTTTCTGAGCAGCTGCAAACTCCTTACACCTTCCCAAGGCCTGGGACAGGTCCCCATCAGTATCTAAACTAGGATCCCTAGCTCTAGTGTCATGGCATTCCAGATCACTGCCATCCCAAACCCTCTGACAATGGGTCACACCTCTTTCTTCAGAGTAACCCTCCATAGCTGTGTGGTTAACTGCTACTGGGGAAATTTCTACCCCCTTTTCATTAGTCTCCATATCAAGAGACACAGCCAGGAGAACCAGCCTCCCAATGGTTTCCACAGTGGCTTTTATATGGTCCAGGGAATTACAATTTTCCCTTGCCACTTGGCTACTGGTAACTGCACACACCATCTCCTGTTTGAGATTGTTGCCAAGGATGATGTCAACTGCTAAAGTTTGGGCTACAGCCACCTGTTGTACAGTTCCCCCATTTCACCCCAGTCTAGGAGAACACTAGCGAGTGGCAATGTTTTCTTCTCCCCAGTGAAGCCTTGTACAGTTACAGATTTATTGGGTATAAGCTGACCAGGCTCTACCAGATCCCCTTTTACCAATGTCAGGGATGCCCTTGTGTCTCTTAACCCTTGTGTCTGTACACCATTCACAGTGACTGGGTGCATGTTTTCCCTCATGTTCACAGGCATGCTTTCAGGGACACACAAACAACCTACTTTTTTCCTAACCCCGTTTTGTGTATTGCTCGTCCTTTTGGGACACTGTCTGGCAATATGCCCAGTTTCTCTGCAAACCCAACATTCGTTTCTTTTCTCAGAAAAATATTTTTTTTGAAACCTGGGACTAACTGGTTTTGGTGGAGGCAGTAAGGGTTTTAGCTGCCCTGAAGGCGTGCTTTTCCCTTTCTGCACTGCCATGCCTTCCCCATTCGCTCTCACAGCAGGTCTGCTTTTGGCATAGCAGTCCAAGAGTTCAGCAGCCTCTTGCACTGTTAGGGGATCTCAGTACTCCAGCCAGGTTTTCAGCTCTGCTGGGCATGCCCCCCAAAACTGCTCTAACATTGTAGCATTTTCAATTTTATCTACAGAGTTTGCTTCAATTCCTTCCCACCAATGTTTTAAGAACTGATTTTGTTTCATGGCTAGCTCCTCGTAACTCATGTCAGGGCTTCTCCTGAGCTTACAGAATTTAGTTCTGTATGCTTCTGCAGTTAAATCAAACTTTATTAAAAGCACAGCTTTAAATTTGCTGTAATCATTACTGTCCTCATTGACCATTTGATCCAATGCATCCCAAGCTTTCCTGGTAAGTAGCGGGGATAGCTGGAAGCTCCAGGACCCTCTAGGAATCTTTGCCTGAATACAAACTTTTTCAAAGGAATTTAAAAAGGCATCCATATCCTCCCCCTCTTTAAATTCAGCTATCAATTTGGAATTTAATTTGTAACCCAGTCCTGTAGTTCCAGTTAAACCCAAGCCACTTACCTGCTCTGGTGGTGGTGGTTGGAGTCATAGCTTCTCCAGTTCATGTCGCCTCTGGTGCTCACACTCTTCACGGTCCACCTCTCACTGTTCATGTTCAGCTTCTCACTGTTCTTGCTCCCTCTTCTCCACTGTGGCTCGCTTGTCTCACTCAGCCTCTCTCTGTCATTGCTCCCACTTCTCCTCTGCAGCTCATTTCTCTCGCTCCGCTTCTCGCTGTTCCTGCTCAGCCTCTCTCTGGAACTCCAGCTCCATTCTGCGCAACTCAATCTACAGCCTCATTGCTTCTGGCTCCAGAATGCTGGTGACCTTCCCCTGCTGCTGTGGCCCTGGGCTTACACTGGCCCTGCTGTCCTCCTCACTGGATCTGGACACTGCATTGTCTGCTGGCCTCTCCACATCCAAGGTTCGGTCCTTTACAGTCACAGTCTGTGACTCGACACTCTGGGCATCAGCAGCCATCAGAGTATCCACAGAGTTCTGCTTGGTGGCTCTCCCCTCATGCAGAACTCCTCTCTCCTTCCACAACTGCTTCAGGTAGTCTGCAGTGTGCTCACTGTAGTTGGAAGCCATCTTCTTCCCTAACTATGGCTACTCTGACTTGCACTTTGAAAAAAAATAAAACAGGTAGGAACTTTGACTGTAAGCAAAGTGATATAGTTCTGTTTTCCCTTTTAAAAATAAATCACTACCTTATTTTGTAAGTGTGCTGTACAGTATTAAGCTGACACACTGAACAGTTAAAGCTTGTATTACCAAATTTATCACACCGCTGTCAACCAAAATCTGTCAAAAACGCACTCAGCAGGTCAGGCCCTCTGTTCCCACAATTCCAACTTCAGAGTGCAATAGTGTGAACAGGTAACAGACAGGGTAACCCTCCTGTCTGCTTTTGGGTCTGAATCACCTTTAGTCTCAGGTTCTGTGGGGATTCAAACTGTGAACCTTATGCTAGTGTACCCAAATGTACAGGCTCAGATAATATTCTCTTCGGCGGGGGTGCCATATATATTTCGCCTAAGGGAACCTAACCAGGTATCCAAAATGAACCCTTTTGACGCTGCAAGAGACCTTAGGTATATTCTTACCTTGTTACTCCAGCTCAGTAACACCATCAAGCTGCTGAACAATTGTCAGACTTAAACATCTATACATCACATGCAAAAAAGAACTAGCAGACACCCAGGCAGTCTTTCAAAGAAAGGATACTTTACTAAAAGATGACAAAAATATGAAAAATATAAACACAGAACAATATATCAAAGAGCTCACAATCACATAAAAGAACAAGGGAAAAGTACAAAACAAAAACTCCTACCACAATACATTTAGACCTTTGATGTCTAAGGTATTACTTCTGGAAGTGCTTATAGTTAGATCAGAGACCTGTTTCTCTCGGAGTCCCAAAATAATACCACCTTCATTTCAGACACAAGTATCAGTTTAAACTCTGTGTCTTCACACCCCTTCTGTGAGTCATCTAGCTCCTCTTTTTGGAATATAAAATTACAAAAAATAATTCCCTACCAAGAGGTATGTTAATAATGTGACATCAGCAAAAAACCATTTTCCAAATTATGAGTCTTTGATCGACCAGTTCCTTTGAGGTTTACAACCCTGCAGTCCATCACCCAGGTGTCATATAGCCAACAGGAATCAGCTAAATGATGTCCTTTCCTGATGTAATAAAACGTATATTTTGTTTCCAACTTCAAAAGCATGAGGTCACAAAAAGGCCATAAAATGCAATTTCTCAAGGAAGTTAATTACATTACAGAGATCTCCTGGTCAGTGTAATACATCCTGTGATTTCAGCTGCTGACACCTTGTAATTTAAAAGGGCCAAATCTCACAGACTGACATTTCATACCCTGACCATTTATTTATACTACCAATATCATACAAAAATCATAACCAGCTAGCCAAGTGTCATAGGTGCCACCTATGAAGATGGGTGGGGATAGAGCAAACCTGCTTTTACAACAGGAAAGTAAATGGAAATACAAACTTAATAGTGTTAAACCCAATGATTTAAACAACCAATGGGGTCTGAAGCCTTTTTTGAGTAAGTGATTTTTTTTTTAGTTTACTAAGTCTGCCTGATCCCCATCCTAGTATCTTATATTTTTCATTACTCATTGGTTCTGTCAGTATTCTGTGTATTATTTGAAACTCATCAAAAGAAAAAAAAAACATTTGTAATATTGATAATAAGAATAATATTTTTTCTGCTTTCTTCTCTAGATACATCCTTTCTACTCCTTCTTTTTGGGATTCTTCATAAGCCTATGGGTTGCCTTGTTGAAAACAAAACCCAGATAAAGATTGAATTGCCATGTGACTTGTTCTCTAGGGGGTCTTCTACATTCTTGGATTGAGTCTGACATGAGAACATACAGGCTTGAGTCTTTACCATTTGTTACCTTAAAGCTATTATACATATTGGCATTTACCTTTATGAATTACACTGTTAAATATTTAGTATTGTTAAATGACGGTTACTTTAGCTGCACCTTTGGAATACTAAGAAACTAATTTAGTGTGCAGTATCATTTAGCTTTCAGGTTACCAAATGTTTGTTTACTTTTTGTTTTGGTATTTTAATTACACTGACTTGAATGACTCTATTTAAAATGTATTAAGCCTTACAGGGCCACAGACAGATATATCCATCCAGAACTCCAATACTTTCTAATTCTGTTGGCTGTCTATGGGTTAATATGCATTTCACTTGTAAATCACTTTATGAATGGGGCTCCTCTTCTTGAACTAATTTTTTGGTATAAATGGGTCACTTGAGCTCATTAGCCACACCCCTGAGGAAGACTCTGGTTAGGAGTCGAAGTGCTGGGTCACTGTTTCATTCTGCTCTTGCTGTTATTGAGCTGCAGCAACATTTATTTGTCTATATTTACACTGGGACTTGTGGTATTGTATCCTGCACTGCACTATATGCTGAGCATCTTTGTGGCAAAATAAATCACTTTGCTTGCACCTTGGAAACAGCCTGCAGTTTGTGTGCCATTACTTCTTTTGGTTTTTGAGATGCAAGTGCCTCAGCCCTCCATGTCATTGGGCCAGCCTATGTTTTAATATATTTATTTGATTATGATTGGCCCATGGGTGCAGTGGTAGGGCTACCACTTAAGACTCTCATGACCTGGGTTTGGGAATTAGCCTAATTTATTGGGGCCAGCCGAGGGAGGAAGGTCAAGCATTGCAGGGGACTTTTTTTTCCCTCTGGGGGCAAGGGCTGATGCTGCCACTATCAAACTGCCACCTGGGTAACCAGAGATGGTAGCACAATGGCAACACAGATGGGAGGTGGGATGTTTACCAGGGTCTGTATTAGGCACACTCTGCATGCATCAGCTTGGACCTCCCAACCCACCAATGTCCCAGAGGCAGGGGCCACAACAGAAATGAGAAAAATGCCTTGTTTCAAGCAGGATGAGCCCAGGTGTGATCAGGGCCCGACACTGACCATTGCCCTCTCATTTGAGACCCAGAAAGCTCCTGCACCTGTCTCTAAGAGAGGCAGAAAGTTGGCTCCAGCTCGGATGAACCCTGCCATGAGGAGCCAAGCCTGTGGAGTTGTAAACCAGGCTAAGTAAACAGTACAGACATTGAAGGTGGGGTTGGCCTGACCTATGAGGATGGGGACTGAAGCAAGGAGGGCAGAAACAATAAAGTAAAACACATGTACATATATATAAAGTATGTTTTAATGCATTTATTGTACATAGAAATAGCGACTGGGTGAAAACCAAAATTGATCTGGAACTGGAATGCACATAGAACTGGAATGATTCTGTTTTGCCTGTTAGTACAACTCCTGACCTACCAGAATGCCCCCTGAGCATTCAGAATGCCCATGAACCACCAGAATTACCCTCAGACCCACCAGAATACCAGCCTGATTAGCCAGAATGCAGCCCATTGTGACCCTCCAGCACGCCCCTGACCTGCAGGAATGCCCTCCCTACCCACTGGAATGTTCACCCAACATGAAAGAATGCCCTCCTGACCCATCAGAATACCCACCATCTGCCAGAGTGCCCACCCAAACCACCAGAATCCCCAGTTGACTCACTGAAATGTACACGTGACTTGCCAGATTGGCACAATCCCTTACCTGTTGGAATGCACACCTGAGTGGCTGGTACAGAGCACGATCCCTAAGTGAATGAATTTCATGACCACTGAACTGCCAGAGTTGCACAACCTCAAATAACTGGAATGATATAACCCCTGAACCAGGAGAATGCTCCCAAACTGATGACATTCTAGCAGGACGAGGTCCACTCTGGTGAGGTGGGGGCATTCCAGCAGGTCATATGAGTATTATTGTGGGCTGGAGGTCATGCCATTCCAGGGAGTTGGATGAGCATTATGCAGGTTGAGGGTCGTGCCACTCTGGCAGGTCATGTGGGCATTCTGGTAGGTCTGGGGCAATTCTGGTAGATAAGATGGGGAATGGTGAAATCCAGACCAAAACAATAAAAACCTAACTGGGTGATCCAGCTGGACCAGGCAAACTGGGCACAACTTGTGTGGTCCAGCTGTTCCTAATGAACTAGTCAGTCTAGTTTTCTAGGGCTGTGGGTGGAGCCTACAGCCATTTTGCGAGAGCTCTGTAGCTCTGAAAATGGCCAATCTCACAACAGCTTCTGTTGGACTTTCGAAAGTATCCTTCTGAAAGCACAACAGAGCTTAAAGCCCTCCACCACAATTGGTCTATGGAATAACAGCCGCACTATTTCAGCTGTTACTTCCGCATTCCGATAAGTGAACTGCGCATGCACACGACTCATGCGTATGCGCAGTTCTGTGGCTGCCACCATGTTGTGAATAGTGAAATGCCATTCACTGTAGTACAACCCCCCCAATTCATGTCATACACAGGGAGCTCACCCCAGTGTGCAAAAATGTTGTATCTTTTGTTTCTGAAAAGTAGAAAATGGTCCCTTGTTGTGAGTTTTTGTCCCTACTGCACCGCTTCCCACATCATGTCCAACATGGGGTGCCCAATCCCCATGTCGGCATCATGTACAACCTCATCCCCATTCATGTGACACACTGGGAGCCCACCCAGTAAGCCAAAATCTGTTGCTTTCTGTTTGTTCCTGTAAATTAGAAAACGGTTCCTTGTTGCATTTTTTTCCCCCTGCAAAACTGAAAATGGTCCCTCGTCATCATTGCAGTCCCCTCCCTCCCCACCCTCCCACTGAGCACTCACCTCCCCACACCGCCCCTTACCCCATACTTACCTCTGGAGTGGCGCGTCATCGCCTCTGGACTGGGACACGCCTGCACTCTTCAAAGCCTAGCCACGAACTGAAGAATTAAAGGTAAGCATGCTATTTAGCCATTCAATGGGGTTTCAACTTCTGCTGATTTCTCAGCCATTTTTGGAATTTTTTCCCAAAATTTTCAACATGGGGTTCTTGGGACCCCACCTCATGAAAACTGTCACTGTCGTTTTGTTACCTGGTCCCGAAAGGTGATTTTGCAGTCACTGTGGGGAATCACCTTTTGGGATTGATTCACAAAATGACAGTGCAACTGTTCATGAGGTGGGGTCTTAAAAAGCCCATGTTGCAAATTTGGTGACAAAATTCCAAAAAATTACTGCGTTATGAGCGTGCATTGTGCAGTTTCTACGCACACTCCTAACGTTGCCAATTTTTAATGCTTTCACTCCACACTTTTAACATTGCCATTTTTACATACCTCCTTCAAAATAGTACAGCTGTCATTTTCCACAACCTGCCCAAAACATGTTTTCACACCTCTGGCACAGAATATCGCATTTGCCCTGCACAATCACCTTTCAGGACAATTGAACAAAATGAAACTGGCACTGTTCATGAGGAGGGGTCCAAAACAGGCCATTGGACAATTTGGTGAAAAACTTCTACCAAATGACTGCTTTATGAGTGTGCTTTGTGCAGTTTCTACACATGCTCCTAATGTTACAAATGTTTATATTTTCATGGCACATTTTTAACATTGCCATTTTTTTTGTACACCTCCTTCACAACAGTACAGCTGTCATTTTACACAACTTGCCCAAAATGTGTTTTCACACTTGTGGCGCAAAATAGCGTGTTTGGTCTGCGCAAATCACCTTTTGGGACATTGGAATAAAATGACACTGGCACTGTCCATGAGGAGGGGTCCAAAAAAGGCCATGTTGAAAATCTGGTGCAACACCTCCAACATATGGCCAAGTTACACCTGAGTGTTGAATAATTTCTATACACGTGTAACTTTTATTACTTGGTAGAACTTCACAGCCCTATCGGCACTGGCCAGAGTTTGTTCCCTTTGGTCTGTCCATTCCAGCTAGTCTCAACTCATCTATGGTGAGGGTACAGGTGAAATCCGGACCACAAGACTTGGGCAGGACGAAAATGGCAAATGGTCCAGGTAGGGTCTGGCAGTCCTGATTTCACCCATACCTTCACCCTAGATGAAATCCAGACCAGCCATAAGGGACAGACCAAAATGGTAAAAACTGGAGTGACTGGTCTGACCAGACCAGCAGGACTGCCCAAGTTGCGCCCAGTCTGACAGATTGCCCAGACTAACCATTACAGTTTTTATGATTTTGGTCTGGACTATGTCCAGTGGTTCCGAATTTTCCAAGTCCCAATCAGATGGGCATTCTGGCAGGTTGGGACTATTCTGTTGAGTTGGGCATTTTGGCAGGTAACACAGTGAGCACTACAATGGGTCAGTCAGGTGGGCATTCTGGGGGGGTCGGGAGTCATGCCAGAAGGAAAACTGGAATTATTTTGGTTCCAAGTGCATTCTGGTTCCAGACTGATTCTGGTTTTCTTGCATTCTCATATAAATACTTTGTAAGTCAAGCAATCAGATTTTTTCAAAGCGTGCTATGTAGAATAAACTTTTTGTTTCGTGGCATCACTAGTAACAGTTACTTGAACTCTTAGAAATCTTTCCCCCTGACTCTGTTTTTAAATGCAGTTGCTCCTAAGGTGTCAGAGTGTCCACCACAGCTGGTGTGTGGTGTGCCACTGTGATCGCAAACAGGTTCTCTCTCTCTTTTTTCTTTATTTTTTTAGCATGACAGTTGTGTGGTCCTGTCACATTCTCAGTACTCTCTGCTAAATATTTCAGTGGGCAGGGACAGTCCAGCAAACACGGTGTTAAGGCTGCCGTCCCAAATCCATCAGGCAGAGTTGCTATTTGACCTTCCGCGGTATGAGGGCTCTTTACTAGGGCCAGCTGCTGTTTCTCTGTGATCCCCTCCTACAGTAGCCCTGCCTCCCGCCCCACTCTGTCTGGGGACTAATATTTCAGCCCTGCTGCAATGCCCTCCTAGCACATGTGCTGTCTGTCACTCAGCCAGTCTGCAGCTCAGTGGCGCTCCAAAGCCGAGCTCAGAGCCTCAGCCCAGCTGCACCGAGATCTGACCCACCGTCTGAACCCCTCCCGGTCCCGGCGACCTCAGCTTGGAGAGCCCGACAGAGACTCAGACCACGGGACATCGATCAGCCGCGGTGGGTTCTCATTGAATTGGATTGAAGGGAGGTGACGGGAATCCTTTGGGTCCGGTCCGGCATGGCTGTCACAAACTGGGTGGCCCTGTTACTCCTGGGAACTTTTCTCGGACAGGTACGTGCCTTTTAAATTGATTGTGTGTCTGGTACAGTGGACGCGGGGCGGGGAGAGGAAGCTCTGTTCTCCAGTTCTGAAAAAGTTCCTCAAAAATGTAAAACTTCTAACAAACTGATTTAACGGGAACTAGCGGTAGACGAGACTCCCTGAAATTTTAGGGCGGGACTGGGGACTGTACCACCTAGGGTTTTAAACATAAAATTCAGTGCTCCCAGATCTACAGGAATTCCTATATTTTACTGGGAATTAGAGCAGTCTACACTGCAGGGAAATTGTTTCCCACGACGTCTATTGGTTATACAGAAAAACAGAGCAATTCTTGTTTCCTGGGAAATAACGAATTTTGCAAGAGAATACAGGTCAATAATCCTGGTGTTACGGGTAAAATGCCAAAGTGACAAGGGATCCTCAGATTGAGACTGGAAGTCTTTTAGCCCCAACCAAAAAAAATACATATGACTACTGGCGCAGTGTGCTGTTTTTTGTTCTAACTATTTCCACTTAAAAATGGTTGAAAACATAACATACGTTATTTAGTTTATAGTGGTGGCGTACGGGGGACAGCAGCAAGGGTGTCGGAAAGTTGCAAAAAGTTGGGGGCTGTGGTTTTACAGAACGTCCAATACTCATAAAGGCGTCTTGAATCTTGAAAGGTCAGTTATAAAATACTGAACGTCCAGTCCTGTCCCCTTCAGTCTTGTGGTTGGGCACCCAATCCATTCAATAATTACCAGAAAGCTGGAACCACCAGAATTGCATAAATGGTAAACCCAGAAATTCTGGAATGATGCAAAGTTGCATGTCCTTCTGGCACTTGTGAACATCCTGGATTTTACCGTTTATGTGACAGATAAGATCCGGAACTGAAGCAAAACAGCTGCTCTGATGGAGGGAAAACCCTGCACTTACTGGAATGGCGGCCATGGCTCCCAGAATCACCCCACCTGCCAGCATGTACTGTATATTTTGACCTCCCTGTCCACCTGTTGGCATACCCCCTAAGTAAATGACTAACCATACAAAGGCTGTAATGTCTACCATAGGGCCAGAATGGACACCCTGTGTGCCAGGACATAATGCCCCTATGAGCCATAATGCCCCCCCAAGGGATACAGTGCTCACCATGGCAGCTTCAATGCACACCATGAGGTGCTCAGTGCCCACCTTAGGGCCAGAATTCCCATACTGGGTACCAGGACCATGATGCCTCCCACTGTGCCAGCATTACCCCCTCGCATAGCCACAATGCCCACCCTGGTGGCTGCAACACATACCCTGAGGGGCACACTACCCACCCTAGGGCCAGGATACACACACTGGGTACCTGTGCCATAATGCCCACCCTGTGGGTCAGAATGTCCTCTCTAGAACCACAGTGCCCACCATGGAGACCACAATGCACACACCATGAGGGGCACAGTGCTCACCACGGAGCCTAAAATCCCTCACTGGGTATCAGAGCCATAATGCACACATTATGTGCCAGAATTTATTTGTTTGATTTTGATTACCATAAGCATACCATGCATACAGATGGCTCTTTCCAGGAATGACATGAGAGAGTTACTGAAACCCTACAGTAATATCATCAAGAGTATAGCAAATAGCAGCAAGAACATAATCAGAAATAAACAATGGTAATAGTGACAGTTTAGAACTTGGAACACAAAACAACAAAATGTAGTAACATACAGAAGGTGTGATACCAGGATTACAAGATAACAATAAATTAAAAGTAACATTACCCCCTGTGGCTGCAGTGCCCACTCAGGGGGCCACTATGCACACCATAAAGGTATTGTGCCCACACTAGAGCTGGAAGTCCCACAGTGGGTGCCAAGGCCATAATGCCAACCCTGTGTACCACAGTGACCAACCTAGGGCCACAATGCCCACCCTGGGGGCCGCAGTGCAAGCCCTGAGAGGCACAATACTGAACTCCCACACTAAGTGCATGAATGTCCACTTTAGTGCCAGAAGGTCTACCATCTGTGTCTCAATGCCCACACAAGGGCTGGAATGACCACCTTAAGAGCCAGAATGCCCACCTTAGGTGTGGAATGCCCATGCCTTTGGGTACAATACCTACTTTATGGCCATAATGCCAAACCTCTAGGCTAGAAAGTTCACCCTAGAGCTGAAATGACCACCCTTGGTCTGGAATGAGCACCCTGGGGGCTGGAAAGACCACCCTTTGTGTCTGAATGATCATCATAGGCTGGAAGGCCTGCCTATTGGCCAGAATTCTCACTCTAAGGCTGGGATGCCTACCCTCTTTACCTGAATGTCCATCCTATGGCTGAAATGCCCACCCTGGTGGCCTGACTGCCAACCCTCTGTGCCTGAATGCCTATTATATGGCTATAATGCCTACCCTAAGGCTGGAATGTCCATTCTGAGGGTCAATATGACCACCCTGGAGGTGGTATGACCACTCGAGACAAGATGACCAGGAATGTTCATTTTGAGGGACAATATAACCACCCTAGAGGTGGTATGAGCACTCTAGGGACAAGATGACCACACTAGGGCCTGAATGCCAATCCTCTGTGCTTCAGTGCCCACCCCTAGGGCCAGAATGCCCACTCTTTGTGATAGAATGCCCACAAAGGGCCAGAATGGCCACCCTGACTGCCTGAATGCCCACCATGTTGGTTGGAATACATACCCCTTGTGCTGGTACATCCACCTTACGGCCAAAATGGTCACCCTGAGGGTTAAAATGCTCACCCAGTGACTGGAATGCCCACCTTCTGTACCTCAGTGCCCAATTTACAGTCAGAATGCCCACACTCTGTGCCTGACTGGCCAGCCTGGTGGCTGGACTAACCACCTTCTGCACCTCAAAACCCACCCTTAGGCTGAAATGCCCACCCTAGAGCAGCAGTGCCCACCCTGGTGGCTGGAATGACAACCCTTTGTGCCTCAGTGTGTACTCTGGGGCCAGAAATGCCCACACTAGCATCTAGAATGCCCACCCTGAGGGTAGTGATGACCAGCCTCTGTCCAAAACACCTATAATGCCACTAGAACAGCCTCCTCCCCACCCCATGCAATGCCCACCCTACCTTCAGAATGGCCTTCTGCCCCATGTGGAACATCTACCTTACACTGGGAACAGTCTACTGGCCCCAATGCAAGAGGGAAATGGTGCCACTGTACTCCAGATAGTGCATGATATGGACTGGGAGAGGCATGCTAGTAGACAGCAGGCACTGCTTGGCACATGCTAATGGAGAGAGAGGGTTCACTCCACTAGACACTGGAGAGAGCTTGGGACAGAGCGAGCACAGTGTAACTAGACCCCAGTGAGGGTTTGACATGGGGACATAGCAGGTAAAGGGAGGGGTTCCAGTAGACACCACTGGGTGCTGCGCATGAGTAGAGAGAAGCTGGGGTTGCCACTGGGCACCAGCAAGTAATTGTCTCAAGTGGGTAGAGGGTGGGTTGCCACTAGATAACATGAAGGGCTTGGCATGGAATGGTTTTGGAGAGGGTTACCAATTGACACCAGGAATTGGCTTTCCATGGTACAGGCAGAGTGAGTGGGTTCCACTTGAACACCATTGCTTTCTGTGGTACAGGGAAAGGGAGTGGGTTCCACTGGACACTAGGGAGCGGTTAACATGGGAGATGGAGGAGGTGCTACTGGATATCAGAAACTGCTTGGCACTGGAGGGGTGCCAGTGGATACCATGGACTGCTTCATATGGGATGGGGTGTAAAAGAACAGTGACCTTGGGCACTAGGGAATATTTGGCATGGGAGTAGATCAGAGGGGAATTACACCAGGCACCACCACTCGACATGTGACAGGACAAGGGCTGGGAGTGTCAATGGACACTAGGGACTAGTGCTGGACAAATGTTACAGATTCTGCTTCTGTAGAACATTTGCAAAATACCACCCTCTGCAGAATCTGCAATATTCTGTGTAACACTGCCTTTTCCCACATGAAAATTGCTTTAACTGTAGAATGTATTTATGAATATTTTATTAAGTTTTTAATTTTTATGTGAGATATGATTATTTTAGAGATTGTGTGCTCTGTACAGCGCTTTGATATTTGTTGAATTGCGCTTAAGAAATACAATTATTATTATTATTTATGTTAAGCCATTATTTATCATTGATTCAGATTCTTCTGAAGTTTGTCCCCATCCTCACAGGAGTCCACCACCTTGGCCAACATGGTAACATCAGATGTCTTTCTTTTTTCTCCCACAACCAACCATTTCTTCATGGCAATGGGCAGTGCACACAGGCCATGGCACTCACAGTGTGCCCCTGTAGCAGGAGCAAGCTCCCTGGCCCATCCATAGAGGTCACTGTGGCACCCTCTTTCCTTCATAGACTCTGCCGCCAACCCTCCCTGGCCAAGGTTCACTGCCTCTTGGCAGCTGTCTCAGCCTGGCCTGCCTGCCGACGTGGCAATATAAGTAGGGTGCTGAACGCAGGTCAAGGTTCTTCTCCCCACGCTCTGCTATGAGCTCACCTCCTTCATAAATGCCCCCAAAACCTGGCTCACAAAATGGGACACAGCGTACAACAATGTATGTCGCTTTGCCCTATCAGCCCCCCGCCTCACCCATCACTGTCAACTCTACTCCAGGCTGGGGTGGCTCTCCCCTAGTAACCATCAATCCTTTATCTTGGGCAACTTTACAGACAACATTATCCGATTGTCCACCCCTCCTGCACTCGTTGATCTGCTCAAACCTGTCCCCTCTGGTTATCAGCTGAGATCTAGTGACTCCCAGGTTCTCATGGTCCAAAAACTTGCTCCCTCGCTGGGGACCGTGCCTTCGGCACCCTTGCCCCAGAGCTTGGAACCTACTCCCTGCTTATGTAAGGACTGCCCCCTCCCACAGTTGTTTCAGGTCCTCCTTCTGGGGCCACTTAAAACAAGCCTCTGGCTGCCTTTGCCCTTAGCTGACCTACCCTCCATGGTGCATCTGTGCCCCTTTGACAGCATGTGTGCAATTGTCTATATCGCACTCTTCGATAAGGCCCTGCTAAGATATGTTTGGCCCCTTGGCCGCCTTCTGTGGTCGCCATGCCTTAATCACTGTACTTGCCTTGTATATGTTCTCTGCATACACCTGACCGCAGTTTGCTGCCTATTCCTGTCTGTACCTTGTTAACTGTTGTTGCCTTGTCTCTTAATTTGTTATTGCCTGGGTTCTCTGCTGCACCTGACTGTACCTTGTTGATTACTGTTACATTGTCTCTGAATTGTTATTGCCTTTGTAATTCTTCCGGGTCGCACCTGAAAATAGGCACTTGACTGTCTAGCGTGCTTACCTGGTAAACAAAACCTAAATAAATAATAAATAAATGTACAGCAGCACAGCATGCGTCCTCTGGCCTATTGGGGTGGCTCAGTGCCAGCCCATTATAAAACATATATATAAATATAACTTTATAGTCACAAGAACATTTTTTTTAACTTTATTTTTATCATGTAATACAGAATAAAACGTTATAGTATGTGGTTAGGCTAAGTTGTGCACCTTCTAAAAAAATTGTTGTGCAAATTGTATTATGAAGTGCACCTGTGTCCCTGCTTGCACTGACTGAAATTGGCTCCAGCCTGCTTTCGATTTCATATAGCATGGAGACTGTGGGGAGTTCTTCCCAGCAGCACTACTACCTGCAGCAGCACGATTCGAGAAACTGACGATGTTCTGTGCCTGGATGAAAAGAGCAAGCAGAGCAGGCATCTTAAAACCATATACTGTAAAAAATTAAATATGGGTGACCATACACAGCTCGCCCTGTGTTTCTATCTCAGGGCTGAGATAACAGCCTGGACCCCTTGAGCTTCACTGTCAAGGTCCATATGCTGTTATCTCTACCCCTCGATGGAAACACAGGCTTGTTGTGTATGGTCACCCATACATTATTCCTTATATAATGTATGGGTAGCCCTTATTACTCGCTGAAATCAAGTAGATTACAACCTTGTAATCCCACTGTTATGATGTCAGAACCTTATAAACCTATCTCATCTATGTCATAGCAGTGAATTTACAAAATGGAATTCCAGTGTTATTCAGTATTCTACACACCCAGAATGTGATTGTTAGCCTCAGTACAGTATTCAAATAACATAGAGGATAATGTATGGGCATCGGTGGTTAACCACACTATGCTAGTGCTGAGTGGTTACCTTGGCAACTTTAGTTAACCTCGAGAGTGCAGCTCGAGAGGTCAAACTAAAGTTGCCAAGGTAACCACGAGGCACTAGCATAGTGTGTTGATTCTCAACGATGCCCATACATTGTCTTTATAATGTATGGGCATCTGTATTTTGTCACATTTTCAAGCCGCAAGCAGTACTCGATTAAAAAAATAGCCTCTTACCTTAGCAGGATCACAATGATATAGTTGGTTTCGCTTGTTAATAAAACAATTGTATTTAGAGTGAAAAATTAACAGTTTACTCGTGAACTGTATATTAACAAAAGAAAACACACACGCTCATGCAAACTAAATGCTATGGGGATCAGTTCTGTTATTTTACGACGGTGAACATTGTTTACGGGCGCTTGGGCTTTACGACTGTTTGTTCTATTTTGACTGCTTTTGACAGCGCCGCTGGCCATGCTGCCTTGGAGATGACAATGCCTATGGGTTCCAATTTGTTATGCCATCGATGTGACATTACATCGATGGGTTAACAACACAGCAACGTCACATCGATGGTATAACAACACTAGCAAAAGATAACTTTTTGCTATTAACAGCGTTCTACCATACATTATATTCCAGTTGTCTCAGTTTACTGTTACTGAGTCTAGCAATCTCTATGTCTGATAGAGATTTTAACTCTGGTGCTATTTTGGCCCACTGTCATTCAGTTCGTGTATCCTAATAAATTGTTTTCCTACACAATTATGTGGCTGTAGTGCAGATTCATTAATAAGGTAAGGCTAAATTACTTGTGTTTGGGGGGGGGGGGGGACTTCTGATATCAAGTCCCATACACTATAAATGACAATGCCTGATATACAGGTGATAACCATGGTGTAATCATCTCTCGTGGTTGCCAGTGCAATTGTAAACCCCTCAAGCTGCGCCTCTCGAGGTTTACTGATGCCCTACCAACCACTCGAGGTGATTACACCATGGTTATCACCTGTACATAAGGCATTATCCTCTATAGCATGTACACGTCATCATTTCTTGAATTATGCCAGGACAAAATAAAATCTCTTAAGAGGTAAATTTGGTGCAGCAATTAGAGAATGTAACTGCATACTGTAACTTCAAATGAAGTATGATTATCAAGGATATGCTATATGCCATTAAAGGACCATATCTGCCATAGAACAGATCCAAAGACAATATTAGTTACGTTTAGCACCTAGGCTAATCAAACCATGTTTCTTTATTGGATATTATTTATGACCGGTTATTATGCTGGCTTCCATCACAAACTGCATGAAGAATGATACCCCAGTGACACAGCATATCTTAAAGAGCAACTCTGTATGTGTTTTCATAAATAAGATGTTTCAGCTGTTACAATTTACTAGAGACTACATTTTTTTCATTTTCAATGTTTCTTTCCAAGGTTTACAACATATCTTGGTAGTCCATCTAAAAAGTCTGTATAGGAAACATTTGAAAAACATTTGCCTCTCTCCTTTTTACCTCACAGTGCCTTTGTTTATGGCATCATAGTGTTCACTATGACAACAGACTGTGATGTTACAAACAGTAATTGTGTGGTTAGCAGGAGAGAGTCAGATACATTTTGAAATACTCAGTGAAATAACTGCTGCATTATCTACAATATTTAGTAGACCATCAGCGGGGGGGGGGGACTAAAAACACAAGTATTTTAAAAGACTGACTGTCGGAATCCCAAGTTTCTGTAGCCTGAAACCAATTGCCTGAAACTTGATATCCTGACAGTTGGTAATTGCCCATGGCTGAGTTTGTTATATATAATAAGGGGGGTGTGCGGAGGCGAAGCACCCACTCAAAAAAATGCAAAAATATTCCGCCGTGGACAATTACTGACTGTCAGGATATCAACTGTTGGGTAATCAGTTTCAGGCTACTGAAACCCAGGATATAGAGTTTCAGTCTTTCATTGTATATCCTTAAAAAACAATAAAGTGAAAACATAATTGGTGTAAATCAAGTGTTTTTCAGTTTTTTATTATAATAGAGAGTTGCTCTTTAATAGAACCAAATCCAAACTATGGATTCATCAATACAAGATTTATTTTATGTATGCCCACCCAGTGGCACTGAGGGTTGAGGCGCTGGATGCCACACCTCGCTCCACACCGACGACCCAGGTTTGGGAATGAGCCCATGGCATTAGGGGTCGGCAGGGGAGGGGAAGGGAGGGATTGAGCATCCAGAGGACAGCTCTCCCTTCCTGGGAGGGGGTCCATGATCCTGCAGTCTAGTGGCCTCTGGTGGTTCTGGGGGCTCACAGCAGTCGGAAGCCAAAAACTGGGGATTGGCTAGGAGGCGCTCCTGTGGGCATGCTCGGGAGCGAGCACGCAGTGCACTGGAATGCATTGCACTTCCCAGCCATTAGGGGTGAAAACACAGGAAATCCCCTACCACTGGGTGAGGCGACGGTGACCATCAGGTGCCCCAGCCACATGCCCAATGTTGGCCACAACTCCCAACTCTCCTCCTGGAGACTCACGGGCCTCTCCTTGGGGTCAGGGGAGCCCGGAGTCCAGATCCCAATGTAGCAATAGGAGAAGCTGTTCAGATGGGCAGTGGAGCTGCGGAGCAGAGTGTGGGACCCTGAGAGATGCCCCGGTCAGGTAGGAGCATAAAGAGAGTTAAAAAAAAAAGATTTAGTTTACGTAATAAAGGTTTCAATATGCCTATGTTTTGCAGGAAGGGAACTTAGTTTATACTGAAATTACATCATATTGTTTCCCATAGATCGAGCACTCAAAAACACATAGTGTAGGTGTATACTTCAACATCATTTTCATACAGGAAGGCACCGGCCCAGTGGCACTGAGGGTTGATGCGCAGGATGCCACATCTCACACCTGCCGGGCACCCGAGTTCGAGCTAGCTCGGGCACCGGGGTTGGCAGGAGGGAGAGGATGGAGCACCTGCAGGCTGCTCTCCTCTCCCAGGGGGAGGACTGGGGTTCACCTGGCGTTCCAGCAGCTCCCGGTGGAGATCGGAGGCACTGCAGAATGTGGGCAGGGTTGCTGCGCATCTTGGTGTCAGACGTGCACCACACAAGGGGGAGGGAGGAGGGAGCAAGTCACCAGAACAAGGAAAACCCGGCTCTGTGGGGTAGGCGACAGCACCTGACCCCCATGCCCACTGCCGGATCCATCTCCCCGGCCTTCCAGTTCCTCCATCTGGGCCCTCACCTGCAGCCAGGGTCTGTCTCTATAGTGCACCCAAGAGGAGTGGCGGCCCCACCTCGGAGGGGTTAAGCCGGGGGTACTGGCTGTGGGAGGAGGGGGGGGAGAGAGGAGGCTTAGGGTGGAGAGGACGTCAGGCAGACAGGAACAGGCAGGATGCCTGAAAGAGGCTCCGCAGGCCGTGGCCAGAGGGAAAAAGAGTGTACAAAAAAAAAATTTCATACAGGAAATTGTATTGTGTTGCAAATACACCTCAAAAGGGTAAACAACGCAAAGTATATTTCTTTTTTTTTTATTAGAGATTAGCTTTGAGCACAGGTGCTCAGTTACAAAGGTTCCACGTCAAATACATAGTCACAAAACTCATTACAAGTACAATAAACAGCTCCAGAGGAAATGGAGTCAAGTCAGGCTCAAAGCACTTCAAGCAGAACAATTACATACAGTTTTGAAAAAATCCATACAGATCGTTGTATAAAAAGCCACAGGATATGTACAGAGAGAAACAAATCAAATAATAACAGTTACAGTTGCAGTGGACTGCAAGGGCCAGACCACAAAGAACTCTTAAACTAATTAATCTTGGGGAGACTCAGCAGATTACCAGGCAGTTTGTTTAACCAGTTAACGGCCCTGACAACAAATGACCGTTCCCCAGCTGAGTACACCAGAAAGGAGGCTTAAGGGCACCCCTGGCTATATTCCTAGTGTTGTATTGGTTGGAGACAGTATGGAAGCAATTTGTTAAAGCAGGAAGTGTTAGGCCCAGGAATGCCTTTTTGGCTAGCAAACAGGTCTGAAGCATTATATATATTTTATTTATTTAAAAAGTTTCACCAGGAAAGGCACACTGAGCAAAATTGCTCATTTCAAGGTGTCTCCTGGGGGGAAGGGGGATGGGATAACATCAAATTACAGCAATAATACAATACAAAAATACAATGGAATTCGAAAATAACACAGACAATTGAAAGCACAGGAAAGCATAGAA
Source organism: Neoceratodus forsteri (assembly GCA_016271365.2). Lineage (NCBI taxonomy): Eukaryota > Metazoa > Chordata > Ceratodontiformes > Ceratodontidae > Neoceratodus > Neoceratodus forsteri. The sequence goes on from CM028130.1 coordinate 950,101,050, forward strand.
CACCACAGAGGAATCAGTTTAGCTTTGAGTAGAAAGGGGAAGTAAGCAATTAAAACAGAGCAACTGTTGACTGAGAAAATAATATTACAATATATGCAATAATGAGCACACTGCAGGCTAAAACTCAATGGTATTGCAATATGTAGGAGCCGCCAAAATAGTGAGAGGAGGGAGGAGGTTAAAGGCAGTTACAAGTAGAGGACAGAAAGTTGTCTAGGAAGGAGGAGAGGACTAGAGGGAGCTGGCATGGCAGGTTGCCAGTGGGAGGGAGTTCCACAGGTTAGGGAAATGGTGGGAAAACACAGACTGGCTGGCAGTGGTGGACCTGCTATAGGAGGGACAGCCATTGTATGACTTTAATAGCTCCATGGGGGGATGGGGGTTGGGATGATAGGAGGAAAGGTAGGAAGGGAGAGAACCAAGCCAGAATTTAGAAATGAAGGAGTTGCAGTGTGAGCAACGTCTGTCATCAAGGGAGAGGAAAGAAAGACATTGGTAGAGATCACAGTGGTGCATGGGTGTAGGCAGGCATACTCCAAGCACTCCATGGTGTGCAATTGTATTTGGGGGTAGCAAATAGGCTCTGAACTGCTTCCTTTTTCATGAAAACTAACAAAGAAAATACTGAACCTTTCTGCAATTTTATTCATAGGAGTCTAAACTAGAAGGACTGGTCACTAATACTCTCTTTGCATCCCAAGGACAATACAACTTTACAGGCTCTAGGCTGGTATGTGGGTGTCATAGGGAACAATGTATGGCATTTGTATTTACCCATGCATGATGGCAGCAACCACTGTCATGAGATACAAAAGTTGTATTTATTATGCCAAATGAGGCAACAAACACGGTCCTGGTGTACATTTGTATATTGTCTGGCTACATGGGGGGGGGGGCAGTGACTCCACTTGGTGTGCAGATCTGAAATCCCTGGCTACACCCCTGCAGTGGTGAGTATGAGGAGGACTGTCGAGAGCAAAATGGCAGAAGGAGTGATAGAGGATGTCCAGTCTGGCATGAGAAGTTTTGGGGGCAGCACTGTAGACTACATCTCTATAGTCAAAAACTGGAAGGATCGTATTGTCTAACTGCTAAGGAAAAATTTGAAAATCAATTGAAAACAGTTTTAAAAAATGCCCAGTTTCTATTGAGCAGAGATATTGCTGAACTCAATACATTTTCAATCATAAAAATGGCACAGTTGTACCTACAGTACCTGTGGTGCTGTGTTAACTATTGCTGAGATAAGGTCTTCTGTACATCTCCTGAATTCCAATGCATTTTAAATCTTTGGCAGCCTCAGTTAAAAAGAAAATTGACTTACAGTGCTTGGAAATGTGGAACTATGTTTGTGTTTTTTCATATAGCCTTTTGTTTTCCTCAGCCATCTGTCTGGCCTTTGGCTCTGGGGAGTGAGCCCCCTTCCTCCCTCCATGGTGCTATCTCCAGCTCCACCCTCCGCTAACCCCACCATAATTGCAGTAGGGTTCCATGGCATTGAATCAAGGAATGCCACCAGCCAGCATCCTAAGGCATGCCACTCAGGTACACTGGGTTCTGCATTCTTGATGTGTTGGCAGTCCACTGGGATGTGAAGGGCCTCTGAGGTGCACTGTTTTCTTCTCAGAACGCACAAGCCACTAGGTGGTACCCTGTAGTGGGATGTTCCAAAGCAGCTCAGAAGAATACTGCTGGACCTTCAGAATTTGGCCTGGGACCCTCCCTCTTTTATTTTGGCCCCAGACCCCCAAGAGACAAACGCTACCAAGAGCACTGTTTTTTTTGCCATCAGCAGTACTGGCCCCACCTGGTCACCCATGTGCCAGCTCCCGAGTCTGCTGCCAAACTTGGACTGCCAGTGTGGCAGCACAGTGAGCTGACAATGGGCCATTGGGGGTGGGGGGGGAGTGAGCCATGGAAATATATTTTCTTTAGGTTTCAGTAAATTGGGAATCTGTTCTGGAATTTTGGACTGGTGAAATTATAGTGCTGTGTTTCTTAGAAAGAATTAATGAAATCTCTGATCCACTCTGTTACCTTTGAAGATGTCAGAACTCAAATCGGCCTACATTCAGACATATTGCCTCCAGTATTAACACTATTTTACTTTGCATTTACTCACCCGGTTCAGCAAAGTGCCCTTGAACAACATGGGCGATTGGTGAACTGGGTTAGTGAAGGCAAAGTAGAGCAGTGTTAACAATGGAGGTAATGTTTGCGAATATGGGCAGTTTCTCTTCAAATACTTATGGGTACATTTTAGTAGAAGTGTCACCATTGTAGGTCCAATGTTCTTGACAGGTCAGCTTGCTGCTTTGCTGGGTAGGAAGGAATATACTGTATGTGACTTTATTTATTTGCATTTTTAACATAGAAAGGCACACTGAGCTGTGACAACTCATTTCCAGGTATGTCCTGGGGGGTGGGTTACAAGGACTTGCTTTGTCGACAGGGGTAATGTTGGCTAGGGCACTGGGGAAGCTCCCTTTCTCTTCTTGTCTGGTGGTAGGCACCCCTCACAGCTCCACCTCATGATGCTGAATCTCTGCCTCACTGCGTCTTCAGTGTATTTTAATGAGAGCTGTATGAGGAAAAATGTTACTGTATCGTTGTCCAGAATGGCACTTAAAAAAAAAAGTTTCATCCCCACATTTCCCCCAGCTGTGAGGGTAGCCATATGAGTGGTTTGATCAAGTAATTTAGTACGGTATAATACAAGGGCCAGCAAACCTGGTCAATTAACACAGGCAAAAGGCAGATTTAACATGAATTTTATAACATGGGCAGTAAAACCTTTTGGGTAGTGTGTACGGAGTTGTAGCTACTTCTTTAAACCTATAAACCTGTGCTGATGTTAAGATTGGTCATTTGTCTATGAAGAAGAAACCTTGTATCTTCCAAAAGTCAAGGCTCTTTCATTTCCTGCAGTCACTGAGCTGTGTAATGCATGATGATTCCTCGGTCACTGTTTTTGTGCATTTATCTGCCTACTGCAAACTGAAAACACAAGGCTGGAAAGAGGGTTCTCTGAATGTTTATAGAACGCAGGTATTTGTGTGTTGCTTAGGACAGTATCGTTGAACATATGTCTTGGACAATTTGCTGATGAAGACTTTTTATGTGACTGGGTTTTCATGTGACTGGTGGCCATTGGGATACAGTGTAGGTCAAAGAGCACAGCAAGGCAAGGCAATGTTATTTATAGAATGCCTATACCAAGGGCTCAGAGTGTGTCACAATTAATTTATATCAGGACAACATACTGTCGAAATACAATAAGTAAAATTTTACAATTCACAATAATACTTAGTTTTTAAGGTTGCTTGAATCCAATTAATGGAATTGGATTACTCAAATTCCAATCAGTTTTAAGGGTTTAAGATTTTTGGAATTAAAGTATGATAAATCCTAAATATGATCAAATCAGAATTGGATGCCGAAATCTGCAGAATCTGAAATCCGATTTTGATTGCACGCAAGAAGTGCTTATATTTTTTTACTTTCTAATTTTTGCCCCCATTTCTCCTCACCAGCTGCCAGGTCTTCTTGGTTCCACCTACCCAAGCCCTTCTGCCCGCCTTAGGAGTCCTCCAGTGTTCCAATTCACCACCAGGCTATACTCAACATCCTCTCCAGAATCTCGACCATAACCCACAGTTTGTCCCTGTTGGTGGGATAGCTCTTGGTTCCCCAAGCTGGGAGGAGATACTTTATTCAATGATCAAGGGCTGGGAGGAAGAGCCAGTGAGACATGGCAGGAATCAGTATGGTCCTACTGTGGGGTGGGGGGCAGCCAGCTTCTTCTGCCTGGAGCTGCTGGGGTATTTATTCCCCTCTAAGCCACCTCTTATCCCCTTTATCCCTCCCCAGGGTGTGAACCTGAGGAGTGACCTGGCAGAATGCCTATCAGGGCCATTGGAAGAGGGGGCGAGGCCTACCCTACCTTTGGAATACCCCCTTTCATCTTTACTCAGGGTGTATGATACCTCCACATCCCTTGCCAGGTGAGTGGATACATGCCAACATCAGGCTGCTCCTGAGGGACCATGTATTCATTCCTACATAATACCCTCCACTTGGGCCAAAAGGGGGAAGTCATGCAGCAGAATAAGGTGCCCTCCCTCCATGAGACAGGAGGTGTCCATGACAGATGCCAGAACCTCACCTTGCTGGTCGGCAACAGACATTCCAGGCTCAGGGTTTAAACCCACTCATCAGGATGGCAAACAGTAGCTCTACCACTCTGCAAGCCAGCTGGCCTGCAAGAAGGATTTGGGATTCTGAATTGAAACTGGATCTTCAAAATCCTATTCTATCCTATTGGAACAAAATATGGCACTATGCATCCCTGACAAGTTTACCATTAAAATTAAATAAATGTTAACAATCCCAACAAAATTAAGTTCCCAACATCAAAACATGACAGGTTCACAGAGTGCCAAACGCTTGTATGAACAGATTAGTCTTTACCCCCATTTTAAACACCTCCATGGAGGGTAAACTCCTTAGATGAGCTCAATAATGAGTTCTAGATGATAGGGGCAACCACAGAGAAAGACCTCTTGTCAGATTGTTTAAGGTACAAGCTCAGAAGGGCCACCAAATTTTCCTCTGGTCAACCAATGGGCGTATACTAAATACTGTACATGCTCCTGTACAGTTCAGTCGGCAACTGGTCAGTGCAATGTGAGGTGGGCTGTGCCAGTCGCCAGCTCCGGTTGAGAGGCGGAGGAGATGTAGCAGGCCTTGTAGATGTAATGAACTCAATAAAGCTGAGTTTAAAAAAAAATTATACATTTCTCATGATTTACCTGAAAAATCTTCCTCAAAACCTAGAATGTTGCTGACTTTAGCACATTTTTTACATTCTGTAATATTTAATTTATTTATTGAAAACTTTGGAGAATTACTTTTGAGCACAAGTGCTCATTTACAAAGGTTCCTCATCAAATATATAGTCACAAAATGCATTACAAGTACGATAATCCATTCCAGATGAAATGCAATCAAGTCAGGCTCAAAGCACTTACAGCAGAACAATTACATACAATTTTGAACAATCAAACAAAAAAATCCACACAGAGAGAAACCAGATACAAAGGTTTAACTGTTACAGTTGCAATGGACTACAAACACAGACTGCTAAGATCTCTTAAACTGATTAAACTTGGGGAGATTCAGCAACGTATCAGACAATTTGTTTAACCAGTTAGCGGCCCTGACAGCAAATGACCACTTGCCCAGTTGAGTACGCCTGAAAGGAGGCTTAAGGGTTTTCCTGGTCATATTCCTGGTGCTGTAGTGATCAGACGGTGTGGAAGCAATTTGTTAAAGCAGGGGGGTGTGAGACCCAAGAACACCTTTTCATCTATCAAACAGGTCTGGAGATTTATTCTGCTGGGTAAAGGTAGCCAGTTAGTGAGTGCGTAAAAGGTACAATTATGAACGCAGTCATCCACACACCAAGTACAAAGCAGCATGCCTTATTACAGATCAGCTTTACTCTGTTTAGCACCATGTCATAGGCAGCTATGTAGACAGAGAGCTCGTAATCCATAAGTGACAAAATGGAGCCGGCCACAATAAGGTGACTAGCATCCCCAGCGAGATTGTTCCTGATCTGGTACAGGGCACCTAGTCTTCTGTTAAAGGAAAACTGTCTTAATTTCTAATTCCCCACCCTCCCAAATCTCTATCCCCGATCAGGCTTTTCGCAATAGAAACACCTTTTTTATGAGTTCTAACTTATTTTATTTTATTGTTGCAAAGTCTGGGGGTTGGCAACATGGCGAATGCTGCACGGTTTCATTTCAGGTGAAAGTGAGGTGAGGCACCGCCTGCTTCAGTACACTTTTGTTGAAACAGGCAGTGCGGCACTGTAGTTTCACCTGAAATGAAACCGAGCAGTGTCCGCAATGTTGCTGACCCCCAGATTTTGCAACAATAAAATAAGGTAAGTTAGAACTCGTAAAAAAAACATGTTTCTATTGCGAAAGGCTTAATAAGAGGTAGAGATCTAGGGAAGGTGGGGATTTGGAATTATGACAGTTTTCCTTTAACTATGACTACCAGATTGTCAACATGATGTGCAAAAAGATAAGGTGTCATCCAAAGTTACTTCAAGGTATTTGAAGGTCTCCACTTGTTCAACCTCATATACTTGACCATTTTTTTTTTTTTTACTTTCTGTTTTTGTCCCTGTTTTCGCCTCACCAGCTGCCAGGACCTCCTTCCGCCTGTCCAAGCCCTCTACCCACCACATGATGTCCCAGATGATCCAGCACAACACCAGCCTTTGCTTGACAGCCTTCTGAGTACCCCAACTGTAACCCACGGCTTACCCCCCCTATGGGTGGGACCCCCCAGTCCCCCTCAAAACTGCGAGGAACATACTTCACTCGACAGTCGGGCCCATGTGATGGAGCCAGCAAGGTGTGGGAGGAGTTGAGGAGACCCTGCCATGGCGTGGGCAGTGAAGCAGCTTCATCTGCCTGGAGCTGCTGGGGATTCTATTACCTTTTCCTTCTCTCATCCCAGGACATGGCCCTGAGAGGTGGCCTTGGCGAGATGCTTACTGGGGCCATTGGAAGGGTGGGTGAGCCCTGCCCCACTCTGGGCAGGTGATGCCTCCGCATCAGCTTCCAGAGATGGGTGGGTATGAACCGACATAAGGCCACCTCAAAGGGACCACTTGTTCCTTCCTGCATGACAACCCCCTTCCCCTGGGTCACCAGGGGGAAGTCGTGCAGCAGAAGGAGGTGCCTTCCCCTCCCCCTGGGTCACCAGGAGGAAGTTGTACAGTGAAAGGAGATGCCCTCCCCAAGGCAGGAGGTGTCCAATAGCCACCTGAACCCCACCTCGCCAGCCGGCACCAGACATTCCAGGCTCGGAGTGCAAACCCGGGTCATCTGGATAGCAATCCTTGACCATTTCTGATGACAAAGATTGGACCTTTCCTCTTCTGTGGGAGGCTAGAGAAGAGCATGGTCTTTTTTTTTTGTAATTGAGAACCAGTTTGTTGTTGGAGAACTACCAGCTTTCAAATGACCTAAAGTTACTTTGAAGAGCAACAGTAAGATTGTCAAGGCAAGGGTTTTTAGAATAGATGACCATATTATCAGTGCAGAGAAGTACGTTGGCTGTCTGACAAGCATCGGGCAGTTGCTTTATGAAGACACCAAATAGGAGTGGGCTCAAGATAGAGCCCTGAGGAACAGCAATAGATATTCCCCTAGTGCTGGACAAAGATTTGTCAGTCTTCACCTGTTGGGAGCAATTGTTGAGATAAATGTGGAACCAGTCAGCTGTGTACTGTGACAAACCCAGGCCAAGAAGTTTGCTAAGTAGGAGCTTATAGTTGATTAGGTTGAAGGCATTAGTAAGGTCAGTATAGATAGATCTGTCTAGGTCACCATTGTCAAAGGCCTCACGAACAAAGTTGGTGTTTTCCAACAGCACTGTGTTGGTGCTATGGAGCTTCCAGAAGCCATGTTGCTGTACACACTGGAGACTGTATTGATTGAGTATGTGACAAGTTGGTCAGAGATTATTCCCTTGAGGGCCTTCGACGGGGGTCGGGAGAGAACATAAATGGGTCTGTAATTGGCAAGGCTAGTGCAGTCTCTATTTTTGAAAACTGGCATAACCAGTGCATATTTCCACTTCTTGGGGAACTGGGAGTAGCACAAATAAAAGCAAACAGTTCTAGAGATGGGGTGGGAAAGTTCCTCTATTGCCAGGGCAAGAATCTTTATATCAACTGAGTCACTCCCACATCTAGTTTTGCCAAGTATCCTACTGATGTATTTTAAAATGTCTTTGACTGAAACAGCCTTAAGGTAGAATTTAGGATGACTTGGTTCAGAGCCCACCATCTGGGAGGCTTCAAGACCTGGTTCCCTGCAGACACTCTGGACAGGCTCAGTTGGGATGACAGAACTGAGGGTAGTAAAAGCTGTGTTGAAGTAATTGGCAGTTTTGATGGGATCAATGTTCTCTCAACCCTCCACCATAAGCATTTGAAGAGTGGTTTTAACTTCCTTGCCAAGGAGCTCTGAGACATTGTCCCAGTATCTTTTGCAATTACTCCATTTCTGGGTCTCCTGACCCTTACAGAGGTCAAATTTGGCCTTTCTAATCATAGTGGTGCACTTATTGTAGGCATCCTTGTACCTTTGACAGTGGACTCTATTTCCCTAATCAGTGTCCACAGATTTTCCCTCTCCCTCATGCAGTCAGTGAGTTCAGAGGTGATCCATCCAGATGGTGGATGCAAATTTTTCACAGGCAAGTGTAAACTCAGAGCCAAAAACTTCTAGAAATGAGTCAGTATCGGGAATGGCATCTAAGAAACCCCAATCAATTTGGGCCAAGTAAGATTTGAATTCAGGCACCTTCATTTTGTCTAGAAGTCGGCTGACTGTGATCGGGGGGGGGGGTGACCTTGTCTGTTTAATGGCCCATAGGCACTGCACCAGGGAGTGGTCACTTAGTGTATCTGGCAGCAGTTTGACAAATTTAACAATATCAGGGTGTTAAATAGTACCCAGTCTAGTAGCGTAATTGTGTCTGTTGTATAACTGGTCCTGGAGTGCTCAGTTACCATTTGTGTGAAAAACAGGCTGGACATCTTATTCCTATGACCTGTGCTGGACATAGTGTAACCCCCAACCCCTGTCTTTTTGCAAAATGACAGGTGGCATGCTGTTGAAGCTGACAGTAACTGGTGGGGACTGGGTTCAGGGAGGATAAGGTTACTTGGCACAGGGGGCCTACGTTTGGCTACTCTGCACAGGGGCACCCAAGTAAATCCGAACACAGGAAGCAATTACTGTAATGTCCAAAACCGGGAATGGGATTCTACAGTGTGGCTTTTATTCACATCCAAGCTGAACAAACAAAGCATAGACGGACCCCCACGGGGCTATATTCCTGGTAATGCAAATTAGAGGCAACAGAACACTTCTTCACATTTCCAGCCCTCAGGCTCTGAACCCACCAGGCACACAGCCCGGATTTGCATGCAGCTTTGGGTACACAGCCCGACTTGTACACTACTTGGGTTTTCCCCACTGGCCCGGCTCCCCCACCGGCCACTTGATCCATGGTCCATTTTGGGAAATGAACCAGTTTTCCAATTGGTGGCTCCCCAAACCACCTTAGAGCCTTCGACTCCTAGAGGGAATTTTCCTTCCAATCCCACATCTGGGTACTTCCCTCATCACTGGTCAAGTGCACGAGGCAAAGTAGAAATCCACAGAGCAAATCCGTATAGGTGGACCTGGTCACTAAAGATGGGGGGTCTCCCACCTCCAGCTCCCACAATCCACACCTGGCCATTTCTCTGAAAACTAAACAACTCTTTTTCTGAAAGCTTGGCAATGTAGATTACTGGGTAGATGTATGTCACATCTCCTCTACATGTCTTGACTTCCCATATGTGCTGGACTTGAACATACTTTTACTTTTGGCTATGCCTATTACTCTAGGCTTCCCACTACTTCAGTAGTCCGATCCCCACTGTCACACAAGTCCCGGGGTGAAAACATGGGCACTTTAGAAACAGCAGAAACTCACCCTCCGGTTGCAGGTGCCCCACAGGCAAATCACAAAATCTACTTATTTCCCAAACTCTTGGACCAAATAAGGCAGCTTCTCCACTAGCAGAAAACCAGGGGGTTGTCCCTGGAATATGCAGGACAACCTTTCCTGCCCCATCACCTCAGGGATGGGGCACTGAGACCCGAATCAGTGGTCTCCACCACTTTAAAACTATCTTCTGTGTCTCTCTTTTAGGTGGAAACACACACCCTTTTACCTAAATGTAGCCCTACGTCAGGGCTGAGGCTCCACGAACCTACACAGAGCTGCTGTGCTGCTCTCTCAGCAAGCTCCAAACTCCAACTGACCTACAGACTACTGTTCAAACCTCCCAACATTCTATTCCAACACTCTGCTGCAGATTCCATTGTGGCTCATGCAGCTGCGACAGTTCTATGGTGATGTCATCCCTCAGTCTCAGCTGAGACTGAGAACAGAGTGAGACAGTGTGAAATCAATTTAACTGGAGTTTCACAAGCTGCCTTCCCTGCCTACCACTAGGTCTTACTGGGATTCTAGTAACCCGGGGTAACAAGGTGGTTACACTCACCCTTGACCAGGAAAACGACTGTCCGCAGTCATTGATTACCCGGCTTTAGACCATCCCACCCTATGTGCTACCTGCGGAGGGGGGTGATCAGGCCCCCTCCTACCATGTGCGAGCACAGGCAGGCAACACTAAGGGCCTAGAGGCCTTTAGCTGACATATCAGCCTCTACACTACCCACTTACTAGGGACGCCTAGTGGCTCTGGTAGAACTGTCCAGAGCATAGCCCTAATAGCTCAGCACTGCAGTCCCTATGGCCGTTCAGGACCACAGCCTGTCTATCCCCCCTTAGCCCTCTAGGGAAAATCTGTCTGCCCCTAACTTAATACCCCAAAAACAAAAACAACCCGGGGATCTCCCCGACCTTGGGCAACCTGCAACCACACACCAAAAAAAATAATACCACATTATTATATCACATTACTGCCTCCTCCCTACCCCCACAACCACACCTGTGGAAGGATAGGGTTAATATAGTAACAACAACAATAACAACACCACAGTACTTTAAATTACTACACACTAAAGTACTAGTGAGGAACTCCGATGAGCCCCTCCTCCTCTTGTCTTCTCTTCTGTCTTCCCAGGAACACCTGTAAGAAAAAGAAAGACAAAACACACTCCTAATTTGCATACACAGTCTACCTAAACCCCTACCATCAAAACACTGAAGAATCCCAAAAAGATTTTTTAGAAAAGGTAGAAAACAGAATATACATTAGAAAACAGTAGAAAACAATGACATTTTAACAATACACATTTGGGGGATGAGTGCCCTAAAAGTCCCAACTAGTGACCACAGTACTCGAAGGCTAGTCCATTAAAGAGTCTCTCCTGGGCCGAGCCTGGTGAAGCACAGTTCTATCAGGCCAAAGTCCCAAAGGGAGAGTCTTTGAGGACAGTTCACACATTTTGGAGTCTGCTAGTGTAGGGGTGTGTACTGCAATGTCATAAAGATAGAAAAGTTCAGACTTACCAACCCTTGTAGAGCGAAAAATTCTGAACCGACCTGCACCTCAGATGAATACTCACCCTGGCAGCATTTCTTCTGATATAGCTGGGAGGACATCTTCTGGGAACTACAGGAGGACAGATCTGGGAACTGCTGAGTTGATGTCATCTCTGGAGATGGAACCTTAGAACAGGAACAAAAAGAAAACAGCTGGTCCGACGTCATCCGATTACCAGGCAATGAAGCAAGATACAGATGGGCTGGTGTCCTCTCTGGATCGGAAGTAATCTGGTGGGCCAGTCGATGGATTCTGGAAAGGCCAGTACACTGTAGAACTGATGAATGTGGGACACCTGAGTCCTGGATGTCCATACTGGCGGATCAATAAAGGCACTTCACAGGCTGGTGTGGCAGTATTGACTACCACTGCTCGACTTTCCATTTAGTAGGCACAGGCATATTTGCTGGGAGGTCCTTGCACTGAGGCCAATAGTACCGGGGGTCAGGAGTTTGAATTATTACCCCGTCTGGGTGCACATAATTCACACAGTGGGAGATTTCACGTCCCTCTCCATCCACTATTCGCACTCTGTCCATAAACAGTGTCCTGCCTCTCTTCCACTGGGTATATTTCTCATGAAACAGTCTGTTCTTTACATGCTTGTTTGCCCCAGGATGCACACGTTTCATTGCTTCAGCCCAGATCCAGGATTTCCTGCTGTTCTCAATCTCCTCCCAGACTTTCCGAGGAAAGGTAGGAAAGGTCATACCGTAGATCTCATTTGCTTTCTCGAACCAGTCTCTCCTCTTTACTAGCTTTGGTCAACCTGAGACCGCTGGCCTGGCTTTGGGTGGCCAGTCCTGGTTCTGCCAGCTACGCATGCTTAACAAGATTAAAATGGATCCCTGACTTCTTCTTCTTGCAAAACCATGGCAGTGGCATCACCGCCTCTTCCAAGCATTCCTCCGAGGCAAGATCTTGAGGTTGTGTACCTGCCCTTTTCACAAGGCCACTAGGTTCTCCCTCATCTTCTTCCTCACTATGATCTGAGCCCAGGAGTGAGCAGTCATCCTCACTCCTGAGACTATCCACTCATCACTAGCCACGGAGGTCAACACCTCCATTTAAAGGCCTCCGCATCTCATCTTCTCCTATGAGACTTGGGCTAGGTCCCCCCCTCCAGGGGTCTTCTGATGCTTTATCCGAACTTTCCTTCTGGGATCCAGCATCTGAAACTTCAACTTCTGGTTCTATCTCTAACTCTGCACCCTCTAGCTTTGTGCCACGCTCCCACAAGGGGCCTTCCTTCACAGGCTCCACCTGGTGCTGTGTGCTGCCAACTGCAGATTCCTGAACTTTTGTCCATGTGGGAGCCAAACAAATTTGAGGCGCTTTATACAAGCCATATTTTTTCTAGGCATCCAGCACAGTGAGGAATCATGAAGACGTCCCTTCCAGCTCTCAAGCATATTTGACACACATGCACTGGAAAACCAGGAATCGCCACATGAGGAGGCAGTTGTCCTCCATAGCACCACTTTTCAATATCCCTCAGTCTATTCACTGCTGCTGTTACTGCAACCCAGGCAAGATCCGGATAACGAGCTGGTCCTGAGGCCATAACTGCAGAAAAACAAACAAAAGTTCACTGTAACTGAAAGTCCCACATTACTGAACACACTCTTCAGCTGTAATATGGCTTCTCGCTGCTGTGTTTACTTTACTACCCCACCCTGTAATGGCGGCAGCAGCACTCTGTGCATTAACATTCAGAAATTGGGTCAAGCCACTGCACACCTATTTACACACACTACTGAAAACATTTGCTCAAACTGCACAGACTTGTCTGTTTTGTTCTAAACACATTTAAATGATTTTCCACTGACTTTTTACATGCTAGAAACATTTCTTTGACTCGCAGTCCCTTAAAGCTTCAGGCTTTTAAGCACAGGACTGCCTGTAAACTAGTGCTGCACATTTGGCTACAACTCACAGTCTCTGTCTGGCATTAAACTTTAAACTGATGCTGAACTCATTACTATACACACAGTCAATGGCCTAACAGACTTGCATTTGCTGGCAGGACTTGCCATGATCGTTACTTGAAAGCGACTACACTGATCTGCTGCACATATTTTGCTGGCATTGGGCAGAAAAATCACTGTTTGAACAATTTCACTGTTAGTACTTACTGTTATCAGCAGCTGTTAGCTGTGAAGGAAAAACGGCCTGCAGCCAGTCTTGGAGGCCTCAGAACAGAAACGAGCGGGCAGTCCTGCCGATCGTCTCCTCGACCACCACACTCGCAATTTAGACGATCGATTAGTGGGTTGTGCCCGATTTTAAACAAGCAAGTCTATTTTTAGAAGGTTTGCAGCATTTTTAATGCTCTGCAACGCTCCTCCACAAGCCAGTACACGCACTCCACTCACACTCCCTCTCGAATGCTGGGGCAGTCACTGTAGAGCTGGCTGAGGGGCAGGACTGATTGCAGCCTCACCAATCACACGATGCCATACAAATGAGCCTCTTCTTCCTCGTGTAGTGCTCTTCTCCTCACGGCAATCGCCGAGCAGGCAAATTTAAACTGCAGATTGCATTTTTTTTTCTTAACTGACTCCACGGTGGAGCCCACTTCAGCCATTTAACATAACCATTCACACTTGCAAGTCTCTCAGTTCATTTAAAAGCATTTCCAAAGTCCAGGGCACAATTTTCCTGTTGTTGCATTTTAAACAGCAGCATAAGATCCACAGCACACAGCGACACACTAGGTAATTGCTTCAGCTTTTGGGCTCCCACTGCCAGATAACCAAAATGCTAGCCCTTGCCTGAGCACCTTCCTTCCTAGAATTAAAAATCCAAAACGTGCCTCCATTTTTGTAACTCTCGACCCCTGCCTTTTGGGTAATGACAGGTGGTATGCTGTTGAAGCTGACAGCAGTACCTGGTGGGACTGGGTCTGGAGGATGAGGTTATCTGCACAAGGCCCCTAGGTTTGGCTACTCTGCACAGGGCACCCAAGTAAATCCGAACACAGGATGCAATAACTGTAATGTCCAAAACCAGGAATGGGATTCTACAGTGTGGCTTTTATTCACATCCAAGCTGAACAAACAAAGTATAGACAGACTCCCACGGGGCTACATTCCTGGTAATGCAGATTAGAGGCAACAGAACACTTTATCACATTTCCAGCCCTCAGGCTCTGAACCCACCAGGCACACAGCCCGGACTTGCACGCAGCTTTGGGTACCCAGCCCGACTTGCACACTACTTGGGTTTTCCCCACTGGCCTGGCTCCCCTGCTGGCCACTTGATCCATGGTCCATTTTGGGAAATGAACCAGTTTTCCAATTGGTGGCTCCCCAAACCACCTTAGAGCCTTCAACTCCTAGAGCGAATTTTCCTTCCAATCCCACATCTGGGTACTTCCCTCATCACTGGCCAAGTGCATGAGGCAAAGTAGAAATCCACAGAGCAAATCCATAGAGGTGGACCTGGTCACTAAAGATGGGGTCTCCCACCTCCAGCTCCCACAATCCATACCCGGCCATTTCTCTGGAAACTAAACAACTCTTTTTCTGAAAGCTTGGCAATGTAGATTACTGGGTAGACGTATGTCACATCTCCTCTACATGTCTTGACTTCCCATATGTGCTGGACTTGAACATACTTTTACTTTTGGCTAAGCCTATTACTCTAGGCCTCCCACTACTTCAGTAGTCCAATCCCCACTATCACACAAGTCCCAGGGTGAAAACATGGGCCCTTTAGAAAGAGCAGAAACTCACCCTCTGGTTGCAGGTGCCCCACAGGCAAATCACAAAATCTTCTTATTTCTCAAACTCTTGGACCAAATAAGGCAGCTTCTTCACTAGCAGAAAACCAGGGGGTTGTCCCTGGAACATGCAGGACAACCTTTCCTGCCCCATCACCTCAGGGATGGGGCTCTGAGACCTGAATCAGCAGTCTCCACCACTTTAAAACTATCTTCTGTGTCTCTCTTTTAGGTGGAAACACATACCCTTTTACCTAAATGTAGCCCTATGTCAAGGCTGAGGCTCCACAAGCCTACACAGAGCTGCTGTGCTGCTCTCTCAGCAAGCTCCAAACTCCAGCTGACCTACAGACTACTGTTCAAACCTCCCAACATTCTATTCCAACTCCCTACTTCAGATTCCATTGTGGCTCATGCAGCTGAGGCAGTTCTATGGTGATGTCATCCCTCAGTCTCAGCTGAGACTGAGAACCGAGAGTGAGCAGAAATCCATTTAACTGGAGTTTCTAAGCTGCCCCTCCTGCCTACCACTAGGTCTTACTGGGATTCTAGTAACCCGGTAACAAGAGGGTTACAGTAGCATTCCTACTGATATTAAAGTCACCAGTAACAATGTATTCCCAGTTCTGACTGAGTTGCAAAAGGTAGAGATTAAGTGACTCAGTGCCCAGAGATTCTGTTTACCCATTGGGATATATACAGACAGGATGACAAGATTTGTGCCCTCGCCCTACCAAAAAATTAATTGTTTTTCCACTGGTATAGATTATCAAGCATGGACAAAATGAGCTAGCCTGCCGTACAAGATTACTACTTCCAATCTGTGGCGGGAGTTCCTCTGGAAGTGTAGATCATGTTACTTCTGCTCCTCGGCTATGCTTATGCATTTTTACCACATCATTTTGGGAAGTGAACTGAGTGAGCCACCAGATTTAAAAGGCAGGCTCCAGCTCCTTCTAAGGCAAATGCAGAGCAGCATTGGAGGGAAGAGGAGAGGAGGCATATTTTGCAAGTGCCTCTCTTCCCTCTGACCAGATCTCCAGATTGCCACACTGGCAAGCTGCTGGCAGAGTTGGGAGCCAGGAGGACACTACAAATCGAGCTGCAAGGGCAGCTGAGGGGGCAGAGCTGAGTGAGCCCATTCTTTTCTATTAAAGTCTCTGCACCCAAGTGGCCCTCCACTTGCAGCCCTTGTGCTAAAGGCCTGTGCCAAGGACAGCGGCGAATTGAGTATGCTTGGAGTCAACCCAGGAGACAGCCGACAGCCAGGGACCCTGTCCATCAGATCTCAGGTAAGGACTGTGTTGCTGCAGGGAAATAAAGAGGTTGGGGGGAAGGAACTTGCAAGGTACCTGAGTCTGGGTAATGCTATGTTCCTGGGACTAGGGGCCTGCTAGATAGTTTTTGTTGTGTAATTGAGAGTGCAAAGGATTGCTGGTCATAACCCTAGAAAGTAGTGAGTGGGGAGAGGGACTTGCTGGAATTTCCATTGTGAAACTGTAAATGTGGGGAAGGGATAACAATAGTGTGTGTGGGGCAAGGGGGCTTGCTAGCAAGTGTTGAATAAGTGTGAGGAGCCAGACTGACTGGTAAGTAATTCTGGGAAGCAGTGGGAGTGGGTATGTGCTGGAAATTCATAGTTGTGTAACTGTGGGTGAGGAGACGAGCTAGAAATTCTCTTTGGGTGACAGTGAGCGGGGCGAGGGGGCTTGCTTGAAAGAGCTGTTGAGGAAGGGTTAGTGTGGGTATTTGCTAGATATTCTTTTTAGATAAACAGGTGGATGGCGGAGGAGGAGGAAGAACAAGATGATTGCACCTTTGTTTGAGCTGTGAGTGCAGTTCAAGGCACGTTGGTTTATGCGCTGTGTTGTAACTTACGTGTTTAACTCTGCTTCAGTCCTTAATTCTGTAAATCATGCTGGGAAACCTGATAAAACGTCAAAATGAAAGGAAAGGCAGAGTGGATCTTCAGAAGAATATAGCTCACCTCGCATTAGGCCAATGGAAAAACTTTCCAGCCCGACAACAGCCCGGATTCTGGTTGATACTCTGGCGAATAGGAGATGTTTCCGTGTCAATATCTCCGGCACTGCAGGGCAAGCCCTACGCTGAGATATAACTGTGATGTGTGCAAGGTACAGGTGAAATATTGGTACCTGGTGCAGCGGACTACATTGCAGATACTTCTCAAATTGACTTGAACTTGAACAAAGGTTTGAGGCCGTTGAAGCCGAATGTTCAGTCATACCCCAATGGTGCAGAGGCCCGCGATGCAGCTCACATCTTCTGTCCTAAACACACCATTGAGTCAGTGGGTGACTCCATTAATACAATTCTACAAGGAGTGGAGCGTCTTGACCAAAAATGTCAGGCCTTGAATAAGAAAGTGGACTTAAAACGAAGTAAAACAGAACAAAGAAGGTATTGTGAAACTAAACAGACTTATGATAATTCACAGAGCATTCAAAAATTAACGGACACAGCATTAAGGTAATCAATTTGTCTGGGGTGGCATTAGCTAAAGATAATTATAACCTTAACAGAAAAATAGAAATGCTTGAGAATCAATCAAGGTATCAAAATGTGCGCATTTTGGGTTTACCATTTAAACTCGATAAGGAACTTGAAAGTACTCGGGTATTGGTTAAGGATATTTTTGTTGAAGTCTACGGTCTACCCCAAGATAATTTACCTTTTGTCACAAAAGCCTTCAGAGTACTTAAGCGTCAGGACACCGAGAATAAAACTGATGATGTTGAAAGTAAAGTTACAATCTTTTTTTCCCTGGCTTTCAACTTCGATAGTGATCACATCATTTAGCTCTTTAGAATCAAAAAGACACTTTTCTATAAAGGTTACAAATTTAATATGTTTCCGGATTTTGCATATTCTACCCAACAGAGATGGAGGAAGTTTTTGTCTTACAGACAAGATGTATTAGAAATGGGAGCACAGTTGCAGTTACTCTGACCGGCAAAAGTCTGAATTACAACTAGAGAAAAACATATATTTTCTGGAGATTGACCAGTTGGTCGGAGTTTCTGAGAGGTCAATATAAGGAACTTACTGAATCTGAAGTGTTCTGAAAGTCTGAAGAAGGCTCTGAGGCTCATACAATTTCTGACTTGGAATTGTCTGCAGTTGTGGAGGGTTTTGGGTTTGATATATATATATATATATGAAGTGCCTGTTTTAATTTTACTCTGTATAGGGGTGATGTAAAATATAGGGGGATTATTTATACATAATGGTCTTTAAGGGGTGTTATACCTCAGGCTTGCTCGACATGATTATTAATAAAATCAATCTTTTCTTTTTTTTTTAGATATCCCCCGGCCAATATAGAGTT
The DNA here is from genome assembly GCA_016271365.2 of Neoceratodus forsteri. Taxonomy (NCBI): domain Eukaryota; kingdom Metazoa; phylum Chordata; order Ceratodontiformes; family Ceratodontidae; genus Neoceratodus; species Neoceratodus forsteri. Next base: position 950,119,281 of record CM028130.1, read on the forward strand.
AGACTAGAGTTAATCCTCTTATGTGTTTTTTTTGTTTTTTTGATAATGTATTGTATTAAAAGTGTGTATTATAAGGGGAAAAAAGAAGGAAAGAAAATTTGAAATAAATAAATATTAAATAAAAAAAAAAAACAGGAGGGTGGCCTACTGGCAACTGTTTAATGTGGATTGGAGTGAGGGTACACAGGGACCTAGGGTTCATTGAAACCCCTTATATAGGGTAAGGGAATAAAAGAGATTCAAAGGCTAAAATTACAGGCGGTAGGAAGTACAGGATGATGGCAGTGGTGCAGTGCAGTGGCTGTAGGCGGCAGTCTTCATGGAGACCTTCTTGAGGCTACTTGCTACCTCATCTGGGTTCACTTTCTGGTCTGAGGGAGGAGGTTGCCAGACTCAAGGCAGTTGGTTTGGGTTAGGAGGATCTAGTCCTTCACCCAGGGACCATCTAGTCCACCACCGCTACCTCAAAGGATATCAAGTAGGAGGAGTATCTTGACTGTGTTGGCTTGGGAAGGGAAGGGTGGTGAGCGAGGCACATCCCGTCCTGGTACCTCTATGAAATTCCTACACCACACTGGCCAGGCAGGAATGTCTCACTGAGGCATCTGAAGTAGTGATCAGGGTGGATGTTGGGGTCCTCCATAGTAGAGACCCCAAGGGGTGGCAGAACCCCAGAGGAGGAGGAGGAATCGAATCCTGTTGGGAGGGCTCCATAGTGAGGGGACACAGTTGGGACAGGCAGAGATGAGGAGAGGAAAGTTAGGTGCTTTCCTGGTGCTATGGCTCAAATGAATGGAAAAGGATCCTGGGATTGCTGGAGCAGCAGGATGGGAGGGACAGCTGGACATCATTGTCTATATGGGGACTAATGACCTTGCTAGGGATAAGTCAACAATAGTTCAGAGAATTTCAGGGAATTAGGAGGGGTCTTAGGCAAGTAGCATGACATGTGACCTTCTCAGAGATGCTACCTGTCTATGATAGGAGGAAGACAGGATTCTCTACATCAGGAACTTCAATGCATGGTTGAAGGAATGATGCAGAGAGGAGGGATTGGGATTCATTTGGGACTGGGGCCCCACCTGGAGGGATAAAGGCTTGCACAGGGGCGACAGCCTGCAACCATCCAGGAGGGGAACTGTGATTCTCAGAGAATGGTTTAAATGCTACATTGATGGCTGGCCCAGTGGTGTGGACGGCTGATGTGTCACACCTCATCTCCTGTCACTCCGGCATCCCGTGTGCAGTGACGAGCATGGGTCACTGAGGGTCAACTGCATGGGAGGGCTGGGTGAGGATTAAGTGGCCGCTAGGCAGCTCTCCTCTCCCGGATTGAGGAGGTTAGCTCTCCTGACCTTTGACTGCAACCATGTGGCGGCATGGTGGTGCAGGCATTGGAGGGGGGCCAGGGGCTAGACCAGGGGTGGGAGGAGTGTAGTCATCTTGGGCCAAGGCATGTGTGTGCTCCTCTACGTGTATGGTTGACCTTGTCTGGGGCTCCAAGGAACAAGGGGAGGAGAAAGGTGGTGGAAAAACTGGGGGTTGGGGCTTTATGAAGCCCCCCCAAGCTGGTGCCTATGGCTTGCCCGAGGGCTCAGAGGACCGAGGGTCAGAAGATTTGGGACGGCCAAGGTGCCAGGGATGGGCTGATACAGCTGCCCAGCCTGCCAGAGGATTATAGAGGAAAAGATGGAAAAATGCTACTTGGCGAGCATATAAGCCAGTCAAGGAGGGAGGGAGGCGGAATGAGGCAGGACACATAACTGCCCCCAGGCTTACAAGGTCAGTAGTTGGGATCTGGAGGGAGAGAAATCCCAAAAGGAACCAACTGACATAAGCATCCGGTTGGTGGAAAGAAAAGAAGATAGTAAGTAGAATAGTGGAGGAAATAAGGGAGGGCAGATGGATAAAATGAGAGGGGGTGGCAGTACAACCTGGACAGCCATGTGTGCAAATGCTCAAAGTCTGGGCAATAAGATTACAGACCTAGAGACCACCATTGTAGAAGCAGACCTGGACACAGTCGCATTGCCAAGTCCTGGTTCAATGAAACCAGGACTGGGATGTAGTCATACTGAGGTTTTGCTGTATTCAGAAGGACAGGGTAGGTAAAAGAAGGAGGAGTGGCTCTTTATGTGAGGGAAAACATAAAAGCTATGGAAATACAGGGGAAGCAGGGAGGAGCACAGGTACTGTGGGTCACCCTGGTGAGACAGAAGGGGGCTGCTATTCGCATAGAAGTGATATACAGACCTTCAGCACAGGGAGGTGAGAGGGATAAGGACATGTTGGAAGTAACTGAAAGAATGACAAGCAAGGGGGAGGTATTTGCTGCTGTGGGACTTCAATCTACCAGATGTAGATTGAAGCCTCCCAGCTGCGGCAACAGTTAGAAGTAGAGACATCCTAGACTCCCTGTAGGGGCATTTCTCAGGCAACTAGTTAAGGAACCCACTTGTAAGAGGGCAACTGAATCTGGTACTGACAAATGGGGACAGTGTTGCTGATGTCACGGTGGGTAGCCACCTGGGGACTGGTGATCATCGTACAGGGTGGTTCAATATAAGAACTGGGCCAGAATCAAACCACACTAAAACGAGGGTCCTGGACCACAGGAGGTCAAATTTCAAGAAAATGGGAGAATGCCTCAGGGACACCATAGCAAGGATATGGAAACTGGATGGAGTCGAGGAGCAGTGGGCAAGAATAAAAGAGGGCATTAAGAAGGCAGCAAACCTATGTGTTAGGCAGGTTAACAAGGGAAAGAGAAAAAGGACACCACTATGGTTCTCTAAGGAAGTAGCAAAGAAAGTAAGGGCAACAAAACTAGCTAGCATTTAGAAGGTAAAGATGACAGAAGGAGGAGGAGGATAGGGCGAGATATCAAGAGAAATGAAGGGAGGCAGGGAAAGCAGTCAGAGTGCAGAGGTCAAACAGAGGAGAATATTGTCAAGTCAGGTAAAAAGGGAGATAAAACACTTTTTAGGCATAAAACAAAAAGAGGAAGACCAAATGAGGGATAGTAAGGCTAAAAGGGAAGGAGGGATTGTGTGGAAGAGGACCAAAACAGCAGACATATTGAACAAAAATACTTTTGTTCAGTATTTACAGAGGAAGGGTAGTGATGGGCCACAGATAGGGACAAGGGCATTAAAGGAGAAAGATGGACACTAGTCCTTTTACAGGGAGAAAGTCCTTAAAGAACTAGCACAACTAAAGGTAGAAATGCAATGGGGCCTGTTGGGGTACACCCTGGGATACTGAGGGAGCTCAGGGAGGTGCTGGCTGCACCTATGATAGCCCTGTTCAACCTATCACCAAATACAGGGATTTTTGGGGACTGGAGGAGGGCAGATGTGATCCTACTTCATAGAAGTGGTAACAGGGAGGAGGCAGGAATTACAGACCTGTCAGCATAACTTTGGTTGTGGGTAAAGTAATGGAATCACTACTGAAGGAAAGGACTAGGAAATACCTTGTGACCAGTGGATTATAGGATCTGAGGCAGCATGGTTTCACGGGGTGGGGGAGATCATGCCAGACAAACCTGATCGAGTTCTTTGACTGGGTGACCAGGGAAGTGGATCAGGGCAGAGAAGTGGATGTGGCCTACCTGGATTTCAGTAAGGCCTTCAACACTGTTCCACACAGAAGACAAGTGAGCAAGCTGGCCTTGGCAGCCTAGGAATGAGTCCAGAAGTAGTAAAATGGGTAAGAAGTTGGCTCAGTAACAGGACTCAGAGGGTGGTGGTAAATGGTGTTTACGCTGAAGAAGGCAAGGTGACCAGTGGGGTCAGTACTAGGCCCAGTCCTTTTCAGTGTCTCTATTAGTGACATTGCAGGAGGGCTGGAAGGGAAAGTATGCCTGTTCGCAGATGACACAAAAATGTGCAACAGAGTGGACACACCGGGGGGAGGGGGAATGAGGGATGATCTGAAAAAGGTGGAAGACTAAAGAGTTTTGCAACTAGGTTTCAGTGCAAAAAAGTGCAAAATCAGGCACTTGGGGCAGAGAAACCTGGGGGCAACATACCAATTGGAGGGGCAGGTATTGACAACCACAGAACAGGAAAGGGACCTGGGGTAATCATTTCTGATGACCTGAAGGTAGCAAAGCAGTGTGATAAGGCAGTGGGGAAGCTAGCAAGATCCTCGGGTGCATAGGGAGGGGTATCACTGGCAGAAAGAGGGAGATAGTGTTACCCCTGTATAGATCAATGGTGAGGCCCCACCTAGAGTACTGTGTGCAGTATTGGAGACCCCATCTCAGAAAGGACATAGATAGGGTGGAGGTGGTACAGAAGAGAGCAACCAAATGGTGTATGGTCTCCATCAGAAGCTGTACAAGGAAAGATTCAGGGAATTAAATACGTACTCTTTAGAGGAAAGTAAGGAAAGTGGGGACATGATAGAAATGTGCAAATACCTCACAGATATTAAAAAGGTACATGAGTGTAGCATTTTACACAGAAAGAGATGCTGGAGAACAAGGGATCATGCTATGAAGCTGGGGGGGAACTCAGAGGAGATGTGAGAAATACTTCTTCATGGAAAGGGTGGACAATGCCTGGAACAGTCTTCCAGCGGAGGTGGTGGGTGCTAAAACGGTAACAGGATTCAAGCATGCATGGGATAAACACAAGGAAACCTTAGAATTAAGATAAGTGGGGAAAGACTGGAGATCAAGCAGGATCTAGTGGCACTGTAGGTAGAAAAATAGGCAGACAAGGTGGGCCAAGAGATCCTTATCTGCTGACAACTTTTATGTCTCTATAGATTGGTGGTGGAAATGTGTGGATAACCCAGGTGACCAAGCCATATATTTTATTTTTGTCTAGTATTGGCCCCCTGTTGGATGACGATGCTTGGCCAACTTGATATATTTGTCGGTAATTCCTTCCTGATTATCCCAGAGTTTATTTTGATGTCTATCCCTCCATCTGATTGTCGATTACCTCACAAATCCCTTCTTTGGACTTATATCTTAGCAGCCAAGGAGGTAATAACTTGCTTTTGGATGAAGCCGGAAATGCCAACACTGGGGTTGTGACATCATATTATGACTGAAATATATTCCATGAAAACACTATCTGCGACCCATCAAAATAATTTAGAGAATTTTACAATGTGATGACAACCATGATTGCTTTACTATGCTACAGTGGATGAGCATTGGCTGCCTAACATGGTGCCTTGATACTGCCTCTAATTCCTGTGAGAGAACGATACCCCCCTCATCACTGCGTGCCTATAGCCTACACATTATTTTTGTGTAGGGTTCACCCTGTGTCGGACAGCTACATACCACATACTACTTCTGTCTCTTATGTTCTTATTGTTAACCCTGCCAGCCTTTGTCTTATGTAAGTAACTACTCTTTATTATTATTATACAATGGCACTTTCAAATCTACAGACTTGATTGGCTGACTGGTCTGTTATCCGTGAGTAAATCCTGCATAACTCATGGATAAAGATCTAGTCAGCCTCATCGGTAAGTCACAGCTCCAGTCAATCTTCGCACCTCAAAAGGTAAGCAAAACCCCACCATATTTCAAATCTGCACCCCCAAAGTCCTGATAACTGTGTGAGAGCAGCAACCGCTTATGTGACATACTGTACATTCCCTTAAAAATTATTTAAAAAATCTCTGATTCAAGCACAGCTACAACGCTGAAAGTCTGGAAGTGCTGTTTAGTACACTCACCACATACTGTACTAAAGCCGCATAGTGTGATCATGTTTTCAAGGCCACTGCAGTGCAGGCCAATGTCAGACCTCAGCTTTGCTTCTCTCCTCCCACTTCAGATGGTTCCTGGGCCAAACCTCCAATTTGTGTGGCTCTGTACCCTTTACATTTAGTCTCACAGCACAGCAGTCATCAGCAGATCCAAGATCCCTGCGTTTCTTTTAATGACCTCAACCGCTTGATTACAGAAGTCGCTCAGACACACTCTCAGAGCTGCAGCCCCCACCGCTGCAGTTCACATAACCAACAAGTAACAGTAGCAGCTATCCTATTGGTCAGCACTAGCTTCCTACTTACTGAACACTGCTATAAATACATAACCCAATGAACTGTTGGAAGGGGGGAGAGCATCTCCTCAATATTCTATGTAGCAAAAGGAACTATTTATCGGGGCACAACAATAAATTCAACAAAAATGATTTCAACTGCAAAAACTCTTATTTTTCTTTCATATTTTTATACAAAAAGTGAAGGGGAACATTGTATAATCACAATAAACTACTCCAGGATGTGGATTATGCTGGGATTTACCACCTTCTAGTGTGGATTTGGTCACAAGGCCGCATACCAGATGTGGATAAATGGTAGCATAATCCACACCCCCACACCTTGTCATGGTTTACTGCTTAAGTAACGTACAGTACCGGTGTAACCCCTAGGTGGAGCCATCCCAAGGGCTACTATCCCTGCCTGCTTGGCTAATAGCAGGTTAAGGGGCCTGGGTAATGAAACCGGTGCCTCCACCCGGAGGTCAGGGTTGTTAGTGGTAAAGCTAACCTGGACTCAGCCCTCCGTGACACTGTAACCCCCCACTTTCCCTTCTAGTGGCCTGAACAATATATAATAATTACTTTCACAATGCCCCCTATTCACCAGGCGATTACCCACACTGTTTGCACTTACCACCAGGGCTGGTTCCTCTAGCTTGACCCTGTGGACCCCCTGTAAAACAAGGTTAAGCACAGCAAATAGCAACAGTAGAATACTTTTGGCACAAACTGGAACCACAGTCAGGCTAAATGCAAACAAAGTTAAATCTGATTTATTGAGGTGACTTGAACAAGGGAGGGGCGTAATTAGGTTGATTTGTTTAAAAGCTATGTTGATCAGACAGTTAAGCATGCAGTTCAGAGTCCCTACACAGTCACACACTCTGGGTACCCAGGTAGGAAAAGCAGTGGGCTAGCCAGGAACATTGCACTGCAGCTGGTTGGGGGCCCTGTGATGGAAGAAAGCAACATGCACAACACACACTGGGAGAGGCCTATGGGCTCCTTGATTCTTGTATAATGCGAACAGCGAGCATTTTCCTGCAGGTGCCTCCTAACATCATCTATGTCCACTGGGGCGAGGGTGAGGATCTCTCTCAAAACGGCCGGTCATCATGCAGGCGTATGTGATGTTCTGCACCCTGGACTCACCCCATGTCCCATTCTTTTAATGAAAACACTTGGTCTCTCTGGGAGAGTTTCTTGATAATTCTAGCCTTCCATTCAGCTGGCAACGGGGAATCACCAAAGTCGAATAGGTCCGGGGTCACTCTTTCCTTTTCACCAGAGTACTTGTTGCTGGGTAATACAGCAGTATCTGCACAGTGTACTGTAGCTAGGGTGCACCCTCTGTTCAACTGGACCTCCCGATCTGACACATTCTAAATCTGGACCATCACTCGTTGTGCATAGGCATGGGCACGGGCAGGCAAAATGCTGGGTTTAACCAATAATCCCTCTGGCAGCTTTCCATCACCCGGTGCATCCAACATTAATATTTTATTTTTCACTTCCTTTCTAATGCGAACCTCTCCCCTGAAGGATGTACTGAGCATTGGGAGGGAGTACCAGAGAATCAGGATCTTTCTTCCAAACTATCCCCACTGACTCATCTCCTTCGGCTTCGGTAGTCCGTTTTTGCATATCATAGGCTCTCTTTAACAAGGCTGGGATTCTCAGTGCCCGCCAAGTCCGTTTCCCTTGTTTTTTGTGACACAACTGTGCTAGTCTTCCAAACATGTGGGCGTTGGTTCCAATGAGCAAGGGAATCCCATCATACAATCCTGTAGGAGGGCACACCAGGGCTAGTGTGTCTACTTGTTCATCTACACCAGTTACAGTCGCCGGGAAAGACAACCAGAGCCAGACATATCCTAGGTAGGGGATAAGACTTGTCACTCAGGCCCCACACATGCAAACCTTCCAGAGATTGTAGTGGCTCATCAGATAAGCGTTTGTCATACCAGTCCTGGAATACAATGGTCACTTGCGACCCGCTATTGAGCGCCGCCTGAGTATGGATACCATTGACAGTCACAGAAGTCTCCAGCAAAGGGCCAACTATTCTGGACCAGTCTGGAGAGGCAGTAGCACAGGCCTGGGCAGATGATTTAGCCACAAAGAAATTTGAATTAGGATTTCTCAGTCCTGCACTGCGATCATTTCTGGTGCTCCTCGGCCATGGTCTTGCTTTCCGAAGCTCCTCTTTAAGTCTGTATACAACTTTATCTAGGTCTTTTGGGGACCAGCATTCTCTCTTCATGTGCCCATCCTTCCCACAATTATGGCAAAATATGCTTTCTGGGGTCTGGTGTGGCCGAGACACCACATTGAAAGCTGAGGTGGGGGTACTACCAACAGAAAACCTTGGTTCCACCTCTGTCTGCGGTGTGGCGAGCATTTGGAGACATCTCATCAATTCTCTCACTTCATAGTCAAGACATCAATTTTTGAGCTGCTGTCAGCAGAGATGCTTGGGTGCACCCCACCCCATAGCAGATGCAGTCAGATAGGGATCGGGCCTGTACTCGCAGGAGTGGCCTTCATAAAGAGACTATTTTTTGTTTCTCTGAACCCCCTCAGCAGTTCATCCCATGGCGGAGCATCCATAGCAGCCCCCCTCTGGCTGGGCCTCCCGGGGCTGACATTTAGTTCTCGGATTCTGTCATATGATTGTGGTGATTCCAGGCCATCAGTGACTGACCCTGCGCCTGGAGCAGGGGTTGCAGCAGCTATGACTGTGCAGGGCTCCGAAAAGCCTTCTCCTATTCAACTTCCCATACCGCCTTCATCAACACATGGAAGGGCAAGGAACCAGATTTCCTTTGATGCAGTTGCAATTTGAGCAACACCCAGCTGGAGTGCCGGGCAGAGCAGAGTATATGATCCAGTCTTACCCAGTCCACTTCACTAGAGGCCCAGCCTCCTTTCCTGAAAAATGGTTTGTAGGATTCCCTCTACCCGATCCATGTAGGCAGATAACAATGCCCCCGGCTGTTGTCTAATATCTTTAAGTTTCCATTTCAAGGCCTCAACACTAGTGGTGCCCCCAAACACATTTTTGAGGGTGACTATGTACTCTTGGGCTTTGCTGTCAGGGTCAGAGGATCTCAGGGAGCGAAAGGTACGTAGGGCGGGTCCCTGGAGGCTTTCCTCCAGGCGGGCCCTTTTTTCGGCCTCTGAGCATTGCCAGTCTTGTACCGCAAGAGTAGCAGAGTCTATCCAGGTCTCCAGGCTGACTTCCCCATTAGGAGTAGGGCGGATGCCAGAGAATACCTTGAGCTTGTGGTAAGGGCCATGACTACTTGCTGGCTCAGAGGCAGGTACAGAAGTTGGTGAAAGAACAGGTGCTGGGGCGGGTGTGGACAGTGGGGAGGTGACACTCCCAGGTGGCAGGAATAATTTTTTTAACTCCTGCACAGTTTTTCCCTCCTCCAGTAACAACTTGGCAAACTTCTCCTCAAAAGACTCAGATAACAGTGGGGGCTCATCCTCCAAGGGATCCTTGCTATCTTTGGTTATCACCCTCCAGGCAGCTGGGAACCCTTCTGGAGTGATAGCCTGGGGCACCTTTGAACTGTCCAAGGGTCACTACACTCACCAAGGCCATGAGAGTTTGGGCAGTTAAATCAGCCTGTCGACCCACCACTACAGCTTTTTTCAAACATTCAACTTTAGAAAGTGCCCCTTCAACAGTGTCCTTACTAATGCCCATAGATATATCCAGTATTAGCTAAGCATTATGGGGGTCAATCTCTTGCCCTGTACACCACCCCACCAACTGGTGCACAGCCACTTCTGTTGGGGTAGCCATTTATGTTTGACAATAATTCATAATTTCGGCCACTAAAAGACACAAAATCCCAGCGGTGAGCCTCCAAATTTGATTCAGTCCGAAAAAGCACAAGTTCCTCTCAGGGACAGCAGGCAGGCATGCAGGCCAAACTCAGGCCTTTCCACAGTTCTCCTGAGTGAATCCGCTATGGATTGCTGCTCAAACTATCTTGAGCTGTTACTTCTTCACTTCCCAACTCAGATCTAACTGAAACTGCAAGCAGGGTGGAACTTTCCCCAAGATCCAAAAGGTTCGGTTGGCTGATCTGTCTGTCAGTCACAACAAGGGCTCCCACTCCAGGTTATTTTAGGCACCAAAAGCCCAAAACTACAATTCCTACAAGTTTTGGCGCCACCAAGCCCATGTAGGCAGGCTCCATTTTAGAGTCCCAAATGTACTGATTGGCCCATTCTGCAGTTCAGGACCAAGATGATGGAAACAAACAGAACTGTCCATGCTGCAAAGAAGGCAGGTTAGAACAAACTGCAATATTATTACTACTCTAACAACTGATCCGCAAACAAGTACATCTTTTAACAGAGCTCCTCTGAGATTAATTATGACTGCAATCCAGGCAGCTCTTAGAGAGACAGTACACAGAGGCTATACAGACACTCTCTGGCAATACATTTAAACTGCTAAACGCAGAACACCAGCCTGGCAGTGAGCATTTAGGCAAGCTCAAGTAAGATTTCAGGAACCCCCATTTGTAGGGGTTACACCGAAATGTAGATGTTGCCTTGTTGACCAGTTTGCTTCACTGTGTGTTGTACGTTGATGTGTTTCTGTGTGTCAATAAACTTTTAAGAATTTAAAAAGCTTTCTTGCTAGGCATTCACAGACCCTGGTTTTGTCTTTAATCATGATCAGATCTCCAAGATGCATCTGAAACGAGCTATTTCAGCTCAGTATGTCTTTCCTGGTAAATCATTTGAAATAAATACATTTTGTTTTTACGGGTTTCTTGCCTTTTGTGGATACAGTATTTTTTACTTTGTGAGTTTCCTGCCTTTCACAGAATGTTGTTTAATTTAGCAAGTTTTGTAGAATTTTAGTGGCTTTGGCTGACTTTTGAGGAACTTTGCTAATTTTAGTGGATGTAGTAGGTTTCACTCCCGTATGCAGTATGTTGCCAATTCTAATATGCTTCACTGTGCATTCACAATTTACTCACAAAGTTGGCATTTTAACAAAAATTCCACTGAATTTCCACAACATTATTAGGTTTTGCCACTGAAATGTTGCAAAAGCAAAACTGGCCCATTTAACGAACAGCAGTTGTATTAGGCAGCCAGGGCAGCAACACAGGTGTCCACTTGTCAAAACTGGGCTGTTGTCTTTCTTGAAAAGGGACAGCCGGTTTTACAGTTTGCAGTCACTAATGATGTGCTTTATGGTGTGAATTTGCAGCAGTTGATTCTATGGGAGAAATATATGATTTTAGGTGTGAAGAGCCTGCTGTCATGTGAATAATACGATAAATGAGCAGAAAAATGATATAACTCACTAGTCCGGTATTTCAAACAATTGTCATTTATTGTATCAAAGACTTGAAATGGTTACTTGATATACTCCCACACATTGCATGGCCTACTATTACCATTTCATCATTGGTGTGGTCGGTTAGTGTTTTCAGTGTTTTTCCTAGTCCACAGTATCTTTATTGAAGGCAGCCTTTCTCATCAGGGGCAGGCCCTGGGAGGAGGACTGAGAGTCCCAGAGGCGCGCTTCTCCACTGGGGGAGGGAAGGTCACCGCCTCCACTGCAGTGCTGCTGGGGTGACCCCCAGGTGGTAGTGCAGTTGATTCTGAGTGGGTGAGTGGGTGGATGTTGGCCGGGCAAAGACTACGCACCACTGTGCATACCTCCACTTGAGCCCAGTGCATGCTAGTGGGCAAAGGGTAGGGTGGTGAAACCAGGAAAATGGGCCCCAGCATGGTAGAAAACAGGCTCCCGTACATCGGGGTCCCTGCACCACCAGAAGGCATTGAAAGGCATTTGATATGCTCCCTCACAGAAAATGGGTAAACAAACTAGAGGACTTGGGACTGAACAAGGGTGTTGTGAGATGGAGAGCAAACTGGATCAGAGGTGGAAACGGAGGGTAAGGGTAAAAGGTTCAGTTCATCTTGGGGTGAGGTCACCAGTGGAGTCCCTCAGAGATCAGTACTGGATCCAACATTATTTAATATCTATATTAATGAGATACAACATGCTAACACTGACTCACAGGTGGCCAAATTCTGAGATGGTACCATATTCGGAGCTATAGTGAAAACCCAAGATCAAATAGATAAATTATAGGTGGGCTTCAACAGAGCCACACGATGCAATGATGACTTATAACACCAACTGATGTGTTGTGATGCACATGGGTATCAGGAATAGAAAAGGGGAAGTACTTCATTGGGCTGGGAGAATGCCTAAGAAATGTGGCCTGGCCCAGTGGCACTGATGGAATGCTCCAGTGTGGGCCATGGGGGTTGTGCTGTGACTCTGATTATAACTGCCGTAAACTGGAGGAGTGGGGGAGGTGCTGAGAAGGCAGCACTGTCAGACTTCAGGGGAGTAGAAAGGCGTCTCCTGTTGGGAGGAGACAGGGAAACCTTGGTGGTAATGGGTGTCCACAAACATCTGTTTCCCCACCCAGCTGGCACATTTTGTAGAGAAAACAGAGCAGACTTTTGAAAGGAGAGGGCTTTTGTTTACATTTTCTAAATGCTATGAAACTTATGAAGTAGGGCTAGTATTCTCAAAATTCTTAATTTTAATTATTTTAATTTAATTCTTTGGTAACCAGGTAAGGCCCACTAGGCAAAGGTGCCTGTTTTCAGAGGGCGACCAGGAGCACAGGGAGGTTAAGTGACTTGTTCAGAGTCACACAGTATGCAGGTGGAGGTTGTGGGAATCAGACCCAGGACTGTCTGCTGGATGTACCAAGCTCATTCACAACGCGTTACTCTAACCTGTAGGATATCCTGTATTTTACATTCCCTTCAAATGCAGACTGTGAATCTTCCATTGAAATGGTTTCATCTTGTGCATAGTATATTCTCCTCCTTCTTGTAGCAAGGGAAACACCCTTGAAGAGCTTATGTTATGATAGTGGCTCCTAAATCAGTGAGTGGTTTAGGTCTTTCTGATTTGTTACTTTATTATCATGCTGCTCAAGGGGCTAAATATTTCCCCTGGAATCTCTCCTCTATTGTTCCGGCCAATCCCACTCACCCAAAAATGTTGTTGTGCCACAGTTCAAAAGTTCATGGAATGTGATTGTACCACAGTGTGGCACAACAACATTTTGAAATGTTCTAAAAGTCCTCGCGCCGCTCTGTGAGTCAACTGAACAGTGGAGCACTGCCACCGCCGTGCAGAACTGTCAGAGTAAACTGCACAGTAGTAAACAGTATGGCAGTGGTTTTCTTTTCAAAAGTAAAAGTCTCTGCTCTAAAATATATTTCCACACTTTGTAAGTATGTTTTCTTAATGTAAAACTATAAGTTACTGAAACGCTCGTCTTGCTTAGTGAGACACCAGTCCCCATGTTTATTTTTTTTGAAACCCCACCCATAGGGCAATTGGAGCCAATAGCAGCCCATCATTAGATGCTCCCTTCCCTACCAACCTCGCTAAGAGTCTGGGAACCTCACAATTAAAACGAGCTCCCAAACAGTATTTCATGTGTTTTTACCCTTCAAAAGAAACATTTTTTTTTAATAGTGTAACTATGCACTATAAAAATACTGGATGGGCAACTGAATACACAACTTGTGTGTTGTGCCACCTCAGGGTTCTGATTCCAGGGGACCTCTCGAGCTTCACTCTCGAGGTTACCAGGAATCAGAACCCTCTGTGGCATAACAGATTGGTTGTACATAGTTGCCCATCCAGTATTCTCTATATTTTACTCCTGCCAAACTACATGCTTGGAGGCTTATGGACTTGCCTATTTGCATGGGATTGCCCATGTGCTCGATCCTTGTGGATGCAGGTTTCTGATAACTTAGACCCATTACTTGGATTGCAAGATTGTTTTACACCAGAGCTGTGTTTATTAGGTCTAGGTGTAGAACAAGTAATGGAGGTTCATATATATCATTCTGCATTCATTGCCATGGCTGTTAAACAAGTTTTGTTACGACATTGGAAAGAGCCCACTTCACCAACAATACTAGAATGCCATGCTGAGTTTTTGCAGACTCTCCGCTTGGAGGAAATATGGGCTTCCCTTCACCACAGGACTGACTCCTTCACACCTGCTGAGAACCTCTTTATGCTTTGTTGGAGATTTCTGATTTGGCATGATTTCGCTTGTTTTGGGACTGTAGGACCCTGGTTTTTTCTGTACTGTATATAAAATGAGCGGTCTACCATGGTAAGGAGATCACGTGGCGACCTTATTCACTAAGCATGGCAGAGTTGGGGAGGGGTGGGACTTAACAGACTTCCTTATCCTTGTTTTTTTGGGTTTTGTATTGTACATTATTCGTATTTATCAGTACTGAATGTTAACTGTATCATATTAACTTCAATATTTGACTGGTTTTTGTCCTGTTGTATTTTGTTTTGCTCTTTTTCATAAGATCAATATAAAATATATTAAATAAAAAAAATATATATAAAGTATATTCAGAGTTTATGGCTGGTATTTGTTTTCCTGTTTTTTTTAACATAGTTTATCTCCTGTGGTTACCTGCATAAGGTTTCCTGACACACCAACCCACAAAGGGACGCCACAGCAAAGCTGCAAATACAATTACATTTATTGTTTAAAGAGCAAACTGGACAGACACCTGCCTGACATGTTTTGAACCTTTAGAGATCCTTTTTCAAATCTCCTATGGGTCTGCCAAAGTTGTGGACCTCCTTCACCATGCTAAGCCACTTCCTGCTCACGGAGTCCTTCCCTGCCCCTCCTCGCCAAGTTCCCCATGAGAAACAGGTCTGCAGAGGAGATGAAAAAACAGCTGGCAACTATCTCAAACAATGGGGCAGAACTATTAACTTGGGTAAATCCCAAACAGCATGTTGTGGGCTAAAAAACAAACCCTTTGTTGTAAACAAAGTAAATTTGGGAATTGTAAAGAATTAAATTATCCGGATATGACTTTTGTAATAAGTAATCGATGGCAAAAATAATGCTAACAGGACAGCAAGTGCCTTCTATCTGTCACGTATCATTCACTTTAATAAAAAAATATGGGGCCAGTTCCCCAGAATAGTGGTTACAGGTGTACAACGCCAAAGTGAATGCATAATTAATGCATGGCTCAGAGATGTTAACTTGGGAGTCAGGTTTCGAGACAGAAAAGGTGCAAAATAAATTCCTTAGAAATTTATAAGTCCTGGTACTCCCGCTGCTTTTCTGTCAGCAGAAACAGGCATAATACCTGGACCGTTGGCACATTGGTAGGGCTCCTGCTCGTGACCCTGGTGACCTGGGTTCGGGAAAGAGCCTGGGTCTTCAGGGTCGGTCGAGGGGAGGAGGATTGAGTGTCCCAGTGGATGCTCTCCTCCTCTGGGGGGGCCATGTCCCACAGCACTACCGCCACCTGTAGATGTACAGGTGGCACAGTGCTCAGGGCACAGCAAGGGAGATATACCACACTGCATGTCACAAGAGAGTGCTGATGCACATTTATGTTGGGGGCCTAGTCTCAAATGTCGGTGTCCCTGTGGGGTCATGGGAACAACAGAAGAAGAGGGAACTAAATAAGCATTAATCACAGACGAAGGTGGCATCTAATGGGGAGTTAATGCATGGTTGGGATCGTTGTGGCACGAGGCCGGAGGCTGAGTGCGTACAACGGTCCAACCATGCATTAACTCCCCATTAGATGCCACCTTCGGAGGGGATTAATGCGCTTGTAACATGTTGTCAAGGAGGGTCTATATGTTCAAGCTGTATCACTGCTCATAGTATATAAAAGAGAATCACATTAATCAAGTTTCTGACTCATTTTTGCTGTTACTTTTTATTTTGTGAATGAACTTCTGTTACATACAGATATGCATCCCCCCCCCCCAGCAGCTTCAATTGCATCTTTCTCAAGCATTCAGATACATTTTTCACATTTCTGAGTGGCTGTTTCCTCGGTATTATTGCTAGGCTGACCTGCATTCTGCTGCTTCTCTACTACTCGCTGTGTCTCAGTCTCTCGTTTGCATACTGCTATGCGGGTTCCCTTCCTGCTCGTTTTGCCGTTTCCATTCTCAGATTTTCTTTCCCAACCTCACTTCCATTCCCTCCTCATATGTCTCCGGTCTCTGTCAATTGTTCTCTTTCTGTGTTTCGGGCTCCATAATTGAAGTTGACTATCCCGTGTACCATGAAATTGTTAAAGTAAAATCTGTTGCGGATGTTGTGTGTGTCACTTCTTCTTCCGGTCCGTTGCTGCTGTCTCTGTGACTTGTTCTCGCCCTCCTTGCTCAATTCTGTCTCTACTACTCCTGTCTCTTGCTGCTTGGTAGTATTTGCATTTCTGCCTTTCTGAAAGCTATTATTCTCTCTCCGAGTACTACCTCCTTTTCATCTCTCTGTTTCTGCTCCTTCGCTTCTACTACTACCTAGGTCCGTCTGTCTCACTTCTCCCACTTGTCCTACAGTGCACTGCCTTGCTCTTTTTAAACTTGGTCCCTATCTTGCCTTCTGCTCTGCTACTTACCACAGTGCCGATTTTTCCTCCGTGGCTCGTTTCTGAAGTTCAGAACCAACACGGCATTATCGTCTCATAATGCCGTGTTGCTCCTGTAGCACGTGATGCCATTCCTCCTATCTGCTTTCCCAATTCCAGTTATAGTTTTTTTGGCATGTTTCAAATAAAGGTAAATCACCCCCTCCGCCCATCACTCCTTAAAGGACAGTATGCCCAGCCAAAAGGCAGTATATCTGCCATGTCAGAGGAGGGTACAGAACAAAAATGTTACAATTTTTTTTTTAAAAGGCGTAATACCACTCAAAACAGCACAATACCTTGTTTGAAAGAGCTTTTCATTTCAAACTGCGATGGCCAGTGGGTTTGAATGTGTACCTATAAGCACAAATAGGCCACACTGACAGCTCACCACCAGCTTGCCTCCATATGATCTCTTCCGTGCCACACCTTGGTAACTGTACCACACTTGGGCATACCTCTCAATGGTCTCAATGTTCAGGGGCTCACAGATTTTGCTTCAAAAATTTCCCCGTTCCCTCATAAATGTGGGATTTCTTTCCCTTAAAAGTAGAGATTTGAAGCACAAACTCATGGCATCAATTAGAGATCTAGCTTTGTTCTGCTTCAGGAAAAACTTTTCACAATTAATCAGACTCTGTAACCATCTCTTTTTAGCTGCTGCTATTCCCATTTGTTATGATGTCTCCCTGATTTTTGATCATTTGTCCCTGAGTTCGTTAAGCCTCGTGTCTGATTTGCTGGGCAGGTGGTTAAGAGGTATGTGAAGGCTTGACTGACTGTTTTTCTGTCCCTGCAGATGCTCTGCATATTAAGTCCTTCACCAGGTCCTTCATCCTTGCTAATCCCTACTGGAACAGCTGAGAGCATTCCCCGCATTCCTGTTATTTTCCATCCGTGGGAGATAGAAAAGTTATGAATGTTTCCTTTACCTTTAAGGAACATTTAAAGAAATATTTGCTAGACTTAGGTCCTTGCCTCCATTAGTAGAGATGTTTCTGTACATGACCAGTATGATATCTTGTTATATTTCATTACTGTGTGGCCTCTTGCCTCAGTCTGCCCTCAGCACAAACCCAGTTAACAAACAAACAAACAAACACATAAGTAAGTAAATAAATAAATAAACACCATTGGAGGGATGAATAACAGGGCTGAATAACTTATTTAGCCCTGTTATGCCCCTCCAGGGTGAATAACATAAGGAATAAAGTATGGGTGAGCATGCACAAATGAGCCTGTGTTTCCATCGAGGGACTGAGATACCAGCGTATGGACCTCGAGAGCGAAGTTCGAGAGATCCATGCTGGTACCTCCACCCTGAGATGGAAACAGAAGGCGAATTGTGTATGCGTGTCCATATTTTATTTTTTATAGGATATGGTTCCCCAAATGAAAAAAAAAAAGTTAAATGTATTAACATTTTTGCATTACAAGATTTTATGCCTTGTGTTTGCACGCCTGATTGCTGTGGCAGCTCATACTGCTGCACAGTCCGTTGGTGCAGTCTCGTTTCTCTCAACCTCCTACCATTCATGGCAGCAGTTTATCAACAAAACATAAAAAAAAAAAAAAAAACACGTCAACTCTGTAGTTTCGGAACATGGAACTGACTACAGCAGTCCGTGACCGAGCCCATGTCACTGAGCTGCTTGCTAAGAGGCGTCGCCATGTTTGTTTTGCTTTTTGTTTGAAAAGGGCCATCTGGACCAATCAGGTGGTGCAGAGTGCATGGGGTCATGACTATTAATTAGGAGCTCATAAATATTGATTACAGAACATGCTCAATAACTAAGAATGTGCACAACTTTTAGAACATGCACAACATTATTTGAGCAGCCACTGAATTCCATACATTATGAGCCCAAACCATATGCTATGTAAGCATTAAGCCACGGCGAAGGTGGCATCTAATGCTGGATTAATGCATGGTTGGGAGGATTCCGGCCTCGGGCGAACAACTGCCCAACTATGCATTAATCGCATTAGATACCACCGCTGGAGTGGCTTAATGCGCTTGTAACATGGGCCACCCGATGAGAGAGTCACCAGGAGCGTATTTCATCTGGTTACAACAACATTAGACAGGGAGTCGGTGTGCTGATCACAGATTTGTACTGCACTTACAATTCTTCTAAGAGAACAGCATTAATATGCTGATGCGGTCAAAACATTAGGTGGCTGTACTGAAAGAAAACAGGGCGGCTCACATGGCAGTCCAAATACTGTGGCGATGTACATGAGTATGTCTCTGATACCAGTCGTTGAAGGTCTCCAGTGGACAGCTGCCTCGCCGCAGTGTGCGACGCGCTGAAAAATTTACATGCTGGCTGGGTCACTTCCACTGAGCATGTGCCACTTCAGTACATACTGTATCTGTGTCGGACTCTGTTATGCTCTGCTCCTGTCCACGCCTGCTTCTTCTCCCCCGGCCCGTTTCTATCTGCCCCTAGCTGGTCTCCCTCTCCCTGTGCCACACTTGCCTCTCTGAAACTCGATCCCCGTCTGTCCCAGTGCTGCTAACCTAGCTGTCTGGCTGACGTTAGTAGCACAATTTTGAACACGGAAGCTATCGTGCATTAATACCCGCTCCAACTTCGCCCTCATGATGCTATTTGGCCAATCGCAGGTCCCCATTCCGCCATTCCCATTATTGCCATGTTACAAATGCAATTCTCCCAGAGACCTCATCACAATGGCATTCAGTGTTTCACAGTATAAACAGGACATTCCATAAGGCATCCAGAAATGTTTTTCATTCGCTCCAGAATGTTGCAAACAATGCTGACCTAGAACTCAGGGCACCGCTTCACTCCGCCATTCATTGCTAGGCAGAATTGTTGGCAATATTCAGAATGAAGAAATATCTTTTCTATATGCCTGTGACATGTTCCATATATATATTTATGCAACAGGGGTCAGGATAAAAACTGTAGAATAAAACCGTTTATCTTCGCTACTATGGTAATAAATTTATTTATCCACATAGTAACTACATCATCACCCATTTATTCACACAGTAACTACATCACTAGCTCATTTATCTACATTTCTCTTCAGAATTCATTTAGAATGTTCGGCCTCAGAAGCAGTACTAACCATATTTAAATGTCAATAACTTAAAAACGAAAAAAGATAACATGGTACTGTGAGCACGAAAATTGTTCAGCACAAAATTATCTACAAAATGAATAATGTTTCATTGATATAAACCCTGTATATTGTATATGGTTAGCAAGAAAACAGAAGAAAATGTAATTTTTTGTTCACTTTTTTGACAAACAAATATAAATAACTTTAAAACAAAAAATGATAGCATGGTACTGTGAGCACGAAAAATGTTCAGCTCAAAAATATCTACAAAATGAGTGGTGTTTCATTTATAGATACCATTTTGTTTTTTTATAATTAGCAAAAAACAGCATAAAATTCAATTTTCTTTTCCCTTTTTTGACAAATTATTTACACCTACCAAAATCAAAATGTTCACACAACATCTAAACCTGTTGCATAAATGGAATATGCAGTGGTTCAGTGTGTGATAATGCATTTATTTTGTACAGTTTCCAGTGACCTCTCGTAACTCTTTTCACTTTGTGCTTTTATACTCGTGAGAAGTTACTTTGAGGTTCATTGAAATTGTACAAAATAAAATGCATTATCACACACTGAATCATATCTAATATATATATATATATATATATATATATATAGGATATGTGATGGGAGCTGTGTAATACATCATTTATTTGCACAAGGGCAGTTTGATCTCGGGTACCCTCACGAGTGGCATAAGCATATTTTAAGCATTTATTGCATAAATATATATATATATTTTTTTTTTTTTGGGGGTGGCATTTTACCAGGAATGGTAGGCTGGGTTATAAAGCACAGTTTTCAGCCATGCCTGGGTTTATATAGATAAAATACAAGATGAGCAAGTAGAGTATATGAATTTGGTACAAGTAAAAGTTTATTAACATCAGGCCAGGATGCTTAAAGCAGCAGTGCAATGAAAAATGTTTTTCCAAAAAATCTAGTTTTGGCTACAATTAGCGAAAATATATGCACACCTGTGAAGTCTACTTTTCTAGGCATAGGCACCTCCTATGCTGCACACCATACTTTTTTTAATTTTCTCAATCCTAACGGTTATCAAGGTTACAGTGGTATTTCTATGCCAAATGTGGCAGCTATCTTTTTACTTGGGAAAAAAAAAATAATGAAAATGTTAAAAATACTGAAATTTTGGCAGAACTAGAGAATTTTACCATCAAATAAAACTGGAAGGTGCCTGGAATTTGATAGTGAAAAAAGGTAGGGTAAAATTTGTTGCCCAATTTTATTACGCTGCCACTTTAAATTAATAAATATAATAGCATATTGTCTTGTGAACCAGGAGTGCCTCTTGTTTTCAACAACAAACAGTGAAGAGGCTGCACCTGCAGATCCCTGAGCTGAGCAGTACTGCTCAGATACTATCCAGCCAAGTTAGGGATACCACCTGATACCACCTCCTTTTTTATTTTGGATAGCACTGGACATTGGTGGCATCCTACCTTGAATCTGAGTACCAACTGATCCCATGTATGGATCTGATCAGAACCACTGGATCCACTTGGCTCTGAGGGCTCTGATAGTCAGATCCCATCAGATTGCTACCATGTAAGGGTCTGAGCCAAATATTTGACCCGCGGATCCCATCATCTGACCTCTGATCTCACAGATCTGATGGGGATCTGAAATCCTATCTTGGTCAGATGGAACTTGGATTTGGAGACAGAATAACAGAACTATCCATTGCAAAACACTCAGATCCCAAAAGACAATAACCAAGAGACGCTTACTGTGGCGCAAGGTTTTTTTGGGGGCCATTATTCATTCCGACTCTATGATTCTACCCCATTCCATAATGAGATCAGCCATGGCTGTATCTTTCTTCCAGTCGAGAGGACAGGTGAATGACTGCCTTCACGACTGATGCCAGTGTCAAAACTTGGTCAGCTGGCAGTGTGCATGAATTCTGGGTAGCCAGTGCTGTCCCTTTCTCCCTCAGAGCCAAGAACCACAGCTCTGTAACACACTCAACCTCCAGCCTGCCTCAGTGTCAACTTCTGAGGAATTGCAGCCAACCTCCAGTCTCCCAGGGGCAGTGTTGCATTCTCCTGTCCACTACAGGGCTGGCCCAGTACATGCAATTTTAAACAGCCCGTAGTATCAAAAATGACAAGCAGAAATTTTATTTAATTTTAAAAAGTAGTCAGCTGTTACTTTTTATTTCTGTATTATGTTTATCTTTTTCCATTTGCTTGTTAGAAAGTTTTCTACCTGCTAATATTAGGTGGGATGTAATGAGCAGTACTTTACCTGGAGACTGACATATCTAGTTCTGTTCCTCTTCATATCTCATCAGTAGTATGACCTCACTTAGTCTGACATCACAAGTGAACGATATGACAGCAGGTGATTGGCTCTTCTTCGTCAGTAGCAGTGACAGTCAGTGAGGACATTGGGCCCTATGCACTATGCCTATGCGCCGTGGAAACCGGGTGCATAGCCATAGCTATGCATGACTTCTGTGCAGCAGGATCCCATGGAACCATGGCAGCATTCCCAAATGGTGTGGATGTCAGTTACGCACCCGATCCCCCAGCCGCATGGACAGCAAAGCGCCGGGGTCAGGTGGGGGCGTGTTTGCACTACATGCCATTCACAAAGGTGCATTGTGCAGCTTGCAGGGGGAGCGTAGGGGTGAGCAGGATATGCTAGAGGGGACCTTGCCATAACCGCAATATGCTGCCAGGCCCATGCACTCACAGAGTCCCCCTCGGTTCCAGCAACATGTGTGAAACACCCCCCAACACAAAGAGCCTCCCTGTTCCTGGCATCACAAAGAACCCCCCCCAGCAGAGCCCTGGCCCCGGTCAGCAAGGCAGTGACATGCCCCCCCTCCCCAGCACATGTATAGAAACATAGAAATATAGAAGTTGATGACAGATAAGGACCGCAAGGCCTATCCAGTCTGCACATTTCTTTTTCTACCATATAAATGTGCCATCGGATTTTGCTCTGTCAATGGCCTATCTATTCATACTCATCTGTATGGCTCCCTTATGCCTATCCCATGCCTGTTTGAAGCCCTGAACTGCATTCATAGCCACCACTTCCTGAGGTAGGCCGTTCCATGCATCCACCACCCTTTCTGTGAAAAAGAATTTCCTCACATTCCCCCTTAATCAGCCTCCCTCTAATCTCATGCTGCGTCCTCTTGTCCTGCTGTTTTCTTATATTTAAACATGTTAGACTCTTTCACCTTGTTAATGCCCTTAAGGTGTTTGAATGTTTCGATCATATCACCTCTCTCCCTCCTTTGCTCTAGGATATACATATTGAGCTCCGTTAATCTGTCCTCATATGTTTTCTGATGCAGTCCCTGCACCATTTTGGTTGCCCTTCTCTGGACTGCCTCAATTTGGTTAATGTCCTTGTGAAGGTGTGGCCTCCAGTAATGTCGCGAGTACTCAGATGGGGAGCTAACCAGTGTCTTGTAAAGAGGATTATTACCTCCCTCTTCCGACTTGTGATACCTCTACTAATACACCTAACATCCCCTAGCTCTACCTACTGCTTTAGTGGTCTGCTTGGATGATTTCAGGTCATCAGTGATGATGACGCCCAAGTCTCTTTCTTCCCTTGTGACTGCCAGCAACTCCCCTCCCAGCCTATAGGTGGCTTCAGGGTTTCTCTTCCCTATGTGCATGATCTTGCAGTTCTTTGCATTAAAACCCAGTTGTCACTCTTCCAACCATTTTGCTAGTTTATCCTGATCTCTTCTCATTCTGCCTACCCCATCTGGATCACCTACTCTGTTGCAGATCTTGGCGTCATCTGCAAACAGACAGATCTTACCCTCCAGTCCATCTGCAATGTCACTGATGAAGATATTGAAAAGGACTGGCCCCAGGACTGATCCCTGTCCCTGTTGCAGTATAAGCATCCTCCCCACACATGTCAGCCCTGTCCCCAAAATAGGCAGTAACACCCCCCAACAAATGACAGCCCCGTCCCCAAAGTAGTGAGGAACCCCCCCAACATATGCCCCGATACCTGGAAATAAGCATTAACACCCCCAACAAATGGCGGCCCCTTCCTGGTGTTGAACAGGAATCCCCCCACACACACACAGATGGTCCCAGGTCCACTGACCCTGAGCCCTGAACCTGGTGCCCTATCAGTAGCATTATTGTTCAATGGACCCCCACCACCAGCGGCACGACAACCTCCCCAAACCCATACCTGCATAGTCAGTGCCACGGCTCAGGATGGCCAGCAGCACAGCCCTCCACACACATCCATGGCCACTAAGCCATCTGACTATGCAAGCATGCCCTATATATAGAGGCGGTTCCCTGCATCAGTCGGGTGGCCGTGACTGTGGGACATGCGCAGGGCTGTGCCGCTGGTTGTCCTGACCCACAGCACCGACTAACAGGTATGGGTTTAGGGAGCTTGTCAGTGCCATGAGTGGGTGGGGGTCCACTGAACACCAATGCTATTGCTGGGGCACCAGGTTTGGGGCTCAGGGTGTGTGGACCAGGGACCATCTGTGTGTGTGTGTGGGGGATTCCTGTTCTACACCAGGGATGGGGCAGTCATTTGTTGGGGTGTTAATGCCTATTTTGGGACGGACGGACATGTGTTGAGCGGGGTTTCACTCACTCGAGGAAGAGGCTGACATGTGAGGGGGATGTGTACACTGCAGGGGGACAGGGATGTTGTGGGGGGCTATCACACAGGCCAGGGGTGGGGGTCTCAAGCCAACAGGGCATGGCCATGTGGATCCTAGTGCCTGTGGGAGCTATTCACGCACCCGGACCCATGCAATTGTGTGCAAGTGATCCACTCTGGAACCCAGGATGGCATCCCATTGGATGCCTGCCTGAGTCTGCTACTCCACTCCCGGCAGGCCTGCATAGTCCTGTGTGCCATGAAGGCAGGGCAGCAGACAGGTGCCCTGCCAGTGCTTGTGGTTGTGTATACTGCACACCCTGTGCCTGTCCGGGGCCATGGAGCTACACGGGCAGTGTATGCTCCTCTGGCACATACTTACCACCTGTTCTTGCATAACCCCCATTGAGCTAATGATGTACGCATGAAGGACTGGAACTACAGAAATGTATGTCAGCCTCCAGGAAGAGCAGTGTTCCACATGTCACACTAAGTATTGTGGATGGCAGTCTAGCAGTGATGTGTACTGCCCCCGAAGGAGGAGAGCAGTCTTTGGATGCTTAATTTTCTTTCCCCTGGCTGGCCCCTTAAGGAATTAGGTCCATTCCTGAACCTAGGTTGTCAACATGGTGGGAGGTGGAAAATCTGTTTTTAAAAAAAATACTGGTTCCAGTTCTGTAATAGTTCCATCTATATAGGCCTTCTAGTAACCTGTGTGGGTGTTTCTAATTCACACGCCGGTGGTACTATTTTAGAACTGTATGATGTTGTTTACGTCCCTCTCAGTCACTGAGTTCTATAGTACAAAACAGATGTATTGTATCAATAATGTAAGAGCTTAAGTAAGCAATAAGACACGACATGGCATTAGTTGTGCTGGTTTTCTCACATGCCCTGGGGCTTAGTAAGGCACAAGCCCACAGGCTGAGTGTCTTCAGCCACAGAAGTATGTATAAAACCAGCACAACCAACACCCTGAAGTGTAGTACTGCCTTTAAAAAAACAGTACCATAGGCAACTTTTAAAAAAGCAAACTCTAAAAGTTTTAAAAGACAGGAGAATATAATACATTGTATGGTGGAATGAGACTGTGTATGAGATCCATACACCGTAAAAAGTCATTCTGCTGCAGTAGTGACATAGACACTAATACAGAATGACTTTTCGTTTTGCGTTAGTATTAGTGTCACAAAGCAAGTGACCCCATCAGTGCTGTTGATGGGGCCAGCGGCGGTTGAAGTGTTGTGTGTGTGAGCTGGCCGGTGGATGGATGGTGGTGAATTATGATTGGTGGAATGTAAGGACTGCTTGTGCTACCACTAAAAGTAAGTGATTTTGACTGTTTTGTATCATACACTATATAGAATATTGTATGGTAGACTGGCCTGGTGGCGCAGAGAAGTTGAAGCACTGGGCACCTTACCTCGCGCTACTCTCGTGGCCCGGGTTCGGGAATGACCTCGGGTCATTGGGGTGCCGGCATGGATGAGGGAGGGCGGACCAGGATTGAGCATGCTGGCAGGCAGCTCTCCTCTCCTGAGGGTGGTGAGGGTGGGTTGGTGGCCCCCTGTAGTTCTGCTTCCAGGAGAGCTGGTGGGTAGCATAGGTGGAGAGGGGACGGCAAAGTAACAGGAGGTGGAAGGGGCTCAGCTGGCGCCACGGGGTGTGAAGCATGCCTCCACACACTCACACAGCCATGTGCTGGGGCCTCGGTGTGGGGGGGTCAGGGAAGAAAATCTAAAAAAAATGCATACGTGTCCCCATCGCCAGTTGGCAGGAGGAGGTGATGGGGACCAAACAGCTATTAAAAAAAAAAAAAAGAATAGTGTATAGTAGCCCTGAAACACAACTACACTCTTATCACACCTTGTGATTACCATGATGTCAAAGGGACCTCCAGAGCTTCGCTCTCGAGGTCCTTGACGTCATAGTAACCACTCGGTGTAAGAATAGTATTGTTGTGTATGGGCTGTCATACGCTGTTCTATATAATATTGCTAAACAATGTAAAATAGTCACTCCAGTCCAGAGATGGTATCCACATCCACCTGTCATGTGTCTTTCTACATATGCACTACATAGTGTGTTTATTTACCTAGAATATAAGAATTCAAAATTCTGTAGTATTGCACTAGTAATGGGCCCCCTCCCAACACACGTATACACGCACACACACACACACACACACACATATACACGGAATGGTAGCATGGAATACATTAATTGAAGATTGAACATAATTCCATTGGCATACACACACACACACACACACACACACCTCACATGGAGCCAGAACCTCAATTTCATCTGTTGCAGGGTAAGAAGCAATGAGTTCTCTGACAAAGTGGTTAGTTAGGATAGCGGATTTTTCATGATTATTAAAGAAACACTAGCAATGGAAACTTTGACAAGTACTTTTTTTTAGTCTGTAGATGCGTGTAAAGAGGGCCTCATGAATGGAAAGAACATTCAATTATTTGTTTAATTTAAAGAAGTTTTATTTTTGGACCTAGTTGAAGATTTTTATATACTGTGTGAGTAAAGGTGGCAGCCATGTTTGTAATGGAAATCAGGAATGAGTGGAGTGGCTCATGAATTCTGTATGTGAGTTGCCTCGATTCCAAATCCCACTGCCTGAATTTGTTCAAACCTGTGCAGTTTGTGGAGAATTAAGATATGAGTCGCCAAACGTTTTAGCCAGTCAGTAAACAGGGAATCTCCAAGTCATTTCATAACAAGACAAAAACAACATCAGTGTTCTAAATAGTCCTTACCTCCAGTGCGCAAGCCTGCATAAATGAATCAATAACTTAATTTAGCAACTATGCCATGCAGCTATACTTAGCAACTACTATGTGACAAAGTTTACAACTGGTATATAGTTCTATTGTTTTCAGAAAGTACATTATATGCACTTTGGTTTGCTTGTACAATGGCCTGTTCTATATTTGGAAAGGCTTCACCTGGAGTTCAGTGGCCAAGCAGCCAGCCACTCCCACTTCCTGAGCTATATAAGCAGTTCCTCTCAGCCTCATTGTGAAGCATTTTTTCTTAGCCGAAGGCTGTCGGTTTGTCCTCTGAGCTGCTTGGGCCTCCTGGCTGGCTGGCCTGCCTGCACCTCCCCCCCTTTGCTGCTCCTGCTTGTCTCTGCTGGGCTTCTGTGTTTATTTTCCTGCTTCTGGTTTGTATTTTGCCTACGGCTATGTGTGCTTCCTTCCTTTTGGGGGGGGCTTTGTTTCTAAGCTCCTAGCATACTGCTACTTAGAGCTCCTACTACTGCTTTCAGTTACCTACAACTGTAGCCACTGTTGCTGTTTACCTTAATTACTATTGTACCCAATGCTTTTTTTTACACTGTGCTCACCACGCTCAAACTACTGCATGCAATTGCAATCATTATCTGTGTGTTTCAGCTCAGCCATAGCTGCTCCATGTTGCATACTCAATTCTTTTCGCCTGACACAGGTTTACTCTGACCCTAGCTGTGCTGCTCATTCCTGCTCTCATTCTACTTGCAGCTTCATTGCACTGCCTGGCTACACCTGCTTTCAAGCATTGTCTCCCTGTTTTATTGCAGTTACAACTCTGAGGTCAGGCAACTAAGCTCCTGCTGAGGTTGTTAATTTAGCTTTGATATTAAAAATTGCCTCACTGCCGAAAAATCCTCAGAGTATTTGTCACCTTGATTTGGCTATTCATGTCTGGCTGGCTTGCCCCCAATTCAGTGCTGTTAATGCTATACAGTATGTTATGCAGACCTCCGTGTAGGTCCACTTATCACTACTACTGCTTACTGACCTTCGTGCAGGTCCACACTTGCTTACGCAACCATTGCTCCTTGCTTACGCAAACCATTACTTCATGCCTACTGCCATCCCTCAGCTTCAGCCTCTGGGATTCTGCTGCACTCAATCTACATTCGACCTTGCAAGGTCTCAGCACTCAGTACTCATTACGATCTCAGCATGCCATGCTTATTCAGCTCACCAGCTTTTCATCTCTCTATCAATTTCTGGGGCATCCCAGCCATTCTATTCTGGTGCAGGGTTCCTGCAGCCAACGGTCTCGCTCTGCATTTAGTCCACATCTCGAGCATGTCCAGCTTGGGGTGGAATCCTTCTCACCTGGCCCATAGCTGGGAATGTTCTCACCCCAGGCTTGGCTTAAGCTGCCTGCTACGCGACAACAGTTCCTGGTGTAGAATTTAAGACTAGCGGTGAAGGATGGAAAAAGTTACCTCCTTTGTCTCTAGTGTTCCAGTATAACAATTAGCCATTGACTTCAGTGGTTTCCCTAGCAAGGCATCTTCACCGCATTCTCCCTACGACTGCCTCTGGTTCACCTGGTTTGATTTAGGGCAGGTAGGCCAGGTGAGTGCCACAGCAGTTGTTGCTCTCCTCCTGCGCCTTGGATGCATGTATTGTTACAGAGTTTTATCGCAACCTTCCACAGCGTTCCCACTAGAGGGTTTGAGTGAGAGCCTTCCTCCAAACTGGAATATTTTCCACCTCCCTTTAATTGGGTTTTCCAAACTGCAGCTGCAGAGCCGTCACTAACTAAACTATCCCAAGCCTGGAGGGAAGGCGACCTAGGCCTTGGATCCCCAGAGATTTCCTCCTCAAAGGGTTTTTTTCTCTCCTCCATTGCCTCAGGTCATAACACTTAGTCAGCATAGTTGTTTCTCCTAGTTTCTTTAGGTAGATTCCGCTGTTGGATGGAGGTGGAGGATGTCCTGTTGTTCCCTCTCTCCTTAGGGGATCCCCTAATCTCAACGCAAACCATCAGTATCATGCTACGCAAGCCTGGGTATTCATTACGTTATCCAACTGAGCATCTCGTTGCATTATCAAACTGCCTATGCTTCTCCACTACTACGTTACAGTGATTGCTCCTATGCCACAGTTACTGCTTGCTCATATGCTTCATGTTGCCTCCTTTTTGGGGATGATACTACATTTCTTTTGGGGATTCCTATGGTACCTTTAGCCACGGGAATGATCCTGTGGCACCTGTAGGGGTGGAACCCTCTCTGAGGGTGCCTTGCCTTCGTACCCCTACAGGGTGGTAATTCCTCTGGAATAGAGAGTGCAAATGGCCAAAACCAAACTAACACAGTTGCACAAGCATAACACTATACTGCCTGCGTAGGTCAGTGAAGTGTTGTTATTTGTTGTGTGTTATTTCTTTTGACATGGAACCTTTGTAAAAGAGTTATCTTGGCTCAACGGTATTAATCTGCATAATGAAATATATAACTAAATAAATAAATAAGAATTTGAGCCAATATTTAAAGCCACAGTACTTGTTGGTCTGCAAAAAAGTCATAATGTTTTTAAAACAATAATATATTTCTGACGTAATTATATGCATAATGAGTACATTTTATTTCTCTCAGATGTTTTATTTATTTTTTCTATATAGATTTTTATCAGTTTTTTTCCATGTTTTCTCCCCATCCCCATGCCCTGGCGGCGGCGCACTTGTGGAGGCACACACACGCCATGCCTCAGGGCACCTTTCCACTATGCTGCTGCCCCCTCCCACCTACACTACTCATCGGACCTCCAGTTGGTGGGAGTAGAACTACGGGGGAGGATGACGAACACCCTGGTAGAGGAGAGCTGCCTTTCAGCCACTCAGTCCTGCTCCCCCCTGTACCAGCTCTCCGACATCCCAAGGTCATTCCTGAAACTTGGTCATTGCCGTAGGCACGAGACAAGGCATCCAGCACCTCAACCCCTGTGTGCCACCAGGCCGCTGCTGGCTCTCTGATGTTTTTAAACAGTTTTTATTACTGATTTTATAATTAATGGCTCAAGTCATCATTATGATGGCTGCCTTCAGCAATTTGAAAAAATTCCTCCCTTGAGGTTACCTTTTTACTTTACATACTGGATTTATACGGTGGATGTGTTGGGAGGAAGCTCAACGCAGTTACTATATTTCCGATTATAAAGCTGCATTTCATGTTCTCGTATTTTGTTCAAAATCCTTTCTGTGGAAGGTATGTTTCTAATGAACTGTGTTTTGTAGAACTGTACTTCCAGATTTATGCTCTGTTTATATGCATATTCATGTTTTTGGTGTACTGGTATTTATGCTTTATTTAGATATATGGATTTTTAATGTTTTTGATTTTGGGGCTTTTGTACAGCTCAGTAATTTTATGCACATTCACCTTGTCTGTTTTTTTTACATTGTCACTTTGTAACACTGTCACTTTAACTGGCTAGTTTTTAATCAATGTCTTTACTCAGTACCACATGTTCTGATGAAGGTATCAGTGATGATGTTGAAACAACGGCCATGTGGTTATGTGGTGAACACTCGGTTCAACAATGGTCCGCAGAGTGGTGAATGCAATGAGCATTATAGGAACCGCTCATTAGACCACTTCAGTGTGTCAGCTTTACTGTTTGAGGAATGAACCTGGGCCTGTTTTTTAAGCTGCTGGATGGTGGATACTAAATAAACATGGATTCTTGATACCTTTGATAAACTGTGGAGTGCTGACCTGTTTTCCGCTTTGGCGGGTGCGTTCCAAATATGGTGTGTGCTGTTTGTGCTGTGCTGGATGATGGAACGAGTGGGAGTAGGCAAGCAAAGAGTTAAAAAAACTCTAGATTTCTTTTAAATTGTGCTAGTTGGGCTACAGAGTCACTATGACACGAAGGAGCTCAGAGACAAAGTTTGAAAACTCAACTTTTTTTGTTTGTGAACTAATGTGTGAGATTATGGCAACTGACAGCAACAGACGCTCTTATGGCAGGGAGTGACGACTCAAGGAGATGCCTCTTGCTATGGCGCCAATTTTACACAAGAGACTGCATTTCTATCAGCATTAAGAAGTACATAAGGACCATGCTTTGATTGGTTGAGAGCTTTCTAGTGCTTTATAATAGCTTTGATAAAGACAGAGGGTGTCACAAAACTCTGCGGCTGCCTTTGCCTTGGGTTACAGTACTTTGTGAATCACCCTGCAGCCTTTTGTACCACCATCACCTGCCTTCATACTAGAGGAAGACCTGCTGTGGGAGTATGTTAGACTCCGAAATCAATATCTTAAAAGTTATCAGAACTTTATCAGAACTATACAGTGCATAGATTCCAGGTGGTTCTGAACTGGCTCTCCCATGTCTATTTTTAGATTCCTTTCCTTTACTGAAAATAGCTTAAGGGTGGAGAGTGATGGTTACAGCAGTTTTTGTACTTTTAACTAAAGTTTTTCGACAGTTCTATTAAGGTTCAGATAACTATCAGAACCTTGTATGGCTTATCAGATCCTGTTAGAACCTCAGAATCTTTTGTGGCTCTCCCATTCCTGGTTTCTGAGAGGTTTCTACCACTGACAGTTTTCCTGTCCACAGCACCAATGTCCATAACATCCTCTGGCAACCCTTCTCACATAACGATGGATATTAGGTATGTTACATGATGCTGAATGCTGTGGTTGGCTGAATGGTAGGAGATGAGCCAATAATCCTAGGGTCTTTTTTTTTTTTTTTTGCGTCTTGTATTTCCTATGTTCCTAGTTACTAAACTAGGCCCACAGGCTGGTAAATTTGGTGGCACCTTATTTTAATGGCATCCCTATTGCCCAACGGAATGAACAGGGGAGTAATTTTAGGGGGGATGGGTGGGGACAGGTTCCCCCCACCAACATTTTTTTATTGCAGTCTTGAATAACTTACTGTAAAATCCCTTTATAGTTGTGCCCCCCCCCCCAAACTATTACACCAAGGTTACTCCTCTGGGAATGAACCCAACTGCTGAACTCCCCAAGTCCATTTGATAAGTTGTCCCTTCAGGCCAGTGCAGATGTAGTTTAGTAGACAGGCAGGGGAAAGGTAGACCCCATGGTACAGAGGTGTATTGGCAGATTGGTGTGGGGAAGACTGTGTGCTGAACCACCCTCTTCCCTTGGAGAGATGGCCCCTACTGCAAAGAGATGTATTGGAAGAGTGGAGTGTGGAAGTCATGCACTGAATAACCCTCTCCCACTGAAAGGAGGTCCCCATAGTACAGAAGTGCACTACTGATTGGAGCCATGTGGGGAAGCTCAGACATTGACTCACCCTCTCTCCCGGAGAGGTGGTCCTTACTATACAAAGGTTACTGGTAGTGTGGTGTGGGGAAGCCCACCTATTGGATCACCCTCTCCCCCCTGAGAGTTGATCCCTATAGT
The DNA here is from genome assembly GCA_016271365.2 of Neoceratodus forsteri. Lineage (NCBI taxonomy): Eukaryota > Metazoa > Chordata > Ceratodontiformes > Ceratodontidae > Neoceratodus > Neoceratodus forsteri. The sequence continues at coordinate 950,151,720 of CM028130.1, forward strand.
ACAGAGGTGTACTGGCAGAGAGGTATGGGAAAGCCCATGCATTGGGTCATTTTCTCCCCACTGGAGAGGTGGTCCCTACAGTGCAGAGGTGTATTGGCAGAACAGTGTGGGGAAGCCCATGCTTTGAACCACCCTCTCCCTTGAGAGGTAGTCCCTGAAATACAGAGGTATACTGTATTGGCAGAATGATGTGGGGAAGCCCATGCATTGACTCACCCTCCCCCGAGAGGTAGTCCCTAAAGTACAGAGGTATGTTGGCAGAACTGTGTATGGAAGCCCATACACTGAATCACCCTTTCCCCCAAGAGGTGGTCCTTAAGTAAGCAATAACACATGACGGGGTGTGGGTTAGTCTAGATAAACACATGCCTAGGGGTGTAGTGAAGCACAAGGTGCAGCTGAATGCCTTACTGCCCCCAGAAGTGTGTATATCCAGACTAACCCACACCCCGGAGTGTGCTGTTGCATCTATAAAATGGGTATCTGTTGAGAAATTGTAATATTATTAGAAAAAAAAAATGCTAACATAAAAAAAAATCTGCTTTGATGTGAAATAGTTTCTCCATGTTCCTTAGGTTGCTAGGGATGCTGTTATATGAAATGCTGTCAGTAGGGGCACTCAGGACAGCCACTGAGTCGCTATGACAGACCATCAGCAAGACCGCGATTTCGCTTTTGGTCTTGCCCACACCATGCTACCATCTGCGGTAGCAAGTTTCATAAAAGTCCCGCTGGTCTCCCTCTGCTTGAGGCTCTGGAGAAACTGTGGAGGGTTCACATACGTGCCGGTGAGGAGAAGAGAGGAGGATGTGGGTACGGATAGCAACACAATTTGTAAGTGTAAACAATGCTTTTTAAGTGTTGTGTCACTTTTGAGTTTACATTTTGTTTGTTCGCATTTTTCTCACTAAAACAGTGCCGCTTAGCGAGGAGTGAAGATGGCAGGTTTCCGAGCCTTGAATGGGCGTCTCAGTGATTTTTTTTTGGGTGCTTGCTGTTTTGGGGGAACTTGTTTCTAGCCATGGTTTATCCAAAATAAAAGACATAGCTGGTAAGGGTGCCAGCCAATCAGCTGTTTTTACTGTCTCTACCCATTTTATGAAATATGGGTATATTGGCAGAACTGTGTGGGGGAGCCCATATATTAAATCACCACCCCAGAGGTGGTCCCTAAAGTGCAGGTACATTGGTAGAACAGTATGGGGAAGCCACAACCCATTGCATCGACTCACCCACTCTGTATTAGGGTATGGTCACACAATACCCCCACTGTATAATAATGGTCAGGCACTGGCAGTTTTGGGTCTTGACCAGCTAACCAACCTCCCAAACTGATCTGGACAAGCTAAAGGGGTGCATCCAATCAGGATCAAGAGGTGTCAGCATGGCTCAGTTGGTAGCACAGCTGCCTCTGAGCCAGAAGGTTGTGGGTTCTGGTCCCGCACTTGGACTGGCTCATACTATAAACTCTGGGGCCGAGTGCAGTACTGGGGGATGCTGTACTGTCAGGATGTGCCATCCTTCGAATGAGATGTTAAACCGAGGTCCCTTCTGCCAAATTCTGGTGCTGTACTGGGGGGTGTCCAGGTAGAAGTAATGAACCCAATGCCCTTTTTTCAAGATAAGGGATGTCCTGGTCAACATTCCCTTACCATAAAACCAGTTCATGCAATTGTCCAAGACTGTGTGTGGGTGCTGATGTGCGAAATGGCAGTCTCTGTTACAGTCACTTCACTACCATTTTCTCATTGCTTGTAAAGCATTTTGGATACAGTGTATATGAAAAACACTATATGGATGCTAATTATTATTATTAATAATGGCTGGGGTGGTGGTTTAAAGGCCAGACAGTGAAACTAGAAAGTGCTTGCTATAACAAAAAGATCACATTTTGTTCCAGGGCACAAGTTACATGATAGTTATTTGGTAGTAACTGTATAATAACATGGTAACTATTGGTATTACCATGTAATGTACAGTAACTGCATGTAATAAGTCATGGTACAGGAATTGCTATTACTGTGTAGTTACATCAGAATCATTTCTAATGTTACATGGTAATATTAGCCAAGTTAGAATGTTTGAATCATACAGTTACAATGAAATGAACTACATATCACACATAAATTACACAGTTACAGGGTAATACCAGTAGTTACCTTTCTATCATCCAGTTACTACCACATTGGGCTGACAGTATAGCCTAGTGGTTAGAGTGATGAGCTGTGAATGAGTATGGTACCTCGAGCAGATCTGGGTTTGATTCCCACAACTTCCACTTGCATACTGTGTGACTCTACACAAGTCACTTAGCCACCCCAGTGCTCCCGGGTTGCTCCTGAAAACAGACACTTGTGCCTAGTGGGTCTTAGCCGGTTACCAAAAGAAAAAAAGATTACTATCATGTAACCAGTGCCCTGAAACATAAAGTGATACAAATAAGTCTGAGACAGTTTTCAGGTGGTCGTAGTTTCTCACAGAGAGGGAGGAGTTGGCTTGAGACAGAAAAAAGTAAAAATTAAATGATTTGATGACATAAAGTATCTGGAGTAGAAACGCAGTAGGGGAAAATCTCTCTCCCACTGTAGTCTAGAGATTGTCAGTTACTGATCGAAGCAGCTGCTGCCTCGGCAGGGGTGGAGAGTGACAGTATACCCAGCGTCCATCACAACTCATAATGATTATTGATGGAATTTGGCCCGTGTCCACATGCAAAGAGAAACAAAGCCCCAACACGGAGCCTTTGAAGGTGCACAGTTCAGAATGGAAAACAGAGAACTGTAACAAAAAAAAAAAAGCAGCATGCACATAAGAGTAGCAGTTGATGCTAATATTTATTCAAGTTGTGCTTATAGGTGCTAAGTGCAAAATATGCTGCTGGCAACACTGAACCCCAAAAGAAAAAGAAGAGGCCTAAGTCAAGCCAGCATGTCATCTGTCTTGCCTAATTGGGGGGAAGGGGTTGGACCAGAGGGGGGACTGGGTACACTGATCACTTCAGTGACATGATGCTCTGAGTGATCAGAAAGACGCTTCTGGCAGTCCTTGCTCTGTTGTAGGTTATGGCGTGATCCTGATCCGGTTACATTTTATCAGCTGTTCTGGGCCGTAACTAGAAACCTAGGCTGTATTTTATTTGAGCATGAGTGTGTGTGGGTGGGGGAGTTCAAAGTTTTTTTCATAAAACTTGGGTGGGGTAGAAAACGGATTTGAACAGGTGTTCATTTTCCAGCAAATGACAAATAAGCACAAATGTAGGAGTAGGCTGCGCATAGCTACAAGCATCCTGTACCTGGAATGGGGGTTGGGCGATTTCCAAAGTCTAATACTGGTGCAAAATGATTATGTAGGTGGAACAATTCTCAGGAAGGTCCTGGGGGACAATTGTAGCAGCAGTGTTGATATACTGTATAATAGTGACAGGATAATTACAGGACAGGCTGTTCTGAGATGGAAGGTACACAATATGCATCAGTAATATCAAATCAATCTTTATTTGCAAAAAGCATCTTTCTCATAACCAAGGCACTTGTACATATATAAAACAAACATAATAAATAATCATAACAAATCAATTAAATTAATAAAATCCAACAATTTAAAACTCGATAAATTACAATGGCAGCCTGAAAGTCTGGGTATGCCAAACTAAATAAATAAGCTTTTGTGCAGCTTTAAAACGCTGGACTGTCAGGCAATCGCACGACCTGACGAGGTAGAGAATTCCACAGGGTCGGGCTACAAAACCAAAAGACAGAGCCCCAGATGTCTTTAAACGGACCCTGGGAATCTCTAGCAACTCCTCATTGGTGGATCGGAGAGGGCGGGGGGGGGACAGTAAGGGCAAAGGAGATCTTGCAAATAACTAGGTCCCTGATCGTGTAGGGCTTTATAGGTCAGCAAACTGACCTTGAAGGTGATCCGCCACTGTACTGGCAGCCAGTGCAGTCCGCGGAGCACAGGCATTATATGACTGGTCCTAGAGGTACCAGTCAATAGCCTGGCTGCCACATTCTGCACTAGCTGCAAGTGGTGGATATCAACCCCCGGTAGTCCTAGGTAAAGGGCGTTGCAGTAGTCAAGGCGGGAGGTAACGAAGGCGTGGACCAGCACTGGAAGATCATCAGAAGGAACCAGATGTTTCACCCGGGCGATATTCCTCAGATGGTAAAAAGAGGTTTGACAACTGCCGACATCTGAGATTTAAGGGTCAGGTCGTCGTCAAAGATAACGCCCAGGTTCCACACCTGGTCTGAGGTAGTCAGCTGAACACCCCTGAGCCATAATCCAGAGGGTAGTCCTGCCAAGAAACCCACCTCCCAATGATCTGGATCCACATCCAGCACCTCAGTTTTAGCCAAGTTTAACCGTAGCCAGCTCGCACTCATCCAATCCTGGATCTTGGCTAGTCAGTTGTTAAATACCAAGAGGAACACATCCTGACCGGGTACAAAGGACATGTACAGCTGAGTATCATCTGCATAGCAGTGAAAACTCAGACCGTACCACCTAACAATTTCTCCTAATGGCAGCATATACACTGCAAACAACATGGGTGACAAGATGGAGCCCTGTCGTACCCCGCAGGATAGGGGGAGCGGGGCAGAGGGATAAATCCCAGACACCACTTTCTGGGTCCTACCCTCGAGGAAAGATCGAAACCACCTGAGGACCATACCAGACAGTCCACAGATAAACCGCAGGCGCTCCAAAGAACACCATGGTCTACAGTGTTAAATGCTGCAGAAAGATCAAGGAGGACCAAGATGGAACGGGTTTTCCGATCTCTCGCTATTAGGAGGTCATTTAGTACCCGGACCAGGGCCGTCTTGGTACTATGTCTCTTCCTAAATCCAGACTGGAGAGAATAATAGACATTGTGGCTGGTCAAATGATCATCCAGCTGCTGTGCAACCACCTTCTCAATAACCTTACCCACAAAGGGTAGGTTAGAGTCAGGTCTGTAGTTCGCCAGACAGTCCGGGTCAAGGGATGGCTTTTAAGGAGGGCCAAACAACTGCTCCTTCAGGGATCCGGAAAGATCCCTCTCCAAAGACCTCCAGACTATCTCTCGGCTAGGACCAGGCTGATCTCATCCACACCTCCTACCAAAAGGCATGTGGGGCCTGGATCCAAACTACAGCTGGTAGGTCGCAGCATCTGGACAACCATCACAAAGTCAGTGATTGCGGGCCGGCAAAAGTCAGGCCAGGTAAACTGGGCGCCCGACAAGTGGTATAGCGCTAACAAGTGCAATGGAATGATTAGAACTATTAGAAAGAAAAGTGGGTAGAACAGTAGATGGGGAGAGGCTATAGTAGGAGTTAGACAAAATAGGAGAATGAGGAGACAGCTACCAATCATACAGGCTGAGAAGATAGTGGAACAAATGAATGTACTTTTTTTTTTAAAACTTAGGGAGTGGGAAATTTTCAAAAGGGTTGGACACAGCACAAATGTCTGTCTGTGTCTGCGTCCATCCACTTGCATGCAGGCAACCCTTCTGCTTTGTTTCAGAAATTGCATTTGTTTACAACAAAGTCACGATTAGAGATGTTGCAAAGTGTAACTTCACCTGCCAAGTTTGCGTTGATTCCCCAAAATTTGCACTTTGCAGAGCATTGCGAAGCCTCCTAGTTCCTGGGAAACTTCAGAACGTGAAGTTTTACCAGTGAATTGTGCGAATTATGCCATGAAGCATGAAATTTGCAGGCGAAGCATGAAATTTGCAGGCAAAACTTCACACTTCGAGGTGAATTTTGTGCAACTTCGCATCTGCGAATCATGTGAATTTCACAGATTTCACTTTGTGAATTGCACAAAATTCACGAATAAATTTGCGGAGCAAAGTTTTGGGACTTCACCCATCTCTAGTCACGATTTGGATGCAATTGCGAGATGCGTCAGTTTGGATGCAATTGCGTCCAGTCTGAATGCAACTGCGTCTGTGCAACTGTGTCTGTTTTAGGATGTGAACTTTGGATGCTGGTAGGTCATCTAGTAGATGGTCTAACAAGTTTTTGGACGCATTTCTACTTTGAAAATAGCAGCAGATATATCTTGGACAGTTCCTTTTGAAAATCCTGCCCTTTACTGAATTTCCATTTTTTAATTACACAATTAGATAATTCACAGTAGTGTGAAAAGAAAGATGAGAAAAAGGGAATTGTATTCCGTTTACTGTCCGTGGTTGAAGGTGAGCGCGACAGAGAGAACCGGGGAGCGAAAGGAGCAGCTACTGATTATTTTGGGGCCAGAAAGGAGGAGCGGGGAATGGGGACTGTGAGAAGGGAAAGCAGACCAGGGAGGTAACCACACACAGAACTCGAGAACCAGGGCTAAACAGAAAGGGGTTCTGGATAAACTGCAGCACGCTGCTTGTCTAAAAGGTGTAATCTTTCTTTGTTATACGCTTACCTATTTAGTTCTGTGGAGCCAGCTTGTTTTTGACTGATTGTTCTTTTTCTCTGAAGTATCATTGGCTGATTGTTTTCAGCAGGCAGGGGGTACACCCATTCCCCCCAACCCTCAACCTGCCCACCCCAAAGCTCAACCTCCTTTTATAGGTCGTGGGCTCAGAGTGTGTATTGCACCTTCCTGCCACCAAACAGGAAGTACCTAACCTAAGAAGAAGGTGAGGGAAGAGGGAAGTAGATAAACAAATAAAAACAAAAAACAAAAAATTAAAAAAGTTTAAAGGTTGAAACTTAAGACTACTAAGGAGAAGGTCAAAAAACATGATGGGAGTGGTGCAATGCAGTAGGTGTGGGCAGCAGTCTTCAGGAGACAGTCTGCAAAGTGCGATGCTGCCCTATCTGCAGGTATCCTCTGAGCTGAGGAGGAGGTTGCCTGTCTCCGAGCTGAGTTAGCCAGATTACAGGGCACATTCACCCCCACCCAGAGGCCACCAGGTCCACAACCTGAACCTCAAAGGTTGCCCAGGAGGAGGAGTGATTGGGCCACAGTGGGCTCAGGGAGAGTGAGGGAGGGGGGGTCTGAACCACAACCCCCAACCGGTCCAGCTAAGTAACCCCTTACGCTGTTTTGGAGGAGCAGCAAAGCCCCACAAGGGCACCTGCAGCTGAGACCAAGGAGGATGGGTGGGTCCTCCATGATGGAGCCTCAGGAGGGGTGTAAAGGACCCCAGAGGAGGAGGAAGCTACTTCTGGGGGGGGGGGACTCAATTGTCCAGGGAGTGAAGTTTGGGGCACCTAGTTGGGGGAGGAGGATAACGTGCCTTCCAGGAAGCACTGCATGAGGGATGGGAAGCAGATCCTAGGGATTGCAAGGAGATAGTAAGGAGAGAGGAACTGATGTCATTGTCCACCTGGGGACAAATGACCTGCAGGAACAAAGTGGAGACAGTCAGAACCCAGGATGATTTCAAGAGGTTGGGGGAACCAAAGCAGATAGCACTTCATCTCTTCTTGAGGCACTACCTGTCCACAGCAAAGGGCAGGCTCGGCAGCTCAAGATCCAGAAATTCAACTCCTGGTTGAAGGAAACATAGAAACACAGAAGTTGATGGCAGATAAGGACCGCAAGGCTCATCCAGTCTGCCCTTTTATAGTGGAAGTGACAAATCAGGAATGGTGTGGAAAGGAGGGTTTTGGCTTTTTGGGACTGGGGCCCCACCTGGAGTGATGTGAGCCTGTATAAGGATGACAGCCTGTATCCATCTGGGAAGGGACCTTGGTCCTAGGTGAAAAGTTTTAATGCTTCAGCAGCAAGCATTTAAACTGGCCAAGGGGGGCCTGAGAAGGTCAGGAGGCTTAGTATCACCCCTCCCATGGGAACACGAGGAAAATGAGTTGATGACAGGGACAACTGTAGTAGGCAGAAAGGAGAAGCAGAGGAAACAAAGCCACATAAGAAATAAAACTGGGGTGGGGGGAAAGAAACAAAACTGGGGTGGGGGGAAGAAACAGGAGAGCAAAAACAGGAACAGAGTGAGGATAGGCTGCAGAACATGAAAGGCCATGTTAACTAATGCCCGCAGCCTTAGAAATAAAATCCCAGACCTGGAGGCTTTGCTAGTGGAGGCGGACCTGGACATAGCGGCAATAACGGAGACATGGCACACTGCAAATTGTGGGTCAGACATAAATATACCAGGTTATGCTCTATTCCGGAGGGATGGGGGTAAGGGGGGGCAGAGAAGGTATAAAGGCAACAGAGGTGCAGGACAGACGGGGGAAGCTGAGGCACTGTGGGTCACCCATGAACCTGGCAATGGCACAGCAATACACACAGGGGTGATCTACAGGCCTCCAGCACAGGGGGAGGAAATGGAAAGGGAGCTAGTAGATGAAATACACCAGATGGCAGCTAAAGGGGAAGTTCTGCTGCTGGGTGATTTCAGTATGCCGGACATGGATTGGACCACCCAGGCAGATGCTTCAGCCAGAAGCAGAGTTATCCTAGATTCCCTACAGGGGCAGGTCTCAGGCAGCTAGTGGTTGATCCCACCAGAGACAGAGTGATTCTGGTCCTACTACTGACTAATGGGGACAGAATCGCAGAAGTCTGGGTAGAAGGACAACTGGGGTCCAGCGACCACCATAGTGTGGTTTATCATGGGGATAGGGACCTAGTCAAGTCACACAAAGGTGAAGGTTTTAGATTCCAAAAGGCAGACTTTGTTGAAATGGGAGATGTTAACTCAGTAGGCCTGAAGAAGAGGTAGATATTGGGGTTCACAAAACTGAAAGTGAACAAAGCAATGGGGCCAGATGACATATGCCCGAGGATATTAAAGGAGCTATGAAGGGAGCTAGCAGCACCTCTGGCAGTCATGTTTACAAAGTCACTCAACACATGAGTGGTTCCAGAGGACAGGAGAAGGATACATGTAGTCCTCTCTACACAAAAGCAGTAGTAGGGAGGAGGTGGGGAACTGTAGGCCGGTCAGCCTCACCTCAGTAGTGGGTAAGATAAAGGAAGCACTGCTTAAAGAAAGGCTAGTGGCACATCTGGAATCCACTGGTACACAGGATCTGAGGCAACATGGATTCACAGCAGGTAGGTCATGTCAGACAAATCTCATCAATTTTTTTGACTGGGTGATGAAGGAAATAAATCAGGGGGGCAGTGCATATCGCCTACCTCGATTTCAGCAAGGCCTTCAACACAGTCCCACATAAAAGGCAGGTGAACAAAATGGGTAGTCTTGGCATGGGACACAAGGTGGTGAACTGGGTTAGAAACTGGCTAATGGACAGGAGGCAGAGGGTGACGGTAAATGGGATCCAGTCCGGGGAGAGAAGGGTGACCAACGGGGTACCTCAGGGATCAGTCCTTGGGCCAGTCCTGTTCAATGTCTTCATTAGTAACATTGCAGAGGGGCTGGAGGGAAAGGTCTACCTGTTTGCAGATGACACCAAGATCGGCAACAGGGTGGATACTCCAGAAGAGGTGAAGAGGATGAGGAGGGACCTGGAGAAGCTTGAAGAATGGTCTGAGGTGTGGCAACTGAGGCTTAACTCAAAGAAGTGCAAAATCTTGCACTTGGGACAAGGGAACCCAGTAGAGAGCTACAGGATTGGGGAAGGGGGTATTTGCTGATGAACACCAATGAAGAAAGGGACCTGGGGGTTATTATTTCAAACAACCTAAAGGTGTCAGCAGAGTACAAAGGCTGCAGGGAGGGCCAGTGGCATGCTGGGGTGCGTAGGCAGAGGTATTACTAGCAGAAGGAGGGAAGTGGTAATGCCATTGTATAAAACATTAATGAGACCTCACCTAGAGTACTGTGTTCAGTTCTGGAGGCCACACCTTTGCAAGGACATTGACAGGGTGGGAAGTGGTCCAGAAAAGGGTGACTAAGATGGTACAGGGCTTGCACCACAAAACTTATGAGGCGAGATTAAAGGACCTCAATATGTACTCGCTGGAGGAGAGGATGGATCGGGAGATATGATAGAAACATTCAGGTACTTAAAGGACACAAACAAGGTGCAGGGGGGAGAGATTTTCCAATATAGGAGTACAAGAATGAGGGGGTATGATATGAAATTGGAAGGTGGCAGGTTAAGAGGAAATGTGAGAAAATTTTTCTTCATGGAGAGGGTGGTGGTGGACACATGGAATAGTCTGCCACAGGAGGTGGTGGGAGCGAGCACAGTGGAGGGATTAAAACATGCATGGGACAGGCAAAAGGGAAACTTAGAGGTGGAAAGGAGTGGGAAAGGCCACTGACTGATAGGGTCAAATGCTGCAAACAAGTATAAGGCTTACGGGCAGACTGGATGGGCCTAGCGGTCCTTATCTGCTGACAGTTTCTATGTTTCTATGCTTGTGATCGATCTGAACCAAACATGATAGGGGAAGATTTGTCATGCCACATCAGTAGTCATCTGCTCCAGGATGGAAGGGTCTGAGGAATACAGGCTGGGTTCTGACTCTGTAAGGGTGGGATGTTCTTGCACCACCAGTATCTCCTGTGGTGGGTTTGAGGTGACACTGGACATTGTGGGTGACCACAGGATTTCCTTTCCCCAGGCCAGTGTTCACAGGAACACAGTACTTCCTCAAGAAGTAGGTAGCACTGAAAACTAAAGGAAAAGTATCCTGCTGCAAGGATTATGTGAGGCACATGACGCCATGTCACCAGTCCTAGGCACACGTGCTCCAAATCCTCCGTCCTGCACCAGGATAAATTATGTTGTAAGCCCAAATCAAGGACAACCTCCCTGGCTCTCCCTCCCTGGGTCATTGCTGGTTAGCATTCTGGCCAGAGTTCTGAAGCTGACCTGTGGGACATATGGGAAAGTCATGCCCTGGCCAGAGAAGGAATGGAGGATGTGAGCAAACAAGGATAAAAGTGACTACAAAAACAGAGGGGAAAAAGGGTAAACAAAGAAATGTGACCTAATGAAATGCTCCATGCATGTCACATACATACAAACATATGATCATATGAAGAAGCCTGCAGAAGAAGGCCATTTGTCTATCAAGTCTGCTCGTGTGCAAGGTCCACAGCTTGAGCAATGTCCCTGCCCTCCTCCCATCCTCTCTACCCATGATCCTTACCTTCCCCTATGCCTATCCCAGCCTCTCTTAAAGCTCCCCACTGTCTTCAACGAGATGACCTCTTTCGGCAGCGCATTCCAATTGTCCACCACCCTCTCTGTGAAGAAGTGCTTCCTGACCTCCTTCCTAAACCTCCCACCCTCCAGCTTAAGGCAGTGTCCCCTCATGTTATGGTTGCCACTCAGCTTAAAGAGACTCTCCTTATCAACCCTATTTACTCCTTTCAAGTACTTGGAAGTCCCAATCATGTTCCCTCTCTCGCTTCTGTCTTCCAGGGAGTACATGTTCAGTGCCCTCAATTTCTCCTCGTATGCCTTACCCTGCTGACTTGCTGTTATCTTTGTAGCCCTCCTCTGGACCTTCTCCAGCAGGTTAATGTCCTTTTTGAGGTGTGGGCACAAGTACTGGAAACATGATGAAGACAGCACTCACTAGCCTAATCAGAAATTTGGTGGATTCTTACTCCCCCTCTCATACCTCTCAGCTGCCCCACATTATGAGTAACATCCATTATTTACCACTCAAAATTGCTCTGTCCCACATTCATCCCACCTGAAAAGGTGTTTCCCAGTAAGAGAATGGATTACCTCACATTGTAAACTCAGACTTCAAAGCAGAAATGAAAAATACTTTGTGATGCTAAATCCAAATTCAGCTGTGGGCAGAATCTGGAAGGCAGCACTTAATACTTGATTAGATATTAACCTTCCTCACGCAGATGTTTTTCACACGAGATGTGCAAATTTGTTTGCATAGGGAGCCCAGATACCCTTACCTGGTTTTCTCCCATGCGGAGCCTAACGTCTGGCTCTGCCCAGGGGCACTGTTGTTTTGAGCTCCCTACCTGAAAAGGACAAGTTTAAGACTTTAGCCGTCTAGCCTGGTTGGCTTTTTCATGTTCACTTATAACTCTTGGGGCACCCAGTTAGTACCTCATTTTCTGTGCCATTTTGTACTGTAAACTCTGCTTTGTGTGTACTTCTACTTTAAAGCCAGGGAACTGAGGATGTACTAGAATTTGGGGTGGGGAGGGGAAGCTAGATCAAAATACCCACCGGATTGTTGCAACAAATTGTAATACCCCCATTAGTACATGTCCTTACAAGATACAATAGCACCAACCACTACATTTTTATTTTTCAATGTAAATGGGGCTAACAGCCCCATCAAATGTTCCATATTACCCAAATGCTACGCTGCGAGTTGGCAGAACTCAGTTTCATACAGGAAATCCATCTCCCCCAAACTGAGCATATGAAATTTGAGAAGTATTGGCATTCCTTATTGGGCTGCTTCTCACACCACTGTGGGAGGCATAGGGTGTTTTGATACTGACCCGGATGGGCCTTCCCATTAAGACTGACCAGCGTGCACATGACAATGGTGGCTGTTGTGTAATCCTGATGGGATCACTTTATGGCAACTCCATTACTTTAGCTAATATATATTTGCCCTTGGGGTCAAGTAAATGTTTGGCCCCATCTTTCTTTAATAAATGATTACCACTATTAAATGGATAATTACTCCTGGGTGGGGACATGAATGCCATGATACAGCCACAGTTAGATGCATTTAACCCCCAACCTTACCGAAAATCCTAGTTCCAAAAATACTTGAAAGCCACTATGGAGCAATTGGGCTTGTAGATGCCTGGTGGCATTTGTACCCACACCAAACATAATTTACCCATTATTCAGCCTGCTTCCATACATACACAAGGCTGGACTACCTTTTTATATCCACTGAGTTCATCAATATGATTCATTCTGTGTGACACGGAAATACCTAACTGTCAAATCATGCTCCAGTCCTGGCGGAGCTGCACCTGGGGGGAACCCTGAAAACCACTCATTGGAGATTTAGTTTAGCTTTCCTCTGAGATGACATATTTCTTGAAAAGATGGAATCTTGATCCTACAAATACCCAAGATAACACTACCCATAGACCCATCTATTTTGTGGGATACATTAAAGGTTGTGTTACAGGGAACTTGGTGGCATATACTTGAACAGCGTAATGCCTGGGAGGCTAAATTGTGCCACCTACAGGACACTCTCCATACTCTGCAACTCTTACAAATGCAGGAGGTACATTGTTTACGCCCGGTGCAGCAGGTTAAGAGGAAGATTCAGGGATCCTAGACCTGAAGGTGGAGCAGGCATTATTTTATTTGCAACAAAATATGGAGGGGGAGGCATGGACGGCTCCAACTCTTCTCTGAGACTCAGGGCCCGACCGCTGCAAGCCTGTATAAGGCAACTGAAAGCCAACCCCCCCCCACCCACACTCATAAGTTACTGTACAGCCAAAAGAACATTCAGGGTATCATGAGTGGCTTTTGCCAACAGCGCTACACAGCGAGGCACTCATTGCCCCGGAAGTCACAGTATTTTTATCCTCCCTGTCGCTGGACCAGGCCACCTCTTTGCTCTTTGACACCCCCTCTGATGAAGCTCTTTTCCCTTACTTGCTACTATGTTTGCTACTGCAGTTTTAATGGTTTTGTGAGTGCTTTTAGTGTAATAATCAGTTTATGCAGTCAATTCTGGTGCCCAGCTTTTTTGTTCCTTTTTTTTCCTACCTCTTTGCTCTGCTTCATTGCTATGGAGGAAGTTAAGGCAGTGCTCCGGAAGTCTAAAACTGGAAAATGCCCAGGCCCTGATGGGTACCCGGCAGAGATTTTAAAGAAATATTGAGAAAGCCTTCTTCCTCCACTTCTCCGGGCATGTCATTGGTACAGTAGGGTGGCGCTCCACCCCTGTTTTGGGAGATATGCAACCATAACTGCACTACCCAAACCTGGAAAGGCTATGACCCAGCCTTCCTTCTACAGGCCCATCTCAGTTCTAAACTATAAATTCTTTATGGCCATCTTGATGGTCAGGCTGGATGGCCCTTTCCCATCGTTGCTGAACAGGGACCAGGCAGGATTTGTGCAGTGCTGGCAAGCACATGACAATGTGTGCCATACACTGCTGCTATTAGAATATGCATCTTCCAGATCTATCGCCGGCCTCAACGCGGAGAAGGCATTTGATCGAGCGTCCTGCTTCTTTTTGTGGTACACTGTTGCATTTTGGTTCTCACAAGAATGGGTTGAAATACTGAAGGGGCTTTATCACAGATCATCAGTCTACATCTGAATTAATGGCACTCTTTCAGAGCCAATCACCTTGGAATGGGGCACCTGGCAGAGTTGCTCTCTCTCCCCTCTCATGTTTGCCCTTTATATAGAACCCCTGGCGGCAGCTATTAAGAGAGAGGAGACCACTAAGGGCATCCAGTAGGGGAGGGAATATAAAATGAAATTATTTGCTGGTGACATATTATTCATGCTTGTCCCTGAAAGAGCATTACCCAAAGTATGTTAACTTATGGTGTTATATGACTCTCTGGCTGGATTCCAGCCTAACTCTGCAAAATGGAAGTTATCCCATTTCATTTTCACCCACCCCAGGCGCATGTGTAATTCCCTTCAGGTGGTCGCACTGCTGTAAAATTTTGGGGTATGTGTGACCATCCACAATTGTTAAATTTGAACCAATTGCATATACTATCAAGATGGATCTTCATATGTAATGTCAGATATCATTTGGATTTTGAATCAGATTGCAGTGATATGTCAAAATATCCTCCCTAGATTGCTATACTTTTACAGATCCTCCTCTTCTTCTGGGTAAAGTATACTTCTGTCTTGGGATAAATATATTTCTCAATTTGTGTGTATGTGGGGGATGCCCAAGAATCAAATACACTGTTTTACAACTCCCAAAGGAGAGTGGTGGGGTAAAACTGCCAAATCTTTACTGCTATGCTATGGCAGCTGACCTATGACCTGTCTCTGGAGTGTTTGGGGACCTACTCTCCCCACTGGGAAAAAAAATAGAGTTTAACCTGAATGACCTATACCCCATAGAGGAATACCTATATGCCACCCCCACCCAGGTTACTACCATTTACAGAATTCATGCATTTCACAGTGGTAACCCTGCAGTTGTGGCACAGAGTTCTGTAGAATTCGCCTTTGTGGTTTTTAATCTGGACCTTGGTCCTACCCTATTTTCAAGACTGTCCACTAAATACATTGGATACTTCCTTTGTAGATAGATGGGGCAGGGCTTGATCTTTCTGCACCAAATTATGGATAAACATGGTGTAGTCCTTTGTAGACCTACAGCAGAATTATTTTCACCCGGTAGCAGACCACAGTAGATACCTACAGCTCCATTATCACACATACTTATGGAGTGTTCTCCAGGTTCCCAGGCAAGTCAGGGCATTAGCATGGCATCATAATAGGGACACAAAAGGGAAAATCTGGCAGTACCTTATAGGAAATCTTTATAAAGGACTGATGGATCTCACAAGGAGTCCACTGCCCATATCCTCTGTAATTGAACACAGAATTATGCACCAGTCATACTCTGGATCTCTGGATCTCAAAACATATCATTCTAGCATATAAAGTTACTTGTGCCTTACTCCTGGGAATTCTCCAGGAAGTACAGAGTCTACCATTTCAAGCCCAGCCACCGACAGAATACCTTGGACTTGAACAAAGACGATGGCAGGGCTGCGGAATGCAGAATGCCGACCAGGCCCCTGTGTTTTGAGGGTTGCCCAGTTTTAGAGCCCAATTGACAGGAAACAAGATTCTAGAAATAGTGTTCATTATGACTCGCCTGATCATCCCCTCACTGGTGCTACTTTCTATCCCACCACCAGAGCACAAATTTAGAGACAGGACACTTCTAGTGTCACAAATATTTTAAGCAGTAAGGCATGACAGGGTGCGTTATGATGGGATAATGGCCCACCCTGGGTGGATTGAAGCATGAGGTGAAGCTGAGTGCTTCTACCACCCAAGAAAGGCATTTAGCCCACCATAACGCACCCCCTGGAGTGCCTTATTGTGATTATGAAATTGGTCCTTTTTACTAAATTGCATGTATTTGTTAAACATTTTTTTGTTGAGCTACTTGCAGCTGGCCTGTTGTGCTGGGATAATGGCCTGGCTGAAAGCACCTCTTGGCCAATCAGGAGTCAGCATTCTTTCTACCCATTCCATAAATATCAAGAACAATTGCAAGAAAGGTTATTACTAGACTGTGACTGAGTACAATAGTTCCCACAAGGGAGATGTGGCCCAACTTGATAAATCTGTATATAGACTGGAATGTCAAACAGCTATGTTTACTAATGCGCAAGGGGCATTTGATGACCAATGCCGAAGATGGGTACTTCATTATGTGGAAATAGACTCCTCATTCATTCTATAAGGGGTATGGCTGTTCCTGGCATCTCCCGTTACTCAATTAATATAAACCCCCGAGAATTGTTGCTTTATCTAACTTGACTTAATATCCTCCAAAGGTTGTTAAAAGTGAATGTACTATATATTATTGACCTCCTGGCACTTTTTTATTTTATTTATGTATTGAAATGTTTTGCCAGGAAGGCACTCTGAACAACAAGCTGCTTGTCCCCGGTAGGACTGGGGGGGGTTACAACTGGATGAAGAATTTGACATACAGTTATTTAACATATCCAAGAAATTAAACATTCAATTACATTTGTAACAAGACATACAGTTAAAAAATATCATAAATAATCATACATGTCGATTTGTGACATAACATACAATTAAATATATCATGCCTGTGGAATATGCATTTAATTACAAGTGGCATATCTGAGAAACATAGTACAGATATATAATGTAGCCTGGAGCCAACTCCTTGCAGGAATGGAACACAGTTAAGAGGCAGATTATTTAGCAATTATTGAATGAATGAGGTCCAGTGGGGGACACCAAGGAGGGTAGAGGGTAGACAGGGAAACCAGATGGGGAAGGAGGATAAAGAGGAAGGAACATTACAAGAAAAGTGAGCCAAATAAAATCTGTTGTGAAGGGCAAGTTAACACAGGGCTAGGGTAATCTGGGAGCACCTCAGACAGAACAAAAGTGCAAATTATTAGCTCAAGTGAAATTCCTTGATGAAGTGCATGGGGGGATAGAGAGGGGCAGGAGAGAGTTAAGGGTAAGGGATAGGAAGGGAAGGATGAGTCATACCTGGAACTGGCCCCTTCAGAGTGCGGAGATTGCTGCCAGTGGCAGAATGAGACAAGGACTTAGAATAAGGAGCAGAAGTAGCAAGGACAACTTGGGTAGAGACAGTAGAGGGGATGGTAAAGGGAAGGAGGAGGAGGGGTGGGAGAAACTTGCCTAAGACTAGGCCTCTTCAGGATGCTAAGAACCCTGCCAGAGAGCAGAGTCATGCAAGGAAGAGTTACGTAGAGAGGATGGAGGGGAAAGGGGAGGGTAGGAAGAGTCATATCCCAGCGCTGGATCCCTCCAGGATGCTGAAAACCCTGCCAGGGGGCAGAACTAGGTGAGGAAAAGTTGGGAAGAGAGAAAAGAAAGGATGAAGGGAAAGGAGGGAAGAAAAGGGAAAGAAAAAGCTTGCCTAAGATTAGGCCACTCCAGGATGCTGAGAACCCTGTCAGAGTGCGAATCAGGTGAGGACTAGTTGGGTAGAAAGGATATAGGGGGAGTGGGAGTGAAGAAAGAATAATTGCCCAGTGCTGGACCCCTCTGGGATGCAGAGAACCCTGCCAGGGGATATAATTAGGTGAAGACAAGTTGGGCAGAGGGAATAGGGAGATAGAAGAGGAAAGGAAAAAAGAAGGAGGGAGGGAAGAAACTTACCTGAGAGTAGACATCTCCAGGGTGCTAAGAATCTCGACAGAGGCAGATTTAGGTGAGGACAAGTTGGGTAGAATGGAGAGAGGGGAAGGAGGAGGCTTGCCCAGTGCTAGACCCTCCAGGATGCTGAAAACCCTGCCAGAAGTCAAAACTACAGGGGCAAGTTGGTAATGGAAAAAAGTTAGGGGTAGGGAGGAGGGTAAGCGATGAAGGGAGAGGTGAGCATGCTGAGAAGCAGGCTGGGTGAGAAAGGTTTAATAAGGGATGTGAGACATGGAGAGGAGCAGAGGAATAAGATGGGACAGTCAAGGAGGGTTAAAGTAGGAGCAGTTAGTGAGAGAAAGTTATGTAAGGCAGAGGCAAGGGAGCAGTAGGAGGAGGAGTGCCATATTTGGGGAGGGTCCAGATTTGTGGGAAACAATGGTAAAGCCTGACTGACCAATGAGAGTGGTTTCGACAGGGACCAACAAAGCACGAGTGTTGGCCGGCCTGGTGGTGCAGGGGTTGAGGCACTGACGCCACACCTCGCACCACACCAGCCACCCGGTTCGGATGGGATTGGCCTGACGGGGGTCGGAGGAGGGAGAAGGACTGAACGCCCAATGGCAGCTGCCCTTCTCTGGGGAGACAAAGGATCTCCACTGCACTGCTCACCTGTTGGGGGAACCTCAGGGTGGTCGGTGCAGATGGGGAGACGCTCCAACGAAAGGGTAGACATTGGCAGGGACTGGCTTCGACGCGGCGCCTCACACGCGCTGGCAGCCTTGTCCCCAATGCACGCCGACATTGGGGGGGGACACACCAGAACATCAGGAAAAATCCTGCCCTGGTCTAGGTGACGAGCCTCAGCGCTGGTCCTGAAGCAGCACCCAAGAGAGCAGACTCCGATGTACGTGCTCCCAGTCGTTGTTCAGGGGGAGATATGGGGATCTCTGCCGCCCTGCCCGGAGGGTAATCCGAGGCTCTGCAGGTATGTGGGCAGTGTTAGTACTCTAGGGGCAGACTACTCAGGGGAGCTGCAGAAGGGACCCACGAGGGAGCCCGAGAGTGATCAGTGACAGAAAGTAGGAGGGATAAAGAAAGAGTGAAAAAAAAAAAGAAAAAGTGAAAGTGTCAGAGAATCTGAGGGAGTGGGCGGGGAGAGGCATTAGAGGTAGAAGGAAGTTCTCCTAACCAAAATTTAGAAGTGAGTTTGGCACAATAAGTGAGGTGCCTGCTGGCAAGCAGGGGAAGAGACAGGATGTGGTAGAGGTCATAGTGATGAGTGCGTGATGGAGCATCAAGGGCAAATCAACAGAAGGAGTTAAAGAGAGTGTCCAGTCTGGTTTGGAAGGATTTGGGAGCAGCACCATAGACTACATCACAGTAGTCAAAAATTGGGAGGATCATCATCTGGACTCATTCACACCATGCCATAGGAGGGATGCAACTATGGTTCCTGAATAAGGCACCAAGCTTGGGGCGCAATTTTTTCAGGATGGCATCAGTGTGGCCAGAGAAGTTCAGGTGTTGATCCAACCAAACCCTAAGGTATCTGAATGAGGAGGTGCCTTTTCTAGGACTGTCCCATCAAGGGTATGGAAAGATGGTAAAGGGTGGAGCCTAGAGAGTCACTGCCTAGTGCCAAAGGTCATGGAAACAGTCTTACTGGCATTTAGGAATAGTTGATGTGAGGCAAACCATAGCTAAACCTGTTTGTCTTTTAATCTGTGCTCTCTGTCTATGGGACTCCAGTAATAATAAAAACAATTACAAACCCTCCCCAAAAATAATTCAACTGTGTATAAGTAGAAGCACTAGTTTCATAGTGCTCTAAGCAAGTATATCTGTTTAATGATGCCTCCCACATTTTCCCAGATTTTGAGTGCCAGTGTCCTGTACTTCAGCAACAGAAAGTTGGGAGGTATGCTCTCTATTCTGTATCCCGCTAACCAGTGTTGTAAATGGAAACATTTTACTGAGGAAACCCACCACCATTGATATGGGCTCAAGCATCTCTGACAGGGGTCTGGGAACATGCATCATATGTTGTATTGTTACACTTTATGTAGTCAGTTTTTGCTGGGGGTGGGGGGGCATTTTCAAGAGGAGAAGTCCTTCCTATTTTACTCCTGGAAGTGAATCAGACTTTCAGTTTCACTCCCGGAACCAAGTTCTCCTGCCCCCAATTTCCATCACTGCCTCTAACTCTTCTCTGTACTCTCTCCACCTCCCTCTCTGGATAGTAGTATTTTGAACATGGTAGACATACCAGATGTCCATGTGTTGAGTGCAGACTGTATTTCTGTCTGCTGGATTTAGACTGGCACAAAGCTCTGTGAAGTCTTATTACAGTGGTTTATCTACCAGCTGGGCATAAGGGAGTTGGTTGTACAGTAAGTGTAAAATAAAAGTGTGACTCGAGGGAAGAAAGTCAAGATCCCTGAAGCAAAAGCATGAGGTCAGACTTGGCCAGAAATGCTAGATAGCAGCTCTTCCTTGTAGGTTATTTGTGTCCTTTGGTTCACTTTTGAAATTTAGCATTTCATGTTATAGGCTTCTCAGTCCAGTCACTTTGTCTCCAAGAGAGATCTAGGTTTAACTTTGCTATGTGGACTTTGTTGTATAAAGAAATAGAGAGAAAGAAGTTGGTCCAGTGGCGTGAGGGCTGAGGCAGTCTTAGCATCTTACCTCCTGCCACGCTGACGACCCATGTTCAGCAGCCAACATAGGTTTCTGGGGGTAGACTGGGAAAGGAAAGAACTGAGCTCCCAATGGCTGCTCTCCTTTCCCTTGGGGGGGGGGGAACTGCACGCTCTGCTGATTGCCACCTGTTGGAGGCCAAGTGGTAGTGCAGATTGAGGAGGGCAGTAGAAGGGAGGGCTGTGTGGCTCCGTGGCATACGTATGCCTCCACATGTGTGTGTCTACGTGCGTGCCCCAGCATGGGAAACTAGGTATGAAAATGGAAAAGGGAAAGCACGGGCTTTGTGAAGCCCTGCCTGCCTTCCACTGCTCCCACGTCATCAGCTGACCACCACCCCAACTTCTGGATGTGTGTCTCTGGGTGGGGGGAGGATGGCCCTCTCCTTCCCAGCCCTGCCACAGGGAACAATCTATGGGGGAATCTCGTGGATGGTAGGTTGGTGAGGTGACTGCTGGGCGGGGGTGAAGAGACAGGACTGAGAGCCACCAATGCTGACCCAAAGGGAGAAAAGGCTATATGGAAAAAGAAATAAAGAGTGAGAGCAATGGCTCCATCTTATCTCATCTTCGACAGAGTTCTTGGAATATTGTTTCCATTCCACACTGTGCTCACCAGTCGGCCTGATGGGACATCTTTTCTTTTCTCAGTAACAGTGTTTCTGTACCTAGAGCCAGATGGTCCCATTCTGCCCCAGTCCACCTCTGGTCGACGAACACCTCCACCAGGACTCACCTACAGTACAATCCCCCACAGGTGGGGCCCAGAGGAGGAGGAGGGCTCCCCACGGAGAATACTCATCCAGACTTCTGCAGGGTCCTGGGGTGCCAGTGCTGACCAGTGGATAGGCCAGGCATCATCTGCTCACTTCTTTTTCCCTTTTCTCCCCTCATTCAGTGGTATTCAAGGGATGCCAGTGTGCATGCATGTGGAGGCAAGCACGCACCACACGCACCTACACCATCACGTGGTGGCAGTCTCAGAGTGATGCAGCAAGACCCCCACCTCGGAAGAAGAGAGCAGTCCCTTGGACTTTCAATCCACTCCTTCCTGGCCAGCCCCCATGCAACCCAAGTCTGCTCCTAGACCCAGGTGGCAAGCATGGTCGGACATACGGCATCCGATGCCTCAGCCCTCTGTACCACAGTACCAACCTGAGAACTGGTTTCTGATAGTCCAGCACTGGAAGCAACAAGTAGATGTCAGAGCTACAGAATAAAGCTAAAGTCCAACAACTGATGTCAGGATAAAAATGACACTTTATTCCATACAAAGACGCCAATACATATACAGCCCACCAGCAGGTGAAGCACACATCCTCCCTCAACCAAACAATTGTTTTCATGCATGACATGCACTTGAGAAAGCACAAGTCACACACAAAAATGTTTGACTGTTTGGTCGAGGGAGGGGCTTGTGCTTCACCTGCTTGTGGGCTGTTTGTTTTTTTGTGTCTTTGTATGGAATAAAGTGAAGTTTTTATCCTGACATCAGTTGTTGGATTTTATCTTCATATGGAGCATTGGAGAGCATGTAGCCGAACTGCCTGCTGTTTGTGAGTACCTCTTCCACTTTGTTTGGGCTCTGGTCCTTTGCTGTTTTTAGCCATCTTTGTGCTTTCCTGCAGAGCTACAGAATATCTTGCCCAAGAGAGATGCAGAAGTTCCTGGATTTGAACACTAGTTTCATGTTTCTCTCTTTCCTTTTTATGTTGCTTGCACGCATGTGCAAGAAACATAGTGCCATCATCCGAGTTTTCAGAGGTGTGTCAGCCCATCTTCCAATACAGTCAGTGTGTTTGCAGGCGCGCCCCAGTTCCCCATCACTGCTGCAGCTGTCTATGACAAGCTGAAAATGCAGTGGCATACAGTTGAAAGGGAGAGTTCGCTTGAGTGAGCAGAGCTCACCCCCCATACACACACGCAAGACGCACGCACACCTGCATGCTCATCGCCTTTCCTCCCCCACACTGTACGGGCCGACGGGGTGCTCAATCCCCATCTGCTCCATGCCCCCCCAAAGCATCCAGGTGCCACGCTGGGAGCCCACTCCAGCATGGCAAATGATGTTACGGCCGACAGGGGTGCCCAATCCCCATCGGCTCCACTGTCTCTCCCCAAGATTCAGGTGCCACGCTGGGAGCCCACCCCAGCATGGCAAAATGTGTTATAGCCTGATGGGGTGCCCAATCCCATTGACTCCAGCCCCTGAACAATTCTGCTGCCACGCTGGGAGCCCACCCAGCGTGGCAAACGCCCTCATCGCTCTAAATAAAAACACACCTGTAAATAGAAAAACTGTCCCTCGGCGCTTCTCCCTGCCCCTCCCACAACCCGCACCACCCACTGTGCACCCTGTCTCCCTACACCCCCACCCCATACTTACCTCCGAGCTCGCACAACAATCTTCGCGGACCGGGAACACATCTGCACTTTCAAAGCCGACGCGAACTGAGGAAATGCCGTAAGCTGTATAATGAAATAGATAGGGTTTTTTCAACTTTATTGCATATCTCAGGCATTTTTGAATTTTGCACCAAATTTTCAACATGGGATTTTTGGGACCTTCTCATGAATGCTTTCACTGTTGCATGCTATTTAGGTCCGAAGGGTGATTTCAAGCCACTGTGCAAAATCACCTTTCCAGAATGATTAATGAAACAACACTGCCAGTGTTCATAAGGTGGGCTCTCAAAAAGCCTATTTTGAAATGTGGTCGAAAATTCCAAAATGACTGTTTTACACATGCGCTATGCAGTTCCTACGCACACTCGTAAGTTCGCTAATTTTCAATATTTTCACTCCAGATTTTCAACATCGCCATTTTACCACACCTCCTAATGAGCAATACAGCTGTCATTTTCACATCCTGCCCAAACGCAGCTCACTATGTAGCACACAATGGCGCAGTCGTGAAAAATCGATGTATGGGACAAATTAAGAAAATCACAGTGACACTGTTCATGAGCAGAGGTCTTAAAATGGCTATGTTGAAAATTTGGTGAAAAATTCCTAAAAATGACTGTTTTACGAGCGTGTATTGCACAGTTCCTACGCACGCTCGGAAGTTCGCGAATTTTCAATATTTGCACTCCAATGACTTCCAAATACCTAAACAGCACATAGAAGCAAGCAACATTCGGCATTGACAAATGCTTGTTTGTTTACCCATCAAATGGAAAATAAAGCACCATTGTCTGATACCTTACCTGCAAGGGATAACACATGACATGATGTGTGATTATGATGAAATAATGCACACCTCGGGTGGTTGTTTGGTATGAGGCATAGCCAAGTCCTGCCACTACCCGATAAAAGTATTATTCACTTATGACCACACATCCTGGTGTAACCCCCTACAAATGGGGGTTCCCGAAAAGTCTTCCTTGAGCTTGCCTAAATGCTCACTGCCAGGCTGGTGTTCTGCGTTTTAGCAGTTTAAATGTATTGCCAGAGAGTGCCTGTATAGCCTCTGTGTACTGTCTCTTTAAGAGCTGCCTGGATTGCAGTCATAATTAATCTGAGAGGGAGCTCTGTTAGAAGATGTACTTGTTTGCTGATCATTTGTTAGAGTAGTAATAATATTGTACTTTGTTCTAACCTGCCTTCTTTGCAGCATGGACGGTTCTGTTTATTTCCATCATCTTGGTCCTGGACTGCGGAATGGGCCAATCAGTACATTTGGGACTCTAAAATGGAGCCTGCCTACAGGGGCTGATGGGGCCAAAACTTGTAGGAATTGTAGTTTTGGGCTTTTGGCACCTAAAATAACCTGGAGGGGAAGCCCTTGTTGTGACTAACAGACAGATCAGCCAACCGAACCTTTTGGATCTTGGGGAAAGTCCCACACTGCTTGCAGTGTCAGTTAGATCTGAGTTGGGAAGTGAAGAAGTAACAGCTCAAGATAGTTTGAGCAGCAACCCACAGTGGATTCGCGCAGGAGAACTGTGGAAAGGCCTGAGTTTGGCCTACATGCCTGCCTGCTGTCCCTGAGAGGGAACTTGTGCTTTTTTCAGACTGAATCCAAATTTGGAGAACGAATTAAGCCACTGTATTGTGACCAGGGTTTAACCTGAAGAAGACCGAAGATTTGCTGAATGTGATCAGCCTGTCAGGACTTCCAGCTACCTCTGAACTCCCGGATTGTGCAGAGACTCTGTAATTGCAACTGGAGAGCCATTTGCCTGGTACAGTGGAATTTCCTTATGTGTGAATGTGGTGTGTGCTTATAGTGGGTCATGATTTGGTTCCCACTGTGTGTCTGAATTGTGTTTTGCTTTGCCAGAGGCTGTATCCAGCTCCATGGACTGAATCCATATCCATTTCATTTGCCTGGGCCTTGCTACGCTGTACAGCCAGAATGCTGCTACGCAGAGAAAGTCGACGAGAGACCAGCCTGGGGATCAGCCCCCTGCTCAATGCCTTGAACAGGAATGACACCTCAGTGATTCGTGTGAGCTGTGCTTCTCCAGGCACTCCAGCTCAACAGCCTGCAGTCTCAATTTCATCCTGCCTGTGTCCAGTATTGGGTATCATGAGTAAACATCAGGGTAGCTCCCTGCAACAACAGCTAAATCTAAAAGTGTTATCTGATTGTCTTGTTGCCTTTCTTTCATGAACTGAGCCCTCCGGCTCCGGATTACAAATAGTGTGTGTTGTGAATGTTGCTTTCTTCCATCACAGGGCCCCAACCAGCTGCAACGTTCCTGGTTAGCCCACCATTTTCCTACCTGGGTACTCAGAGTGTGTGATTGTGTAGGAACTCTGAACTGCATGCATAACTGTCTGATTAATATAACTTTTAAGCAAATCAACCTGATTACACCCCTCCCTTGTTCAAGTCCCCTGAATAAATCAGATTTAACTTTGCTTGCATTTAACCCGACTGCGGTTCCAGTTTGTGCCAAAAGTACTGTACTGTTGTTATTTACTGTGCTTAACCTTGTTTTTACAGGGTTCCCCAGGGTCAGGCCAGAGGAACCAGCCCTGGTGGTTAGTGTAAACAGTGTGGGTAATTGCCTGGTGAATAAGGGTCATTGTGAAAGTAATTATTGTATATGGTTCACGCCACTAGAAGGGAAAGAGGGGTTACAGGTCCCAGAGGGCTGTGCCCAGGTTAGCTTGACCACTAACAACTCTGACCTCTGGGTGGAGGTACCCATTTCATTACCCAGGCCCCTTAACCTGCTACTAGCCAAGCAGGCAGGGGTAGTAGCCCTTGGGATAGCGCCACCTAGGGGTTACACTGGAGTGTGATTCCACTTGTAAAATGGGTTTTTGTTTGTTAAAAGATAAGTAGTTTAGGTGAGGTGTGTGGTTGTCAGAAAATAATCAATAGTCATGTGATGTGTTTCGACCAATGAGGTTGCAGAATTATCAAGGCCCATTTTATAAGCAATGCATTTTCTAAACAAATAATATAGGCTTTCATTCTTTATTTGGAAGTGAGTTCCTCAGGATAGTATTACTAAGGTGCAGTACCATGTATGTAGTGGTATCTTCCACTCAAATTGACATCTAGAGACATGGAACAGGCAGAACAGGTTTTAAAAATACCCCCCCCCCAAATAAAAAATATATAAAAGAAAAACTGTTAGTTCTAACATTTTAAATAGAAAGAACATCTCCTTAAAAAACAGTTTGTTGCTACTCCAGCAGGCTAGTGGTAGTCCGGTATGCCTCAATGCAGGTGACCCTGGTTCAGGGGCAAGCCTGACGCTCAGCCGTCATGTGACCCCATGGGTCAGAGCATGCTGCTGATGGAGTGCTTCCTGCCCAGGAGAGGGAGGCACCCCAGTTCTGTTGTTATAGTAACCCCTGTGGTGGGCCATGGAGTTTTGATTCTCTATCTCCTTCTGGGGTTGCTGCTGCAGTTTGAGGGTGGAGGGTGGAAGTTAAAAAGAGGCATAAAAACTCCACAGACATCTGAATGACAGGAATTGGTACTGGTTGACCTCACAACTGTCTGAATCACAGATGTTGGTACTGTTGGAACTGACAACCATCTGACTGATGGGTGCCAGTACTCTTGGATATTACAACCATCTGGGTAATGGACATCAGTACTCTTGGACCATCTGCCACCCGAATGTCAGGCACTGGTACTCTTGGGCCCCACAGCCATCTAAATGTTGGGCACTGGTACTTTTGGGTCCCACAACCATCTAATGGGTGCTGGTACTCTTGGTCCCCACAGCCATCTGAATCATGGGTGCTGGTACTCTGGGACCCTACAACCATCAGACTGATGGGTGACAGTATTCTTGGAACGCACAGCCATCTCAATGTTGGGTACCAGTACTCTTGGACCCACAGCCATCTGAATGATGGGTGCCAGTACCCTTGAACCCCACTACCATCGGAATAATGAGCACCAGTACTCCTGGGTCCCACAACCATCTGAGTGATGGTTGACATTACTCTTGGACCCCGCTACCATCTGAATAATGTGCACCAGTACTTTGGGCCCCACAACCATCTGACTTATGGACGACGGTACTCTTGGGCCCCACAATCATCTGAATGAGGGGTGAAAGTACTCTTGGGTCCCACCACCATCAGAATGTTGGGAGCCAGTACTCTTGGACCCCACTACCATCTGAATGTCAGGCACCGGTACTCTTGGACCACACAAACATCAGAATAATGGGTGCCGGTACTCTTGAGCCCCACAACCATCTGAATGATTGGCCACAGTATTCTTGGACCCCACAACCATCTGGATGTTGAATGCTGATGCTCTTGGACCTCATAACCATCTGAATATTGGGAACCTGTACTCTTGGACCCCCACAACCAGCCTAATGATGGGTGCTAGTACTCTGGGGCCCCACAACCATCTGAATGATGGGCAACAGTACTCTTGGACCCCACAGCCATCTGAATGTCGGGTGCCTATATGCTTGGACCCCACTACCATCTGAATACTGGAAAACAGTATCTTGGACCCCACAACCATCTGAATGATGGGTGATGGTACTTTTGGGCCCCACTACCATCTGAATGCTGGACCCACCAATATAAATGATGGATGCTGGTACTTTTGGACCTAACAATATAAATGATGGGCACCAGTATGCTTGGACCCAACAATATAAATGATGGGTGCTGATACTCTTGAACCCAGTAATACAAATGATGGGTACCAGTACTATTGGACCCAGCAAGAGTAGTAATAGTAGGGGACTTCAGCCTGCTCAGGGTAGACTGGAGCCTACCAGCCACACCATGTGCCAGGAATTAGGTGATCCTGGAGGTGTTACAGAGTGGGTTACTGAGTTAGGGTGTCACAGAACCCACCAGGGAGGGGTTCATCCTTGATCTTGTGCTCACAAATGGGGAGCACATACAGGAAATAATGGTCAAGAAACCCCTGGGTAGGAGTGATCATAACACAGTGTGGTTCCAGTTGGATATGGGCAGGGGAAACACCCAACTAAAACCAAAATCCTGGCTTTTAGGAAGGTGGACTTCAGGAAGATGAACAAGGTGCTAAGGAGGCACCTGGCGGACATCAGAACAGATTTAGGGGTGGACCAAAGGTGGTCCATCATTAAGGAGGGACTGAGGGTTGCCACAAAGGAATGCAGTAGGCTCAAGGTGAAGAACTCAAGGGCCAAAGCGCTTAGCTGGTTTAGTTCTGGGGTCACCCAGGCTGTAGGAAAAGAGGCTAGCAAATAGGAAATTCAAAAATACCAAGAGAGAGGTGGATAGGGAGAATTACCTAAGGTTGGCTAGAGCTGCAAGTAGGGTAGTATAGAGGGCTAAAGCACAGAAGGAACTGCAGATAGCTGTGGGAATTAAAAGGGGGAGAAAGCATTTTTTCACCATATAAGCGAGAAAAGAGACAAGAAGGATTGGATTGTTAGGCTTAAGAAAGGGGAAGAGTGGATGGAGGAGAACAGAGGAAAAGCAGAGGTGCTGAACGAATACTTCTGTTTCATCTTCGCCAAGGAGAAAGACGAACCACTGCCTAGAGAAGAGAAGTGGGGGGAAGGGATCACAGATGTAGTGATAGAAGAGGAGATTGTGAGGAAGGGGCTGTTCGCATTGAAGGTGGACAAATCTCTAGGCCTGGACAGCGTACACCCAAGTGTGCTAAAGGAGCTGGCAGAGTTGTTGCAAGGCCACTGGCAAGCCTGTTCAATAGTTCACTGGAGTTGAGTGGTACTTCAAAACTGGAGAACAGCACATGTGGTGCACCTCCACAGAAGTGGTCTGAAGGATGACCCAGGAACTACATACTGGTGAGTTCGACCAGTCATGTGCAAGCTCATGGAGACCATACTTAAGGAAATGTGTTAGAGTTTATAGAACAGTGTGGTCTCCAGGATGCAATGCAGCATGGGTTTATGGAGGGAGAATGTGTCAAACAAATTTGATTGACTTCTTTGACTTGGTCACTAAGGCAGTAGACAAAGGTCAAGCGGTGGACATCCTTTATCTGGACTTTAGCAAAGCCTTTGACTCTCTACCCCACAAGAGATTGATCAGGTAGTTTGCAGACCTTGAGGTTGGGGAGAACATGACCAGATGGGTAGAAAACTGGCTGAGGGACAGGACCCATAAGATGGCAGTGGGGAATGAGTTATCAGGCACAAGGGAGGTCACAAGTGGGGTCCCACAGTGTTCAGTGCTGGGTCCAGTGTTGTTCACTGTCTTCATCAGTGACATTGGGGATGGCGTTAAGGTTAAAATATGCTTCTTCACAGATGACACCAAGCTCTGTGGTAGGATGGGCACAGCTGACGGGATACCGGACCTACAGGATGATCTAAATAAGCTTGAGAGGTGGTCTGGGATCTGGCAGCTTGGCTTCAATGCCAAGAAATGCAAAGTTATGTATGTTAGAGCCAAGAACTTGGTGATAGAGTACCATTTGGGGAGAGTCTAAGTATCTGCAATGTAACAGGAGAAAGATCCTGGGGTGATGATCACTAGTGACCTAAAGCACTCCACACAGTGCAAAAGGCAGCAGCAAGGGCATATAAGATGTTGGGATGCAAAGCTAAGCTTGGTCAGCAGTAGGTAAAGGAGGTTATACTGCCCTTTTACAGGTCACGGGTGAGGCCACATCTTGAGTATGGAGCACAATACTGGGGCCCACACCTCAAGAAGGATATTAGACTGCTGGAGGCAGTCCAGAGGAAGGCAACAAAGATAATCGTGGGGCAGCATGGTAAAGCATATGTGGAGAGGTTGAGAACATTGAATATGTACTCCCTGGAGGAGAGAAGAGAGAGAGAGAGGACATGATTGAGACCTTCAAGTTCTTGAAAGGGATAAACAGAGTGGATAAATAGGGTCTCTTTAGGCTAAGTGACAGCCGTAACACAAGGGGACACAGTCTTAAGCTGGGGGAGAGGTGTAGGAGGGAGGTTAGGAGGCATTTCTTCACAGGGAGGGTGGTGGCCATTTGGAATGTGCTACCGGAGGAGGTGGTCTCATTGAAGATGTCAGACAGCTTCTAGAGAGGCTTACCGGGTCAAAATGTTGTGCCGACAATGCCGCAGGGCAAAACTGTGTAACTGTAACAGCACAAGTCCCTGAACCCCCCAGAGGAAATTATCTTAATGGGGGGGTTGGGGCAAAGCCCCCCTGCAGAAAACAAGTATTCCACTGTATTTCTTTGTTGGTCACTGTTCTAACAGTGTGGTATTGTGCCACGCTGTTTTGGTATGCAACAACATGACCCCATGCCCCATAGCAGGTGGAATAGATATAAGGAGAAGGTTAGAGTCATGTGTGGGGTGGATGGAAAGGATGGGAGGGCTGGGAGGAGGGCAAGGTCAATAGCTTAAGCCAATAGTTCTCAGACTGTGACACAGTGAGCCTCCCCAAATCCATGGAAAAGATTTTGAGCCTCCCCCAAAAACTTAAATAATCTTGGGCCTCCCCAAAGTAAAATAACATACTGTACTTTGTGTAGTATAGCATGAATAAACTGAAACCCTATGAGTACTTGGGCTCACATTCAGCCTTTGTCCTATACTGACATGAAACCTTTCCCTTGTCACCTATTAGTAAATAAATACATAAAATTCACCTCCTACTATCGTCTTTCAGTTTGCTTAATCTCTTCACACAAAATATATAAAACTCAAAATTTAAATACAGTACTTTTTCAGACTTGCTTGAGCCTCCCCTGGAACAGGCTGGGGCCTCCCCAGGGAGGCTGGCCTCACCAATTGAGAACCCCTGGCTTAAGCCATGGACCCTGCAATACGAGCAAACTAGATGGACCAAATGGCCTTATTCTGCTCGCTTTTTCATAATTTTGTATGTTTGTATGTAACAGTATAAATGATGGGCACTGGTACTCTTGAATCCAACAATGTAAATGGCGGGCGCTGGTACTCTTGGACCCAATAGAATAAATTATGGGTGCCAATGCTCTTAGACCCAACAATACAAATTAAGGGCACAGATTCTCTTAGACTCATAATCTGACTGATGGTTGCTGGTATTCTTGGACCCAGCAGTCTGAATGATGGGCTGCAGTGCTCTTGGACCCAATAATCTGAATGATGGGTTCCAATACTCTTAGACCCATCAATCTGAAGAATGGGTGCCTGTCTTGGACTCAACAGTCTGAATGCTGGGTGTCGGTACTCTTGGACCCAACAGTCCCCCCTTTGTTGCCATCCTCTGCTACCTCCCTACCCCCACCCCCACTCTACTGCCCTCTCTCCTCATTCCACTCCTCACCCTGTACTACTTCCACCCCCCTTCACCGCCAACCCCACAACCATCCCCACCCTGTACTTCTTCCATGCCCTCTCTTTCTCCACTGACCCTCTACCACCCTGGACAAAGCCATCTCAGGATGCCACACGTACACATCTTGGACAAAGCCTTCCTTTGTTTGCTTCACACTCCCCAAGCACATGATCCTGAAATCCATCTGCTGACCTATGCACTCATCACAGTGCTGTTTACTCCCCCAGAACAGTCTGGTACTACTGTGTCTATATGTTGAACTGATGGAGAAATTCATTGCTAATTTCTAGACAAATTGTAACAAAAGTGTAACTAGCTAATTAAGCACAATATTTTTGCTATGTAACCAATGTAATCTTGAGACCAAAGTAATCTTTTGTGCGCTAAATTTATTTACTTTGTATCTGTTGTTGTTGTTGTTAGTTTACATGTTCTGTACTATGTCTGACTTGGAGCCTTTGTGAACGAGTCCTTGGCTCAAAGGTATTAATACCAAACTGAAATAAATAAATAAAAAGAAAAATAAATATACAAAAGCCTGAATGATGGGTGCTGGTACTCTAAGACCCATCAATCTGAGTAATGGGCACTGGTACTCTTGGACCCATCACTCTGATGAGCACTGGTACTCTTAGAACGATCAATCTGAATGATGGGTGCCAATATTCTTTGGCCCAACAACATAAATGATGCACGTTGTCACTTTTGGACCCAACAATCTAAATGATGAGCATCTGTTCTCTTAAACCCAACAGTCTGAATGATGAGAGCTGGAAGTCCTAAACCCAGTAATCTGAATGATGGATGCTGGTACTCCTAAATTGAATAATCTGAATGTTAAGCACTGGTGCTGTTGGATACAAAAGTCTGAATAATGAGCGCAAGTACTCTTGGGCCCAATATTCTGAATTATTGGCACCAGTACCCTTGGGCCCTGCACCACGGTAGTACCTATGAAGTAGTGTTGTGTCTGGGAGATTGTCATTTGATCCTGATGGGGCAAGACTGTCATGGAGGGGGGGAAAAAAGCTTAATGTAAAAAGTAATTAGTATGTTTCAGAGACTTGTACTTGCTTCTGTTAATGGCACTTTTACCGCACATATCCTAGGATTCAGACTTCTCTATTTTAAGCTCCTCTCCCCTATGTCCTTTCCATGCCCTGCCTCATTTCACACCATAGCATTACCCTGACTTATTCCCTAAGCTATGTAATGCCCTCCCCAGACGTATCACTCTTAGGCCCCGTTCGCACTACAGCACGGTTGGGCAAAACGTTTTTAAAAGTGGATTAACACTTACCGTGCTGTAGCGTTCGTACTGCAACCCCCTTCCTGTGATCCACATTAGGCAATGCATTTTACAGGGTTCACACTGCGGCAGAGATCCTTGCCAACTATAAACCGAATTCAGATGGAAAAGCTGCTTACCGTGATGCTTGCGCTCTTGCTTGAAGTGCATTAAAAGGAAATGAGCTGGCGGCGTTCGCACTCTAGGTAAATCGTTTTACGCTGGCATGGTTCTGGAAGCGTGCTCAAGCCCAGGTCTCATCGGGGTTTGAGCACACTTCAAAATTCCTATCTAAAAGCGGGTTATGTGCAAACGCCATCCGGGTTGAAGACGCTTTTGAAACGGTTCAAGCGCTTGAGAACCGCTTCAATGCCCTAGTGCTTAACGGGACCTACATCCTCTCTCTTTCCCTGGTTGCTCCCTGCCCTCTGGCTTTGCCCCTCCCTCCTTATAGTCCTCCCCCCCACCCTATCTTGCTGTATAGGTTCCTGTCGCAGCTAATGTACATAGGTTCTTGTATCATAATATGTATTCTACTTTCTTCTAAAGATATGTGCACTCTCTCATTGTTTATTCTTGCATTACTACATGGTATGAACTCCAATTTGTTGTAACATTGTATATATTTCTGCCTTGTACCTATCGTTTATTTTTGCATTACTGTATTGTTTGTACTCCCATTTGTTGTAACACTGTATATATATATATAGTTGCCTTCTAACCATATATGTGAATGCCCAGGCTCATCTTGTAAATGAATTCTTCTCAATGATGCTCTCCTGGTTAAATAAAGATTGATTGATTGGTGCATATTTATTATGGAAATATGTGCAAATTACTAAATTAAATAAAAGAGGATCAAATAAAGAAATGCTTAGAATTTCTTTTGGTGTTACTACAGTAAATCATTAGCTTCCTGCTACCCTGGCTCAGTGAGAATGTGTGCATCATAGCTGGGGATGGTTTGTGCTTCCAATATTCTTGCTCTGCACTCAGTTTTAATGTTTTTTTAAGAAACCGCAGTTCAGCAAAAGAACGAAAGTTACATGTGACTGATTTATTTGGAACACAACACTGGCAGACGAGGCTGGCAAACCACAAGGTGTTCCAAGTATCAACTCTGCCGTGTCCCTTGGGAGCCATTTCTGGTACAACTAAAGTAGCTAGATTAATTTGAGGTATGTTTCATTGCAGGAAGCCCAACTGATGTGATATGTCAGATGCCAGCCAAAAAGTGATCCTGATGTGTTTTTTGGGATACAAGGAGCAGCACGTGCACATATTTTGATGCACTGTCTAGGCTTACAAGAACAGTGTGAGCACAATCCTTATTCACTACTTGGGATTATAGGGACAGTGTATGCACAATCCTGATGCCATTTTTGGGATTATAGGGACAGTGTGTGTGCACAATCTTGATTCACTACTTGGGATTAAAGGAACAGTGTGTGCACAGTCCTGATGCTATGATTGAGTTATAGGGGGACTGTGTGCACAATCATGATTCACTATTTAGGAATAGAGGGACAGTGTGTGCACCATCCTGATGCCATACTTGGGAATATAGGGATTAGTGTGCACAATCCTGATTCACTACATTGGATTAGAGGGACAGTCTGTTCATAATGTTGATGCCATGTTTTAGATTATAGAGACAGTGTGTGCAAAATCCTGATTCAGTATTTGAGAATAGAGGGACAGTGTGTACACAATCCTGATGCCATGCTTGGGATTATAGGGATAGTGTGTGCACAATCCTGATGCACTCCTTGGGATTATAGGGACAGTGTGTGTGTGCGTGTGTGTGTGTGTGTGTGTGTGTGCAATCCTGATGCACTTCTTGGGATTATAGGGACAGTGTGTGTCTGTGTGCACAATCCTGATGCACCTCTTGGGATTGTAGGGACAGTGTGTGTGTAATCCTGCTGCATTTCTTGGGAATCTAGGAACAGTGCATGAGTAATCCTGCTGCACTTCTTGGGATTATAGGGACAGTGTGTGCATAATCCTGATGTATTTACTGGAATTATAGGGACAGTGTGTGTGTGTGTGTGTGTGTGTGTGTGCGCACAATCCTGATGCACTTCTTGGGATTATAGGGGCAGTGTGTGTGCACAATCCTGATGCACTGCTTGGGATTGTAGGGACAGTGTGTGCATAACCCTGCTGCATTTCTTGGGATTATAGATACAGTGTGTGCACAATCCTGATGCAGTGCTTGGGATTATTTATTTATTTATAGGAGGCAGTATAGCGCTGTAGGTTTAGAGCACTGCGCTGCAAAACTAGAGACCTGGTCTCGAATCCCAGAGCCCCTACTTGCATACTGTGTGACCCCGAGCAAATCACTTAATTTCTTTGTGCTCCTAGGTCGCACTTGAAACAAGTTTTGATTTTGTGTGCCTTTCTGTTAAACATCCTCCTCCCCCATTTATTTATTTAAAGTTTGTTAACCTGGAAAGGCACACTGAGCAGAGATCCGTTTCCAAGTGCAACATGGGGGAAAGGGGAGTGGGAAACAAAACAAGAGGTAGTTACAACAACTGAAGGCAAGAACAACAGTAAAAAGTGCATTGCAGTGAGCAATGATACCGTTATACATACAATGAGGTAACCAGAACAGCAGTACAGTAGATTGGTACCATTTACTGATTTGCAACATATACCGGGAGCGGGGATAGACTGATATTATAGGGACAGTGTATACACAATCCTGATGCCATACATGGAATTATAAGTACAGTGTGTGCACAATCCTAATGCACTGCTTGGGATTATAGGGACAGTGTGTGCACAGTCCTGATGCACTTCTTGGGATCATAGGTATTGTATATGTACAATTCTGTGCACTCCTTGGGATTATGGGGCAGTGTATGCACAATTCAAATGCATTGCTTGTGATTATAGTGACAGTATGTGCACAATCCTCTTGCACTTCTTGAGATTATATGGATCATGAGTGCACAATCCTGATACATTGCCTGGGACTATTGGGACCGTGTGTGTACAATCCTAATGTCATGATTGGGATTATAGGGACATTGAGTGCATAATCCTGTTGCACTGCATGGGATTATAGTGACAGTGTGTACACATTCCTAATACACTGATTGGGATTTTAGGGACAGTGTCTGCACAATCCTGATGCATTGTTTGGGATTAGAGGGACTGTGTGCACAATCCTGATGCATTGCTCTAGATTATAGGGACAGCGTGTGCAGAATCCTGATGCACTGCTTGGGATAAGGGACATTGTGTGCTCATGTCTGATGCACTGCTTGGGATTAGAGGGACGGTGTGTGCACAATACTGATGCACTGCTTGGGATAATAGGGACAGAGTGCTCAGTCCTGATGCACTTCTTGGTATTAGAAGAACAGTATGCACAATACTGATGCACTGCTTGGGATTATAGGGACAGTGTGTGCACAATACTGATGCACTATTTGGGATTAGAGGGACAGTATGAGCACAATCCTGAAGCCATGCCTGGGTTTATAGGGACAGTTGTGCACAACCCTGATTCACTTTTTAGGATTATAGGGACAGTGTATGCACAATCTTAATGCACTTTTTAGGATGACAGGGACAGTGTGTGCACAATCCTGATGCACAGTTTGGGATTAGAGGGACAGTGTGCACAATCCTGATGCACTGTTTGGGAGTAGAGGAACAGTGTGTGCACAATCCTGATGCACTGTTTGGGATTCGAGGAACTGTGTTTGCACAATACTGATGAACTATTTTGGTTTATAGCGACAGTGTGCATACAATCATGATGCATTGTTTGGGATTACAGGGACAGAATATGCATAGTCCTGATGCATTGCTTGGGATTAGAGGGACAGTGTGTGCACAGTCCAGATGCTAAACTTGGTATTAGAGGGACAGTGTGCACAATCCTGATGCACTGTTTGGGATTAGAGGGACAGTGTGCACAATCATGATGCATTGTTTGGGATTACAGGGACAGCATATGCACAATCCTGATTCACTTCTTGGGGTTATAGGTACAGTGTGTGCACAATCTTGATGCACTGTTTGGGATTACAGAGACAGTGTGTGCACAGTCTTGATGCACTGCTTGCGATTAGAGAGACAGTATGACAATCCTGATGCACTGCTTGAGAATTAGAGGGACAGTGTGCACAGTCCTGATGAACTGCTTGCGATTAGAGAGACAGTATGCACAATCCTGATGCACTGCTTGGGATTAGAGGAACAGTATGTGCACACTCCTGATGCACTGTCTGGGATTAGAAGAACGGTGTGTACACAATACTGATGAACTACTTGGGTTTACAGGGACAGTGTGTGCACAATCCTGATGCACTGCTTGAGAATTAGAGGGACAGTGTGTGCACAGTCCTGATGAACTGCTTGGGATTACAGGGACAGTGTGCACAATTCTGATGCACTGTTTAGGATTAGAAGAACAATATGTGCGCAATCCTGATGCACTGTTTGGGAGTAGAGGAACAGTGTGTACACAATCATGGTGCACTGTTTAGGATTAGAGGAACTGTGTGTGCACAATACTGATGAACTACTTGGGTTCATTACACTGGGTTATTACACTGGGTGGAGGATGGAAGAAGGTGAAATGACCCATTATAATCATCCACCCGTTTAGTGGGTCCAAATATTTCCTTTATCTAATATCCACATATCAAGATGCTTTTTAAATATTCCCAAACTCTAACTTTCCACAAGCTCCACAAGTAACCAATTCCACATTCTAGCTGTTCCGTTATAAAAAAGTAAACCTTGCATTTCTTTTAGTATTTTCTATTTCAGTTTGTAGTTTTGTCCCTCAATCCATCAGGTTTATCCTGAATTGTTATACCTAGCTGTTCTTTTAGTTCATTATCATGTACGAAATTATAAATGCCAATAAATCTTCTCTAATTCTTCTTTGTTCGAAACTAAAGAAGCCCCAACATATTTTGTCTGTCCTCATACTCAAGATCTTTAAGTTCCCTCACCATTTTAGTCACCCCACACTGCACCCCTCCAACCATTCTACCTCCTTGCTCAAGTAAAGGCTCCAGAGTGGTGTTCCATATCCAAGGGTGGCCTGATACAATATCTGTAGAGTGGCATTATACATGAAGCAGAATGGTTTACAAAAGTTCTCTTTATATTCTTCATAATCCTGATGCACTGTTTGGGATTAGAGGAACTGTGTGTGCACTATACTGGTGAACTAATTGGTCTTATAGGGACAGCATGTGCACAACCCTGATGCACTGTTTGGGATTATAGGGACAGTGTGTGCACAAGCCTGTTTAGGAATAGAGGGACAATGTGTGCACAACCCTTATGCATTGCTTGGGATTCTAGGGACAGTGTGTATGCAATCCTGATTCACTGCATGGGATTATAGGGACAGTGAGCCTGATACACTGTTTGGGAATAGAGGGACAATGTGTACACAACCCTTATGCACTGCTTGGGATACTAGGGACAGTGTGTATGCAATCCTGATTCACTGCATTGGATTATAGGGACAGTGTGTGCACCAGCTTGATACACTGTTTGGGAATAGTGGAACAATGTGTACACAACCCTTATGCACTGCTTGGGATTCTAGGGACAGTATATGCAATCCTGATGCCATGCTTGGGACTCTAGAGACAGTTTGTGCAATCCGTGTGCACTTTTTGGGATTAGAGGGACAGTGTGTGCACAGTTCTGTTGCCATGCTTGGGATTATAGGGATAGTGTATGCAAAGGCCTGGTGCAATTGTTGGGATTAGAGGAACAGTGTGTGCACAGTCCTAATGCACTTTTTGGATTAGAGGGACAGTGTGTGTTCACAGTCCTGATGCACTTCTTGGGATTATACTAACAGTGTGTGCACAATCCTGTTGCACGTTTTGGGATTAGAGGGACAGTGTGAACAATCCTGATGAATACTTGGGATTACAGGGATATTGTGTGCACAGTCCTGATGCACTGTGTGGGATTAGAGGGACAGTGTGCACAATCCTGATGCACTGTTTGGGAGTAGAGGAACAGTGTGTGCACAATCCTGATGCAATGTTTGGGATTCGTAGGAACGGTGTTTGCACAATACTGATGAACTACTTGGGTTTATAGCGACAGCGTGCATACAACCATGATGCATTGTTTGGGATTACAGGACAGTATGTGCACAGTCCTGATGCACTGCTTGGTATTAGAGGAACAGTATGTGCACAATCCTGATGCACTGTTTGGGATTAGAGGAACTGTATGTCACAATACTGATGAACAACTTGGGTTTATAGGACAGCGTTGCACAGTCCTGTGCACTGCATGGGTTTATAGGGGCAGCGTGTGCACAATCATGATG
The DNA here is from genome assembly GCA_016271365.2 of Neoceratodus forsteri. NCBI lineage: Eukaryota > Metazoa > Chordata > Ceratodontiformes > Ceratodontidae > Neoceratodus > Neoceratodus forsteri. The sequence continues at coordinate 950,190,483 of CM028130.1, forward strand.
CCATTCTTGGGATTAGAGGAACACTATATGCACAGTCCTAATGCACTGCTTGGGATTAGAAGGACAGTGTGTGTACAATCTTGATGCACTGCATGGGTTTACAGGGGCAACGTGAGCGCAATCATGATGCACTGTTTGAGATTATTGGGACTGTGTGTGTAATCCTGATGCATTGCTTGGGATTATAGGGGCAGAGTGTGCACATTCCTGGTGCAATGTTTGGGATTATATGGACAGTGTATGTGCAATCCTTATGCTCTGCTTGGGATTATAGTGACAGTGTGTGCACAATCCTGATGCAAAGTTTGGGATTACAGGGACAGCGTGCACAATCCTGATGCACTGTTCTAGATTACAGGGACAGCGTGTTCAGAATCCTAATGCACTGCATGGAATTATAGGTACAGTGTGTGCTCAGACCTAATGCACTGTTTGGGATTAGAGGGACAGTATGTGCACAGTCCTGATGTCATTCTTGGAATTAGAGGGACTGCATGTGCACAGTTCTAGTGCACTGTTTGGGATTAGAGGGGCTGTGTGTGCACAGTCCTAATGTACTGTTTGGGATTAGAGGGACTGTGTGTGCACCATCCTGATGCATTGCTTGGGATTATAAAAATAGTGTGTGCACAATCCTCCTCCCCCACAGCCCTTTTTTGGTTTTACTGATTAACCTGATCCCCACTTGCCTGCCGGACAAATGTGACCATTGAACAGGCACAATAATGAGCAGGAGCAGCAGCATCCACAAGGCCGGCAGACCACAGAACTTTTGAGGTCAGTAGAGAGCATGAGGTCGGTCTGTCGGTGCAGCAATAGCACTACCACTCACGACACCAGTTACTCAAGTTCAGAAATGAGCTCAGGTCGCTGAGGGCCGGCCCAGGGGAGGAGGAGGCTTGAGCATCCCAGGGGAAGCTATCCTCCACTGGGGAGGAAGGGTAGCCCGCTATGCTGCTATACTACCACCTGGGTGACCACAGGTGGCAGTGCTGCTGGGAGTTGGGAGCTCATGGGTGGGAGGATGTTGCTGGTGCTGCATTCACTTGTATGCATTTGTGCTCATGCACCCTCACCACCAATGTCCTAGGAGAAGAAAGGAAAAGTGGAAAGTACTCCAGCGGCAAGATGACGCCAGCTGCTTACAGGCACCACACATGGCTACTCAGGTGCCACCTCCACACACTGGATCCATTCTGTGGTGAAGATTGGGGGAGCCTCCACCGCCCCTGCCAGAATGGGTCGAGCTCTTGTGAACTCACAGAGGTGAATGTAAGTCCTGGGGATGCCTGGGTGATGGGACTGGGGCAGCTGAGTAGAAAGGGTCAGTCTTTTCTCAGAATGCCCTTTACCATGCAAGATCAGGTTTCAGATGAATGGGACTGGTTACTGGCAGATGGCATAGTTAAACCATTACAGGTATCCCCATAGGTCAGTCATACTGTGGTAGCAGAGGAGAAAGATAGTGGTCTTTGGATGTGTGTTGACCCTTGTCAAGTGAGTAAGGCCATCATTCCTCATTGTTACCCACTTCCTACATGGCAAGAGTTGTCAACCCATTTTCATGCACCTACAGTGTTTTCTAACCAGGACCAAAATCAAGGGTACCTATACGTTTCTCTAGCACCAATTACTTGAGAACTAACGTTTTTTTGACATGTAAGGGGGGGTTCCAGTATAGGAAAATACCTTTGGGGCTATATTTGACCCCTTAGTTGCTAAAAAATACATAATTGCACCACCACCACCACCAGCAGGAGTTCCAGTGTGGCTGTCTACCTTGATGATATCATCATTGATATAAACAGAATTTGTCAGCAGAAAAGGACCACATGGCCCACCCAGTATGCCCAGATGTTCCCTGGCTTTTCTGCCTCTACAGACCCTATCTAGTCTTTGGTCTCCTTCTTTCTTGCTAAGTACTGGGTCTCCCCCTTTCCCTCCTACCTTTCTGATCTCCATACTCTCTCTCTCTCTCTCTCTCTTCTATCATCCAGCTTCCTCCACTCTCTGATGTCTGCTCCTATTTCACCCTGCACTGCAAAACTTCTGTTGGTCAATCTGCTTTCTTTGTCTGCCTTCCAAATTTCAGGAAGAGTTTCCTTTCCTGTTCTTCTCTTCTGCTCAGTGCTTATTTCTCTTCCTACTTACTTCTCCTACAGCAGTTCCTTTCTTGTTCCTGCCCCTTCTTTATGTCCTCTCCCTTTTCACACACATCCACACCTTACCATGCTCTATTAGGATGTATCTTATCATGAAATGCCTTATGTACTTTGTATGCACTATGTGTAATTATAGCCAATGATACCTTTTATGTAATGTCTACATGTCTGTGTAAATGCCTCAGGACCTCCTTGTGAATGAGCATGCTAAATAGAGTTTTCCTGCCATAAACTTCAACTTGAACTTAAACTTACCCCTTCCCTGCCCCTGTCTCTACCATATCCCCCACTTCCAGCTCATAATCGAATTTCGTAATATAGTTTTGCTACTCCCTCCCCCCCAAGTCCGGCTCTTGATTGGTCCACTGCCACCTCGCCCCATCCCTTGGAACTTAACTGCTGCCAGCTGGAGTGCACCCTGGATTGCTCCCCCAGGGTGGGGCCATCAGGGGAGCCACCCCCACAACTCCTTGAACAGTGCCATGAAGATAATTCGGTGGCAGAGCGCCTCAGCTAACTGCGTGGGGCTTGGTGAGGATGGACTTCATCCACACCTCAGCCGGAGATTTTCCTCAGCTGTTGTTGGGAGGTGTGACATGCAGTGATGTAAGGGCATATGTGCCCATGTCTGGCACACCTGCCAGGAGCCTGCAAGCATTGGCTGTGATGTCCCCTTGCCTCCGCCAGGGGTCAGTCAAGCACCAAATGCTACCCACCCTCCCAGAGGAGGAGAGCAATCCGCTGGATGCTCGATCCTCTTCCCCAAGCTGGGCCTCCTCCCCGGGCTTGCATCCAAACCTGAGTTGACAGGGTTGCAAGGAGAAATCCAATCACTTTGCCAGTGGGACGGCCTTCGTTTCTCCCTTCTGTCCCTCTCAGACTGCTATAATCTGGGTCTACTACACCACACTATATGTAACATATATTACATATTTTATGTATTTATTATTTATTTATTGAATTTTGGTGACCAGCTAGGCCCACTGAGCCCTGAAGGTCCCTTTTTCAGGGGCGACCCAGGATACAGTACAGTATAAGACAGTCAGGTACAACAGGGTACCGAGAAAGTACAGATGATAACAGGGTTACAGTATAGGCAATAATTCAGAATCAACTGAACATAGAAACATAGACCTTGACAGCAAATAAGGACCACTTGGCCCACCCAGTCGGCAGATTTCCCCTACCTACTGGATAAGCTGCAGATTCTAGTTAACCAACAGTCTACTTCCTGCCACCCCCCACTACAATTGCCTTGTGTCTTTCCCATGCATGTTTGAATTCCCCCACTGTTTTAGCCCCAACAACCTCCCCAGGAAGGCAGTTCCACGCATCCACCACTCTCTCTGTGAAAAAAAAATTCCTCACATTACCCCTGAGCTGTCCCCCCTCTATCTTTAAATTGTGTCCCCTTGTTCTTACACATCTCTTTTTCTGAAAGATGCTACCCTCCTGGACTTTGTTGATTCCCTTGAGGTACTTGAACATTTCTATCATGTCCCCCTGTCCCTTCTTTCATCAAGGGTATACATATTAAGCTCTCTCAGTCTCTCTCTTCACGTGATTTCTGATGCAGACCCTGCACTATTTTAGTTGCCCTCCTCTGGACTGCTTCCATCCTGTCTATGTCCTTGCGTAGATGAGGTCTCCAAAACACAGTACTCAGATGGGGTCTCACCAATTGTCTGTACAAAGGGATAACCACTTCCTTTTTCTACTTGTGATGCCCTTCCTATGCATCACAGTATCCCCTGGTTCTCCTTACTGACTTCTCAAATTGCTTACCAACCATTAGATCATCTGATATGACTACTCCCAAGTCCCGTTCCATTTTTGTTGTTAGTACCTCCCCTGCTATTGTGTACTCTTTTCCTAGGTTTTTGTTTCCCAGGTGCATTACTTTGCACTTCTTTGCATTGAATCTAAGTTGCCATATGTCTGACCATTCCTTCAGCCTTGCCAAGTCCGTTCTCATCCTTTCTACCCCCCCTTGTGTATCAACTCTGTTACAGATCTTTGTATCATCTGCAAAGAGGCATACATTTCCCTCCAGACCCTCTGCAATGTCACCTATAAAGATGTTAAAGAGGACTGGACCCAGTACTGAGCCCTGAGGTACTCCACTAGTGACCTGCCTTTCTTCGAAATGTGTTCCACTCACTATTACCTTCTGTGTCCTGGTGTGCAGCCAGTTTGCAACCCAGGCTACCACCCTGGGACCCACTCCCAGGCTGGCTAACTTGATTATTAATCTTTTGTGCGGGACTGTGTCAAATGCCTTGCTAAAGTCTAGGTAGGCCATATTCACAGCCCCTCCCTGGTCTATTACTTTGGTGACCCAATCATATAAATCTATTAGAGTCGTCTGACATGACCTTCCTGCTGCAAATTCATGCTGCTTTGGGTCCTGCGCCCCGCTGGCCTCTAGGTACTCAACAATTCTTTCTTTCACAAGTGATTCCATCATTTTCCCTACCACTGAGGTCAAACTTACAGGTCTGTAGTTTCCTGCTTCTCCCTTGCTCCCACTTTTGTGAAGGGGAATCACATCTGCCCTCCTCCAGTCCTCAGGTACCACCCCATCCTCCCATGATTTGTTAAAAAGTATGATCAGTGGTGTCACTAGGTCCTCCCTTAGTGCTTTTAGGATTCTGGGGTGAATCCCATCAGGCCCCATTGCTTTGTTCACCCTCAGTTTTAGGAGTTCTTTCAGGACTCTTTCATCTGTAAATGGACTGGTGTCAACCCCCCTACCCAGAGTGCTTGTATTGTCTGGTTTAGGTAACTCCTCCTCATCTTCTTCTTTTGTGAATATTGAGCAAAAGTACTCATTCAGTATCTCTGCCTTTTCACTGTCTCCCTCTGCCCACCTCCCCTTTCCCTTAATTAATCTTCATAAGAGCATAAGAACAACGATTGATTGAGTCAAGGCATGAACTTGAAGTCTGTTTGGGTGAGAAGGGGAGAGGGTTGGTGTTGGTTGTAGGGCCAGGGGAGATTATCCTATACCCTGACAGTGACACGAGCTGGCCTCTAACATGTGGGACTTGAGCCTTGTGCAAAGGTTTAGCAGAGATGAGGCTTCCTGTACAGAGGGTGGAAGATTGTTCCACAAATTAGGGGCAATGTGAGCAAAGGATTTGCCTCCCATGTTTGTCTTGACTCTAGGGATTGCAAGTAGGGTCCAACCTGAGGTCCTGGGCGTATGTGAGTTGTGCTTAGGAGTAATAGTTCCTTTTAGGCTGGGTGGGGCAGCCGGGCACTGCAGTTTGTATGCAAGGCAGAGCAGGGGCAACTGAAGACGCTGCAAGAGAAGCGCATTGCAGCTGGCAAGCATCGCAAGGATGGTTTCTTGGTGACTCTTGGTCACGAACCGCACAACTTGTTGTATAGGACCTGTAGCCGGTTGACCTCTTGCTTAGACATTCCCTGAATTACAAGGGCAGTGTAAGTTAGTGTTGGGAGAAGGACACTGGAGGCAATTGCTCACTTAGCCTCCGGGATAAGCTGGTCTTTTAGCCTGTACAGGATGCCAAGTTTACCGTGGATGGTCCTGGTTACTTGGTCTATGTGGGACTTGAAGGTGAGACCTTGGTCAATGTTTAGCCCTAGGTATGTTTTGGTGTCTACCACATCTATTCTTTTTCCAGCAAGGGAATTAAGCTGTAAGGATTTGGTCCTGTCCTGTCCAAGGGATCTAGGACCAAACAGCATGGCTTTTGTTTTGCTTGCATTGAGGACCATTCTATTTGATGTAAGCCAGGTCTCAAGTGTTAATAGGTCACTTTGGAGGAGGGGACCTAGTTCTGGCAGAGTATCTGTGGACTGGTAGTTGATGGTGTCATCAGCATATTGAACCACTGAATTTTCCCCACAGTGACAATTAAGATTGTTAGTGAAGAGAGAGAACAGGAGGGGGCCAAGAATTGAGCCCTGAGGCACACCCTCCTTGATAAGAAGAGGGTCTGACAGCTCCCCATTCCAGCAGACCCTCTGAGAGTGGCCTGCTAGATAGCTCTTGAACCAGTTGAGAGCCTGGGCATCCAGGTCTATACAGTGAAGCTTTGTTAGTAAAAGGTTGTGGTCCATGAGGTTGAATGCCTTGGACAGATCTATAAAGATTGCACCCATCGGCTTGCCTACATCCATTGCACTGAGTACATCCACTGTTAGATTGGTGAGTGCTGTGTCGGTCCCATGGTTAGTCTGGAAGCCATGCTGAGAGGGGACTAGGAGCTGGTGGAACTCAGGTAGTCCCTCAGTTGCCCATAAACTAGCCTTTCTTGCAATTTTCAGCAGGGTGTATAGCAGGAGATGGGCCTATAATTGCTAATATGTTGCCGCGTGCCACCCTTGTGAATGGGAACCACATTAGCCTGCTTCCACTGGTGCGGAACATATCCTTCAAGTAGAGACCGGCTGATGATCCAGGTCAAAGGTTTGGCAAGGGACTGGGCTCCTTCCTTGAGTAACCTAGGGCTGATACAGCAGGGCCAGAGCTTTGTTTCTGAGGGCCTTTAGAAGATTAAAGACCTCGCTCACCTTGACCAGTCTTAGGTCAAATTGGGGTCCACATATTACATATTATATTGTCATTACTTATTATTTTACATTATATCATATTATGCTGTAGTATATTGAAGTATAGTATATTATTCTATATTATTATATTATCCTGCTTGATCATATTGCCAATTTTGTATCTATTCTGGCACCACCATATACCCAAATATTTTGCCTGCTTGCTCAGTTACACTGTATTTTTGTACTGTACACTCTGCTCTGTATATTTATGTCTGTTTACCCTTCCATTGTCTCCCCCCCACACCTGAAGCAAGCTCCTGGCTCAGCTTGCCCATCCTGGTCACCATATTTTAAATTAATAAATAGACAACAATGACTAATTTATTTAAATACATTTTATAAGGGGAACAAGACAGCTCCAGCGTGTGGGTATTATACCATTATGGTAAAATACCCTGGTGGTCTCAGGCCACCAGTTGGTAACTAACTTTCCCTACTTTTTCCTTTATAGATAAATCCTGACGAAAACCTAGGGTTAAAACGTTGAGTTTAACTCTGAAGTCTACTTTCAGCATTCTTTTAAAGCAGCAGTACATTTTCCAGAGAAAAAGTTTGACTTACACGTTTTTGTTCTGTTTTACAATACAGTAGAGTGCCCCTTCACACCTGACTTGGACTATACCCTTCTCTTCCCATTTTGAGTCTGCTTTAGTGCTTTTTTTTATTTTACATTTGAAATTATGGTTGCTCAAAAACTACCCAGTGGAACAAGATTCATCATATTCCAAGCATTTTCTCGGTATTCGGAATTTTGGTATTGAGGCCCAAAAATCGCAGTTCTGGAAAATGGTCAAAAGCAGATACAGAATCGAAATCCAGGTTTGTTTAAATTTAATAAGCGTTTTCATTCTTCAAACCTTGGCAACACTCAACCACCAGACACCCTCCCCAAAAAACAAAATCAGATATGTATGCATATAAACTGCTTTTTGTGAAGCTTGGAAAAATAAGGGATACACAACCAGGGACCTCTGAATACACAATTTATTTTCACAAGAGCTGTTTGACCTTGGGTAACCCACAGTGATGTGCCCAAGGTCAAACAGCTCGAGTGAAAAATCAAATGTATACACAAGGTCCCTGTTACGATTCCATTTATGCAATAGGGATCTTTTAGGATAGTGCAAGGAGTTTTGTTTTAAATTGTTTATTTAATTTTTAATGTAAACTTACATGGACTTTTCATGGTTTTGCCAGTGTATTCTGCTTTAGCATAGTGGTTGTTAAGTGGTTGCTATGGACACTCCAACTTTATATTATGGCCAGTACATAATGCAAAGGTTTGATGCATAATTATTATTATTTTGTTTTTGCTTTTGGGGGGGCATTTGTTTGTCAAAAAAGTCAATAACAATTTAATTTGTTGGTGTTTTTTGCTAATTATAAAAAAACTATAAGGTATATATAAATGAAACACCACTCATTTTGTAGATATTTTTATGCTGAACAAATGTTGTGCTCACAGTACCATGCTATCATTTTTCATTTTAAAGTTATTTACATTTGTTTGTTCAAAAAGTGAAAAAAATATTTTTCTGCTGTTTTTGCTAATTATTAAAAAACCTAAAAGGCATCTATAAATGAAACATCACTAATTTTGTAGATATTTTTGTACTGAACAACTTTCGTGCTCACAGTGCCATGCTATTATTTTTCTTTTTAAAGTTATTCACATTTGTTTGTCAAAAAAGTAAAAAAGAAATTGAATTTTCTGCTGTTTTTTGCTAATTCTAAAAAAAAACAAAAGTATATATAAATGAAACAGCACTCATTTTGTAGATATTTGTGTGCTGGACAAATTGCGTGCTCACAGTACCATGTTATCATTTTTCGTCTTAAAGTAATTAGCATTTATTTGTCAAAAAAGTGAACAAAAAAACTTTGATTGACAGGTGGCATTTATTATGTTTGCTTGCACACATGTGCAAGAAACATAGTGTCATCATCCGAGTTTTCGGAGGTGTGGCAGCCCTCTTCCAATTCAGTCAGTGCGTTTGCAGGCGCGGCCGCAGTTCTCCAATGCCTGCTGGAGCTGTCTATGACAGCTCCAAAATGCAGTGGAGTACAGTTGAAAGGGGGAGCTACGCTTCAGTGAGCAGTGATCAGATATCGTCTGCTCATGCACACTCCCCCTACACACACACACACACAAACACACACAGGCACGCTGCATGCTCGGCCCCCCCACGTGCACACTGTGTAGCTGACGGGGTTGCCCAATCCCCCATCGGCTGTACCGCCCCCAGCAGAGTTATATATGTCGTCAAGACATTATAGCTGACAGGGTGCCCAACCCCCGCCGGCTCCACTGTTCCTCCCCAGTACAGGGTGCCACGCTGAGCTCACCCAGTGTGGCAACAGATGCTGGCCAATGGGGGTGCCCAATCTCCCGTCAGCTCCACGCCCCCCTGCCCCCACCAGCCATCCTTGTGCCACACTGGGAGCCCACCCAGCATGGCAAATGTCCCGCGTCGTCACCTAAAGAAAAAAAACCCTGCAAATCAAAAACTGTCCCTCAGCGCTTCTCCCTGCCCCCCTCCCACAACCTGCACCCACCCACTGCGCACCCTGCCTCCCTACACCCCCCTCACCCCATACTTACCTCCGGACTCCGGCGCGACGATCTTCGGTGGACCGGGAACACATCTGCACTCTTCAAAGCCGACTGCGAACTGAGGAAATGCCGGTAAGCTGTATAATGTAATGAATAGGGTTTTTTCAACTTTGATGTATATCTCAGCCATGTTTTGGAATTTTTGCACCAAATTTTTAACATGGGGTTTTGGGACCCCTTCTCATGAATGATCTCACTGTCATGGCGTTCATCGGGCCTGAAGGGTGATTTCGCAGTCACGGTGCAAAATCACCTTTCGGGACTGAGTAACAGAACAACACTGCCACTGTTCATAAGGTGGGCTCTCAAAAAGCATATGTTGAAAATTTGTGGAAAAATTCCTAAAAATGACTGTTTTACGAGTGTGTGTTGCACAGTTCCTACGCACGCTCGTAAGTTCACGAATTTTCAATATTTTCACTCCAGATTTTCAACATTGCCATTTTACCACACCTCTTTATGAGCAGTACAGCTGTCATTGTTCACATCTTGCCAAAACATGTCTCCACCCATATGGCGCACAATGGCGCAGTCGATGTCTGAAATCAATGTATGGGACAAATTAAGAAAATCACAGTGACACTGTTATTGAGCAGAGGTCTAAATGGCTATGTTGAAAGTTTGGTGAAAAAATTCAAAATGACTGTTTTACTTGCGCCAGATACACAGTTCCTACGCATGCTCATAAGTTTGTGAATTTTCAATATTTTCACTCCAGATTTTCAACATTGCCATTTTATTACACTTCCTTATGAGCAGTGCAGCTGTCATTTTTCACATCTTGCCCAAAACGTGTTTCTCCCATGTAGCGCACAATGGCGCAGTTGGTGTGCAAAATCAATGTATGGGACACATTAAGAAAATCACAGTGACACTGTTCATGAGCAGAGGTCTTAAAATGGCTATGTTGAAAATTTGGTGAAAAACTTCCTAAAAATGACTGTTTTACTAGCGTGCATTGAGCAGTTCCTACGCACGCTCGTAACTTTGCGAATTTTCTATATTTTCACTCCAGATTTTCCACATTGCCATTTTATTACATTTCTTTTGAACAGTACAGCTGCCATTTTTCACATGTCGCCCCAAATGTGTTTCTGCACATATAGCGTACAATGGTGCAGTCGGTGTGCGAAAGCAATGTTTGGGACAGATTAAGGAAATCACAGTTGCACTGTTCATAAGCAGAGGTCTTAAAATGGCTATGTTGAAAATTTGGTGACAAAAGTCCATAAAATGATTGTGTTACTAGTGAGCATTGTGCAGTTTCCATGCACCCTTGTAAGTTCATGACTTTGTAATATTTTCAGTCTAGATTTTCACCAGTGGCATTTTTCCACACTTCCTTATGAACAGTACAGCTGTCATTTTTCACAACATGGCCAAAATGTGTTTTCACACTTTCAGCGCAGAGATGCATGGTCACTGTGGGAAATCATTGTTCGGGACAGATAAAGAAAATCACAGTGACACTGTTCATGATCGGAGGTCCCAAAATGCTTGTGTTGACAATCTGCTGTAAAAAATCCCCAGCCTAATTACATTATGGGTGTGCGTTGCACAGTTTCTATGCACGCTCCTGACTTCACCAGTTTTTTTAACATTTTTACTGCAGATTTGCAACATTGCCATTTTTTACACCTCCCCATGAACAGTACAGCTGTCATTTTTCACATCCTGTTCGGAATGTGTTTTTGCACCTGTGGTGCTAAATGCCGTAGTCGCTGTGCATAAGCAGCTTTCGGCTAACAAACTGATATTGCCACTGTTCATGAGGTGGGGGTCACAAAAAAACCATGTTGAAAATTTGGAGTGAAAATACCAATGAATGCCTGAGGTGTTAGGGTTTCCAACCATAACGCCCCACCCTGTAGAGAATGACAGGCATCAGGGGTGTGACTTGGGATTCTTGCCTGTAATGCTCATACCATTCCACATCCTGCAGCCAGCGAGAGGCATCGAGGTATGCCTTGGACTCTTCGGCCCCAAAGTTCACCCCATTCTCCTATACCGCACCCATCTCACCGTATTTCCTGATGGAATGGGGTGTGCATAAGGGCCAAAGAACCCAAGGAACACCGTGACACTTGTCAGTGTCTGCAGGGTAGGGTGTGGTGAAATGGTGTGGCTGTTATGCCTGACGACCCAAAGGCACACCCCAATGCCTGTCACTCTTTGCAGGGTGGTGGTGGGGTTGGCTTCAGTTCAATACTTCACTACCATTTCTATTATGCAGCTCTGTAACTTCTACACTACCAATGCCAATGCCAGCAAGCAAACATTCGGCATTGACAAATGCTTGTTTACCATATGTTGAATAAATCTAGGATTCTAAATTGTATTCAACTTATGTGAAAATAAATAGAGAATAATAGATAGGCAAGTGTGTGTTATGGATTTTGTTTTACACACCCAAGGTGTGTGAAGAATACACAGTGGGGGGGGGTATAATAACAACAACAAAAATGGAAAGGGACCTGGGGGTAATCATATCAGATGACCTTAAGGTTAGCAAGCAATATGAGAAGGCAGTAGGGAGGTCTGAGGGGATATTGGGATGTATTGGTAGAGGCATCACCAGCAGAAAACAGGAAGTTGTTATCCCTCTTTACAGACAGTTGGTGAGACCCCATCTGGAGTACTGCGTCCAGTTCTGGAGACCCCATCTCCGCAAGAACATAGACAGGATGGAGGCAGTGCAGAGGAGGGCAACTAAAATGGTGCAGGATCTGCAAGAGAAGCCATGCGAGGCGAGACTAAAGGAGCTTAATATGTATACCCTTGAAGAAAGGAGGGAGAGGGGGGAGATGATAGAAACTTTTACTACCTCAGTGGAATCAACAAAGCCCAAGAGGGCAGCATCTTTCAGAAAAAGAGATGTGCAAGAACAAGGGGACACAATTTGAAGATAGAGGGAGGATGGCTTAGGGGCAATGTGAGGAAGTATTTTTTTTCACAAAGAGGGCAGTGGACGCATGGAACAGCCTTCCTGAGGAAGTTGTGGGGTCTAAAACTGTGGGAGAATTCAAGAATGCATGGGACAGACATAAGGCAATTCTTGTGGGGGTAGGAAGAAATAGGCTGCTGGTTAACTAGGATCTGCTACGTATCCAGTAGGTAGGGAAATGGGCAGACTAGGTGGACCAAGCAGTCCTTATCTGCTGTCAAAGTCTATATTTCTATGTTTCTATGACACATAAACCTCAAGAGTGAAGTTGAGAGATTTATGAGGCCATTACACACCAAGGGTGTGTAAACAATCCATAAACACACACTTGTCTATTCTTTATTTTTTATAATTGCTGGTGCATGGATTTTCTATGTAGAACTACTTTAAGAAAGAGGGGAAAAGTGCTTGCTGTTGATGTAGTGCTGTTTAACTTTTATGAAGCAGTAGAGACTGCACTTCAAGAAAGTATTGCAAGGTTTTTGTAGAAAAAGCAGATTAGCTGTGCTGTTTAAGGTAAATTTTTGTTTCACTTTTGGGAATGTGAAGCCAGCGAGTGTAGACCATGGAGTCGAGGGCGAGTGTCTTGGAGGGTCTCTTAGTGAAGCATGACCAAGCGGTGTTCGCTTTTGTAAAGAATATGCCACAAAATGTGTTAAATATATTAAAAGAGTAATGTTGTGTGAAAACCACATCAGCTGTTTTGGTAAAGGTTAGTTTTCTTAGTTTGCTGTGAAAGAAGCCGACGAGTTTAGAGCAAGGAGAGCGAATGTTGCTAAGAATTGTGTAAAATCTTCTGAAGCCGCCGAGTCACTCACTCTCCTCATTCTAAACTCGGTGGCTTCTTTCACAAGAAACTAAGAAAACTAACCATGATCAATACAGCTGACATGGTTTTTACAGTGAACATTGCTCTTTCTATGCATTTTGTAGCATATTCTTTACAAGAGCGAACACTGCCTCGCCACGCTACAATGAGCAGGAAAAAAGTGTTTGCAACCATTAGGGAAAGTGAAAATTGTTTTGAGAACACCGTAATAGCCGGATTTTGGATTATTACGGCGATTCGCACTACTCATAATCAGGTTGACAAATAGAGTCACCAGTAATTACATGGATTTATTCAACAACTTCCAAGTTCATGCCTATTGCATAAATACAAATATTTACTAAGTGCTTGTTGAAGGTGTTTGTAAAGGAAATTATATCCCACAGGGAAAGATGCCAGGTGTGGTATGCCTGGATTGGAACAGGAGGAATGTATTATTGGCCTCTGCCATCTGTGCGCCTGTATTGGAATGTACTATCTTAATGGGGGGCTGCCACATTCCAGGATTCTAAGGAACTCTGAACTTCTTACTAATTTGAATACCACCCCATACAAAGTGCTACTGCATTGCAAATGCTGCTGTCAAGACTGCTATGATATTTTTGTATGTGCTGTGGGTAAACAAGAATCCATCTCCGCTAACTTTTGATGACCGTAGTAGCTGAGTGGGTAAACCCTTAGAATTGTTTGTAACTATATTAGAAGGCACCTCTCCGCACGGGCAGCAGGGAAAGCCAGGGAAATATATAGTCTCTGTGCTGCTTTGCATTTTGCTGCAAAACAATATTTGGGAATTCATATTTTATGCTGAATAAGAAAACACAAGTGGCTTTTGAAAAGGACCTAGGGGCAAACAAGAGTAGAGAATAAAGCAAACCCTTGCTTCTGGGTTTGCAACCTGTCTCCTAAGTCTCCACACACACAATAACTAGTCAGGGTAACCAGGCCTAGTGGTTATGTGGAAGATATCCCAGATTATCAGAATATCTCTACAAGGCAGTTTTTTCAGGTCTCAGCCTCTTTGCTTTAGTTCCAGCGGAAGAGGTCTGTAAGTTTACCATGTATTAGGTAGAAGTGGTACTTCTTATGAATTTCACTACACTATATCTGCTAAATTTCATAGCAAGGGATATTAGCAACTCACAAAGTTGAGAGTCCAGTAAAAACAGCACGAGAATAACAGCGTGGGAAAAAATAGCGACTGGCACAAAACAGTGCGGGTCATTTGGGCGCCATCTCTGACTTGTGCTGCTGTGCCTGTGATCTGTGTGATACTGAGTCTGTTTATATTCTAGTTGGGGGTGTGGGGGGCAAAGCCTCCCCATTATATGTTACAGCCTGTGTAGCTGTTTTCAGTTCTCACTCTGATGTACTGTCGCTGTTATTGCAGTCACTGTTTTGCCTGCGCTGTTTTTTAAGCATTGTTTTACACTCGCTGTTATCACCTAGTACCCAAAGTTGTATATAGATTTTCATGCTACCAGTCATAGGGTATATCCTATTGTTCAATGATTGTGAGCAAATCCTGCAAAGTTTATCCGTCGGCTACTAATGCTTGGATTCCAACAACATGTTAATCAGATCAGCAATCGCTATATCAATTGCAAACTCATTTTATAAGCTGTATGTCTACTATGGCTGTGAGATATAATCTAGTATCATATTATGTTTAACATAATAAAATATAAGTTTAATAAAAAAAAATGTTATTTTCACAACATATCTTACTTCAGCACATTTTCACCACTTGAGGCAGAGAGCATAGATATTGCTGGCACAGGTGTAGGCAGAAGACTTTGTTCCATTTATTGTAGCCTCCCTTCCCACCATGTATGCTCTCCGGATAAAAGTTCTGTCCACAACAATTATCAGATTTATTGAATAAAATAAATTATTGCCCCCTCCATGCCAGATATATTTTTGAGAAACAAATGCAGAACAATCATTTATCTGGCCAGGTTATACATTCTAAATAAAAATAAACAACAATGTAAATGTATCCACACACTAATCTATACATCACTACCCCATCTTCCCTGAAGCAGCTTTTGGATCACAATCAGATTTCAATACTAGGTGGATCAGTTGTAAAGCTCTACATTCCTCCAGTTCGATAACTGGCATAAACAGCAGCACTACACTGACAGATTAGCAAATAGCTCCAAGGATTATGTTTAAAAGTGTCAGTAGTAAATAGTTTATTCTCTTCAGCAAGGTGGTAACACCCTGCTTAGGAACCACTGTCAACCATTACAGGGTGTTCACTATTAAATAACTTCATTATAGCAGGGTTCATTATAGCAAATGTAGCCAGACCCCTTTTCCTGCTTCCCATGGTCCCTATAGTGGGAGGAAGGGCGTGCAGTAGATTGCAGAGGCAAGTCTTATGTTTAGGAGTGTTAGATGCTACAGTATCACCAAGGGCCACGCCCTGACTTTGTTCAGTTCCAAAACTTGGCAGTTAGACCCCACCCCTGGAAGCAGAGCTTGAACCTAATGTGGCTATAGTTGTCCCTGCAGAACAGCGTGGCTTAGTTCAGTCATTCTGACTATTTTGGCACATAGGAGAGGGGAGGGGAATGCTTGCCTTCTGTGGACTCCAGTTTGGAGGGCATGAAGGGGTCCATAGTAGCCCTGCCACCTGGTGTGCCAGTACGGCCGGGGCACCATGTCTGGCAGTCTTCAGTTGCTTCTCCTGCAGTTTGATGAAGATGCCTATGGCAAGTACCCCCCTTCACATTCTTCACTCTCATCTTCCTCCTCCTTATCATCATTGATGAACTCCTTGGCTCTGAGGGAAAACAGGGCCACCTACTGTATGCTAGTCAAAAAACAGATTTCACTTTGCTACAGTGCACATTATTACTGTCCCGTGAGGCAACATGGGTTAACCTTAAATCCTTTTCAAACTATAATCCAGAACTTTATCTTCAGTTTGCATACTGTAGCTGTTGCAATAGCAGGTTAACAATGTGCACTTTGCAGGAAACACTCGGACACAGGGCACCCCACTTATGACTTAAAAGTTGCTTGCAATACCCCAAACATTTATTTAAGGAAGTAGATGCACACAGCCTGAGCCAGTGGAGACACTCCTGCTGAAGCTTGTGATTTTGGGGCCAGTGCAAATTAGCACAATCACAGTTACTGTAGAGCCCTAAGTCTAGCCAGCTCAATTACTTTAAACATGTTTACAGCTCACTTCCTCATTCTCTCCAGCCTGTTACTGTACTTCAGTGAAGTTACACATTTCCCTGTTTACTCCTGGTGACTCTCAGAAACATATACAGTTACTTAACAGTGCCCCACTTGTAGCCATGAGGGGAACCAGAGGATCGGGCCATTCTCAGCCCTGCATGTCGAGGTGTACTGGTGCTGCCTGGCATAGGGACTAAGAAGGATATACCTTTCGATCACAATAACATGCAGAATATTGAGACAGTTTAGGTGGCAACTCAGGAGTCTGCCTCGAGCTCCATGCCTCCATGGGGATAGAGTCAGCACCTTTATGGTCACAGCAAACAGTGGCTTACCTGAACTGGCCAGCTGCCCTAATCTCCGTCATTCAAACAGAAAGGCCTCTTGCCTTAGGCCAGATTCCCTTGCCAGCACAGACCACACTTCATACTCTCCGCCTTTACAGGAAACAGAACAGTTTGTTTATGATGCTATCAGGAGACTCTCATTGAGGACAAGTCCATAGTAGGCCCCCACTGTCCCCAAACTCAGCCCCCTGCCAGGGCCTGCGCCTCCAGAGACCCGCACTGAATGGGACCAGTGCCTTGCATAACCAAGGACCCTGCCAGCATCCCTTGGCCCGCAGGCCCCATCCTGCCAGTCACAGCTTGTGATGCGCACTTGTAGGTGCCAAAACTGGAACTTCATGCAGTAATCCAGACTAGGGAAACATGAACTCACAAACACATGCCCTTTCAGTGGGACACAGGCCCTATTTATATTGCCCTTAGGGGTGGGAAGCATTGCCCAGGAACCCTCTAACCAATGGGAAATAGAGTGCAGGCTTTGCACCTAGACACACTGCCAGTAAGCATGACCACACTGCATAACAGGATACATAGGAAATGCATTGTTTAACATTCCAGAGCATATTGCAGAAACACATTTCTGAAACCTTGAAACAAGGATAAACTTAACCAATCCCATAAGGGCACTTATGACTGGCACCTTATTTTAAATTACAGACCATAAAGCATAGCCTTGCTCACTGGCACCCACTACATGGGTCCTGGTAACCTGCTGTGCTGACAGCTGGGTTACACAAGGGACCGCTGTATGTAAATCAATCACACAATTCCTAAAAATCAGATTACATTACATAAATCGAATATACGCTTGTGAGATATCAACAGATCAATACCCTTTCATGGAAATAAAAATGATGCCTTAAGTCATCCTGTGTCATATCCCATATAGAAAGATAGATAGACAGACAGGAATATGGACAAAAAACAAAGTGTTGCATCAGCATGTGGGCTGAAAACAAAACAAAAAGGTAATACTAAATGCATGCTGAAAATAGAAACTATAGTTAGAATTGACATTTCGACCATAGATCTTCAGGAATTATCCAAAAAGAGAAAAAAGTATTTTGTAAACTGACTAATTTTACTTTTCTGTTTTTTAGATAATTCCTGAAGCAGACCTTTGATTGAAACGTCCATTCTAACTCTGTATGCCTTTAACATTACCTTTTTGTTTTGTATGTATTATGGGGGCACTGTAGCACCCCTATAGTTAGGGCTGAGTAGGCTGTTTAATGTTAAACCCCAAATTTTGCACCTTAATAACTTTGGCTTCATTTAACAAAATACCCAAAATTTGGCATGTGAGTCAGCCTGTCAGAGTTTCAAGATATGGAAAGTTTCATGTATGGCATCTTGCATGGTTTTTCGAGATACGGAGTGCCAAAAGACGGAACAAAAACTTGTTTGGTTTCTGTATACTTAACCCCGGGTATTTTTTGCTCTCACCTATAGCCTAGAACATGTGGAATGTTTTCATGTACTTTTCAGGGTGGAAGGGGCCCATGCCAAGGGTGTGCCTTTGGAAGGTTTGGTGAAAAAATATTATACCATTTTAAAGTTATAATGCTTTTTGAGTTAATGTTCCAGTGTGAATGGTTAAAAAAAAAAAACTATTGCAAAGGTAAAACAAACTGTTGCAAGTTAAAAAGACATATTAGAGTGATCGTTCAGATGATTTACTTGTTGTGGGGAAAACAGTCAAGATGGCCACCATTTTCTTTTACTATTTTAAACTAACAAACATTTAACGTAATACAATTATGTCTTTCAAAAACAAACACATCAACCTAGTTAAATGGGACCCAAATAGGTAGATTCTAGTGTTTGTGTTTTTTAAAAGTTGCCGAAATACATTTTCTGGCACCCAAAATTCAGGGTACCCAGCTTAGCGAGGAGTCAGTTCACCCACATTCTCTGTATGAGAACAGCGGGACTTTCTTGACTTCTGCAGCTGCAGCTGGAACTCGTGCTGCGGGTTGCAGTGACAGCAGTGAATAACACAAAATAAAGATCTAACAAACATACAATCAAAGCATATTTCTTTTTACACTGCCCTTTCAGAGATTGATGCTTTCCACTAGCTTTCCATAATCGTTATAATTTTCCTGTTTCCCTGTGATACTCAAAAACAGAAATAAAGTGCTAGTGATCTCAAAATGTAAATGAAAAGAGAGCAAGAATGAGTGAGAAAGAGAACATTGTAGAATAAAGAATCTAGGTCAATTAGCCATTAGCGAAAATTAAGACCTCAAACTAACCTCAAACAAGGTAGAATAACATACATTTAACCAAAAGTATACATAGAATAAGGATACTGCATCATTGGTCAAAGCCTACGGTGAAAAACATGTAAATTCTGCCCCATTTTAATTCAAAGCTATGCCCTTGATCTGTTATGTTTCCCTAGTGGTGCCCCCCCCATGCTCCAGTTGCCATCCCCATATGTATTATCTTTCCTTGGTATCTAGTGGCATCCCTCACCCTCCGATCTCTGTCCCAATACTTATATAATGTTTCCCTGGAGTTTAGTGGTGTCCCACCACCCTCAGATCATCATCCCCTTATGTATTCCTGGTGTCTAGTGATGCCCCCACCCTCCGATCACCATCCCCATAATATATTTTTCTTTCTGTGGTGTCTAGTGGCACTCTTCACCCTCTGATCACTGTCCCCATAATATATATATATATATATATATATATATATATATATCTTTCCTTGGTGTCACTCCGATCGCCATCCTGGTCTGAAATAAAGAAACCATACCTCAATGTGTTTTTTTTTAACCTACAAAAAAGAAAACGGTCCTCGCTGATCTGACCCTCCCACCCCAACTTCCACTCAGCACCCACCACCCCACATCCCCAGTACACCCCAACACACCTCACTCACCTGACCAGGTCACAGGCCAGAGATCCACTCTCGATCGAGACACGTCTTGCTGCTGGAATCATCGACTACAATATGAGAAACTGAGGTAAGTGTGGTTCAATGTATTTAAATGAGGTTTTGAACTTTGATGCATAACTTTGTCATTTTGGCAAATTTTGACCCCAGATTTTCAACATTGCTTTTTTGGGACCCCATCTCATGATCAATTGTGGTGAAATTACGCAAATCAAGCCCAAAAGGCTATTTCACGGTCACATGTCGAAATAATGTTTTGGGAGGAATTTGAAAATTTTCACCACCATTGTTCATGACATAGGTCATAAGAAGGCTATGTTGAAAATTTGAAGTCAAACTATATAAAAATAGCAAAGTTATGCATATAATTGAAATTTTATTACACTCACTACATTTTCAGTTAATTTTAAATATTTTGACCCCAGATTTTCAACATAGTCATTTTACACCACCTCATGCATGTGACAGCTGTCAGTTTTCAAATCCTGGCCAACATGTATTTTCACACCTGTGGTACGGAATGACATTTCAATGCTGCAGAATGACATTTCAATGGGGATTTGAAAATTTTATTTATGTATTTATTGTATCAGAATTGCATACCTTTGAGTCAGAGACTCATTTACAAAGGCTCTACATCAGAAAACCTACAGATATTCAACATTAACATCACATATTACAGTTAGTTACAAACACTGAAGTACAGCTGCATGCAGGTAGCATTGTCATGAGAGCATCCAGGTTGTACACTGCGGACAGTTATCCATAATTTGCATTACATTCAGCTTACACAGTCTTATACACAGTAAAATTACAACTGCCAGCAGGAAGCAAGGCTATACATCAGGCTGTACAATGAACATATTTATTAAAAATTACATCGCAAATTACATTTCATTCCATCAGGTATATAGCAGCTACCAGTTGTAGCTTAGTCATAGGTATATAGCAGCTACCATTTGTCATATCAGTATCAGTGGTCTATACTAGGATATAATTTACCAGGCTGGAAAGGGGGATAGGTTGGAGGGCTGGCGATCCAAGTGTGCCTTAGCCTGGAAGCAGTAAAACTTATGGTTGGAATGTCTGTAAGTGGGCCTAAGGACAGGGAGGCATACCAAAGAGTATGGCTAGAGGCAGTTGCATGCCTCTTCATGTCAAATCTGTTCCCCAAGGAGGTGTTTGAAGTGGCCAATTTTTGTTTCAGTGAGGATGGTACTGGGGAGAGCATTAAGCCAGGGGGTGCCCTGTAACCAAAGGTTCTTTGGACCATCGCTGATCTGCAGAGGGGGACCTGGTAACAGGATTTACTGGAGCGATGGGTACATTTAGGGGCAGGATCAGATTGATGAAGAGGTGAGAGGCCATGAGGTGCATTACCATTAGTGATTTACGCTGCTATAAACTAATAAGTATTGTACAGTACTCTACCTCTGTGTCGTTACACTGAATGTATGTATCCTACCCTTGGCTGCAATTTTTTCTCCCAAATGATTTCTCCTAAAATGTTAATGTACAAGCCTTTGGTCATTTCTGTACTGTATAAGCATTTCCAATTTATGTATGTGGGTCTCGGCCCCCAGGTCGCATCTGGAATCGAGCATGTTGCTCAGTGTGTTTTCCTGGTAAAACTCGTAAATAAATAAATTTACTTTCAAAAAGGCAGGTCTGGTATTTAAGCCTTCAGTGAAAATCAAGCCAGTTTCTGAGGGTGTAAAGAGAGCAGGTGTAGGTCAGGTGCTCACAGCCAGTGGCAAGGCGACAGGTCTTGTTTAATGATATCCTGATTCTTTGAAGGGCAGTGGAGTCAGCAGCCACATACGCTACACCAGTATCCTGCAATCTGTGAAGAACAGGATGAATGATGAGATGGCAAGCTGTAGGGCTTCCGGTGTGAGACAGTGCTTATGATGGTACAATAGGGCAATGCATGTGTTTACAGCGGTGCTAAGGAGGTGGATATGTTTGTGGTAGTTAAGAGCAGCATCTAGGGTTACTCCAAGGTATCTGAAGGAGATTACCTGTTCTAGGGGGACCTGGTTGGAGTTGAGGATTTGCAGGGTCAGGCCAATATGTTTGTTCTGGGAATTAACAAATAACATTATTTTAGTTGTTTATAGTTAAGGACCTAATGGTGCTTGGAGAACCATGTTTCAGCTCCATTAAAAGACTGCTGTAGAGACTGTTGTAGTATGACAGGGTTGGGGTGGGTAGCAAAAAGTACAGCGTTGTCTGCGTGATAGAAGTAGACATCCATAGCAGGCTGCGGGGAAGGAGTTGAGTAAAATGCTAAAGAGGTGGGGCCCAGGATTGATCTCTGGGGTACCCCAGATGTGACTGGGAGACTGGAGGAGAGAACATTGTTTAGCCTAACCTTCTGGGAACACCCAGATAGGTAATCTTCAAACCAGCCAACAGCATCACTGGAGAGCCCTTGTTGGGAAAGTGTAGCTAGCAGGAGGGAGTGATGGACAATGTCAAAAGCTTTTGACAGATCTACAAATACTGATCCAGCCAGGTGCCCATTGTCAAGGGATGTGTGAATGGCTGAGGTTAATTCTAGCAGTGCTGAGGTGGTGCTGTGACCCTTACGAAAACCATGTTGTTGATGACAGAGAAGGTTGTATTTGGTGAGGTGATCTGTGAGCTAGTCAGCAGTGATTTTTTTTTAGGGTCTTAGAGAGTGGAGGGAGTATGGAGATGGGGTGGTAGTTTCCTGGCAAGGTATGGTCACCACTTTTGTGAATAGAGGTGATGAAAGCGGTTTTCCATTTGGCAGGGAACTTTCCTAGACCGAGGGAGTGGTTAAGGATGCTGGTGAGGGGCTAGTACTTCATCAGGGTTAGGCGCAGTAATTTTAATCGAGAGAATCACTGCTGAAATGGATTTGCTTAATGCTTTAAGCAGGTAGGGTCTAGCCTTCAGTTGGGAGATGGTTTTGAAATAAAGGGCGGAGCTGGGTGCTGAGGGGTTGAGTAATAGGGTCAAAGAAGTTTGGGAAGCATACCTTTGAGATCACAGAAGGAGGTGTTGAAGGCATTTGCAATGTGACTGGGGTCTGTGGTAATGCAGCCATTAACGTTGAGCTGAGAGGGAGGGGTGGATATATGCTTACCATTGAGGTCCTTTAGGTCATCCCAGAACTTGCATTCTGAGCCCCAGGAAGAGGTGAGGGATGCTCGATAGTGATCAGCTTTTGGCTTTTCAGATGGCCCATGTACATTTGTTCCTGGCCACCTAATAGCACTGCCTGTCAGTAGGCTTGCCAGTTTCAAGGGAAATGTGCCCGAGATTATCTCTTTGGCACATCTGGTCTGAAAGGGCCTGGGAGATCCATGGAGTATCAGGGCATTTGATAGTGCATTTGGTGAGTGGTGCATAGATATCACATGCAGCATTGAAAGAATAAATGAAGGCAGGTGGGGGTGGAGCAAGATGGCTGCATGAGTTGTGGAGCTCTAAGAGTGATCCTTTGATCTGTCGGCTATATGCGCTTGTACTAAATTGTAAAATTGCTCGATGGATAACAGCATTTGTAGAAAATGGTCAAAATAAAATTTCATGCTGGTTAAACAGAAAGATGGGCAGAGTGGTTCCCTGAAGAGTACAGCTCTTCATGATTCAACCGATGGGAAAACTTTCAGGCCCTAAACTAGCTCCTGAAGTCGGCATGATGTTGTTGGTGGGGGTTTAGAGCCAGGGTCTCCAGCACAGCAGGGTCAAAGCCCTAGAACAGAGTATAAATCTTGTGGCACACAAGAAGCATTAAAACCGTCAACACATGATGCAGCAAATAACTTGCTTGACACGCAGCAAAAGAAACAGGAATATGATCGGGGCAGCTTACCATACAACAAATGTAGTATGCTGAACGGTTTGATTTGGTGGAGTTCCCGACTCAGCGAGTATTGATGCTGAAGCATACAATGGAGTCTATGGGGGATTCTATTGACTGGATTTTGCAGTGAGTGGAGCGCTTGGACCAAAAACTGGAGACTTTGAACCAAAAAGTTGAATTTATCCAAGCGGAGGTGAAACATAACCATGAGAGTATTACTAAACTAAATAACCAGACACAGGATAACTCTCATGATATTCAAAAAATAACAGATGTGGTAAAAGTTATTGAACCCTTTGGACTTGCTTTGGCAAAAGATAACTATAATTTAAATAGGAAAATAGAAATGTTGGAAAACCAGTCAAGATACAGAAATCTGCGGATTGTGGGTCTTCCGTTAAGTTTGGACAGTGAGTTCGAGTCTACTCGTGATTTAGTCAAAAAGATCTTTACAACAGTTTATGAATTGCCTCAAGATAATCTTCCATTTGTGACTAAGGCTTTTAGGGTTTTAAGAAGCATGAATCATCAGGGACAAAAGAACAAGAGAATAAAGCTACTATTTTTCTTTCACTTGCATTCGAATCTGATCATGATGATATAAGTAAGTTATATATAAAGAGAAAACTTTTGAATAAGGGGTTTAAATTTAATATTTGTCCTGATTTTGCTTACTCTATGCAGCAGAGGCAAAGAAAATTCTTATCGTATAGGCAAGAAGTGCTAGAGCTCAGGGTTCAATTTTAATCCTCGCACCTGCTAAGGTGCGAATCTGTTATAAAGGAGAAACATATGTTTTCTTTGAAATCGATCAGTTGGCTGAATTTTTGAGGGGTCAATATAAAGAGTACAGAGAGTCTGGAGAGGGTACTGAATCCTCTACAATCTCAGAACTTGAAATGTCAGCAGCTGTGGATGCTCTGGAAGGGTTTAGGATTTAATTTAATGCAATGCAATGTTCTTCTTCTTAGCTGTGCTTAGTTATAATTGTTTAGTTTGAACTCTGTTGTTGGGCTATGTATGTGAACTATAGGGGATTTGATATACAATATCCACAACAGTTTTTCTTCCTACCTCAGATTTGCTCACCACAGTAGCCATGTCTATTTTGTTACCAGGTTGGGTATTCCCTCCTCCCGAGTTGGATTGATTTGGACTTGAAGTATTCTTCTTCCATGAATGTTCTTTTTCTTTCTTTTCTTTTTTTCATTTGTGAAAATTGTGGTTAATAAAACTGTATTTTAAAAGGAGGGGAAAACTAAATAAAATATTATATGAAAGAATAAATGAAATGGTCGAGGGCTGAGTCTATATTAGGAGCGTTTTCAGTGTGTGACCAATACTAGCTTGCTAGATGGTGTTTCAGGTGTTGCAGCTTACCAGGTTTGAGACGGCGCTGGATCACTGTTTTGGGGCAGATTTAGCCTGCTTACAAGACCAGAGACATAGCATTGGTGAGTGGTCACTCAATACATTAGGTAAGACAGAGACCTTAGAGAATGTATTGGGATGATTTGTAAGAACTAGGTCGAGTAGGGTGGAGGTATCTGTTGCAGGGTTTATGCAGGCAGAGGACTAGACTATTTGTGTGAGGTCAAGCGCCACTATGGCATCCTTTAGGTGGGCAGCAGAGGTGGAGTGCCAGTTGGTATTGAAGTCACCAAGGGCAATAATTTCAGTTTTGGGTGGTAGGAGAGAGAGCTGGTTAAGGACTGAGAGGAAAGCAGCTTTCTGGTTCCTGGAAGGGGGATGTAGATGGAGGTGATGTAAAGGGGGTCTCTTGCTGTGGAAGAGATGACTTTTAGAGAGAGCACCTGAGCACCAAGCTTAAAGATGAGCATAGGGAGCACTAGGCCTAGCAAGGTTCACAAATATAGATTGCACAGCCACCTCCTTTTACCAAGTTTTCATGTTGGAACACAGTATGGCAGCAAGGGATATTGCACTGTCAGGGGTAGTGTTTGTGAGCCAGGTTTCAACCAGGAGAAGATATCCGGTCGCTGCTGTGCTACCCATACCGTCAGGCTCTCAAATTTTTTGTAGGAGGCTGCTTATATTAATAGATGCTATGTGAAGACCATCAGATGTAGGGTGCTTAGGGATGGAAGTGGGGGGGGGCTGGATTAGGGTGTATGTTCCCAGATAGTATCAGGAGGAGGAGGATGGCCCCTGAGACTGGCAAGTTTAAGGACCTTGTTAGATCTAATGCTGTGGGGGTATGGATGGGTGGGTGCATTTGTGGACAATGGCAGGGACTGGGAGGTCCCGAAGGAGAGGGATGGCAGTGTGGAGGGGGGGTCCATGGAATGGGTCTACCAGAGTGTTCAAGGCTATATGCAGAGATGGGGGGGGGCTGGTGCGGGGGAGTGGAAACCGTGGAGGAGGTGTAGGGAGACAGGGTGGGGGTCATGAGGGAGTTGTTGCAGGAGTCAAGGTTTACAGGGCAAGGTGTGGGTGTTGTCACATGGTGGAGGACTGAGCAGAGCAGCAGTGGTAATGTATGAGGGGAGCTTATGGTGAGTACTGCCATAATGGACCTAAGGGTTGCATCAGGGGTGCTGGTGTCTTTGATTGTGAAGAAGTGGATATGGGTTAACAAGGTGCAGTTAAAAGTTGTGCAGACCAGTTGGTAAAGTGGTAGGGGCTCCAGATTGGGATGCTAAGGGTATAAGGTTCAAAACTGGCAGAGGGGTGTAGTCTAATATAGCTCAAAAGGGGCAAGAGGAATTAGTAGGCAGAGCAAGAGCAGTGGGAGAGTAGGACATGTGTGTAGCGTGTCAACACTAACTCCCAGTGGCCAGTCAGTATAACTTGCTAATGGGAATTTGGGGACTTAGGAAAAAGGAGAACCTAGTCATGTTAGGAGAATCTAGTCATGTGACCATCAGGACTCAATAAATGTAGAGCTGGCCTTGGGTATTTTCACACTGCATTCAGGAGGTGGGGTAAAAAGAAGGCTTTGCTGATAATCTGGTGTACAAATATCATAAATTGCCCAGGTTTTGAGTGAACGTTGCAGTATTTCAATGTTCATTCATAACTTCACTATTTTGACTCCAAACTTTCAACATAGCCATTTTTCCACACCACCTCATAAATGTGACGTGTCATTTTGTAAATCCTGGATGAGGTGTATTTTTGCACTTCAGGTACGAAATGACATTTCAGCCAGTATACTATAAATGGTACGTTGTATTTATAAGGCTGAATCATAAAATGGATATCTTGAAAATTTGTGGTCAAAATGAAAAAACAATATATAATTGTTAACGAACTTTGTGTGTAGGGCCACTCTTCATGGGTTGTTTCAAGCATTTATGGACAACTTGTCCTTTTCTGCTCATTCCTCCATATTGATTGTAACCCATCCTATTTCTATTTATCAAATGATTATCTAGTTTTATAATGCATATGGGGCACAAAACCCTGGCACAATGTATTAGTTGGGGTGAGGATATAGCATGCACCAAGCAAGAAAGGGATCTGGGGGTTATCATCTCTGATGACCTCAAGGTAGGGAAACAGTGTGACAAGGCAGCAGGTAAAGCAAATAGGATGCTGGGATGTATAGGCAGGGGCATCACCAGCAGGAAAAGGGAGGTCATAATTCCACTATACAAGACACTAGTGAGGCCGCACCTGGAGCACAGTGTACAGTTCTGGAGACCTTACTTATGTAAGGACACAGAAAGGGTAGAGAAGGTTCAGAGGAGGACCACAAAGATGGTACATGGATTGCATCACAAGTCCTATGAGGACAGGTTGAAGGAATTGAATATGTACTCCTGGAGGAGGGGGGAGAGAGGGGATATCATAGAGACATACACGTATCTTACAATGAGGAACAGGGTGCAGGAATACATTATTTTTAAGTGAAAAAGATGTTTCAAGACTAGAGAGCATGGGAGGAAGTTGGAGGGAGGACGATTCAGAGGAAACGTGAGGAAGAATTTCTTCACAGAACGGGTGGTGGACAAGTGGAACACCCTGCCAGAGGAAGTGGTAGAGGCTGAAACAATTGCAGGATTTAAGAATGCATGGGATAGACATAAAGGAACTCTGGAGGTCAAGGTTAAGGGGCAACAGACTTCTAGGAAAACATAAAGTGAACTTACAAGCTCAAATGGGCAGACTGGGTGGGCCATAGGCCCTTATCTGCTGACACTGTCTATGTATCTGTGTAGTTTCATCTTAAATTCCTTCCACTTCCCACAACCTCCAATGGGAGACTATTCCGGGCCCTCACCACCCTCTGTAAGAACCACATTCCCCTCTTTTACGTTCTGCTAATTTCCCCGTGTAACTTAAGACTATGAGATCTAGTTGTAAACTCCCCTTCATTCACCTCTATCCCTATGCAGTCCCACAAATCCTCATTCTCAAATGCACCATACACCAGGCATAGGTCTCCCCTCATTCTCCTATATTCCAATGAGTAGAGTCCTAATCTTTCCCGTCTTTCTTCGTAACCCAAGTCCTGCATACCCACAATTATCCTAGTTCCTTTCCTTTGTATCCCCTGTGGGCATCTAATCCCCTCCTTTGTACATGGTGACCGGAACTGATGCAATACTCCAAATGAGGTCTCACCGATGCCCTATACTGAGGCATCATTGCTCTCTTATCCCTATTCTGCATGTGTCTCCTAATGCACGCCAGCATATTATAGCATTTTTGTGCTGTATCTTTCCAATGGCTTTTCATGGATAAATCCTCTGTAATTATAATGCCCAGGTCCCTCTCTTCTTGTGTTACTTCCACTTATTTCCCGTTTAAAGTTTATCCTGCTTTTTTATTAAATCTCTGTGAGTGCATGATCTTGCACTTTTCTATGTTGAATTCCAGTCTATGCTCCACTGCCCATTGCTCCAGTCTTCGTAGTTCTCTTCTTAAGTTTTCAATCTCTTCTTCATTACTTACGTGGCCCTAATTTAGAATAAACAACAAATTTAACCAGATGTCCGCACAGTACATGGTAGACACATATCTTAAATAGGCAAGGTCCCAAAACAGATCCTTATGGCACCCTAATTGTCACCTCTATCCAGTCTGATAGTTCCCATCTCAAGGAGATTCTCTGCTCCCTGTCAGTCAGCTATGACTTGATCCATTCTGTCAACCTGCCATTTACTCACATACTCTGTCATTTTTCTATCAACTTTAAGTGATCCACCATGTCAAAAGCCTTTTGTAATCCAAGAATATCACATCCACAGATGTCCCTTTATCCAGGGCCTTCTGACCTTTTGTAAAACCTAATAAATTCATTAAACATGACCTCCCCTAGTAAACCCTTGCTGGGTACCATCCTGCAATTGATTAGGTTAACCCCCTACAAATCGGGTTCCCCAAAAGTCTTCCTTGAGCTTGCCTAAATGCTCACTGCCAGGCTGGTGTCCTGCGTTTTAGCAGTTTAAATGTGATTGCCAGAGAGTGCCTGTATAGCCACTGTGCACTGTCTCTTTTAGAGCTGCCTGGATTGCAGTCATAAGTAATCTGAGAGGGAGCTCTGTTGAAAGATGTAACTATTTGCTGAAAATCATTTAGAGTGATAATGATAATGTAGTTTGTCTAACCTGCCTTCTTTGCAGCAAGGACTGTTTTGTTTATCTCCCCTATCTTGGCCTGGGACTGCTAATTGGACCAATCAGTATTGATGGAACCTGGAATGGAGCCAGACTACAGGAGCTGTCGGAAGTCAAAATCTGTAGGAATTGTAGTTTTGGGCTTTTGGCAGCTTTTTGTGAGCCCTCCCCAGTGTGCCTAAATATTTTTGGAAACCT
The DNA here is from genome assembly GCA_016271365.2 of Neoceratodus forsteri. Classification (NCBI taxonomy): domain Eukaryota; kingdom Metazoa; phylum Chordata; order Ceratodontiformes; family Ceratodontidae; genus Neoceratodus; species Neoceratodus forsteri. The sequence continues at coordinate 950,219,689 of CM028130.1, forward strand.
GTAAAATAAAGAAAACCATCCCCGAAGCCTTTTTTTTCCCCTGTAAAAAAGGAAACAGTGCCATGTCATTTCCCATTCCCTCTCTCCACTCCCACCTCTCTCTGAGATCCACCTCCCTGCACCCCCACCCCAAACTTACCTCCGGAGAGCGGAAGCAATGATCTTCCATTGACTGGAACACGCCTTCACTCTTTGAAGACAACCAGCAAACTGAAGAAATGATGGTAAGCTATATAATGAGAGTCAATGGGGGGTTCAACTTAGGCTGATATCGTAGCCATTTTTAGGAATTTTGGCCCCGAATTTTCAACATGGGGTTCTTGGGACCCCATTTCACGATAACTGTCACTGTCATTTGGTTGCTTGGTCCCGAAAGGTGATTTCAAAGTTGCTGCATGGACTCACCATTCGGGACTGATTAACAAAATGACAGTGCCACTGTTCATGAGATGGGGTCCCAAAAAACATATGTTGCAGGTTTGGTGAACAAATTCCAAAAAATGACTGCGTTACAAGCGTGCATTGCATAGTTTCTATGCACATGCGTAACTTCACCAATTTTTAATATTTTCACTCCAGATTTTCAATACTGCCATATTTTCACACCTCCTTATGAACTGTACAGCTGTCATTTTTCACATCCTGCCCGAAATGTGTTTTCGCACCTGTGGCGCAGATTGGTGCAGTCACTGTGGAAAATCAACTTTTCTGGACAGATTAACAAAATCATGGTGGCACTATTCATAAGAACCTAGGCAAACATCTTCCTCACCTCCTACTCCCACCCCACTCTTTTCTGAAAGGGCTGGGTCTCAGCCCCTCTTCTCTCACACCTCACTCTCTCTCTTAGTCCTTCTGAAGCCTACTCCCCATCCCTGCCGACTTCCCTCCTGTCGTGCTCTACCTCTGCTGCCTACAACCTGCTTCCCTCCTGTTGTGCTCTACCTCTGCCTTGTGCAGGCAGGATCCACAGCATATTGGAGGGGCCAGGCCCTGGCAAACCCTTCTCTTCCTTCCTGATGTGCTCCAACTCCCACTGCCTACAACCTGCTTCCCTCCTGTTCATGTTTGACCTCCGCCTGGTGCAGGCAGGGTCCCCAGCATTCTGGAGGGTCAGGCCCTGACAGACCATTCTCCTCCACTCCTTGCCTTTCCTCCTCCAAATCCCATTTCCATCCCCTGCTCTCTGCCCATATACCCCTCCCCACTCCCTTCCTAGCTGTAGTTACTGGCTAACCCCTACTCTCTAATGCACTTATAGTCAACCTTGCACTTTTGAACCACCTTGCACATTTTGTTCTATCTGGTTCTCTCGCAATCTTGCCCTAGTTCAACCTCCTTGTATTCTAACCAGCCATTTTCTAACTACAAAGCCATGTCCCACCAAGTGTCTGCCAAATATATTTGTGCTATTGTATATATCTAGTTCAAGGCTGTTAGCATTGTATTCCATCTAGTTCATACCTGTTAGCATTGTCCTTTTCAGTACTCCTGTATAGTCTGCTCACTTTATTGAATGTAATCAAATTGTGTATCTATGTTGTGTACCAAATCTCTGTATACTATCCTCTTGTTCCCTACCTCCAGGTCGCACCAGAGGATGAGCAACGGTTGCTCAGCATGCCTTCCTGGTGAAACATTTCAATAATAAATAAATAAAATGGGGGAGGTCCCAAACTGCCCATGTTGAAAATTTGGTGAAAAAAATTCAAAAATGATTGCATTACAGGCGTGCATTGCAAAGTTTCTCTTGCTTTTCGTAACTCACCAACTTTTCATATTTTCACTCCAGATTTTCAACATTGCCATTTTTCACACCTCCTCATGAACATTACAGCTGTCGTTTTACACATCCTGCCCTAAATGTGTTTTCACACCTGTGGCACTGAATGGCGCAATCACTGTGCGAAATCACCTTTTGGGATTGAGTAATGAAATGATAGTGCCACTGTTCATGAGATGGGGTCCCAAAAAGCCCATGTTGAAAATTTGCAGCGAAAATACCAACAAACACCTGGGGTATTAGGGTTCCCAACCATAATGCCCCACCCTGTAGAGACTGACAGGCATTGGGGGTGTGACTTGGAGTAATCGGCCATAATGCTCACGCCATTCCACCCCCACCCTGCAGCCAGTGACAGGCATTGAGATGTGCCTTGGGTCTTTGGCCCTAACGTTCACCTCATTCTCCTCTACTGCACCTACCTCAGCTTATTTCCTTATGGAATGGGGTGAGTGTAAGAGCCAAAGACCCCAAGGCACACCGTAACACCTTTCAGTGTCTGCAGGGTGAAGTGAGGTGGAATGGCATGAGCATTATGGCCGACGACCCAAGGGCACCCCCTCAAACACCTGTCAGTCTCTGCAGGGTGGGGGTGGGGGTTGGCATTAGTTCAATACAGTACTTCACTGCCATTCCTATTATGCATCTCTCTAACACCTGCACTACCAATACCAATGTCAGCAAGACAACATTCGGCGTTGGCAAATGCTTGTTATATATTGGAACAACTGTAGCTCTTCTCCAACTTGATATAACGTCACCCAAATCTAATGAGGTCTGAAATATTTTAGTTACAGGTGCTGCCAATTCACCTGCCAACTCTCTAAGCAGTCTTGAATGCATGTCACCAGGGCCTGGGGCTTTATTTGGTTTAATACTTCTTAATCTTTTTCTAATACAGTATCACCCTCTTCATTCATTACTCCCATGTAATCACTCATATCCCCTTTTTGTATTGTCCTATTATTTTTGGGTCTAAATACTGTACTGAAATATTCATTTAATACTTGTGCCATCTGTTTATCTTCAGACACAGTATGACCTGTCTCATCCACAAGTAGACCTACCTTTTGTGTATTACCTTTTTTATAGTTAACAACATTTTAGAATGATTTTTTATTATCCCCGACCTTACATGCTGACTCAATCGCCTGCTTTGTTTTAGCCATCCTTATATGCTTCTTACATTCTTGCACCTTTTTCTTATAATCCTCCCACCCTGCTTCATTATTCTCCTTGCGTGCCTGTCTGTATGCCCGTTCCTTTTCTCTTATTTCCTTCCTTACCCTTTTATCCTTCCATCCTGGTATTCTCCCTCCTGTACTGTATTTAGTCCTTTCTAGAACAAACTCATCCATTAATTCCTTAATCTTCTTAACCAGTACCTCCCACATCTCATATAATGATTTCTTCTTAAATTCAGCTTCCCAATCCCAAATCCTAAGCACTTGCCTCATTTTGTCAAAATCTGCAATATTGAGGCATTTAATTTTCGTTTTACCCCTTGTTGGACAGTTTGTCTCCAGTATATTAAACTTAACTATTTTTTGATCACTCTCAGTTAGAAGTCCTACTGTTTCACAGTTTCCGTCTGATCCACCATATTGCTCAATACTAAGTTTAGAATAAGATTAGATATTGCCATTAGAAGTAGGAAATGATGGAGCAGACTAGGTGGGCTGTATGGTCCTTATCTGCCGACAGATTCTATGTTTCTAGAATATGTTGGTTGACAGTATAGCCCAGAGGTGAGAGTAACAAGGTGTGAATGAGCTTGGTATATCCAGCAGTTCTGGGTTTGATTCCCATAACCTCCACTTGCATACTGTGTGACTCTAATGAAGTCATTAACCACCCCAGTGCTCCAGGGTTGTCCCTAAAACAGGTAATGTGCCTAATGGGCCTTACCTTGTTACCAAAGACTGAAAGATATAAAAACAAAATAAATGTTCTTTTGTCCATAGTTCAACAAATTGTTCCATACTTAATCCTTCCACTACTTGAACAAACTCGCTTTCCAAGTGGTTCCTCCTTCTTTTGTCTTCCAGTTAATACCTGGCATATTAAAATCTTCCATAAGTGCTATCCTATCTTCATTTTCCAAGCTATTTAAGTAGTTCAGCATCCTTTCATCTAATCCTCTATTCTGTGAGGGTGGTCTGTACAAGTCCTATCAAGATCTTTTTCTCCCTCTCTGGGTAAATCCTTACCCATAGTTGTTCCAGGTCATAATTTACACTTGGCTCCACTATTTCCACTGCTAACTCCTCCACCACATACAATGCCAAACCCCATCCTCTTCTCCCCTCTATATCCTTATAATACAGATTGTATCCTGCTCTGTTCCCATCCTACTTATCACTTTCACTCCACCATGTCTCCGTCACTACGCATATTTTCACTCCTTCTTTCCTCATCTCATACTCTAAGTCCTTTTTTTACCAAGCATCTAGCATTTGTGAGCATAACTTTAAAGTCAGTTATCCCTCTCTTAGCCCTTCCACCTTTCTTATTTGAGGCACCAGTTTGTCTGTGTTCACCCCCCCCCCCCAATTTCCCTCATCCAACAGTTTAAAACCAATTCTATTGAATTCATTATTTTAGTTCCTAATAACCTTGCCCTCTCCCTGTTTAGATTCAACGTGTCCCTTCAGTATAGTCTAGTATTATTTATGAAATCCTCCCAGTTTTCTTGAAATCTGAATCCATCCTCATCACACCATATTCTCAGCCATCTGTTCAGGGCTATGATTTCAGGTAATTTCCCAATTCTTTTATGTATGGGGAGTACTTCTGATATTATCACAGTGCATCCTCTCTTTAATCTCCTTCCCACTTCCTCAAAATCATTTTGAATATCTTCCTGTTTCTTCCTTCCTTCCTATGTCAACGATCCCTACATGTAACACTGTTACTGGTTTATGTTACCCTTTCATGAACCCTTCCAAGTTATTCCTTATGTCCAGTATCTTTGCCCAGGACAGAACACTTACTCTTGTTGTTTCCTTTCTGCCTCTGCAAATGTAGGTATCCATATACCTAATGATCGAATCCCCTGGGACTACTACCTCTCCTCTTCTTGTCTCAGTCCTTTCTAATTTTTCTGGTGGGTCCTCCATTATGTTTGCATGCCTCTGACTCCTGCTCTCTGCATCCTTTTCCATTCCAAACTGTCCTACTTCTCTCATCCCACCTGTAGCGTCTTCTTCGTTTGACATCACCCTTTCTGTTTGTTAGAGTCATTTTGTACTTCTCTAATATCCATTTCTCAACCTGCTCCCCAGGTTCCACATCATGCCTATTGCACCATTGAAGCTGTTCCTCCTTTCTCTGCTATTTTAGTTCATCCTGACACCTGGTTTTCCATGGTTCCTTCCATCTCACTCACTCCCGCCTCTTCTTCTGTTTGCAATGCAGCATACAAGTTTGCTAGCTCAATTTGGTCCCCTTGTATGAAATGCTCATGTCTCCTTTTTATTCCTCTTTGTATCTTACACCATTCTTCTTCCAACTCATAATTCTCAAGTTCCTCTTCCGTATCCACATCTCTATATCTTTTGTCACCTCCATTTAAGTCTACTGTACCCCCTCCTGCAGTACTCTCCTCTTCATTTGCCTCACCCTCCTGTAATGACTTCCACTTATCACCTATGAACTGTTCCAGATCTCTCAGTTCTCTCTGCGTGCTAAGCTGTTGTTTCAGCTCTTTGTTTTCCTCCAATAATGTTTTCACATAGTTACATTTCTCACAGTTGCAATATCCATTGTTTTCTCTTTCCTCAAACATATGGCACCCTTCACACTGTTTTAGTTTATCCCCCATTGTGTGTGTCTTAATAGAATTACCTTGTTGTATTGTTATAACTTAGAATCCACTCCTCTGGCCTGTTGCCTTGTCTGCCCTGGCTGACACGGCAGACACAAGAGCGCTTGTCTCTGTGCGTATCTCAGCATGCTGCTCTGCACACTTGCCCCACTCGCTAGGGGACATTCCTTATAGTGTGTACCCTGGAAGGAGCTCCTCCGAGGTCAACCCTCCTCCAAGTTTTTTTTTTATTTATATTTAATTTCTTCTCACTTAACTAAAATAACCTATGGTCTCCAACCTTTTAATGGATTCCCAGTAACTGTGCTTGCCTAATTTTCTCCTCTTTTATACTGTATCTCTGTTCCCCATACTGCCTCCCATACTAAGTGTCCTTCCTACACTGCCCACTCCCACTCTTCTCCACCAAATAGCAATAAATAGGAAAAAAATATATATAATGCAAAAAATAATGTGCAGCCTCTGTTATCTGTGCTCAGTTTACTCTGCTACAGACTCCCACTGTCAGCCTTCCAAACAGCCCCACTCACTAGGGACATTCCTTATAGTGTGTACCCCTAAGCAGCTCCTCTGAGGTCAACCCACCTCCAACTTTAATTTTTTTTTAATTTATTTTCACTTAACTACAATAACTTATGGTCTCCAACCTTTATTGGCTTCCTAGTAACTGTGCTTGCTTAATTTTCTCTTTTTTCTTATTAGCCTGATGACTCCAGTCCCTGACCCCACCTGCCGCTCCCCCATCTCCAGGCTTCCCTCCCAGGACAGGGCTGCCGAGTGGGTGACCCCTTCATGAGAACGTGGATCATGAAACCCTGGCTTGCCCCCCTAGGGTGGGGTCATGGAAGTGGAAGCCCCCCAGCGGACAGCAATTTTAGTGGGGAGTGGAAGCAGAGTGGGCCATCATTTGTGGCCTGGCTTTTGTGTGTTTTTTCTCCCTGGGGCAGGGATGTGCAATGATGACAGTGTCCACCCCACCCCCCCCCGAAACATGTAGTGCCAGCCACTCGAGACCCCCAGCCTCCACCAGGGGTCCTCATTGTGCTGGACACTCTACCCCCTTCACCCAGAGAGGGAGAGCAGTTCACGGGACTCTCAATCCCTCTCTCCCGGGCCGGCCCTCCAACTCCTGGGTCCATCCCCAAACCTGGGATGTTGGCGCCGCAGATGGATGCCTTACCACTTCATAGGTGGGCCAGCAATTTTCTCCTCATTTATATCTCCATTCCCCATACTGCCTCCCATACTGAGAGTCCTTCCATTGCCTAGCAATGCCTTCCTACACTGCCTGCTCCCACACTCCTCCACCAAATAGAGATAAATAGGAAAAAATATATAATACAAAAGATAATGTGCAGCCTCTGTTATCTGTGCTCAGTTTACTCTGCCACAGACTCCCACTGTCAGCCTTTCAAAAACCCCAATGGGTGTGCTTTCTGATCCCATGCTGGTGAGTTGAGTTCATGGGTGAGCTCAGTGACCCAGCTGGATGGGTGGTGGAAGGATGGTGCTGTTATGCAACACCCCAGCCAAGGAATGAAAGGTGCAGGGTTGTCCACACGGGCATGGGTACCATATAGTGAAGGTAACTGTCCTCGTGACACGGGGCCCAGGACTTCTGCACCCTGGGTGGCAGAAGGCCTGCACATTGGCTGACAGATGCACTTTTTGCCCTGTGTATCTGTATCTGTGGACACATGGAAGCACAAGGACCACAGGGCTCTGCGCTTCTGCAGCCCACCAGACAGACCCAGGAATTCTTCACATCTGTCGCTTCTGTAGGTGGATGGAGTCTTCGCTTTGTGCAGGGCATCAGGTTCCTAAGGGACATGCATCAAGGAGGATATGATTCCACAGTCTCACAAAGAAAGGAAATTATTTGCAAAAAAATTCATTAATGCACCAGTTAGGGTAACAACACCACAAAAGTAGGAAAATGTGTCATTAGGGTTTCCAACCCTAACTCCCCACCCCCAAGCAACAAAAGGGAAAAACATTAGAGTTTTGGGTCTCCGGAGTCTTGGCAAATCCATGGTGGGTCTTCTTTGGGGGTTGTCAACCCTAATGCCCACCCCATTCTGAGAGCAAACATCACACATGATCTACTTTCTTCACACAGGGCCCACAAGGTGCAACAAATTGTGTTGGCAACCTGTGGCAAGACATACTTTCTACCTCTGAAGAGTGTATCTTTATGAAGCAGTGGCTTGAGCTACACATAGTGCTTCAGATTGGAAGATATAGGCTGGGTGGAGGGGCATTAGGGTTGACAACCCCCAAGGAAACCCCACCACTGATTTGTCAAGACCCGGAAACCCCAAACCCTAATGTTGTTTCCTTTGCTGCTTCGAGGGTGGGGGGTATTAGGGTTAGAACCCTAATGACACATTTCCCTACTTTTATGGCATTAAGTTACCCTAACTGGTGCATTAACAAGTTTTTTGCAAAGAATATATGTGATTGGGGTCAGTGGGATAATTATTTTTCTACACAAGAGCAGCTTGACCTTGGGTAACTTCATAAGTGGCAATAGCCATGAGTGATGTGCTCCAGGTCAACATGCTCAAGTGATGATAAATGATTTATCCCATAAGGTCCCCATCACATATTTCATATATGTAACATTCAAGGACCTTGAGTCTTTTTTTTTTATTTCTTTTGTGTTTTCTAATATAGTTTCATTGGTGTGTTTATTTTGTGAAAAAGCACTGATGTGCTTTATTTTGCCATCGTTGCTGAGCTCTGGCTCTGAAAATGCCATCAATGGCCATGCTGTGATGCAGCATGAGCTGCGTGAGCATTCAAAGATTTCCGTATAACATGATGGACAGTTTTGACAAGAGTAAACTCACTTCCATGAAACTCTAGGCACAGTAACCAGAATGGCATTCTCAGTTAAATTTGTGTTTCTTTTTAGGGTTTTTTTTTTCGGGAGCTGGCAGGAGTCTGCATGGCAGTAAAGTCAAAGATCGCATGTCAAAGAAACAGGAGGATGGAGAGCATGCTGGGGGACTAGAGGTCTGACAGATAGCTTTGGGTGGTAAAAAAACAAGGTAGGAGGCTGCAATTAAAAAATGGGAACACATGAAATTAGTTTTGAGTGCATTTTACTTTGTTTAATGGCATTTCAGCACTTTGAGGCAGCGTGTGTATGGCAGACTTGGCAGAACACTGAAAGTGGGTGCTAGTAGGGAAATAGTGTTGGCAGGCAAGCGGGGCTGGCACTGACAACGTGCTAACTATATGAATAAATCCTAATGACGAGTTTACTGTATGTATACATTTCCTTTATACAATAGTAGGTTAGATAACAGGATTTATACAATAACTGGGTCCGGTTCCATGTCATAATAGTGATTGCTATTATGGCGAGTGTATATCACCGAAAAGCAAATTGGCAATATATACTCCCAGGTGGCCCGACATCCAGAAAAAGAAAAAAAGTGTTTTTGTGGGAGGGCTGCACACATACACACAAACACGGTGCCCCCCCCCCCCAGGGAGTTTTTCCCACATACCCCGCCTCGAATAAGGATTCTCAACCCAGGGGTGCATGTCAGGAGGGACAAAATCTCTGCATCTAAAAAAATTAAGTGCCGTAGCCACAGGCAGTGGCAAAAATCTTTCCACACCCAGTCCCGAACCCTGTACCTGCTGCACCCAAGCTAGCCAACCACACCACACCACCACACCACACGGCTAGCTCAGCGGCAGCAGATACACCCATCCCCCAAAACCCCTCCCCTGTCCCTCTCCTTCCCCCTCTCTCCCCCCTTCCTGTTGCCATGTACTACCCTTGCATTTGCATAGGGTCGCTATCCTTCCAGGACAGCCCAGGAGGAAAGCGCTGAATATGAGTTGCCATTTTGACAGTTGCTCATATTCAGTCACCATCCTCACTGGATACCGCTGGGTCCATGCACATTGCATACAGAGAGAGAGTGAGAGGACAATAGGAGTTGGGGGGGGGACAAGAGAAAAGTGATATTTTTGGCTAATAACAACAGTAAGATATCAAAAATATTTTGCTGTTAACTGGTTTTACTATGGATATCTTGAAGGTTAGTATCATCATATTTTTATACCAAACCAATGGGAGGGCACTAGAGAGCTAGGTATGAAGCAGAACATGTTTTGTTTCAGCTCATAGAGACAAAGAAACATAGGGCAGGATTTTCAAAAAGGCTTAGCTCATCCCAAGCCCTAGATGCGCCGATGATACGGTGCATGGGGTTTGTAGCAATCTAACGGGAGTTTCTATCCTATGCAATAAATGCCACAAGTTAGACCAACGTTTTCTGGTTTAACTTGCAACACTCCTTGGGGCCTTCTTTGTGGAGCTTGCACCAGATATTTGGCACAAGCTGCCATAAATCATGAAAACAGTCGCAACTGAATCCACGATTGTGAAATCGGGTGCTGTTGTGGCAAAGGGGTTGGTGCACTGCCAGAAATTAAGTGTTGTGATGCAGTACTTGGCACAAGCCCTGTGCCAAGCTTTGAAAATCCTGCCCATAGAGTTTGCCAGCAGATAAGGACCACTTGGCCCACCTAGTCTGCCCATTTTCCCTACCTATAGTATCACTGCAGATCCTACTTGATTTCTGGCCCATTCACACACACCCCCCTTTCATTTTAGGAATTGTGGAACATAGGAACATAGTAATTGTGTCAGCAGATGTGGACCGCAAGATCCATCTAGTCTGCCCGTGTTTCTGCCACCTCCCTATTTAGACTTCACCCTGATGTGTCCACAATGTCTGTCCCATGCGAATCTGAACTCGCATACTGCCTTGGATTCCACCACCTCCTGAGGTAGGCTGTTCCATGGGTCTATGACCCTTTCTGTAAAGAAGTACTTCCTGAGGTTGCTTTTGAACTTGCCTCCCACCAGACGCAAGTTGTGCCCCTTTGTATGCGCATCCCTGTTTTGCTGAAAGAGGTTTCCTGCTTGTGTTGTGCTGATTCCCTTAACGTACTTAAAAGTTTTGTTCATGTCTCCTCTGTTTCTTCTCTGCTCAAGGTTGTACAGATTTAATTTCCTGAGTTTTGCCTCATATGGCTCATGTTGCAGTCCATGCACCATCTTTGTAGCCCTTCTCTGTACCATCTCCAGGCAGTCCATGTTCTTTTTAAGGTGGGCCTCCAAAACTGACTGCAGTACTCTAAATGTGGCCTCACCAAGGACCTGTAGAGAGCAATGATAACACATCACTCTTTCTACTTGTAATACTCCTACCAATGAATCCAAGGATGCCGCTCACACTCTTTGCTGCCTTTTCACATTGTTTTCCAACCTTTAAGTCATCCGCGATGACTACTCTGAGGTCTCTTTCTGTCTTTGTCTCCTCTGATGCCCTCCCAGTGTGTACTTTATCCCTGGGTTTCTTTTTCCTATATGCATAACCTTGCATTTCTTGGCATTAAATTTCAACTGCCAGTCCCTGGATCATTCCTTGAGTTTTTTCTGGTCTACTTCCATTCCTTTTGCTCCTTCCTGCGTGTCTACTCTGTTTCAGAGTTTTGCATCATCTGCAAATAGGCAAATCTTCCCTCAAGTCATTTGCAATATACCCGATAAATATGTTAAAGAGGATAAGTCCCAGCACAGACCCCTGTGGCATGCCACTGGTAACTTTGCCTTCCCTTGATAGTGATCCATTGACAAGCACTCTCTGAGTCCTATCTTGCAGCCAGTTGTTGATCCAGTTCACTATCTTATGAGTGATTCCTGTATGCTCTAATTTGTTAGCTAGCCTTCTGTGGGGGGCAGTGTAGAAGGCTTTGCTGAAGTTCAGGTACACAATGTCCACTGCTCTTCCCTGGTCGACCGCTCTGGTGACCCAGTTGAAAAAGTCGATCATATTGGTTTGACAAGAGCATCCTGCTGTGAAGGTATGTTGCCTGGGGTCAATCTTTCTGCTATCCTCCAGGTACTTCACTATCCTCACCTTTAGCAATGACTCCATCATTTTTCCTACCACCGAGGTAAAACTGACCTGTCGGTAGTTTCCTGCCTCTTTCCTGCTTCTGCTCTTGTGTAACGGTACTACTGTTGCTCTTTTCCAATCCTGAGGTATTATTTCACTTTCCAGTGACTTGTTGAAGAGCTCAGCCAGTGGTGTGGTGAGTTCTTCCCAAAGCTCCTTCAGTAACCTAGGGTGGATGCCATCAGACCCCATTGCTTTATCTACTACCTTGAGCCTATTCAGTTCTTCTAGGACCCTTTCCCTTAAAAAGGGTCTTGTGTCTGCTCCTGTGGTGTTGTATACTGACCTACTTAGTGTAGGACCCTTCCCGCTGTCTTCTATGGTGAAGACCGAGCAAAAGAAATCATTTAGTAACTCTGCTTTGTCTTCGTCTGTCTCTGACATATTTCCTTCCTTTGTTGCTAACCTGACTATTCCCCCTTACTCTTTCTTTTTTCCCATTTATAACTAAAGAAGGTTTTGCCTCCCTTCTTGACCCTCTGTATTATTTTCTCCTCTGGCTGTGCTTTTGATCTCCTAACTGCCTTTCCTACCTCACTCAGCTTGTTTTTGTATTCTTCTCTATCTAATTCACTTTTAGTTTGTTTATATTTTGCAAAAGCCCTCCTTTTTTTCCTTGATTTTGGTTGCAACTTCCTTGGTGAACCAGAGTAGATTTTTCTTTCTTTTGGATTTAGTGATCTGCCTAGTGCATGTAGCTGTAGCTGTATTTGAGGTAGTTTTTAAGTCCTCACAACAGTTTTCTACATCTTCCGAGTTTCTGCCATTTAGCATGGATGTGACTATATGCTTCATTTCGGGAAAGATTGCTCTCCTGAAATCTAGAACCTTGGTTTTAGTGTGACTAGTATCTTCTACCTTGTTCACAGTTAGACGGATTGTCCTGTGGTCACTGGTCCCCATATTGATCCCTACTTGCACATCTGAGACTTGTGCTGTTTGTAAGCACCAAGTCCAGTATTGCTTTGTCTGTGGTGGTGGAATTCACCAGCTGTTGTAAACCTGCTCCTTGCAGTACAAACAGGAAATCTTTGCTTCATTCAGAGGATGCTGTGTATGAGGACCAGTCCACATCTGGCAGATTGAAGTCCCCTGCCAGCAGCAACTCTCCCCTGTCGGCCATCTTCAAGATGGTCTCCATGAGCTCTTTATCTATATCAGCTTCCTGGGATGGGGGTCTGTAGATAACTCTGCTCTGGACTGGGGCCTTCTCTCCAGCCCCAAGGGTAGTCCAAAGTGCCTCTGCATTGCTTTGCTTCCTTTGGATTTCTGTTGCATTGATGTCCTCTTTTACATACAATGCTACCCCCCTCCCTTTTTACCTTCTCGATCCTTCCAGACTAGCATGTCCTCTGGGATGGTGACATCCCATGTGTGGTTCCCGGTGAACCATGTTTCCGTAATGGCGACCGAGTCTAACTGCGCTTCTGCCATCATGGCTGTGAGATCAAGAATTTTCTTCATTAGGCTACAAGCGTTAATGCACATTGCCTTCCAACACTGTTTATTCTGGTTAGTTGAAGGCTAACCCTGCCTGTGTTGCGTATGTGTTTTGTGTTGCTTGTTGTGTGTATGATAGGAGCATAGGCTTGCTGAACTAGTTGGTGATGGGTTAGGGGCACACGGCAACCCTTGTGGTGTAAGGGATGCCTGTCCCACCCCCCCGTCCACTAGTTTAACTGACCAATATGGACATCAACCTTTTGACCAAGTGCTCATGTACCTTCTTTAGAGAGGTGCAGGCTGTCAAATTAAAAAAACTCACATTTCCAGAAGTCCTGCCAATTACTGATATACCGGTGACCTATTTCCTGGCATCAGTTCCTCAGCTAGGTGTTAAATTCAGTGATGTCCTTTTCCATGATCTTCTGCCTGCTGTCTCCCTTATTCCAGGCAGGCAGAATCTCTGAGAAGGTGAGACCAGTTGCAAGAGAAGAAAGTTTGTCACCCAGCCTGGAAATATTTTGTTTAGTTTCCTCCACTGACCTACTGGCGAGGTCATTTGTATATATGTGGAGAATGACATCAGTGTTGTGGTCCACTGCATGTATGATCCCCTCTATGCAGCTTGTGTCCCTCCATGCTGATGTTCCCAGGAGGCACCTGGCTGCTACTGAAGCATGGTTCTGCTGGAGGTGAGGTTCTAGACCTCTAATCATGGAGTCACCTATTATTAGAACAGGTTTCTTATTTTCTGATTTAGCATGTTTAGTTGTGGGGTGCACGTCCTTGTACTGGTTTGGATGTGGAGGGTGTTCAACACCCATTATGCAAGTGGAGAAACATCTACATTGTCTATGCAAGTCTCCCTGGGAGATAGTGGTGTGTATCTGTTCAGTGTTGAAATAGGATTGGAACTCCCCTTAGCAGAGGATTTTTTGGTTGTTCTATGGTTCCTGACCATCTGCCAGCCCCCTGGCCTGTTTGTCCTTTGAGGTCAGCAGTAGCTGATGTATGAGAGCTGCGGCTGATGTATCTCAGTCCAGGCTGCATGTAGCTGAGATTTTAGGTCCTTGAATTTGAAGCACGTTGGACAGTGCCCCACTCTAAGGATGAAAGCCTTGCAAAACAGCGTGCCACAGCAATTGCAGTTTACAAGATCCATGTTGGCTATATTACTCTGTATAGTTTTTTTAGGTGAGAATAGTTGATTGCTTTATAGCAATACTTGGATGAAAGAGAAGTAGATGAGACTTCTGGCTGAGAGCTTTCTATTACCCAACCACTATTTCAGCAGTTGGTGAAGATCAGTGAAGCTCAACAGACAGTACAGTTAGGGCTGGACTGCTCTTGGCATACGCCTCCGAGGGGAGACATTTGTGTCTGAGCTGTATGTATTCCCTGCCTTTGTAATTAGGAGAGGCAGGAAGGGAGAGGAGCAATGTAGACCCTATAAAGGAGGGATGACCCGGGGGTGGGTGGGCAGAACCTTTGTTTCTGCTACCTGTAAAAAACAATCAGTGATGTTCTGCCTTTTAGATGTACCAAGCCTTTGTTACATCAACTGCACATAAAACCAAAGTACACACAGAACTGATAGGATGGAAAGGAAACTTGTTTTTATGTTAACGGGGTGTGAAGTAAATGTTCCAACAGCTCCTTATGCTGAGAAAGCAGCCACTGGCTGGGTCTGAGCAGAGCGAGTGAGGAGAGAAGCTGCCTCAGTGGAAAAAGGAGCCCGGACTGTACACTCCAATGAGGATTCAGGTAGAACTGCTGTCAAGGAATCCCTGCTTCTGCACCTGTCAGAGTCTGCCATCCCTCTTTGAGTGGTCTCTCTCCCAGTTGGTGAAGATCAATGAATCTCAGCAGACAATAAGGCTAGAGACTGGACTGCACTTGGCGTATGCCTCCTAGGGTTGCCCTTTGTGTCTGGGTGGGGGGGAGGTGATGGATTCCTCCATCAAACCCCACAGGTGCGCACAATATGTGGCACAACCCTGCAGCTGTGGCAACTCCCATGTGTTTCGTGCATGGACTCCCATTTCTATAAAATAGAGCTCAGGGTCCCTGATGCACTCGGAGTTTGCTGCAGCTGTGGATCACCTAAGATTCACTTATGCCTATCTCATGCATTCTTGAACCCAATCACTGTTTTTGCCCCCACCACCTCCACTGGAAGACTATTCCAGGAATTCACCACTCTTTCTGTGAAGAAGTTCTTCCTCATATCTCTCCTGAATTTACCCCCCCCCCAGCATCTTATCATGCCACCATGTGCTCGAGCACATTTTGTTCTGAAAATATTTCCTCCTGTACCTTATTTACCCACTTCAGGTAGATCATATCTCCCCACTCCCTCCTTTGTTCCAGGGTGTATATATTGAGGTCCTTTAGTCTCTCCTCATAGGGCTTTGGATACAGATCCTGCACCATTTTAGCTGCCGTCCTCTGGATCACCTCCACTCTGTCTATGTCCTTTTGGAGATGTGCAGCTCGATTTTCAAAATGAGCCCTATGACACATAGTCTGTGGCAATCCAAGTTTTTGAAGGCAAGCTGTGTCAAAATTAGGATGCTGTGCACCAAAACGGACCTGCATCACCCCTGCAACATAAGCGCCCTTGTGCCTGGTTGCAAAGGAGCTTGCACCACAGTGGAGCTACACCATTCCCTTATTCAGCATTCCAAAAGCCCCACCATGGCTGCAAGTGGGGGCTCACTTTAGATCAGCTGGGAGGTGGTATAAGGGCCCTGTGCCACTATCTGGCAGGGCTGGTGATTGGGGGGTACCTGGAAGGTGGTAACTGGGGGTCACTAGTGCACTGTTGGTGCCATGGGGAGTGAGGGGGACACAGCATCAGTGGGAGGGATGTGTGGAGGCATCTGGTGGAGGTGCCCTGTGAGTTGGAACCCAACCAAATGGGCCAGGTTGGGAGCACAGCCAGACCAGCATGACCCAGACCCCAGTTGACAGCAGCCATGGAACCTGCCCCACAGAACCCACAATTTCCTAAAGGCAGAGGGTGGCAGTGGGTACAGGTTGCAGGGTATATTTGGAGGCCAGGGATGTGCCCTGGGAACTGCAACATTCCACAGCTGCATTGTCTCCTTGGGTGGTGGCTGGCATATGCCAAAGTACAATGCCAAGGACTGTGGGGCCGGTGCCAGGGCTGCTGTCAACTGGGGTCTGGGTCATGCTGGTCCAGCTGTGCCTCCCCCACCTGGCCTGTTTGGCTGTGTTCCTACTTGCAAGGCACCTCCATTGGGTGCTTCCACACTTCCTTCCCACTGCCGCCGTGCCCCCCTCACTCCCCATGGTACCACCAGAGCTCCATCGGACCCTGGTTCTCACCTTCCGGGCTTACCTATCCCCCAACCTCCACAAGTCACCTAAGGTTGCACCAGGCAGAGGGGGTGATGGATCCCACCATCACACCCCCTAGGTGCACCCAATGTGTGGCACAACCCTGCAGCTGTGGCAACTCCCGTGTGTTTGGTGCAGAGACTCCCATTTTTATAAAATAGAGCACAGGGTCCCTGATGCACTCAGAGTTTGCTGCAGCTGTGGATCACCTCAAATTGCAGTGATCTAAGGGTGCTCTGACTATCGAGCCCGTTGTCTCCAGAACTGGACACAGCACTCTAGGTTGGGTCTTACTAGGAATCTATAGAGAGGCAATGCCACCTCCCTGTTTCTACTGGTGATACTCCTCCCTATGCACCTTAGTGTCCCACTAGCCCTCCCAACTGCTTAGTTGCACTGCCTGGCCACCTTTAGGTCATCTGATATGATTACCCCAGGTCCCTTTCCTGCTTGGTGGTCATCAGTACCACTCCTCCAAATTTTGTACTCTTCCCCTTGGTTTCTGTGCCCCAAGTGCATTACTTTGCACTTTTTTGTGTTGAAACCCAGCTGTCATACCCTTGACCACTCCTCGAGTTTTCGGAGGTCTCTGCTCATCCTTTCCACCCCCACCCACCTGAAGAGTCCACGCTATTACAGATTTTGGTGTCATCCACAAAAAGGCAGACCCCTTCCAGCTCCTCTGAAATGTTACTTATAAAGACATTAAAGAGGACCAGTCCTAGTACTGATCCCTGAGGCACCCCACTGGTAACCCTCCTTTTCTTCCTCTGAGTGAGCCCCTGCACAATGCAATTTTAAAACACCAATAACCAATTGAATAATTGAAAATTCCTTTATTATTTGGATTTGCTGTGATTCTGTACCACATCCTCAATAAACAGATAAATTTCTTATGATGGGACATCTTAAGGGAGTCATTGGAGAAGCCAGACAGAAACAGCAGCAGCAAGCACAGCAGGACCACACGCTGTTACCTTGGCCCAGCAGTGCTAGTGGGATGAGTGGAGTGGGCATTGTCTGAGCCCCCACCCTGGGATACAGTACTACTGGTGGTGAGCAAAGCTGACAAAAAGGTGGAGAGAATCCTACAAAGAATCAGGGCTCAGAACACAAAAATAGAGACAACTGTGGCTTCTTCCATTGAGGCAAAGGAAAGATCAATGCATACCCAAGCTACAGTTGCCAAAATGACAACAGAAAATACTCATTTGCGCACTAGGCTAGAAACACTAGAAAACAATACCACGGCTATGAACTTGAGGGCAGCTGGCCTTCTGGAGGAGACTGAAAGGGAGGATTTGTGGTTATTTATTAGGACCTGATTTATAATACTCTGCCTGAGGGTCTGGGGGATCCAGATGACATTAAAGACCTAACAGGATCAATTTTTGAACAATCAAGCTGAACTTTAAGTTACACTTTAAGTGTCGCTTAACTATAGAGTAGTTATAGTGTAACTACACTGTAACTGCATTGCAATTGCAAAGTAGTTGCATGCAGCAAACATGTAACTACAGTATAATTACATGTAAAAAACATGTAACTACAGTATAATAAGTATATAAAGTGGGAGCAAGACAGAGGCAGGAAACTACAGACCAGTTAGTTTGACCTCAGTGGTAGGGAAAATGATGGAATCACTTCTGAAGGAAAGAATTGTTGAGTACCTAGAGGCCAGTGGGGCACAGGACCCAAGGCAGCATGGATTCACGATGGGAAGGTCGTGTCAGACGAATCTAATAGATTTCTTTGACTGGGTTACCAAAGTAGTAGACCAGGGAGGGGCTGTGGACATGGCCTACCTAGATTTTAGCAAGGCATTTGATACAGTCCCACACAAAAGATTAATACACAAGATAGCCAGCCTTGGAGTGGGTCCCAAGGTGGTAGCCTGGATAAAAAATTGGCTAGACAACAGGACTCAAAGGGTAGTAGTAAATGGAGTACACAGTGACGAAAGGAGGGTTACTAGCGGGGTACCGCAGGGTTCAGTACTGGGACCGGTCCTTTTTAATGTCTTTATAAGTGACATTGCAGAGGAACTGGAAGGAAAAGTATGTCTCTTTGCAGATGACACAAAGATCTGCAACAGGGTTGATACACAAGATGGAGTGGAAAGGATGAGAAGGGACTTGGCAAGGTTGGAGGAATGGTCAAATGTATGGCAGCTCAGATTCAATGCAAAGAAGTAATGCACATGGGAAACAAAAACCCAGGGGAAGCGTACACAATGGGGGTGAGATACTGACAACAGTAAAAATAGAAAGGGACCTGGGGTAATTATATCAGATGACCTAAAGGTGGGCAAGCAATGTGAGAAGGCAGTAAGGAAGGCTGGGGGGATACTGGGATGTATAGGAAGAGGCATCAATAGAAAACAGGAAGTGTTATCCCTCTATACAGACAGTTGGTGAGACCCCATCTGAGTACTGTGTGCAGTTCTGAGACCCCATCTCCAGAAAGACATAGACAGAGTGGAGGCTGTCCAGAGGAGGGAACAAAATGGTGCAGGGTCTGCACCAGAAGACATATGAAGAAAGACTAAAGGAGCTTAATATGTATACCCTTGAGGAAAGAAGGGAGAGAGGGACATGATAGAAACTTTCAAGTACCTCAAGGAATTAACAAAGTCCAAGAGGTAGCATCTTCCAGAAAAGAGATGTGCAAGAACAAGGGGGCACAATTTGAAGATAGAAGGGGATGGCTCAGAGGTAATGTGAGGAAGTATTTTTCACTGAGAGGGTTGTGGATGCATGGAACAGCCTCCTGAAGAGGTCGTGTGTCAAGAACAGTGGGGACTTCAAGAATGCATGGGACAGGCATAGGGCAGTCCTAGTGGGGGTAGGAGGAATTAAGCTGTTGGTTAACTAGGATCTGCAGCTTATCTGTTAGGTAGGAAAATGAGCAGACTAGGTGGGCCAAGTGGTCCTTATCTGCCGTCAAATTCTGTTTCTATGTTTCTATTACACTTTTGCATGTAATTAATGATTAGTTACATTGAATGCAACATCAGTTTTCTAGGTAAAACTTTTGTATCTGCTGCTTGCGTGAAGATTTGACAGTTTCTCTCAGATTGCAACAGCTGGCATTAATGCTGCACAGTGCTACTGTGATGTCACTGGCATTGTGAAAACTGAACTCTGATTGGTTTAGTGTTTCATTGCAATGTACCCAGTTTTCAAGATTTCAACTGTGACATATCATGACATCAAATATAACATGTTACGTTGAAGACTGGTTCAACGAGTGTACACCACCAAGTGGCGAGTACTGCTTGTGCAACATTGTTGATAGTCAGGTGGCTAGTTGTATGATTGAGCTGTCTGATTGTTATTTGTAAATGTTTTGGCCATTTGTACTCGCTACCCCTTTGGGACTACTGCCCTGTCTGGGTTCCATGAAGGCTAAGGAACCCTCTTCAGGAGGGTTCCACCCCCAGAGGTTCCACAGGGACATAATTCCCTTAGACTACAGGTACCTCAGGAAGGAGCCCAAGGAAAGAACTGAGTCACTGAAGGAGGATGGTGGGAGCAAAGAAGAGCTTGCGAATGAGACTGGAGGAAGATGGTTTACATAGCCCAAGGGTGGGGGCTGTTGTGGCTGTTGTGGCTGGTTGCTTCCACCAATTGAACCACAGGCATAGCTTTTTAATTATGAGATAATGCAATTGACTTACATAAATTTATCACCACTACTGTTGTACAAGAAGGAGATTTTACAATAGTAGAAGAATATTTCACAGCAATATTTGTTGGGATGGGATACTTCACAATGTTCCTGGAAGGGACACTATAACAGCATAATGTCTTTAGCTAAACATTGCTCCACAGTGCCTTCTGTCCTGCATGTAGTGGTTTCAAACCAAGTGAGATGTCATCAGCATTGTGTGATTTACTCTTTTTGGCACAAAAATTAAATGAAATCTGCAATCAGTAATAGATTACTTTTTTTAAGTAAAGTAGGCAATAATCTAAGGAATAAAGTCTTGAAAGCAATTTTAGAGAATTTACATTTTCCATTAATAATGTCACTGTTGGTATCACCAGAACCCACTTACACATAATTAAACCAAAATTTAAATTTTAGGACTTTCCTTCAGTGGTCTGCCCCTGTCCAACCGGCCCACTTTTGCCAGTCACCCCAGCTCCATCACCCTGACATCCTCCAGGACTTACCTGTCAACATCTTTCCCCAGGTTTTACTCCACCCCCCCACCCTGTGGGGTTGGCAAGGTCCCCGAACCCCCCACCCATCAAACAGGATCCAGTGCACTGAACAGGGCCTGGGCAGTTGGGTGCGTGGCTTGGGGTTGACCAGTGACATCCAGCGAGTTGGTAGATTTTCTCATTATCTCCCCTGGAGATGTGGATGTACAAGGCCATCAGGATGCACATTGCATGCTTCCACATGCAACGTGCCTTGGTGGCCATCGCACCTCCATGCATGTCTGACGGCTCTCAGCTGCCTTCCCCTAGCCTCCGCTAGGGGTCAGATGCATGCCAGGCTCTGTGTCCCACCACCACCAGAGGCAGAGAGCAATCCCATGGATACTCAATCCCTCCCCCCCCAGCTGACCCTCTGACACCCTGAGTTCACTTCAGAACCCGGGTCATTGGCACCACAAGCAGTAGCACTACTGCTGCGCCGGCAGACTGTCCTGACATTTTTTGTTTTGTTCTGTATTTTATCTCTCCTCTAGCCTGGCCTCTATTGGCCCCTCATGACCACCCAGCACCATTTCCCCATTCTGCAGCTCCCTATATAACCTCACCCAGCTTGCACCCCCTCCAAGGCAGTGCAGAAGGGGGAAGGCCCCCCCTCTGGAGTACTTATGGGTGGTGGAGTCCAGGAGGCTATGTATTGTCGAGTGTACTGGGCATCATTTTGCCAGCCAGGATAATTTTTCCACCATGCCCCCCCCCCCCCGAGGACAGTGGTGGTTGGAACCCCATTGCATGAACATGCACACAAGTGTGTTTCATTCCATAGAGACTGCTATTGCCTACTCCAGCTAGCCTTTCCAGCCTACACTGCCACCTAGGGTCACCCAGGTGGCAGCAGCACAGAGTGGCTGAAGAAGGACAGCATTTTCTGAGACCTTTAGTCCTTCTCTCCCCTTCCACCCATGGACCCTCCTATGGCCAAGGCTTACTCTTGGACCCAGAATGCCAGCAGGCTGGCACTAAAGTCATTTTCATTTATACGGGATCTGTTTCCTCTCAGACTTAATCCAGGGATGTTCAAATCAAAACTTCTAGGACTTGTCCCACCACAGCTGTTACTGAATTAGTTCTTGCCCCTAATTCATTACAGTGAAATCAGCCCTCTTTTTGTATATGTCATTCAAGGAAATGTATTTATTCCGCACAAGGGGCAATATGTGATTTTTTCACACCTCTGACTTAATCTGCTCCTGTTGCTTACACCTGCCTGGAAGTAATAATGCTCTGCTTATGACATCACAATTTGTTGCCACAGAAATTATTCTAATGTTACAAACAGGGGATTATGACTTCAGTGCAGGAAAAGGAGTGGGAACAGATGAAGTCTATCGGGCAAAGGGCCTGGTTTTATGTAAATGCTTTTTGTAATAAGAAATGGAATTTCCTGAAATTTACATTTTTCTGGGGAATGTTGTGAGATATGAGCTCTACAGTTTGTCAGCAGAACAGGACTGCTTGGCCTTCCCAGTCTGCCCAGATGTTCCCTGCCCAGTCTGCCTCCACAAACCCTAACTGGTCTCGGCAATCCTTCCTCCTCCCTGCTTATTCACAAATATCTTCCTATGTCTATCCCACGTATGCTTGAATCCCTCCATTGTGTTCATCTCCTCCACTTCTGCTGGTAGTCTATTCCAGGCATCTGCTACCCTTTCAATGAAGTATTACTTCTTCACATCCCTCTTAAACTTCCCCCAAGCTTCAGCATATGCCGTCTAGTCCTGGTGGTTTTTCTTCTTTGAAAGAGACTCCCCTCCAGCATCCTATTCACCCCCGTGAGGTACTTATAGGTCCTGCAGACACCAGCTGTAATTTTTTTTCGTGAAAAACTAGAAAGGTAAAATTTTTTCCCCATCCTCTGTAACTCACCTGGTCTGCCCCCGACTGCTGGCACCCATCAGCTGGACACCTACCTTCTCCAGGAATTACCCCACCACTTGTCCTGGACCATTGCTGGTTAGTGGGTGCCATAGTTCATCATGAAGGACCTGTGAGGATACCTGGCACCATCCAGCTTGAATGGATTTTTTGTCCACCTGTTTTACTCCCCAGGGATCCTGGTGTGCAGTGACACTTGTGGCAGTGTGCATACGCACAGTATCATGAGGCTTTTGGCGGCAACCCTCGTTGATGTGGTGGCTCCGTGTGCACTACCACCCACTTGAGGAACTGTCTCCTCCCCCACCCTTAGAGAGGAGAGCTGTCCCAGTGATGCTCAATTGCCTATCACTCAGCTGACCACCAGTAACTCAAGCTTATTGCCGAACTCGGGTTACCGGATTAGTGAGTGGAAAAGTTACCGCTGGTCTACCAGTTCAGTTAGTAGAAAAATCACTTTTAACAACCCTGGCTGTAAACGAATATTTGTAACTCACTCAGACCCGATCAGTGAATTCTAAAATATATACTGCATAGATTTTGAATTGCACAAATGAGTCTTTCATTTCTGAATAGCATAAACCAAAGAGTCAAACATTATCCAATTATGTTCTTTAAAATACACTGACATTCCCACCCAAAAGCTTAAGAGTAGGCTGTGTGTAGATTCCCAGGGAGTGGTCCCTTATGAGTTTTTGCCAACTAAATACAGTATGGTTTTAGGGGGTTGGAACACTTCTGCTACCTGCAAGTATGCACTTATCTTCTTCATAAAATGTCCAAGAAGAGTAGACTGCCAAATCGAGTCAGCTGCGCTGTGTCTGACATTACTTACCGGGGTGATCCATGGCACAGTTTGGGGCCATTTGAATGCCAATTTCTAAAGGGCTTTTCAAGACCAAATAAGAGACTCTACTAGATCAATACTGGTGAAATGGAACTCTGAACTTGCAATGAACTGTCATATAACACTTGGCTTCATCATGCTCTTTCAGCATTAAAAGTAGCCCCCTCCACTTAGTGGAGAGAATTTGTGTGGAAATGCTGTTAAAGATTTTTCTAGACCTCTGCAGTCCTGGCACAATTTTTGCCATTAGAATTTGGGAGATAGTGGCACCTCTGCAGACAGGATACAACTAATCACGCTCGTATTTTTGATTTTGTCCAGTGCTGCAATCATACTGGCTGGACATTGCCACACAATATATGGCATTATCCCTTTCAACGGAATTGATCTAATCAACGATGGTGCTCCTGTGTACCCCCCCATGGGACTCCGTTTAAGTAGATGTACATTTGTCTATGTATATATTCTCGCAGCTAAGAAAGCAATCACCTGACTCTGGATGCAAATCACACCTCCCACGATGGATAACTGGTGTAACACAGTATTAGAAATTGACTATATGGAGCACCTTACTGCCCCCACCCGTGACCGACTAGAGCAGTTCCACACCAGGTAGTAGGGACAGATAGATTTTCTGAATGGTTAGGAATGGAGGTGGCAAAATTCTTTGACCACAATGACAATATAGAAGTCTCATTCTCCTACCTATGCTTTCAAGGCGTTTGTAAGAGGGAGGATTATTAGTTATTTTGTAAATAAAAAGATGCACTGATTGAACCTAAGAAAGAGGTTAAAACACTGAGGTCCTCTTCTAATGCCCTTTTAGTTTTACCCAAAATCACAACCTGTGTGGGTGAGATGGCTTTTTCATTTCAGGCACCTAAACTATGGAATACCATGGCCAAATCTTGTTTAAATGCTGAAAGTCAGCTGAATTTTAAAAAGGAGTTCAAAACTCATTTGTTACTCCAGTCTATTTGTAAGTGTTATTGAAGCAGATTAATTAAGATGTTTTCATGTTTTTTTAACTTGTATTTATTGAGTTTGCAAAGTCAATCAATACAAGCATAGCCCATAAGACAGTACTTATTAAAAAGATACAGCAGTATTAGTACAGGACATCCTCTTAGCACACCCACCTGTGGTACAGCAAAGGAGGGTTACCTATAAACATATTAGTACAAGAAAACAAACCATAGGCTATTGCTACCATGAGTGGGGATATACCAGAAGAGGTACTGACTAAATCTCAAATAACACCCCTTTTAATAGGTGCAACATCCCCAACTTCCAAAGACAAAAAGTTAACTAAATACTCAGAGCATTCTCCCAGCTCTGCCACATCTCAAACTTATCCAGCCTCAGATAGCAAGAGCTATCTTCCCACCAACTCCCCACCAAACTTAGCTGGTGTTCTAATAACAAAACACAAACAGCTTATACACTGCAGCATAAGATCAGACCTTCAACAAACAGCAAATCAGCCCCAATTCAGTGCCTACAAGTTGAAAACTCTGGACACAAGTGTGGAAAATCCACGCCATGGAGCAAGCAAAATAAGGTTGAGGGAAAAGGAAAACGGAAAACTGCACCACCAATGGATGCTTAGTCCAAAACCCCCCACTATAATTGGACTAAAGGAAATAACACTAACCTTCATGTTTATATATTGTTATAATAGACAACAATACATACACCATTTATAAAAGTCCCATATGAAAAATTTAGTCCATAACTGTGGGGATGTAACAAGTGACAATCTTAACTTTCCAGGTCTCCTTCACCTTCAATCTCTATCTTTGGCCTGCAAGACCTCGACTCACTTGACCTCAGGAATTAGCCTCCTCGTCTGAGTCCAACTCTTATCCATGGGCAGTTTAGTCCTTCTTAATTTTAGTAGGCCGCTTTCCAGTGTCTGCAGGATCAGAAAAATGGAAAGTCTTACTGCCGTACACAAGACTCACCGGCATTAAGAGCACATGGTGGACTCCAAGCTGGCATAGTTTTGCTCATACCCCATCAAAACCCTTATGGCATTGCTGTGTAGTGAAGCTCAAGTCTGGAAACATGTGGATAGGTGTATTTTGCCAGTGGAGTGGGCTCCATTGATTTGCCACTTGCAAGACGCAGTATCGCTCTCTAATGGAACCCAAAACTACTAGGATAGTACGTGCCTGGGAATGAGCTGCATCTGCATAGAGTCGGCCACCTTGAGGAGTCACTCAGTAAGCCCTTTGCATTAGGATTGGGTATTCCAGGCTTAAAATGTCTGGGAGCCACTGCTTTAAGTAACTGCATAAATCTTTGGCCTCCGTTGCCTCTGGCAGACCCAGGATACAGATATTGGATGCCTGAACCCCATTTTCCAAATTCTCCAGTCGGTGTCTAAGCAGTATGTTCTCTTTCACAAGACCCGACGTAGCTGCCATTGCCTTGTCTGCTACCTTAGTAGCCCCTTTTGCTTCATCCTCCACTGTCTGTAACTTTGTCTCGACCACCAGCATTCTAGCCATAAAAATCATTTATTTTTTTTGTCGATTGTCTGGATCGCTTTTAGAAGAGCTGCATTACATGGCTGACTCAAAGTAGAAGCAGGAAGGTCGCCATCTTTGCTTGGGCCTAGTCTTGTCTCCTTTTGCTTGGATCCCTCTCTTCCTGCCACTGTTTTAGTCCGACCCATTTCACCAACCACTCTATATTTTATATCTAAGTGATTAGAAAGTTCTTCTGCAACTCGTTTTCACTTTGGAAATAAACTCAGACAATCTTACACTTCAATTTACTGTGTTTTTTAAGAGGGATGTGCAGAGCTATAAAAGTTTGCTTCTCACAGCTTGGCTGCTGGCCACACCCCCGTGTTTTCACGTTTTTGTATTCATGTTGTACGTATCTGTTTGTATTTTTGTAACATCTAAAGCTGCTTGATGAGTGGCTCTGGGTCGTTCCTGAAAATGAGCCTTGGCCCAGTGTGCTTACCCAGTGAACAAAGTGAAATAAATAAATAAATACATACATACATAAAAGTCCCAGAAAGAGCTAGAAACAAAGGGGAAAAAAACGACATGCTATGGAACAAAACTACAAACAGAACAAGCCCTGAAACCCACAACTACTACACAGGATGACAGTATTAAAATATGAAATCAATAAAATATATTCAACTAAGCTGAATATGCCATTTTCAGAACAAAACAAGCTTGTTGTGACAAAGGGGAACAGTTAGGCAAACTACTGGTTTATAGGGCTAAGAAAGAGCAGAGCCAAAGTTTAGTGTCTGAGATCAGAAACCAGCGGGGGAGGATACAAGTAACCAGTAGACATTTAAAACTGAATTCAAGAAATTCTATGAAAACCTATATAAGAACAAACAAATATGCACAGCTGAAAAACAGCACTGTTCTCAATAGATTACATACGAGTACTTCTACATTAGATAATCTAGACTGAGAATCTCTTAAAAAAAATCACTCTAAAAAAAATTAATGAAGCCATTGCAGAACTACCACCTAAGAAAATATCTTGCCCAGATGGAATTTTGGGTGAATTTTACAAACTGTTGAATCCAGTCATTTCCAAATATTTTATAAAAGGTTTTCAATGAAGCTTTCAAAGATAAATCTGTGCCAGAATGTTTCAATGGAGCCAGTATTATACTAATTTTGGAAAAATGGCAAAGATCCTCTAGAATGGGAAAGTTATAGGCCCATTTCCCTGTTAAATGAGGATTATACAATTCCAACAAAAATACTGGCTATAAGACTTGGAAGACTCTTAGCTAAACTAATGGAACTGAGAATGTAAGACGGTTGATCGCTACAGTCTGGACTCCAATAAAATTAAGACCCCAGCCATACCAATTGCACTTGAATTTTTCAAGGCCTTTGATTCCCTAGAGTTGAATTACCTCCAGAAAATTCTAGTGAATTAAATATTGGTTGTAGTGTTATAGAACGGACTAGACTGAGTTACAAAGCACCCACAGCAGAGATCTTAACAAGTGGCATCATCTCTTCACACATTCATCTACACAGAGACATGCGGCAAGGCTGCCCCCATCCCCTTATTTGTTTATTATGGTTGTTGAACCCTTGATCAGGAGAATTAATGATGCCACAAACATTCAAGTAATCAAAACTGGGTCCTACCCAAACAAAAACCTTCACTTACGCAGACTGTTTACTAGTTACTGTCAGAAAGCCAGCAGAATACATAGGGTCCACGACAAGCCCGCTAAAATAAATCAAGCGCGGTCACTAACCGTGCAGAGAAAATGCCTACAGCTAAGATCATGACATGCAAAAAGGTGACAAGTAAACAGAGTGCAAATGAAAGCACACAGATGAGGAAGCCCCACCACACAAATAACATTACAATGGCCCCAAATAAAACAATAACAGAAGGATGTCAGCAGGAAATAATCCATCTTTATTAGTACAACTACACATGGTCATGAATCATACACCAGGAAAATAAAGAAGCAAGAAGAAAAAACATTTAAACGTAACCCAACGTCCTGGCAAGTTACACTCTGTCACACAGAACTACGATACAAACACAATTGGGGGAACCAATCACTCAGAGGATCGATTTACTATTACCACTCCGGGGAGGCAACTGGGGGATGATTTACTATTACCACTCCGAGGGGGATTCAGGGTGGGTCGAATTACTCATGGCATGCATTTCACCCACGCTGTTCTGTCCATGTAGCTGTTTTCGCCCATGCCATTTCCACGCTGTGTATTTTACTGCACTCTTATTGAAACAGTATTTTGATGGTATACCAAATACATACAGTATATAATCCTAATGTAGTACTACAAGAATTTACCATTTTCGTGTTTGCAAGTAAATTGGAATAAGACCCAATTATTGTCCTTAAATAACCAAGTGCAACTGAATCTCTGAATTAGTCATCTTGGGACACTGGCACCTGCAAAGGATATCATCTTATATTTGGGACTCCAAATCCCAAATAATCTTGAAAAACTAGTAGACATAAATCACACACCCTTACTGAAAGATTTAGAAGTAGATACACTCTTCTTGACAATTCTAAATTAGAACTTCATGCTGTCAGAGTCTAAAGAATCACACCAGATTCTTAAAGGTGACTTGCAAAGTAAATGCTGCAGCCCGCTCCCATCCCACATACCTTTCTGTACTGCAGCAGGACTCCATGGCTGCTATGATGTTCATTATTAGATTAATGTATATGTTTGAAAACACTCCCAAAACATATCACTGAACGTGGAAGCGCTGTCCCAATCAAGCACATGCAAGTTCTCATGGGTATTTCACCTATTTAGTGATGTGGATGACACCACTGGTCTGAATGTAGTAGTGGTGGCTGGAGCTTAATATTCTTATGTTATTGCTTCCATGGCTGTCTTGATGCTGAAAATAATATTTACAGCAATGGCCTATCCAGGTGTTGCTGTAAGTATTATTTTAGGCATCAAGACCTCCTCTTTCTTTTTGGAACAGGGCTGGGATTGGTGGGGTGGGGGGCATTTCCTAACAGAGTGGGGAGGGTCCACTAAACACCAGTTACATTTTTGAGGTAATTTTTTAATGGTGGTTGGACTTGGCACGGTGGGCACCCTGTGATGAAGGGGGGTTTCTTCCATTTGGAATGGGGCCAGCGATTGGCGAGTGGACACTACACACTTGGTGAGGGCTATCAGGTGGGGGGACACTACAGTAACCAAACTCTGCAAAGTGTGAAGTTTGAACTCCACTGGCAGAGTTACCAAATTCCACATTCTGCTGAGTTGGTTTGGGGGGGAGCATAGTTGGGCTTCGCACATTGATCTACTCTGTGCAGTGGGGAAAATCTGCAAAATTTTTCACGGAGCAAATTTTCCCCACTTCGCACATCTCTAATCACAAGATATGCTTTCCTATCTTAGGCCTTAAAGAGGAATCCTAAATGTGTGTTATTCTTGCAAAAAAATTCATACTGACACAAAATTATTGTAACATTAATATTCATGCATTTAAGATACCTGCTGTGGTTATTGCACGCTTCCTTGCTATGATTAGAATGCAGCATGTAATTATTGGTTTTGATAGTATAGCTCTGTTTCATTGTAAATTTATATATGTTCTGCACATGTATAGTCTTTTGTGTTTGCTAAAAATCCGATAAACTTTCTAATGAAAAACTGACAGCCTCCGGTGACCCAGGGGTAGGGAGCTGTATGGGCAGGAATACAAAGCTCTAGACACAAAGTATGAATGAACAACAGGTGGAAACAGTGGTGGTGCTCTGACAGATTACATCATTAATGCGCTGCACTTTCTGTCCAGTTGTGGCATGTAGACTTCAAGGTCCCTTCCCTCTGGCAAGGTAAGATCTGTTCCACACTAGTCCATTACAGTATATGAGGAGAGAGGCAGTGGGTATCTGGGGGAACAGTATGTGAGGAGACAGGCAGTAGGTATTTGGAGGGACAGTATATGAGGAGATGTGCAGTGGGCATCTGGAGCACACGATATGAGGAGACAGGCAGTAGGAATTTAGAGGGATAGTATATGAGGAGACGGACAGTACCTGTCTTGGGGACAGTATATGAGGAGACAGGCAGTAGGTATTTGGAGGGACAGTATATGAGGAGATGTGCAGTGGGCATCTGGAGCACACAATATGAGGAGACAGGCAGTAGGAATTTAGAGGGATAGTATATGAGGAGACGGACAGTACCTGTCTTGGGGACAGTATATGAGGAGATGGGCAGTATGTATTTAGAGGGACAGTATAGGAGATGGGCAGTGTGTATTTGGGGGACAGTACATGAGGAAATGGGCAGTGGGTATCAGGGGAACAGTATATGAGGAGACAGGCAGTAGGTATTTAGAGGGGCAGTATATCAGGAGATGGGAAGTACCTATCTTGGGGACAGTATATGAGGAGATAGGCAGTGGGTATCTGGGGGATAGTATATGAAGAGAAGGGAAGTGGATATCTGGGGGGATAATATATAAGGTGATGGGCAGTGGTATCAGGAGGGACAGCATATGAGGAGACAGGCAGTGGGTATCTGTAGGGACAGTATATAAGGAGATGGTCAGTGAGTGTTTAGGGAACAGTTTATAAGGAGAGTGGCAGTGGGTATCTGGGGGGACAATATACGAGGAGATGGGCAGAGGGTATTTAGGGTGATAGTACATGAGAAGGCAAGCAATGGGTAACTGGGAACATTATATCAGGAGGAAGGCAGTGGGTATCTGGGGGGACAGCATATGAGGAGACAGGCAGTAGGTATTTGGGAGACAGTGTATGAAGAGACAGACAGTGACTATCTGGGAAGAAGTTTGTAAGGAGATAAGCAGTGGATATCTTGGAGGACAGTATAGGAGGAGATGGACAGTGGCTATCTGAGAGGACAGTACATGAAGAGACAGTCAGTGGGTGTTGGGGACAGTATACAATGAGATGGGCAGTGGGTATCTAGGGGGACATTATATGAGGAGATGAGCAGAGGGTATCTAGGAGACAGTGTATAAGGAGACAGGTACAGTAGTAGGTATTGGCAGGACAGTATATAAGGAGATGGGCAGTGGGTGTCTGGAGGGACAGTATATAAGGAGATGGTCAGTGAGTATTTAGGGAACAGTTTATGAGGAGAGTGGCAGTGGATATCTGGGGGGAGGAGATGGGCAAAGGATATTTAAGGAGACAGTACATGAGAAGGCAAGCAGTGGGTAATTGGGAACATCGTATTCGGAGGAAGGCAGTGGGTATCTGGGGGGACAGTATATGAGGAGACAGGCAGTAGGTTTTGGGAGACTGTGTATGAAGAGACAGACAGTGACTATCTGAGAAGAAGTTTGTAAGGAGATAAGCAGTGGATATCTTGGAGGACAGTATAGGAGGAGATGGGCAGCTGCTATCTGAGGGGACAGTATATGAAGAAACAGTCAGTGGGTGTTGGGGACAGTATATAATGAGATGGACAGTGGGTATCTAGGGAGACATTATATGAGGAGAGAGGTGGTAGGTATCTTGGGGGACAGTATATGAGGAGATGGGCAGAGGGTATCTAGGAGACAGTGTATAAGGAGACAGGTAGTGGGTATCGGTGGGTCAGTATATAAGGAGATGGGCAGTGGGTATCAGGAGGAACAGTAAATGAGGAGACAGACAGTGGGTAGCTACAAGACAGTATATAAGGAAAGAGGCAGTGGGTATCTGGGGAGACAGCATATGAGGAGATGGGCAGAGGGTATAGGGGGATGGTATATGAGAGACACAGTGGGTATCTGGGGGAAAGAACATGAGAAAATGAGCCGTGGGTATTTGAGGATAGTACATGAGAGAGGCAGTGGATGTTTGGGGACAGTATATGAAGAGACAGGCAGTGGCTATCTGGAGGGACAGTATCTGAGGAGACAGTTAGTGGGTATCTGGAGACACTATATTAGGAGAGAGGCAGTGGGTATCTGGGGGGGTTGTATATGAGGAAATGGGCAAATGGTATCTAGGAGAGAGTATATAAGGAGAAGGGCAGTGGGTATTGTGGGACATTATATACAGAAACAGGCAGTGGGTATCTGGAGGAACAGTATATGAGGGGACAGACAGTGGGTAGCTACAAGACAGTATATAAGGAGAGAGGCAGTGGGTATCTGGGGAGACAGCATATGAGGAGATGGGCAGAGGGTATCTAGGAGACAGTATATAAGGAGATGGGCAGTGGGTATCTGGATGAACACTATATGAGGAGACAGGTAGTGGGTATCTGGAGGGCCAGTATGAGGAGACAGGCACTGAGTATCAAGGGATGGTATATGAGGAGAGGTAGTGGGTACGTGAGGTCATTATATGAGGAGATGGGCAGTGGGTATCTGGGAGAGAGTATATGAGAAATGCAGTGGGTATTTGGGGACAGTACTGTATATATGAAGAGATGGGCAATGGCTCTCTGGACGGAGAGTATATGAGACAGGCAGTGGGTATCTGGGGACAAAATATGAAGAGACAGGCAGTGGGTATCTAGGGCAGCATATGAGCAGATGGGCAGTGGGCATTTGGGAACAGTATATGAGGAGACAGGCAGTGGGTATCTAGGGGCAGTCTATAATGATATGGGTAGTGGGTGTCTGGGGCAGTATACAAGGAAATGGGCAGTAGGTATCTGGGGGAACAGTGTATGAAGAGATGGGCAGTGGCTGTCTGGAGGGACAGTATATGACACAGGCAGTGGGTATTTGGGGGACAAAATATGAAGAGACAGGCAGTGGGCATCTGGGCACAGCATATATGGAGACAAGCAGTGGGTATTTGGGAACAGTATATGAAGAGACAGGCAGTGGGTATCTTGGGGCAATATATGATGAGACGGGCAATGGGTATCTGGGAAAACAGTACAAGAAAAGATGGGAAGTGGGTATCTGGGAGGCAGTAAATGAGAAGAAGGATCATGGATATCTGGGGCAGTATATGAGAAGATGGGCAGGGGTATCTGCGAGAACAGCATGTGAGGAGGTGGACAGTGGGCATCTGGGGCAATATATGAGGAGATGGGCAGCACGTGTCTGGGGGAACAGTATATGAGGAAATGGGCAGTAGGTATCTGGGGGCACCATATGATAAGGCATGCAGTAGGTGTCGGAGGCAGTCCTAGAAGACAGGCAGTGGGTATCTGGGGCATTGTATATGAGGAGATGGGCTGTGTGCATGTGGGGACAGTATACGAGGAGATGGTCAGTAGGTATCGGGGCAGCATATGATGTGAAGGGCAGTGGGTACCTGGTGGGCAGTATATGAAGAGGTGGGCAGTGAGTATCAGGAGGACAGTAGATGAGGAGACAAACAGTGGGTATTTGGGGTCAGGAGGCAGTGTAGCACAGTGGTTTAAGGCTCTGCGCTGCAAAACTGGAGACCTGGGTTTGAATCCCACAGCCCCCACTTGCATACTGTATGACCCTGAGCAAATCACTTAACTTCCTTGTTCTCCCAGGTTGCACTTGTAAACAAGCTTTCAGCTTAGTGTCTCTCTCCTCGTAAAAAAAAAAAGTGTTGGATCCAGGGTTTTGGACAGACGAAAGGAGAGCCTCTTTGCAGATGACACAACGATCTGCAACAGAGTTGTTACACAAGGTGGGGTGGAAAGGATAAAAAGGGACTGGGCAAGGTTGAAGGAATGCTTAAATGTACGGCAGTTCAGATTCAATGCAAAGAAGTGCAAGGTAATGCACCTGGGAAACAAAAACCCAGGGGAAGCATACACAATGGGGGGTGAGATACTGACAACAGTAAAAATAGAAAGGGACCTGGGGGTAATTATATCAGATGACCTAAAGGTGGGCAAGCAATGTGAGAAGGCAGTAAGGAAGGCTGGGGGGATACTGGGATGCATAGGAAGAGGCATCAATAGTAGAAAACAGGAAGTTGTTATCCCTCTGTACAGACAGTTGGTGAGACCCCATCTGGAGTACTGTGTGCAGTTCTGGAGACCCCATCTCCGCAAAGACATAGACAGAGTGGAGGCTGTCCAGAGGAGGGCAACCAAAATGGTGCAGGGTCTGCACCAGAAGACATATGAAGAAAGACTAAAGGAGCTTAATATGTATACTCTTGAGGAAAGAAGGGAGAGAGGGGACATGATAGAAACTTTCAAGTACCTCAAGGGAATCAACAAAGTCCAAGAGGGTAGCATCTTCCAGAAAAAGAGATGTGCAAGAACAAGGGGGCACAATTTGAAGATAGAGGGGGGATGGCTCAGAGGTAATGTGAGGAAGTATTTTTCACAGAGAGGGTTGTGGATGCATGGAACAGCCTCCCTGAGGAGGTCGTGGAGTCAAGAACAGTGGGGGAATTCAAGAATGCATGGGACAGGCATAAGGCAGTCCTAGTGGGGGGTAGGAAGAAGTAGGCTGTTGGTTAACTAGGATCTGCAGCTTATCTGTTAGGTAGGAAAATGGGCAGACTAGGTGGGCCAAGCGGTCCTTATCTGCCGTCAAATTCTATGTTTCTATGTTTCTATTAGTAGATCTAGAACTGTAGTTAGATTTGTATTCTGTCAGTTGACTACACAAAATGGGAGGGGGTTCCCTGTTCTTTTAATTCTAAAAATGAACCTAGACATTGAAAGCTTAAAAGATAGTGTATTGGATAGCCATCCCAGTCTGTTGAGAACATCACAGTGGCACAAATTATTAGGTGTGAGCAGTGCAAATTTGTCTATTTTTGTATCAAAATAGATTCCTTCAGCAGTGTACTTGTAGGAGCATTATCAGTTATTATTGATGCATAGTTCACCATGGGCAAAAGAACTTGGTTAACTATAGCTATTCTAGATTCTAAGGTTAAAAAACTGCAAAGCCTATACAGTAAAGCAAGTTTTGTATGAATTTTTGCCATTGTAGTTTGTATGTAGAAACTGAAATTCAGAGTAGGATCTAACATACCTCCCAAATACTTAATATTATCTACATTTTCATAAGTAGTGCCATCTAATGACACAACCTGGAGACTGTGACCATGGTCTCTCAATTGAACAGAAGGTCCAAATAGCACTGTTTTAGTTTCTAACTTATTTAACACCAGGTTGTTTTTTTATCAACCACTTTTGCATTAACACAATCCCCTTGTCAAAATTCCATTTTGTTCTGCTGACGTCGACCCTTGAAAGTAAATCACAGCACCATCAGCATGCAAAATTAAGTGCCTACCTTTAATGGCTGTTGTAATTGAATAAAAAAACAAGGAAAACAAAGTGGGCCCCGATATGGAGCCCTATGGGACTTCACATTTAACTCTAGCCTTATCTGAGATACAGCCCCCATACTTTACATACTGATATCTTCCCTTAAAATAATCAGCAAATCAACCCAAGGCTGGTGTCCCCAGTCCCAGGGATTTCAGTTTTCTGATCAAGAGTACATGGTCAGCCAGGTCAAATGCCTTGGTCAAGTTCAAAAATGCAGCACCAATCAGACATCCTTTTCCCATGCCTTCATGGACCATGCTTATGAACTCGACCAAGGCAGTGTCTGTCAAATGCCCTTTCCTGAATCCATGTTGATTCTGTGACATAAGACCATAAGTTTCTACATATTCAATATATTGACTATAAACTACCTTCTTTTGTATCTTCAACAGAGCCGACAATATGGAAATCGGTCTATAAATACTCAACTCAAGAGGAGAGCCTGATTTATATATAGGTATAAGAAAAGAATGTTTCCATAAGTTGGGCACTTCACCCAAAGAAAAAGATAAATTAAGATTAACACAAATTGGATACGCTAACTCGGCTAATGCCAGTCTTAACAGTTTTGGAGCAAAACTGTCAAATCTGCCAGATTTGTTTAGTTTCAGTTTATTTATTAATTTAAACACTTTGGTGGTGCTGAGGGCTGAGGTGCTGGATGCCTTACCTCGCATCACACCGGTGACCCATGTTCGAGTATGAGCCCAAGTCATCGGAGAACTGGCATGGGGGGCCAGGAAGGGAACAGCATTGAGCAGCCGAAGGCAGCTCTCCTCTCCTGGGGAAGACTCTGTCACCCACCGTAGTTCCACCGCCCCTGGATGGAGATCCACGGGCAGTGCAGGTGAGCAGGCGGCAAGCTGTGGGAGGGCATCCAGGTACCGCAGCATGTGCGTGCCTCCACATGCGTGCATTCGACCGGGCTGGGTTGGGAGAAAATGGGGGTAAAAAGTGGGATAAAATATTAAAAGAATAGTAATTTAAACACTTTATACCTTGTAATGGCCTTCAAATAAAAATTTTGTCTACCCAAGGGCTCATCACAACCTGTATCTAATGGACTGTCCTTACAATCTTTATGATAAGTGTCCAGATCAGTAAACATCCTATTAAATTCATTAACTATGGATAGGGGACATGACAATTTCTCATCTCCCCTCTTCATAGCTATATCAGATTGCAGTGTAGAATTAGTGAGACTTAATAGTCTTCCAAAACTTTTTATTGTCTGATAAACCCTCGGTTTGCTATTTTTTTTTAAATTCAATCTTTGCCAATTTTATTTTATTTTAGCAAGTATTTCTTAAATACTGGCAATGTTGCATATTTTCCACTGTTTCATTTTGCTTGTAATGCTTCCATGCTCTATCTCATTCCTTCATTAATTTGAAAAGAGAGGAGGTTAACCACTTAGACTTTCTGGCCCACATTTTCAAAGGAGAGGCACAGTCCAAAATGGAGATGTGCGGCGCATCCCAGAAACTGCATGGAACTGCAATATTCAAAAGGGAGAGATGCGTCGAGCATTTCTGAATGTGCGATCCTGCAGATATAATGTATGCAGCACAAAAAAAGGGGGCGTGTACATGCCGCACATCCGTATATATAGCCAAAATTTGCGGCACAACTCAAAAATGCTCTACCCAAAGTTAGGCATGTCAGGGGATGGCCTAAATCGGCCGGCCGGCCACCAACAGACAGGCTATAGAACTGCAGACAGGTGACCCTGGGACAGCCCTCAGAGGCACACAGGATGTGCTCCAGGCATCCATACACAACAGTCATGCCAGGATGGATGTACCCAAAGCCACAGGTGCCGGCACACCATGTGCACCACCCAGAGAGCCATCCCCCACACAACTCCCAGGACATGGACACCCAGCTGCCACAAGCCAGTGCTGTCCGGTGCCCCCCCAGGCACACCTGCAGAGCAGACAGCCACAGTGCAGCACATGTACCAGGGGCCATGTTCTGCACCCATGTGGCTTGCAGGGCACCACCCAGTGGTGGCATGCACCCAGGGTGACATTTAGGGCAATGGTGCCCAGCTGGCATGGTGGTACTAGTGGCAACATGGCCTAGGTCAGAGACTGACCTGTGGCACCCACCCATGGTGGTACACCATAGGTGCACACAGGTGGAACCCACCCACTTGGATACCTGGCCACCTTCTGTACAGTGCCATTCATTGCAGTTATAACCATGTACCTGTCATATGGAGGGGAGAGAGCACTGCAGGTGACTGTACGCTGCATATGGAGCTGGTGTATCACATGCATTTGGTATACCGATCAGACTGTGTCACCCTGTGCCCTCCCCTGTTGCTTGTACAGGTGGGACCCTGTGGCCACTGTCCAGGTGGGCCCCCTATACTCCAGGCTGACCCTATACATGGCTATGGGTAATAGCACTGTACCCGGGCCAATGCAGTCCACCCACTCACACACAAGCATTCCATCACACCTGCCTGCTAGGCTAAAGTACCTTCTGTTCTCTTTGTGAAGTGGTGGGGCAGCCCTGCAGAGTTGGAACTGCGCATGTCTTGGGTATGCAAATGGCCTGAATACATTCCAGTAATGAGCTGCGTATGTGGGAAATAGGCTCGGAATGTGCAATGAGGTCATTTACATATCCTGTTGAATATTGCAATTTTGCATACTGTGCAAGTGGCTTTCCATCGTGCATTTCCCTATGCTCTGCACAGGTCCCAGGTCACCTGCTGCACCATGCATCTCCCACTGCATGATCGTGCATGTTTGGGATATTCAGCTGGATATGCACGATTGCATCTTATGGCGCACGTTTTGAATATACCATTATTTTGTGCTGGCACATCTCAGTTGCACGGCGCAGGCACTTGCACAATGCAGCATGGGACTTTTAAATATGGGGCCCTTATCCACTAGTGCACCTTCTAATATACGGAGCATGTAAATCCAATAC
This sequence comes from Neoceratodus forsteri, assembly GCA_016271365.2. Classification (NCBI taxonomy): domain Eukaryota; kingdom Metazoa; phylum Chordata; order Ceratodontiformes; family Ceratodontidae; genus Neoceratodus; species Neoceratodus forsteri. Next base: position 950,257,705 of record CM028130.1, read on the forward strand.
TCTTGTAAACTCATTAATAAAATGATCTAATGCACAGTTTACATCAGGAATCATCTTTAAACATGACCAGTTCACATTCTGCAAACTCTCCTGAAAATGTGATTTGTTAAATCCTGAAACATTTCTAAATATAGATAGCTTGAGTTTGGATTTTGTGTTACTTGAATGCTCCCAAATTCAAAATATCGGATGATGATCTCTGAGCAAGTCAGCAATTAACCGACATTTAGTAATGTGGTTTGTCCTATTAGTCAATATCCAATCATCAAGAACTGTGTGCATTTTCGATTTCAAGTTTAGCCTACAGTAGTGAAGAGGTTAATTAGTTGTTGTAAGTTTGTATGTATGAATGTACTAGTAAGTTTAGGAACTTCGCCAGCCCATCGGCGCAGTGTTTGGATTTCCACTCACAATGCCGGCGGCCCGGGTTCAGGAGCGGACTCGGATTGCTGGAGGGCCGACCAGGGGGAGAAGGCTTGAGCGTCCCAGGGACTGCTCACCTTCTCCGGGGACAAGATCCACAGCTTGCCTGACCCGGGTGGAGGCCTGAGGTACAGCAAGCTGGCAGGACAGACCAATGGGGAGCTGTGTAGTGGACGCCAGCATGTAACGCCTTGACATCAGGGCACACACCACAAAGCAACAGAAAGCCAAAAAGCACCACCAGAACACAGGTAGATGGAGCTCCAGTGCCAGTCCTAATTGTGATGGCCTGCCTGACCACCAAGGGACCCGACGAAACTTGAAGATGTCGGGGCCCTGGGCCCTACCCTGTACTCACCTGGTGGGGGTATAGCCACGGCTCCATGGGGGAACCTCAGGGGATTCAGGTAGGCCAGTCATGGGGGTACACTTAGGAGTCTCCTGAAGAAGCGCAGCGCCAGAGTGGGGGAAGGAGGAGAAAATAGAACTTCAACCCCTGTCCAATTGGACTTAGAATCTCCCAACACTATGAGCTCACCAACAGTGTTGTGAGCCAACAAGTCAGGAAATTCCTGTAACCCTTCCTTGTTTATCTTTGGTGGTATATACACACAGTATATCGTCAAATTTTTAACTGCTCTCAATCTGATTTGAATAGCCGAGAGTTCACAACAGTCTGTTGGGGGCACTCCTTATGCATCTCTACTGTACGGTAAATGTGTTTTTTACATGAAACATAACTCCACCTCCCCTCCCCCTCGATCTATCTTTCCTCTAGATATTATATCCTGGGAGAGTTATTTCATTGTTTGCAACTAACGGTTGCAACCATGTTTCACTTATGGCCAATACATCAGGGTTGTAACTTGCAATTCAAGCCTCTACCTCATGAAACTTAGACAAAAGACTTAGTGCATTGAAATTAATTATTCATGTCTCATTTGTCACAGTCCTAAAATAACTAATGTCAGCCAAATCATTTGCTGGGGAGGCCAGGGTTCCTCTTGCTGTCCTCAGCCAACAACAACGCAAACAAAATGCTTGCTATTACATGCGGCCGAGACATCGCAAACAACCCCATTTGATTTTGCATAACATATCCCAAATTATATCCCAGTTTTTTAATAAACACTCCTATTATTTGACATTGTGTCACGTTGTTGTCATATGTGATAGCACCCAAAAGGCTTTTTGTTACATTATTTGGATTACTTGAATATATAGTCTCATGTAAACAACATTGTAGCAATTACAATGTCCATGCTCAGTATACATAAAATATACAAGATCCCTACAGACAGACCTAATACAGTCATTACTAATAAATACAACTATTAGATCACAATAAAAATTGATCTTTGTTAGTTTAAAAACCTGTCATCAGTATGTTCTTGAATCTTTTTCCAGCAGTGCTCCGTGCCCTGGTCAGTTTCAGTGTGACTCTGGTCAGACTCCTACGTCTCCTCACTTAGTTGCCGCCACTTAAACGCTGCTGTGTCAGGTGTAGGTGTTTTAAGGGGAAGATGCACACCTCATGCAGTTATTAGGCACGAGGCATAGTCGAGTGATGCTACCAGTCAAGAAGGTATTATTTCCTTATAGCCACACACCCTAGATTGTGTTACCTCACTATAAAATGGGCTTTTATTTGGTAAGAAAATATGTAGTTCAGATGAGGCAATGTGAAATGAAGCACCATCTTGATGTCCCAGTTGCAAATAACAGAGTCCCATAGTGTTGAGGAATTGTAACATTAGTGCCCTCTAGTTGTGAGAAGCTGATAGTAATGAATGGTTAGAGCTGCTCCCTTCAGGACTCAAGGTCCCCGGTTTAATTCCCAACAGGGGCTCATGGTACGTCTGCTCAATAGAGGGGGCAGTCATAACATCAGTGTAAATGAAACTCCTGAATGAGGGCAGTAACTTTATAAAAAGGGTCCGACTTTTAGGATTAAGGAATCCTAAGCATCCCATGGGACAGCTAAAGGGAAGAAGGATTATGAGATTGAAATTAGGCCTTTGCTCGATTGCATCTGTTCATCCCACACCCTAGAGAAGGAATGCTATCTATGTGGGCTAGCACTGCTCTGGGCAGCATGGGACATAGAGGGGGCAGGAATTCAGCTTTGATGGGAATCAAGTCCTGTAAAGTTTCCAAGCAGCTGAGCATGTCAGGAGGTAAGAATGTGAGACATCAACAGACAACATCCCTGACGAATCCTGCAATGCAACAGGAAACCTGGAGGGAAATACTGGTAAAGCCTACAGTATGCATGTAGATTGAGTTCCCATTCCACACTATTACATGATAGATAGATAGATAGATAAATAGATAGATAGATAGATAGATAGATAGATAGATAGATAGATAGATAGATAGATAGATAGATAGACAGATAGACAGATAGAAAGGCAGAGCACACCTCTCAAAAGTCTCTGATTCTGATGGACATCCCTCAATTTACCCCTCAAAATGATTGTGTCCCTCATCCCTCAGTCATGGAAAAGGTGCTGCCCACACAGAGAAAATGCTGTAAATTCAGACTTTAAAGCAGTAATTCATAATATTCTAAGATACTATGTAAAAATAAACTTTGTTCAGGTAAACACAATGGTTTCCACAGTGTTCTGAGCTTGCATCTCCATGTTTGAGGATGTGTCCCTCATTATGAGGGTCAGTGTCCCTCATTTTGAGTGTCTGTGTCCCTTGGTGAAAAAATGTAGACAGGTGTGAGAGCAAGAGAGAGAGATAGATAATAGACAGACAGACAGATGGACAGGTAGATAGCCCGATACAGACAGATCGATATTTATGCATTTCTAAAACCAAGATGCAGTTCAAAACCTGGGAAATATACAATAAAACCAAAAGTAGGCAATAAAAATGTAGAGAATTAAATTAAATTTCCTCGGTCCTCCCTCTTCTCGACTACAGTCTATTGATCTACAGTGCAGCAAACACCTTGGCCCTTGATAGACTCCGTCTCTCCCTGAAAAAAGCCTGCTGCCTCATATTGGGATGGGATCGTCTAACCCATACTTGCTCACTCTATAATGACACCAATGGCTAAATCTTGACAATAGAATCAGGTTTCATACTTGTCTCATGGCAAAAAGACTATCCTTGGTCTCACCCCGGGCTCACCACCATAGTCCACCCTGCCCCGGTACTTAAGCATACCCGTAGCTCTAACAAACATCCCCTCTCGGTTCCCCACTCTCTAACCTCCCAGTTCCAAAGGTCTTTCAGCTACAGGGCTCCTTCCTGGATTAACAACCTGCCCAAGTTACTTGTGAATGAAAATAGAATTGGCCTCTTCAAAACCCAACTTAGGGACACCTAAAGTCCTCTAATACTTGTGACTGTCACTGATCCTGCTGTACCCCTCCTTTTGTTTTTCTCTTCTCTCCCAAGACTATGGCCTCTGGCCTGCTTTCCCCTAGACCCTAATTTAAGCTGATACTCTGCTATATCTTGTATATAAGTGTACTGCTACAGACCTGTACAAATTAACATATTAGCCACTTGTTAGCCTACACTGCTCTTTGTAAATATACTGGACTCTATTGCTTGTTGTATAATGTCTGTTCTGTTGTTTTTTCTGTGTGACGTGGAACCTTTGTAAATGAGTCTCTGACTCAAAGGTATATCCGAAAACTCAATAAATAAAAATAAATAAATAAATACATTATCCATATAGAGAAACTGAATCCGTGATCACACTAAACATCGAATTGAGAAAGTCAAGTAAGTACCTAAAAAGATCTGGTTAAAAAAATGTGTTTTTAGTTTATTTTCAAAAATGAGGACCAAGTGGGCAGTCTGAATGTCCGAGGGGAGGCTGTTCCACAAATGCGTCACAGCAATCTTAAAAGCTCTGTCATCTGCAGATTTTAAATGGGATTTGTACACAGCTAAAAACTTAGAGCCCATAGATCTTAACACTTGATGGTAGGGAGGATGGGAGGAGTCGTGGGGGGGGGGCAGGGACAGTACCTCAAGCTGTAGACCCTGCAATACTAGATAAACCAGATGGCCATCTTCTGCTGGCTTCTTCATACATTTGTATGTTCATATCTTAAGTCAGACATTGGTGTGCTTTTTGTACGGCTCCTAAAGGTTGTGAGGCCTTAGTCCATCGTGGGCCTTGTAGGTCAATAACACGATCTTAAAAACAGGACTGAAGATGCTGAGAGAGTGTTTTGACTGCTCCAGATCACTATTCACGGACAACTCAATTATCAATATCCAGGTGGATAGACCTGAATAAAAGATCATTTTCTGATAGTTCCGGATAATCCCAGATCATTTTTTTTTTAGCATACTTGCCCGGATACTGTACCTCATTATCTGCTCTGAACAACAAATCTGAACCTAAAAATGCCATCATCCAGGAGTAACCAAGGACTGAGCTCAAGGAGGACTCCACAGTCTTCTTCTCCATTTGGGGGTGGGTGGGCGGTATGGGTGGGAAAAGTCCAAATTCCATGCCCTTCCCCCACACAGAGGTGGGCAAGCCAGGAATGTTTACCTAGAGTCAAGCCTGAGATGAGAGCCAGGGGTCTGGCTTGACTTTGCGAGCCAAGACCTACCTACCATGGGCTGTTCTCTACACAGGCGTTGAACATTTCAGACACTACATTAACTGCTCAGGCTAACAAAATGCCTACTTTGACCATAACTGGCTCAGCTTGACCTTGGCTCTCAGTTGCTTATAGAAGTCAAGCCAAGCCGAGTGAGGCGTTAAGATCAGGCCTGGCTCGAGCCTGCTCTAGATTGCTCACCTCTACTACCACATGAGTCCTATCTGCCAGCCCAGTCCACAGGCCCACCACGGCTAAATTTATTTTTTTTTTTGGGGGGTGGGCATTTGCAGTAGATGCTAGTGCTGCTCTGGGCTCAACTGGCGAGGCATGTGTGCAAAAGTAAGGAGTCAAGCCCCTCAGTTCAAGGACAAGCCTGGCTCTCTGCAGATCCCGAGGGTGGGACGTTATAGTGTGTGTCCATACCTGGATGGCATTGTGTTATGTTTCCCGTGCCACAGACTTTGCTAAAACTCCATTTTGTGCTATGCTGATTTCCACTGAGACTTGCCGCACTGGCCACTTTCAAATCATTCAAAAAAAATTAAGAAATCATTAGAAAGCTGCATTCACATGGCACCGGTGTTTTTGGTGCCTTTTGCTTTCCGGAGATTTAGGTGTTGTTCCGGTCACTGTTGAGTTGGTGGGGACTTGTAGTGATGCAGGTGGTTTGCCTGTTCAGACAGCACAGGAAACCACCTACACCACTCTGCAAACCCAATAAAACAGGGATCACGGTGGCAATGGTACGCAATGGAAACCTGCCAAAACAGGACGGTTCACACATCAGCAGGAGAACCGATCTGGCCGTTGTGAGCCAATGACAACAGCTCAAAGGCAGTTGTGTGAATGAGCCTTTAGAGATTCACAATCCACCCAGCCATAAAATATTGGTGCGCAGCATATTAGGTGCTGACGCTTCTGGAACACTGCAGTAAATCATTTTGTGTAACTTAAAATCAGAGATTAATTGCATACATTGTACAGGTTTTCAAAACATTTGTATGTGTCTGTTTAAATGTATTATTTATTTGTTAAATGTTTTGAAGCAAACATAAACAGGATGACTTTGAAAATAGGGCTTGCCCTAACAATACAAATCTTGTATAAAAAGAAAGGTTTTACTACTGCATTTGAAGAAAAAAAAATTCCTGTATGGTGATTAAATCTTTGGTCGGGGCACATACCTTGTCTAGGGGTACAGGGATGGTGTCTGTCTTTGGGAGCCACACCTTGCAAACATTCCAGTTCTGGCTGCCTTGTTCTCCTGTCATGTGACCACGGAGGTGCTGCCTTTAAATGTCCCTGCCACCAGTACCCTGCCAGCTGATGTGTCTTCCTTCCTCCTATCCTCCTTTTTGGATGTTGCCCTTTTGGCTTGATCCTTCCTCACAACCGGCTCATAGCCCCCTGGGAGAGTCAGGTACCTGCACCTCTTTCGGAGGGCAAAATGATTTGCAGTCATGTAATAATTGAATGCCCACTCCCCACCACCCACCATTCCCCTGGACCAGTGGGCCTCTGGGGAGAGGAGGGGGATGGGCAGGATGCGGTAACAGACTCCAGTCTAGCTGTCTGTGCAGCAGGCATATTTCACCCTGTGCTGCTACCAGCTGTGACTGGAGTTCCACAGACTTCCTGTAGATAAGGCAGAGACCTAATGTCCAGAGCATAGACCAGGGGATGGTCACCCCACAATCCCTACAGCTAACTAGCCCCTTGTCATACCTACCCTGCATACTGTCCAGTATCCCTTAGCGATTTCCTACTACTTACACTTTCTACTACACAGTACTCCCAAATCCCCTTCGATATTGATTATTGAACCCTACTCTTGACAGGGCGTTAGGTCAGCTTGCTACTTTCAGGCTGTTTTATTTTTTACAATTAGTTCTACAGTCTCTCCTTCCAGCAGAAATACAAAATCCCCCTTCCTTAAAAGTATATTTAACCTTACCCTAGATAGGGTGCTTGATGAACTTGCCACCTACAGCCCCAATCCAGACTTAGTTCCACTATGTTGCAAACCACTAGTGGCCCTCCCTGTGCATTTCTGTCTCAGGTAGCGTTTCCCTGCAGAACTGCGGATGCCCTAAGAACACTTCTACAGATTCTGCACTCCTGCTCCGTGGTACTCATGCTCAATGACATTCACGCATAGAAACACTTGCCTCAGACAAAATTGAAACCTGCCCTCCCTCAGTCAAGTGGCTCTTCAGCAGCTAGCCTCTGGCTTACCGCCCACCCGATTAGCATACTCACACACACAGCATGTTGAGTCACAAAGAGCCTTACCACCCTACTGGCACTGTCCTCTTCACTCTAGGACCTGCACTTCCACCTTTCCCTCAATCGAAACCTGTGGAAAAAAGATTCAGCAAAACACAGCAGCCACTTTTGTAATCATATTCTGCAAAGTCTGCCTTTGTTGCCACTCTCCCTCAGTGGACTGGCTCAGCGGCAGCTAGCCTCTGGCTTCCTACCCACCTGGTTAGCCTTCTCCTCTACACTGTGCGCCAAGCCACAAATCCCTTTACTCACCCCACAGAAACATAGAATCATAGAAACGTAGAAATATAGAATCTGATGGGAGATAAAGACCGCTTGGCCCACCTAGTCTGCCCATTTCCCTACCTAACAGATAAGCTGAAGATCCTAGTTAACCAACAGCCTACTTCCTCCTACCCCCCACTAGAATTACCTTATCTCTGTCCCATACTTTCTTGAATTCCCCCACTGTTTTTGACTCTACTCGTTCTCCCCACTCTAGGATTAGCTGCTACTCCCTTTCTGTAATTACAGTCTGTGAAGGAAATATTCCGTTTGTGACCTGAACCTACAGCTTTCTGGACTTGTCTAATGTCAGTGTTTTTCTCTGAAGTTTAAAACTGTAAATTATCACAGCTAGCCCCTTGTCTTGAGAGTTCATTTTTTTTGTTGTTGGTATGAAAATATGACTTTAACAAATAATCTCTTGGTTCATTTTTAGACTTCATGCTTACCTCAAACTGAAACACCAGAATCTGACAACATCCCTGTCCTGTATCCATGGCAACAGCGAGCAGTGGTGGGAGACTCTCTGAAAAGGGTTAAAAGAGCCTGGGTCATACCTCCGATACGCGTGTCTGAGAACCAGAGGCAAATCCCACAGATGCTGGTTCAGGTATAATTTGCATGTAACTTGCATGTACAACTTAAAGAAGAGACAGCTACACAAATCTTGGATGTCCTTACCTTTACAGGTGTTTTCTTTTGCCTTTTATACTTTAGCCTGTGTTTTACTATTACTGCTGGACTATTAACTTGATGACTGCTGCTGTACTCCATGGGACCCCCAAAACAACATGCTGTAGCTCATGGGTTTATCCCAAATGGTGCAACTTTAAATAAATGAATAAAAAATAAATAAAATAAAATGCCTGAAACTATGATATTTATGACTGTCATGTCATATGTTATATGTTAAATTATATGGCCTATTTAGAGTGCAGCAAAGCCTTTGACACGGTGCCACATAGAAGGCTGATTAGGAACTTGAGCAACACAGGAGTAGAATCTATAGTTGTAAACTGGGTTAGAAATTGGTTAAAGAATAGGAAACTGGGTAGTAGTTAATGGCACAAATGCTAAAGCAGGGAGTGTGATGAGTGGGGTACCACAAGACTCAATACTAGGGCCAGTCCTCTTTAGTATCTTTATGTGGACATTGTGCAAGAGCTAGAAAGTAAGGTATACCTTTTTGCGGAGGATACTGAACTCTGCAGTATGGTGGACACTCTGGAAGGTGTAGGAAAAATGTGAAGGGATCTTGAAAAGCTCGAGGAATGATCAAAAGCAGGGCAGTTGCTGTTCAGTGCCAAAAAGTGCATGTTAATGTATCTAGGACATAAAATCCTGAGCACTGAGTATAAGATGGGTAGGGTAGTACTGACAGACGCCAAGCAAGAAAAAGATCTAGAGGTGATCATATCTGAGGTCCTCAAGGCAGCAGGGCAGCATGACAAAGCAATGGGTAATGCTAATAGAATGCTGGGTTGCATAGGAATGGGAATCTCCAGCAGGAGGAGGGAGGTGGTTCTTCCATTATATCGCTCATTGGTGTGGCCACACCTGGAACACTGTATTCAGTTTTGGAGACTGAACCTCTGAAGGGATACAGAAGCAGTGGAGATGGACCAGAGGAGGGTAACTAGAGTGGAAGCAAGATGCTAAGTAACTGGAAGGGGCTGTGCCCAGTAAGGGGATGGGAGGGAAGGAGCTCTGGAAGGAAAGGAGACATTCAGAGGATGCCTCTGTGCCACCCTGTCCACATGAGCAACTCCACAGTCTCGATATGGGTGCTCCACCCCCTCTTTCACCAGATTCTTGTCTTGGGAAGGTGGTCTGGGAATTCCCCCTACTCCCAGCAGATAAAGGACCCTGAATGGGAGAGGACATGTAGAAGCTGCAACAGCAGAATGACAGAAAATGGAGTACAACAGCACTCACCTTCCATTCATGAAGACAAAAATGAACCAGTATCTCAACACAAATTCAGCACTGGAATCTTCCTTATTAAAGTGCCTCGTGGTCTCAGGGGCCTCATGTGGTACACTGGCTATGTGCTTGCCTTATAAGCAAAGGGTCACTGTCTGATTCCCAGGGAGAACCTATATCTGCCATCTTAATTAGATAAAGGGGAAAAAAGAGTTTAATTTGCAGTATCAGTGGCTCAGCAGGTAGCACACTCGCCTCTGAGGCTGGGAGATCAAAGGATCATCAGGGGGCTGTGGGTTCAATTCCCACACCTGACACTTGGGTTGTCAGAGGCTGTGGGTTCAATTCCCACACCTGGCACTTGGGTTAATATCCCAATAGTGACACTGAAGTGCAGCATGAGGAGTGCTGTACTTCTGAGGTGCCATCTTTCACATGAGACGTTAAACCGAGGTCCCATCTGCCTGTTATGGTGGTAGTTCAGGTGGATGTTAAAGATCCTATGGCACTTACTGAAAAGAGATGGGGAATTTTTATTAAGATAATCATAAGAAAACATAATATACAACATGTTGTATTCACATGAAAATCATATACAAATCATACAAGAAAATCAAAGCAAATCAAATAAGTGCTTCCTTAAAGACTTAAAAGTTTGCATTTTTAACTCTCAATTGTGGTAATTTGTGGAGGTAGATTTTTCCACCACTTCCTGAATTTTTGATCTGGGCAATTCTTTTCTCTCTCTCTCCCCCTGATGTCCTTTAGAATTTGAATTAACTGTTGAAAGAGTTGTTCCTGGTAAAAAGGAATTGTTGTAAAGACCATTTACAACAAGACTGCCATAGACAGTATTTAAAACATATTAAAATAAGTTTGACTGTACTGGGGTGAAATTGTTTCCACTGTGAGGGAATAATTCCTGATAATAGAGTGTTGGGTGGAATGTTACAAAAGGAACTCCAACCCATTTCTTTCTGACCACTTGCCAAAAGGTGATGATGTAAGGACATTTAAAAAAGAGATGGTCTGTGGTTTCCAGTGTATTTGTACAAGTTGGTGTAGGACAATTATGTTCACTTTTGTCTTCATGTTTTAAATTATTTTTGACATTTAGTATCTGATGAGCACTTAACCATACACAGCCCACATATAGGGAGGGGTCCTGGGGTCAGTCAGGGTACTTTGTATGTCAAGGTGTTGTAGTCCTGGATTGGAAAAAAAATGGGAGTCTGAGAGAACCAGGTTATTGGTGTAAAGTCATAAAAGTTTTTTCTGGTCATAGTTAAGAGAGAGTGTTTGGTAACTTTCCATTGTTTCAGTTTGGAGAAACAGTGCAAAATGGGGCCAATTCTGAGTGGGTTTCTGCTTAGGTATTGCTAAATCAAGATCCAACTTAGTACACGGTATTCGTATGGTCTAACACCCAGGCTATCCATAATGTTGGTTTTTGTAGGACTGCAGGCTTTATGTCCGTATAAAGAAAAATACTGGAAAAGAAAATCAAGGGGTTAATCATATTTAAACCTCCTTTAGAAATTGGTAAATAAGTCAATGCCCTCATAACTGGGTTCAATCTACTGCCCCACAAACAAAGAAAAAAACAGCTATATAGTTTTGTTTCCAAATGCCTAGGAGGGAAAAATATGGTTGAGGTGTAAAAACATAGATATGAAAAAGGACTTTGTAAGATAAATGCATTGTTTTGCTCATATTCCATTTATTCCATATTTTGACTTTTTCAGTGGCAATGTTTAAGGTCTGTTCCCAGTTTAGGGTGGCCAGGCCTCCCAGATCAAAATAAATTCCCTAAATGTTTGGGGGTATATTGGATACTGGTATGTCCATTACTGAGTCCATAGTCAAGTAATCTGTACCTATAGACAAACATGTACTTTTATCATAATTCAGTTTTGTTCCTGACACTGATTCATATTTTGTTAATATTCTTTGTGAGGGAGTAACAGATTGTATGTCTGCTAAAATTAAAATTAAGTCATCTGCATATGCTAGAGTCTTTATTTCTGAGTCTTGACTAGAAACCGATTAACCATTTATGTACTCATTTTTTTGAATGGCCCTAATTGAATCCAATGTCAGAATGTTCAATGCTGGACTCATGGGACAGCCCTGTCTCACTTCATTTTTAATGTCACATTTCTGTCCTATCCAGCCAAGATGTATGGATGTACTGATGCTAGAGCATAACATTTCTTTACTCACATTATAAAGATTTCAGGAAAACCATAATTGTGTAGACATGACCATAAATAAGGGTTGCAACAGAATCAAATGCTTTTGATTGGTCAAGACATAACATGTGTTCTGAGACTTCCCTTTCCATTCCTTTTGCCATAATCTCTCTGATCAAAATTAACACATCTAATATTTTCTTCCCTGGAACAGAACAAACTTGTGTAGCCTGTATAATGTAAGGTAAGGTTAGGATTATTCTATTACTAAGAAGTTTCATAAGAATCTTGAAATCACAGTTTAACAATGAGATTGGTCTCCAGTTGTTCAACATAGCTTTGTACCCTTTTTTTGTATATAAAAATTATTAAATCTTGTAATATTATGTTTGGTAGTTTGGTATGGTCCCTTCCATTAACATGAAATTATACACATTAGTTAGTTCCTGTAATAAGTCTTGTGATATTATTTTCCTGTAAAATTCTATCGGCAATCCATCTATGCCAGGTGCCGACCCTGTTTTAAGTTGGTGTAGAGTACTTTCTGCTTCTGTTATGTTAACTGATTGTTGTAAAATATCTGAAAATTCTTTTGAAATTTGTGGTAGATTTTGTTGACAAAGCCATTTAAGCATTTCTTCCTGATTTATATCTGGGGATCTAAATACATTGGAAATATAATGTTCTGCAGTTTTTAGGATATCTTTATTATTTGTTACCAATACACCTGATTCATTTTTCAGAAAAGGCATCATTCTTTGTTTTCTTCTGGATTGACAGCGGTCAAAAGGGTTAGTAAAGAAGGATTTGCCTTGTGTTCCAAATTTTTGTTCATGATTTAAAGTGGTCATTCTGTCATATTGGCATTGTGCCATACTGTTTTTAATCTGTGCTATTTGTGTTGAATAATCTTTATCAGTAGTGTTTTGAAGGGATATTAAATTGTATGTTTTGTCGTAAAGTTCTAAATGTCTGATTTTTCTGTGACCCTTTCAGTAGTCCTGTGATTTTTAAGAAAGTCTGTAAAGTCTGTTTTAGTGTCCAGCCACCAATTCGCTGGTGTATCATACATAAAATCTACTGATTTTCTGGCAGTTATGATGTGATATAAACCCTGGAGTATGTCTCAGTCTTCTAATAAAATTATGTTTAGTTTCCAGTAACTGTTACCTGTGTTTGTTTCTTTATAATTTGCTATAGTAATTTCTAATAAGTCATGGTCTGATGTAGGAACCGTCTGTGTTTAAACTGAGACTAGTGATAAAGTTGGAGAAATAAAAAAATAATCTATGCGAGATGATAATTTACCTCTGTGGTATGTATGTCCCGGTATATTTTGCATTTTTGAAAAACTGTCTATTAGTGCAGTTTACAATAATTGATTTAGGAAAAAGGTATCACAAAAAACCTTCTTTGTCCGGAGACTTGTGTCTGAGCGTAGTCTCCCATGATTAAAACCTCCTGCAAAAATGATTTGTCTGGATATAAAGAGAAAGGGTTGAACTCCACTCTTCCCTGCCTTAGTCTGTCCTGCATATATATTATATATTTAGTAACCTAAAGTCAAAGTTATTAAATGTTATATCCACTAACAAGGATCACCTTGGGCAAACATCGACCCTAAACTGTGGGACACTCTCCCACCTCTAGTACAGGAGGCCCCCTCGCTACCAATCTTTTGTGCTAGGCTTAAGTCCCTCTTGCTTGGGACAAGCTCATGCCAGTTTGAGGGTATAGGATAATCGCCCTCGATCCTAATCACAACACCCATCCCCCCTCTCTTCTCACCTTAACCTACATTAAATCATGCTTAAATCCTTTAATCTTTCAAGTGTTGCACTTATGGGCTACAATTTGAATAATTGCCTCTCCTGTTATCCTCATTATTTTGTCTACTTCTCGAAACCCTGTATCACCTGACTGTATGTATTGCATTGCTTGTGTTCCCCGGGTCACCCCAGAAAAAGGGACCTTCGGGGTCCAGTGGGCCAACCCGGTCATCAACATTGAATAAATAAATAAATAAGTGTGTAATTTTCATATTTTCATTATTTATGCCAATACCTAAGCCACAATATTGGTCCTCCCCAATAGACCAAACACTTTGACCCCAGAGCCAAGAGGTTTCGGCTGTTGTTATCTCCTTATTAGTATTGAACCTAGTATCCTGTAAGAAAACTAAGTCATAGTAATGCTCCTTGAAAAAGGTCAATGTTGTTCCTCTCTTTCTCATGGACTTAATACTATTTGAGTTTAAAGAAACAATTTTTAAGCTATATAAGTCCATGAAAGAGAGGAGGGATTACATATTTTTCAAGTGTCTTTTTTTCTTTTTCCTTGCTTCTGCCAGTGTTTTCCATTTTTTTCCAGTGTCAGGCTTGGGGTCAGATTTTTCTGGCTGTTCTAAATCAGAGGGCATCTCTACTTGAGATGAAGAAATTGAAATAGAATCTAATTCTTCTTCCATTTCTGTCTGTCCCCACTGGGAGAGCAGTATATTGATTTGTCAGTAAAACTGGCTCAGTTTCTGTGGTTTGTTTGGAGGAAGTCTTGTTTTTCCCATGAGAGACTATCTGAAATTCTTCTCCATCTTTGGGGGGGCATCACTGCACAAGGAAGCTGAATCCTGTCATCTGGTGGGTTTTCATCTGATTGCTCATTACCTGTGTCAGAGTTAGTCTGGGGAGAGGGCTCCATGCGCATTGCAGTGGGGGTATCTGACCTTCTTCTGTTGACAGGTACTCTTTGCTGTGTGTGGGCAGCTTTATTTATATAAAAGTCCTGTTCTGCATAGTCTGCACTGGTGGTATTGTGAGCTGCCCAGGGACATGTTGTAAATAAATGTCCTTCCTTATCACATAAGTTATATTTTGGGGTGGCTGTGCGGTGATATCCCGCATGTCCCACCGATCCACGTACAGAACATTTAATTTTCTCTCAGTTTGTGCTAATGTGCCTAGAGGAGTCACATTTGAAACACACAAGCGGTTGTCTTTGATAAAAGAGTATCCTCTTGTCTCTCTTCCCAGGAAAAAAAACAATTTGGCAAGTGTTCAGTGCCATGTAGTGTGCTTTGTAACTTAATTTTGAATTTCCAACCTCCCGTCCAGAACCCTTCCTTATCTATAATAGGTCAGTTGTGCTTTGAATATCGCACTTCTTTTCCAGCCAATACATAATGTCTGTTAGGTTCACCCCCTTCGTTCCTAAAAAGAATAGTCACTATTTTTATTGTGGGTTTTGTCAGGGGGGATAGCCTGAAAGTGAATCCAGATGGCATAATTTTTCTGAGTGGAATGGAGTACCCAGAATTTATGTAACAGTTCTTCCGATCTAAAACCTATATCGTAAATCATTTGTCCTGTGGCATGAATGAGAGCATATACTTCCAATTGTGAGAAACCCATTTTGTTTTTAATATCTTTACCTACAAAAAAAAATGTGTGATGGACCCTGCATTCCCCCCAAATATCTTAGTCACACCTCATGTCTTCGTTTGGCATTTTCTACAGGTTTTTGGAGTAGGCTAGCAAATGTAGGTCTCTGTGGCTCTGTCAGGGATTCCGTGACCACAGTAACCGCTGTCTGCAAAAGTTCTGAAGCTTCCGATACTTCATCAGTATTCACTGAATTTACAGTCTGAGTTTCATAAAAGATTTCTTCTACAGGTTCAGTAGTTAAATGTAATGGGTTACCTGACTGATTTTGTTGGCTGGTACCATCGTTTATCTGCTTCTCCTCAGTCGCTTGGTTTATATGCTCAGGTATTTCAGGTTGGCGACCAGGCTGCAAAGTTTGCACAGTGACTTGCTCCATGGGTGAGTGATGCGGGTTGGGCTGTTCCACTGGTTTCCATTCAGGTGTACCCAGTAAAGGGATATCAGGATCTGGAAGCCAGATGCTGTTCGATGCTCTTTTCCATCCGGCTGATTTTAAAGCAGTTTTGAGTGACCATTTTGAGCTAGTAGAAGCCTCTTCTCCTCTGGCCAAATCTGAAGTTCGATCCGGGGCATCATTAGAAGCGCCAAACTGAAAAATTTGCTGGAGGGTTGATTTCTTCCCTGGTATGACAGGGGAAGCATTAGTAAGATGTTTTTTTCTTTTTTCTTCTTCCAGTCTATTTTCTCCAAAGTATATTCTTTCCACATTGTGGAGCTGCTTCTGAAGTTTTTGTTTCTTCTCCTCCATTGATTTTTGTAGGTTTTTTTTTCAGCTGTGGCAATCACTTCTTCCTTGGTTAGGTCCATATTATTTTGTGAAGAAATATCCATATCTACGTTGTCTGCTGACATACGGCAACTAGGAGTGCCCTCAGCTTGCACAGCATTGTGCTCTTCACCACATCCTGGAGTCGACTGTCCAGAATCCTCCATCATCTAACAAGGGTTCCCCCTACAGTCCTGTAGAGGAATTTTTTTTATTGAAATCTGAACAAAATCATAACAAAGTATATGCAAATCGATATTACATCATACATTACCATAAAAAGAAAGAAACAAAAAAAAAATATTCATCCATACAATGACCCTAAACATAAAAGAAACAGTATAACCCACCCTCCCCCTTTTCACTTATAAGAGTAGGGGAATCAAAACAACATATATAAGACTGTATTCCATCATAAAAATCTTACAAAAGAAAAATACAAAAATAAAAATAAGTATTATTTTATACAATTACCCTAGAACATAAGAACAACATTTTGACCCATCCCTCCCCCTCCCCACTGTACGAGTAGAGGATTTTTTCCATTAAATACAAAACAAAATCATAAAAATATATAAAACTCATCAGCACAATACACCAGCCCACAAAAAAAGAATAATACAAAGCATAAGTAGTATTAGTTCATACTATTATGCAACATATATATCAATCAATATTTTTACAACATCAATCAAACCTTTAACATGATGTAAAAAAAGCTTTAAATAAACTCAAATTGATTCCAAAATGCAGACTAATTCTGTAAATCATATTTCTTATATTCTTTTTGTTTTAAGGAACTTAATTCCGTCTGTAAACTATGAAATAAATCTAATTCAGAAATCAATTGCTGTTGTAAAGCTAAACAAAATCTGCATATCCAAATCCAGTATAACAAATGCACATGAATTAAACGAAAAGTACTCAAAGCCCTCTGTTCCATTTTTTTGGGTGGAATTCCATAATACAAAATATCAGATTCTGGAGGAAAGTCCATCTTATGTTTCCATCTATGTTTTAAAATATCCCAAAATCTTACCACATAAGCGCATTGAAAATATAAATGGTCCATTGCTTCTATTTTCATAATATATTCTATCTTCGGACAATATCTTTCCTGTATCATCTTATGTTTTTGATTCCCTTTTACATTAATTCTATTATGAATACCCAACCATACAGTATCCCACATGTGCATCGGAATATGACTATTCATAATGTATTCTGATATACACATCTGATTTGTCTTTGTAAAAGCCGAAAATGGGTATTCAATAAAATATGTATTTAGGATATGTTTGTAAAAATTCTTATGTGTCATGGATTGGACTTGTATACAACAAATATTCCACAATTTAATTTTATCGAAAACCCCCTCCCATCTTTTAGCTAATCTTGGGCTTTGCTTATTTTTATGTAAAAAAAATATTTCCCTTCCAATCATGGAGTATACCCGCTAGGGTTAATCTGCCTCTCATCCCCCATAATGGTTCAATATGACCTAATAAAGGAACCAAATTGGAGTATAAGAAAATGGAAAAACAAAATTGGGTTTAACATATTAATCCCTCCTTCCCGTAACCCTAGATATAATACATTTCTTTTAATTGGGTTCAACCTGCTCCCCCCAAAATAACTAAAAAATAAGCCCGATAATGGAACTTCCAACTTCTTAGGTAATGGAAAAATAACACTTTTATACAAAAAAAGGGAACCAAAAAGGTTTTTATATTATACGCCCTTTTTTTCTTCAATACCTTCTATTTGTTCCAAGCTGCAACTTTTATTTTCCCTTTATTTAATGCCTTATCCCAATTATAATATGCCATATCATCTCCACCTAAATATAACCCTAATACACAACAGGTTTCCATAGCTATCGGGTACCCTCCCACTCACTCTTGAGAGTGTGGGTATCCTGCTATTCTCATTATTTTTGTTTTATTTAAATTGAGTCAAGCTCCTGAGATTCTGCCAACTGAGTGTATCACCTCACAAGCAATCAAGAAAGAGGATTCATCTTTCAAAATTAAGCATAAATCATCAGCGTATGCTATAGCTTTACACTGATGTTCATTATAACCTGAACTATCATAAATTCTTGGGGATTTTTGTGATATCCTTAATAGAGGATCTAAAGTGAAAATGTACAGACTCAGACTCAGGGGACACCCATGTCAAACTCCTTTCAAAATTTTATGTCTATCGCCCCCAACCATTTTCATATGGAATTACATATGCTAAAGCATAACACAAATGGATCCATTGGATAAACTCATTTGGAATACCATATGCACTTAAAGTTAACAACAAAAAAGAATGTGAAACTTCATCAAATGCTTTGGCTTGGTCCAAACTAATTGAATAACTATTTTGATCCTTTCCCAATAAGGCATTATTTGTGGGTTCCATAAATTCACGCAATAAAAAAAAGAACATCTGAAATGCGTCTTCCTGGGACCCCACAAATTGTCGGGGGCTAATTAAATCATTCATAACTTGTGATAATCTATTGTTTAATAATTTAGAAAAAATCTTGAAGTCACTGTTTAATAAAGTAAGTGGTCTCCAATTCTCGATTACTTCCCTATCCCCATTTTTATATAAAAAAATCATTAAGCCTTCATAAAATTGGGTAGGTAAACTAAAATCTAATAGAAAAAAATTATAAAGTTGCACTAATTCCACATGCATTAAATCCCACAAGACCCCATACAATTCGTTTGGTAACCCATCTGAACCTGGGGAAACTCCTTTATGGAGGGAATGAATAACTATCTCAATTTCTGCCAATGTAAAAGGACGCACAAGAAACGCCATCTGTCCGGGTGTTAATTGGGGGAGATCTGCAGCCTGCAGCAACTGTGATGCTTCCCATGAATCCTCTACAGGATGACCAAAAGTAGTCTGAACATATGTATCCAAAATCTCCATTATACCATCATTCCCTCTCTGAATAGTTCCTGTATCTGAAATTAAACCAGTAAAAATGTGTTTTTCTATCCTACAATGGTTTGCAAAAAAAGTGTTTACCTGCTCAGCTCTCCCTTGAGTTCCGAATTGCTGCTCCTTTTGTAAGCAACAAAATTTGTTATATTGCATATCTCCCATCTCTTGCTTAACAGCCCTTATTTCAGTGCTAAGATCAATTATTTCATCTATCTGACAAGTTAACAGTATTCCTAAATAATTCCGGAGCTGATTAGATTTCTCCATTTTAGTAACTGCCTTTCTTTTCCCTATCTGAGAAAAAAAAACAATTAAACATATCTTAAAATCTTCCCACCAAAGACTTATGCTTTCATAGAGGAACAGTGTAGATAATTTATCTTGTATTACTATTTTTAGTTCAGTTCTAATATCTTCTTCTTCTAACAAAGAACTATTCATCCGCCAATATCCCTGTCCTTTCTTCCTGACTGGAAAGGATGTCATGGAAAACTCAAGTAATAAATGATCTGAAGGTTCAATAGGTATAACTTTAACATTATCAATCTGTAATGACTTTTTAATGAATATAAAGTCTATCCGTAAAAAGAGCACACCTTTAAAAAAAGGTGGGTTATGTGGTTCGTTTAATACTATCTTGTACATCTAGCAATCCTGCAAAAGATAATACCTGTTTTAAAAAGGTTTTATCACAATACTGTTTCCCTTTATCTGGTTTATTTAGGAAATTTATATTGAAATCCCCCCCCCCACACAAATATTTGTCTTCCCGTATGTAAAAAGGGCTGTATCTTCTCCATCAATTCTATTCTAGAACTTTTTGTCTGCGGATTGTATACATTCAATAGTCTACAAGACAAACCTCTGATCTCAACATCCAACATAAATGCTCTTCCAGGCACTATTTTATTTGTCTGTATACTTTCCATTCTTTGGTAGAAAAACAGAATCCTACACCACTACAAGTCTCTTTCCCTAACAACCAATAAGACGATCCTCTTCCCCAATCTAGAGAAGCTTGAACAGTTTCCCTTACTGTGTGTAGCCTAGTGTCCTGTACAAAAAATCACATTGCATGACAAAGAGTGTAATACACTGAAAGTTGTCAGCCGTTTATTGGCTGATTTAATACTGTTGACAGTTAAGCTAGCTAAATGTAAATTAAAGGGCTCAGGGAGGGATTTTATTCATTTTCCCACTAGATCGAGTGACCCTCTTCGGTACTGGAAACGCCTGTAATTTAGGTACCAAAACATTTTTGTCTGTAACCCCGGATTCCGAATCTGAGCATTGTGATTGAAATACATCCTCTATAGGATGTTCTAAATCTACTTGCTCTCCCCAAGATTCTAAAGGAGTAAATCTATTTGTTAGCGGTAATGGAGATAAAGGTACTCCTGAGTTATTTCTATCCAGGGACCCTCTCTCCATAGGAGCCTTCTCCAGTCTAGCCAGGAAAGGGGGACCTCATTCCCTCCCCTCCCAATCTTCTTTATCTGAATTTCTGAAATGAATGCTACAGGGGGAATCTTGCAATGGAACTTTCCCACTTCGTAGTGGAGAACCCTGGGGAGTAACATAAGAAGTGACTTGTGGCTTTAAAAGGGTCTTCTCTGGTTCCAAAAGAACCTCTTCATCATGAGCACTCATAGAGATAGTTTTTGAAATTACTACTGGGGATACCATATCAGGAATAGGGGTCGTAACCTATCTCCAATGTTACCTCCTGAACCCCTTCCCCTTCGCCGCCCCTGACCGCCCGAATCTGATCTAGAGTTACCGGGCATATCTTAGGGGTTTTTAGCTTCTCTAAGAAAATATTCTTGATCGGAAGCTTCATCATTATCATGTAGTGCCCAAGAACAATCTGCATAGGAATGACCCAAATCTCCACATAAATTACATAATGGTTGGGCCTCACATTTCGCAATTGTATGCCTCAACAAACCACACCCAAAACATTTTACCTGATCACAATCAGTGTTTAAATGATCTAAAGAACCACATTTGTAACAGCTTTTTGGTAGGCCAGCATATAAGATAATACCCCATCCCGCCCTAGGTAAAAGGAGCTTGGGAGATGTTGTATACCAGAATCAGTACGGGATAACTGAACACGAAAAGTCCACCCCTGTAGTCCAAAATCCGTTATCATCGAGAACAGGTTTTGGCTGCTCAAATAAAGTGCATCTCTTCTCTAGCCAATACGTAATATTAGAGATATTCACCCCTTCATTATGAAATAAAACCGTGACTGTTTTAATCGTAGGCTTAGTTATAGTGATTGCAAAAAACTCTTTCCAGTTCTCTGTGTCTTTCACTGTATAATAAACTTTCCAAAATGTATCCAAAATTTGCATATTACCAAAGCTGATATCATAGTTGTGGTCTCCTGGAGAATGTATAAATGCGTATACGTCAGCTGGAGTAAATCCCATACTGTTTATTATCAGGGTTTTGTCCACCCACAGCTGGTCTGGAACTACCGGGGCTTTACCCCGATACCTTAAACGCACCAAAAATCTATGTTTAGCTGTTTCAGCTGGCTTATGGAAAAGACCGGCATAGGATTTCGAGCCCAGAGGCTGCTGTTGTGGTCTGGGCCTAGTTTTATCTCCTCCTATTGGTAATGAACCATCCGAAATTACATTTGGTCGAGGTGTTTCATCTGCCTGAATGGGCTCCAAACAAAGATCGTCTTCAGTGGGTACAGGTCTCACTTTTGCTAATTTCGATGAAGAGCGAGTTTGTTCTGTAACTATGGAGTTTGCATTTAACATAGAGATGTTGCTATCCTCGTTCTCTATCAAATGTGCAGCCTCAGTGCACTCGCTTTGGGACTTAGAATTTAATTCCTTTGAAACCGATAGTTGGGACTTATCTACAAGGTCTGAAACCTCTTTATTTAAACAAGCATGTACTAGACCGACAGGCAATGGTATCACAGGATCAAAAATCCATATACCATTTTGAAATAACCATCCTGCTCTATTTAAAGCATCGTCTGGGGACCAGTCAGGAGTTGAGTCAAATGAAAAATCAGCTGTGCTTACAGGGTCTTCTATAATATGTTCATTCGTTTGAAAAAGCTCAGTTTCAGTATGGGGTGACTTACTTACTGGCAATCATTTGTGTCCTATTGATAAAGGGCTTGCTCCTGACCTTTTCCTTTTCTTCTTTTCATCTTCTAATTTTTTTTGACAAATTGCATAGTCTTTTTCTGCCTCTGATATCATAGCAAGTAATTGAGATTTCTTTCATTCCAGTTCCTCCTGTAATTTTTCTGTCTCCATCGGCGTCTCCACTTCAAGGTCTATCAAACCTTCCATCTTATCCGAATCCAGAGCAATATCTTGGACCATACCCAGTAAGTTTCCTGTAGGCAATGTAGGCACATTATCCAAGAACTCTGGAGGTCCAGCAACAGGTCCTTGTCCTCCAACAGCCACAGCTGGACTGAGGACTTCTATCAGTCCAACTGCACATTAGCTCCCCCCCAGGAGAGTAAGGGAATTTCCCCAGTGTCCTGGCCAAATTTCCCCCCGTTCACTAAAAATACCACCAACAACTTAATCTGGTTCAAGGTCAGTTGGCATTCATCTGTGTGTGTGGGGTAATTGGGGGAGGGACAGCTGCAGAAAGTGGGGTGCTAGCTGCACACTCCAGCAGACTTGATAGACCATGTTGCCTGTTTCTGCTGGCAAATAGTAAGTAAGTAAGTGATATAAAAAATGCAAATGACAGGTTGAAAAGTGCTACAAAATTTAGCAGTTCGGCATTGTCTCTCTCAACTCTCCCCTCCCCCCCATTTTTCCAGTTTCTTTTCTTGGCTTCATCCCTCCCCCCTTCCATTTCCTGTCCTGTTCTGCAGTTTGATCAGCAACATTTAGGTTTTTAGCAGTTTTTAAATAAACTAGATGGTTTTTGATTCCCTGCAGATAGAAGTATGCCTAAACAAGCATTTGTCAATGCCGAATGTTGCTTGCTTCTATGTACTGTTTAGGAATTTGGAAGTCATCGGAGTGCAAATATTAAAAATTTACGAACTTACGAGCTTTTCGTAGGAACTGCGCAATGCACGCTCGTAAAACAGTAATTTTTAGGAATTTTTTTCACCAAATTTTCAACATAGCCATTTTAAGACCTCTGCTCATGAACAGTGTCACTGTGGTTTTCTTAATGTGTCCCATACATTGAGTTCGCACACCAACTGCGCCATTGTGCGCTACATGGGTGGAAACACATTTTGGGCAGGATGTGAAAAATGACAGCTGTACTGCTCATAAGGAGGTGTGGTAAAATGGCAATGTTGAAAATCTGGAGTGAAAATATTGAAAATTCGCAAACTTACAAGCATGCGTAGGAACTGCGCAAAGCACGCTTATAAAACAGTCATTTTTAAGAATTTTTTCACCAAATTTTCAACATAGCCATTTTAAGACCTCTGCTCATGAACAGTGTCACTGTGATTTTCTTAATGTGTCCCATACATTGATTTCACACACTGACTGCGCCATTGTGCGCTACATGGGTGGAAACACATTTTGGGCAGGATGTGAAAAATGACAGCTGTACTGCTCATAAGGAGGTGTGGTAAAATGGCAATGTTGAAAATCTGGAGTGAAAATATTGAAAATTCGCGAACTTACGAGTGTGCGTAGGAACTGAGCAACGCACGCTCGTAAAACAGTCATTTTGGAATTTTTCCACCAAATTTTCAAAATAGGCGTTTTGAGAGCCCACCTTATGAACACTGGCAGTGTCGTTTCATTAATCATTCCAGAAAGGTGATTTCGCACAGTGGCTGCAAAATCACCCTTCGTGGCAATGCCATGACAGTGACATCATTCATGAGAAGGTCCCAAAAACCCATGTTGAAAATTTGCGCAAAAATTCCAAAAATGCCTGAGATATGCAATAAAGTTGAAAACCCTATCTATCCCATTATACAGCTTACGGCATTTCCTCAGTTATGGTGCGGCTTTGAAAAGTGCAGGCGTGTTCAGTCCACCGAAAGATCATCGCATGGTCGGAGGTAAGTATGGGTGGGGGTGTAGGAGCAGGGTGCGCCGGTGGTGAGTGCGGGTTGTGGGAGGGGCAGGGAGAAGTGCGAGGACACTTCTTAATTTCCAGGTTTTTTTTTAATGACGCGGGACATTTGCCACGCTGGGGTGGGCTCTCAGTGTGGCACAAGGATGGCTGGTGCGGGGGCGTGGAGTTGACGGGGTTGGGCACCCCGTCGGCTATAACATTTTGCCACGCTGGGTGGCTCAGCGTGGCACCTGGATGCTTGGGGAGACAGTGGAGCCGACAGGATTGGGCACCCTGCCGCGCGACAGGCATGGAGGGGAGACACTGGAGCCGATGGGGATTGGGCACCCCGCCGGCCGTAATATCATTTTGCCACGCTGGGGTGGGCCTCAGCGTGGCACCTGGATGCTTTGGGAGGGTGGAGCCGAAGGGATTGGGCACCCTGGCCGCCGCATAGCAAGTTGGGGAGGGGGAAGGCGACAAGCAAGAAAAGTGCAAGGCATGCCAAGATGTGTGTGTGTCGGGAGGGGAGAGCTCTGTTCACTCAAGCGGAGCTCTCCCTTTCAACTGTGTGCCACTGCATTTTCAGCTTGTCATAGACAGCTTCAGCAGTGATTGGGGAACTGGGGCCGCACCTGCAAACACACTGACTGCATTGGAAGACGGGCTGACACACCTCCGAAAACTCGGATGATAGCACTATGTTTCTTGCACATGCATGCAAGCAACATAAAAATGGATTGAAATGTCCTGCTTTTTAAATTCAATTGATTTTGCACTGTACTGTCACCTTATAGTTTGTGGCAGTTTGAAGTGTAGCAGACTTGTTAAGCCAGACAGGGTTGCCTAGTAGCAGTACTTCACATCTACTTTCAGCTATAAAAACGGACTGACCAATGAGACAGCAATGTCAGTTGATACCTGAGAACACCAGTTTGGTGTCCTTTGCTCTTTTTAATGCCAGAATGCTAAATTCTGTAGTACTTTCAACCTGCTGTTTGCACATTTTATACCACGAGGCACTTTAATAAGGAAAAGATTCCGATGATGAATTTGTGGTGAGAAAGAGGTTAATTTTTGTCTCCAGAGAGTGAAGGTGAGTGCTGTTCTACTGCATTTCCTGTGATATCTACTTTTACTGAACTGAGCACCACTGAGCCAGAGAGCTCACTGATTTACTACTACTTTCAACAGCAGAAAGATATCTGGTGGGGGGGGGGTCAGTAACACTTAAGTGTATGAAAGTGAAAGGAGCACTCTTAACATCCCTGCTAGGGAGTTTTCCTTTTAGTTGAATGGTTAGCGCTACCATCATCAGGATACAGGGTCCCTGGGGTGATTCTTAGCAGTGGTTGTTCATGCATCTGCCTAGGTGGTCAATTAGACAAACATAATAAATAAGACAAAAAGAATGCCCCAGCCACCCCCAGAAACTGGAGGTCTAAAGAATATAAAAAAAAAAATACCTTGACATAAACCACATGACTGTTGTTTGGTTCCAAATGGCCCTCACCAGCAATGCCAATTCAGAGACGAGCATGGACGTTAGTAAATGCCAGTTGTGATAGAAGCTATATGTTTTCAGGGGAAATGCCATCCCTCTCTAACTGACAGTTTTCTATGCCAGGTGAAATCTGACAAACAGACACCAGGAAATGTCCATTACAGCATCAAAGGACCAGGAGTTGATGAAGAACCATATAACGTTTTTAGCATAGACAGGAGTTCTGGCACTGTCTATGTGAATGCCGTGCTGGACAGAGAGAAAAACGAGAAGTTTAAGGTATGAATATATATTTATTTATTTACTGATCGACTAATTGATTGATTGTATTAAAAATGTGTTGACTAGGAAAAGCACACACAGCTGCAAACAACTAATTTCCAGGTGCATTGGGGGGGGGGTCAGGGATACATGGAAACAGAGTAAATAGGAAACAACAGATAACAGACAAAAAGAAGACTTGCACGATATAAAAAAAATTGCAAAATGGAGAATTAACATTATCTAATAATTATAAAATGAGTAAGAAAAAAATACGCTTCTAGCAACGTGGATACAGTTCATATCCACACTCAGGAAGCCTTCCCAGAGACAACTGAGTCATCGGAAATCTTCAAGCTATGCTCCTCCCACCAGCCAGGTGGTATATCCTCCGGCTGTGCCCTGTGGCATCAGATTTTTCTTTCTTCTGGAAGGGAGAGGTCTGCCCCTTCGTAGCTGTGCAGCATTGAAGGATTTCAGGTTCTTCAAGCACTTCTTTGGCTGACCTTTGACTTTTCAAGCCAGTATTTCAATTAACATTGCTCCGCAAGTCTTCTGGCTTTACTTCACAACTGCGATCAACAATGGACAGCAAAGATCTGCACCTGATGCAGGCAGAAAATGTTGAACATGGCCCCACTTGACATATGCTTGTACTGCCTGGGTGATCAACATGTCACTGAGGTATGTAATTTGTGCTGGGCCATGCTACCAGCGTCCATTATAGACTAGAAGTCTCAATTGGCCCTTGATCGGCTGAAAGACCACAAAAAGGCCTCAGCAGCTACAGGGTTAGTTGCTCAGCTTGCGGTTATGGAAGATGATGTGGCAGTGGTGAGTTCCTTGTTTGTTGGTTATGATGCTGTTCCCAGTTGGGGCCAGGGTCGGAGAGTTGTTCTCTGATGAGTTCAGAGAAATGTGTCAGGCCCTCCTGACCTTTGGGGAGAGCTCGTCTCAGCACAACAGAAAACACAACTATGGTTGAGGGTATGGTTGAGGGCTCCATGGTAACACTGTTGGACTTGTCAACCTTGAGCTTGTCAACCAGTTGTTACAGGAGACTGATGAGGAGTTGATCTTCTTGACCTCCATTTTCTTGGTCCTCACTTAGGAGGACGTGGCCCAGTTGGTGACCACAGCTGAGTCACCTCAGGAGCAGCCTCCACCGGTGGTCATGGATCAAATGTCTCTGGTGCTTGACCAACTGAGGCAGGTGGTTTATACCAGCCTCCCAGAGGACACCTGTTGGCATCAGCCCATGGGTTACTGGTCGTGGTTGAGGTCAAGGCACTGCTCATGCTCTCAATCCCATTCAACCAGGAGGCATTACTATTGATGCTCCTCAGCCTTTTCATCCTTTGGTGAATAGAGGCACTGACGAAAAATGTGTCACCACAACAAGGAGCTCCTTTGGCAATAGTGGACTGTTGCAGGCAGGGGTAAGGCTCTGCCCCCTTGACCTTTGGTCCCTTGGCCTATGCCAATCAGGCCCACACCAATCCATGCTTCTTAGCAGTCCCCTACATCTGCTTCTCCACCCCTTCAGTTGGAGCCACCTCCACTGCAGCCCCTGTTCAGGGCCCTAACTAAGGAGTCCCCCTCTGCAGTTGACTTACCAGACCACCCAATCTAAGGATACAAGGGTGGTCCATGGTAGCAAAACAGTTGAGGACCATTTCTGAAAAATACTCCAATGACTCAAAAGGTGAGTCATCCTTGGCCTTGACCGGAACTCATACTTTTAGCCAGGAATCAGTTGAAGAGCTGACCACTGAACAAGGGTCAGTGCCTTTTGAAGTTTGGTCTGACTTATCCTGGAGTGCATGATTGTGCCCTTGGAGCCAGTCCTGAAGCAAGCTAAATACCAATTCACTGACATACTGGACAGTGATGATTCCCTGGGAGTTGACTTTCACATAGCTGAGGTCATTTTGGGACCAGCCCTGGAGTTTTGGCAGCATCCAGCATCCTGCCCGGCACCCTCCTTTGGTATGGTCCGCAAGTCCATGGTCTAAACAGGCTCCCTTTCTGGCTTCTCTAGCCACCCCTCTGCTTAGGGCTGGGTTTTGAACTGAGCCTTCTGTAAATCGTGGGGTCAAGAGGACATGGACAAGCCTAGGTGTGGATAAGCCTATGGGCAAAGAGTACAAGAAGACTGACCACTCAGCTAAAAAGGTGTGCATGGCTGCATCACTGACTCTCCATTAGGTTAGCTATGTTGTCATGATGGCAAACTTTGGCCATTCCCTGCTTGGAGCATTAGGGAACCTCCTCCCTCAGCTTCCTGTTGACAAACAGTTGCCAGTGAAGATAGTCAGAGACCAGGGTCAATCGCTGACTAAACACCAGCTCCAAATGACTTTGGACATGGGTGACTCCTGTGCCCATGCCATGGCAGTGACTGTCACCATGTGTTGTAGGGCCCAGATGAAGTTTTCCACTCCATGTGGCAGATACTCAACATAAGCTGACCAATGTCTCCCCTTCTTAGGCACTGACCTCTTTGGCCTTGGGATGGAAGGACATCTCAAGTGGATTAAGAAGTCCAGTGCTACCTTTGCTTCCATAGCTTTATTTCAGAAGGACCATAAACCAAAGAAAAAGGTGTTTCAGTGTCAGTTTTTTCAGCCACAACAGCCTCAGTAGCAGCCCTAGGAGGGACTGTTTCAGTGCTGGCATCCAAAGCCCAAGTTCTACAGCCAGGGGCAAAAAAGATGCGGCACAGAGGTGGTGGTGCCTCCATAGCCCCTGCAGCCACAGCCCCCTTAAGGTTATGGAGTGATGGATTGTGGGGTGTCATGCCCCCCTCCTATTCAAGTCCCTGTCCCAGCTCCCAGTTGGGGGTCAGTTATGTCACATCTTGCAACAAAGGTCCGTAATTACTTCGAACAGGGGTTGTTTGGTGAAGAAAGGGTTTCCTCTGGATTTCGAGGTTCTCCCACCATACCAGCTTGGGGCTCCTCAGGAGTCTAGGGTGTCGAAAGACACATCCATGCTATGAGCTAACACTGGTCAGGTCCTATAGCATGGCATGATAGCCCATGTTCCAGATGCCTTGGCCACTCAGGATATGTGTCCAGGTACTTCTTGGTTCTGAAATGGACAGGGTGCTGGTGCCACATACTTGATCTACAGGATCTGGAACAGTTCATGCAGAGGTGCAAGTTCTGGGTGGTTACTCTAATCATATCCTTCCAACTCTGGAACAGGGCATGTGGCTCTGCTGCCTGGACCTCCAGGATTCATTCTTCCACATCCCAGTCCATCCATCTCATTGTTGGTACCTTTAGTTCCATGCGCAGATGATCGTGTACCAATTCCAGGTGTAAGCCCCTCTCTGGTGCCATCCTGGAGAGAGCCACTACCCCTGCTGTGCAGGCCTGACCACGGTTAAGGGGTTTGGGTTCCCCACAGCTGACCTACGGGGTCCTTTCCTAAAAGTTAAAATAAATGGTGGTGCCTCCACCCAGAGTACATATTAGTGAGTCTGATAACTTGCAGTACAACCCCCTGGGATGTCGTACCAACCCACCTCCCCAACAGTTACCCCAGGCATGGACTTACTAAGTCCGAACCTCCCCTAATTCAGTTACCACATTTACCCTTTCATCTCATTAATACACAGGCTCACTAAAATCAGTCTCTGGATTCCTTTTCTGCTGTAAAACAATAACACCAGAGTTTATTTACACGGAGAGGGTTTAGGAGTGGGGTAGTGTAATAGAGGTTAAGGCATTTTCAATTTGCATTTCCCAAATCACATTCCCTTTGATTCATTCCCACGTTTCAATCCATGCAGCCATCAGTATTTGTCTATCTAGCTATCTGCTGCAGTGCCCAAACCCAGACCCACAGATCCCAGTCCATTTTCCCTTACATCCCTCACTGGGTACCTAGATTTTGATGCAGGCCTGAGGTGCAGCTGGTAGCCAGCGTTGGTGCGCTTTCTTGAACCAAACGTTTTACACTCTCCCTTGGCTTTCTCTCCAGCCCTAGGAAGCATACTTAATATACAATCCCCAGGTGCAGGGCAATTCCTGCTATTTACTCATGGTTCTGCAGATTCAGTCCAGGGATGGCACAGTTCTTGACGTCCTGGGGATTGATGGCATTACAGGCAGAACCAGGCACAAAGCTGGAACAGGGGCACAGAGGCTGCAGCATAGAAACATAGAAGTTGACGGCAGATAAGGACCACAAGGCCCATCCAGTCTGCCCATTTCTTTTTCTACCTTATAAATGTGCCATCAACCTTTGCTCTGTCAATGGCCTACCTATTCATACTCATCTGTATTGCTCCCTTATGCCTATCCCATGCCTGTTTGAAGCCCTGCACTGTATTCATATCCACCACTTCCTGAGGTAGGCCATTCCATGCATCCACCAACCTTTCTATGAAAAAGAACTTCTTCACATTACCCCTTCATCAGCCTCCCTCTAATCTCATGCTGTGTCCTCTTGTCCTGCTATTTTTCTTATACTGAAATATGTTAGACTCTTTCACCTTGTTAATGCCCTTAAGGTGTTACGAATGTTTCGATCATATCACCTCTCTCCCTCCTTTGCTCTAGGGTATACATATTGAGCTCCATTAAGCTGTCCTCATATGTTTTCTGATGCAGTCTCTGCACCATTTTGGTTGCCCTTTTCTGGACTGCCTCAATTTGGTTAATGTCCTGTGAGGGTGTGGCCTCCAGTACTGCACGCAGTACTCCAGATGGGGCCTAACCAGTGTCTTGTAAAGAGGGATTATTACCTCCCTCTTCTGACTTGTGATACCCCTACTAATACACCCTAACATCCCCCTAGCCTTACCTACTGCTTTAGTGGTCTGCTTGGATGATTTCAGGTCATCGGTGATGATGACGCCCAAGTCTCTTTCTTCCCTTGTGACTGCCAGCAACTCCCTCCCTGCCTATAGGTGGCTTCAGGGTTTCTCTTCCCTATGGATGATCTTGCACTTCTTTGCATTAAACCCCAGTTGCCACTCTTCCCGACCATTTTGCTAGTTTATTCAGATCTCTTCTCATTCTGCCCACCCCATCTGGATCATCTACTCTGTTGCAGATCTTGGTGTCATCTGCAAACAGACAAACGTTACCCTCCAGTCCATCTGCAATGTCACTGATGAAGATATTGAAGAGGACTGGCCCCAGGACTGATCCCTGAGGTATCCCACTTGTGACGTGCATCTCTTCTGACTGTATAACATTTGCCACCACTCTCTGTTTTCTGCCCGCCAACCAGTCTGCCACCCAGTTGACCAACTTCTGACCCACCCCGAGCCTACCCAGCTTATTAATCAATCTTCTTTGTGGAACAGTATCGAAAGCTTTGTTGAAGTCAAGGTAGGTGACATCAACTGCTCCCCCTTGGTCCACCACTCTGGTTACCCAATCAAAGAAATCTATGAGATTAGTTTGACAGGACCTTCCTTTTGTAAACCCATGCTGTCTTGGATCCTGTGGTCCTATGGATTCCAGGTGTTGCACTATCCTTTCCTTAAGGAGTGCCTCCATAATCTTGCCCACTACTGAGGTAACACTGACTGGTCTGTAGTTCCCTGCCTCCTCCCTGCTACCACTCTTGTGGAGCGGGATCACATGAGCCCTTCTACAGTCTTCTGGGACCTCTCCTGTGCTCAGAGACTCACTAAACAGTTCTGATAATGGCTCTGCTAGTTCTACCCTTAGCTCTTTTAGTACCCTGAGATGTATGCCATCAGATCCCATTGCCTTGTCCACCCTGAGCTTATCGAGCTCTTGTAGGACCCTTTCTTTTGTGAAGGGACTAGTGCTCACCTCCCTTCCCTCTGTGTCCATGGTGCTGAGCTGTGGGCCCTGCCCTATCTTCTCTTCAGTAAATACTAAGCAGAAGTATCTATTTAGGATAGATGCTTTTACATGGTCCTCTCCTCACACGACCCCTTATCTTCTTTGATCTTAGCAATACTCCCTCTGGACTTTCTTCTTTCACTAATGTATCTATAGCAAGTCTTGTCACCTTCTTTTACTGTCTGTGCTAGGGTTTCATCGGTTTGGGCCTTTGCCTGCCTTACTGCCTTCCCTGTTTTCCTTAGGGAAGTTTGGTATGCCTCCCTATCTTCATCCCACTGTGTTCCCTTATATTTTCTGAAGGCTAGCCTTTTGGCTCTGACCTTTTCTGTTACTGTTTTTGAAAACCAAAGTGGTTTCCTTCTTCTTTTGCACTTCCTTTTCTCTCTAACACAATGGGATGTTGCTTCAAGTATTGCATCCTTAATGCTTGCCCACTTTGCCTGTACCCGCTCACCTGTATTTCTTTTTGCCACTGCTAACTTAACTCTGTTGGCCATCTTATCAAAGTCAGCTCCTCTGAAGTCCCATATTTTTGCCTTGGAATGGGATGATTTAGTTGTGGTGACCAAATTGAACCATGCCATGTGATGATCACTGGCCTCCAGGTGACCTTCTACATGGAGATCTGTGATCCTTTCCCTGTTAGTCAGTACTAGATCTAGGATAGCCCTGTCTCTTGTGGGTTGTTGTACCAGTTGTTTGAGGCTTACCCCCCTGCAGGGAATCCACCATGTGTCTAGTTCTGGCAGCCGTTCCTGCTGGTATTGACCAATCTGTATCTGGCATGTTGAAGTCTCCCATTATCAGAACCTCCCCTTTAGCTGTTATGTTTTGTATATCTTCTAACAGTAATGTGTCTTTGTCCTCCCCCTGGTCTGGGGGCATGTAGACAACCCCAGTTCTTATGGCTGTCCCATTTCCTGTTTCCAGGGTGACCCACAGTTCTTCTGGCTCCTTATGTGTATTCTGAATTTCTGTAGCTTTGATATTTTCATTGACATACAGGTCCACTCCACCCCCCCCCTTTTTGCACCTCAGTCTCTTCTGAATAGTACATAGCCAGGTACTGAAGTCTTCCAAGTGTGGTTACTGGTAAATCACGTCTCGCTAATTGCTGCTATGTCCAGTTTAGTATCTGTCATTATAGCCTGCAGGTCTGAGATCTTGCTTCCCAGACTGTGAGCATTTGTGTACATGATTTTCCATTGGCCAGATTTCGGTGTGTTAGTTATTGGGTGAGGTCTGGTGTTTCCCCTGTGCATCATATGGGGAGCCGGACCTTTTTTTTTGCCTGGTGATGCAAATGAACTGCAAACATGCTGAACTCCAGTTTGACCACTAGCTGAGGGGGGGAAGGGTGTTCTTCCCATTCGACGTATGGGGTGCTGCACCCCTCTCCCCATTTGCTAGTTGAAATATTCTGCAAAGACGTCAAACTACTGCCCCAATGCACTGACTCTCTCCTTAGTCAGATGCAGTCCATCAAATTTAAAGAACTTTCGCTCCCAAAACTGTTGCCAGTTCCCTACAAATTTGTGTCCTTTTTCCTGGCACCAGCCCTTGAGCCACATGTTTAGCTCCCCAGCTCCCCTTCTCTGACCTTCCGTCCATCTACCCCCCCCTCCCAGACTGGCAGGATCTCAGAGAAGGAGGTGCTGGATGAAATGGATGATAGCTTGTCACCCAGCCTGGTCAGGTGTTCCTTGGTCTCCACAACTGACTGGCTGACGAGATCATTAGTCCCTATGTGTACCAGGACATCAATGTTTTCTTCTGCTTCCTAAACAATTTTAACAATGCAGTCAGTGTCTCTCCATGCTGATGTACCTGAGAGACATCTGACCATTACCCCTGGCTGGAGATAGGCATCAACTCCCCAAATCATGGAGTCTCCTATGATCAGAAGTTTTTTGGATTTCCTTTTTGCTTTTTTTTGTTTTGGTTCCTGTCTTGGGCGAGTTTTGTTGTGCTAGCTCCTGTGCTGCAGTGTCCTGTTCTGCAGTGTCCTCTGCCCCTCTGTTTGATTTTGGAGATATAGGCAGATACCTGTTTGTAGTTTATATATGGTTTGTGGAGGTAATATGTTGGAGAGCACTGAGTGATGGGGTACCCGATTTGCCCCTACTAACCTGACAACCTCCCGGACCAACTACCCTCTGCAGTCAAGGTGTAGTTGGTCTGGGAGCTTGCTCTCTCTTTCTCTTCTTGCAGCTTGTCCTCTTCAGCCCATTACAGGCCCCATTACAGAGCATGTGCACAAGGCCTACCACCACAAAGGACCCAGACCGGGGAAGTGGCCTCACAGCCTGGTTCCCTCAATCAGAGCACCCTAGTACTCAGGTACAAGACCCATGACCCCCTGTAGCAACAGACCCCACTCGATGGGGGTTAGCAAGTTTCCCATCTGACCCTGGGTGCCACCAGAAACATTCAGCATGTTCTCTTCTGCTGTTCTCTTTCTTCCTCTTTACCTGCTACGGTGTGTCGCCCCAGCCGTCTGTTTCTTTCTTGGTTGTACCTCAGGAGCAGACCACAGGCACTTGGACCAGAAAGCACCTGTCCATCCTTCTGCTTTCACAGTCTCTCAGCTTTAATACAGCCACACTATTTGCTCTGGCTCACACATCATCCCCTGCACACACAGTCCCTTTTCTCACTGTGCAGGTACTGGTAATTCTCTGAATCGAAGAGGTTCACTCTCCCTCTTCTTCTCTCAGCACATTTATATGTCCTTGTTCTTCATTTTCTGTACTCCATCTTTTCCACAGGTTTAGACATCATGCAACCTTCATTCTTTTCCCAGACTCAGAACACAACCTTGGTCTTTTCCCCAGGTTTAGACCCAACCTTTGCCCTTTTATCTCAGGCTCAGAACACAACCTTTCCTGCTCTGGTTCTTTGGCCTCACCGCTGTGGTGCAACTTCAGAACAATGCAGACAGTTCAGAGACCTGTAGCTTTCCCTTTTACTTTTCCAAGCTGCTTCTTCCTTTTAACCTGCAGCTTTCCTTTCTCTTCCAAGCTGCTTCTTTCCTTTCCTGATGGGGCAGGCCCCTTCCTGCCCTGGGGACAAATTACTGGCAGCCCCCAGGCAGGCCCATCTCTCAGCCCCAGTCTCTCCAGGGGCAGGAGCCCCCCTCCCTCAGGAGGAGCTCCCACCAAACTGACTCAAGTCCAACTGTCCCTCTTTATTTGGGAGCCCTTTCCTTGCCCCCCATTGGCTGTTCTTAGGTAAAAATGAATATGTATGAGGCTCCTTCGGATCAATGTCTCATTGGTTATTCAAAAAGGCGCCTAGATATTCCCCGGTATTCCCCCCCGTCCCCCCCAAGAATCCTTTCACAAGCCTCAGAATCCTCCTGGCTAGTCCTGGCTTGGTGGTTGGTTGGCTGGTGTCACATGGCTGCAAACATGGTAGCTGGATGTAAACAGTCCCAAAGAGTTATACAGTGTCCCAGAGTTTCAAGCATTCCTGCAGCCAAACTCTTTACTTTTATTATCCCTTTTTCCCACACCACTGTAGCCACCCATGTACCCTGCATAGCGACTGTGTCATTTAACCGTTTCATCTATCCCCTTTACAGTCACTGCTGCCATTACCTTAAGCCCCTAGGCAGCTCACACATAGCCCCAGTGTACTGGCTGCAGTCTGTGGACACTTTATATTTATTTATCCCCCCACGGACTGGCAGCCTTCCTATTCCTTTTGCACACATCTTCATTTATTTCATTTACTTTTCCAGCCTGTTTTAGCGCTACACTCTATTCCCCAGTGTTAGACAGGACTCACTACTTCACAAGCGCCACCTCATTAATATTCATGAGGCAGCTTCCCTGTCGCCTGAGCACATTTGGCACTCACAGAAATACTTTTCCTGCTTCCCGGTTGCCTCTACCCTTTTAGCCCTGGTCTCCAGTCCCTCTTTTGCTCTGTAATGGGACCGGGACCACCCAAGAGGCAACCCAAAACTGGCCGCTGAAACGAACGCTCAAAAATGTGCATGTGCACATGCAGAAAGCTTGCTGGTACTGCAGTGCCTTTCCAAAAGCCTGCGGCTCCACGAACCAGCTCCTCCAGCCCCGCTCTTGCCTAAAAACTACACGGGGGCCGGCAGGAGAGGACTGGGACATGGGAAAACTAGGAATCGGAACCCAGGACACAAAAAAAGAATGGGGGTGGAACCAAAACCCCCAGAGAAACAATCTTTTTTGGGAGCTTTCAGGTAAGCCCCCAACAGGGGGGGTTACACCTGTCATGCCCTTTGACCTGCCATCTGTACCTTGGGTCTTCACCAAGTGCATGGCAGTGGTGATGGCCTTTCTGCAGCACAAGGGCATCAGGATGTATCCCTGCTTGGATGAGTGGCTGATAGCAGGGCCATCCAAGGAGGCCCTTAAGAGATCTAGGGATCTGGCCCTCCAGACCTGTGGGGACTTGGACCTTCTGGTCAAGTTGGACAAGTCCAAGCTGGTCCTCTCACAGATAATCCAGTCCATCGGGGCAGAACTAGACTTCATGCAGGCCAAGGCCAAGGCCTACCTTCCTGTAGACCGGGTGTTGGATCTTACCTCCTTTGCTCAGTCATTTAAGGTTGGGCTCTCACGCCCTGCCTGGGACTGCCTGCAGCTTCTGGGGTGCAGGGCATCCTCCAGCAGTGTGAGCCATTGGGCTCGCTGGTGGATGCGCCACCTGTGGTCCTGCATCTAAGTCACTTGGACCAGATGGTCGCTGTTACCCAGCCGATGTGGGATGCTATCCAGTGGTGGCTGGAACCACAATGTCTGAAGGAGGGAATCCCATTTGTCTGCCCAAAGCCGTCCGTTGCACTCATGACAGATGTGCCTCTGGTACATATAAAGAAGCTAGCAGAATAAGGCCATTTGGTCTCTTTAGTCTGCTCATATTGCAGGGTCCTCAGCTTACACTACTGACCCTGCCTCTCCTCCCCAGTCCTCCCATCCTTTCCATCTGCTCTCCCATGACCCTTACTTTCCCCTTATGCCTATCCCAGCCCTTTTTGAAGTTGCCCACCGACTTCATCGACACCACTTATTACAGCAGTGCATTCCAACTGGCCACCACCCTCTCCATGAAGAGGTGCTCCCAGGTAGTACTCCACCCTTGGATTTCTGGCTTCAATGTGCATAAGTTTGCATTTCTTGGCACTGAAGCCAAGTTGCAAATCTCGGACCATCTCTCAAGTTTTCTCAGGTCTTCCTGTAGGTCCTGTAAGTGCTTCCTAACCTCCCTCCTAACCCCCTTCCAGCTTTAGACTGTGTCCCCTTGTGTTTAGGCTACCACTTAGCTTAAAGAGACCCTCCTTATCCCCCCCTATTAATCCCTTTCAAGTAGTTGAAGGTCTCTATCATATTCCCACTCTCCTTCCTCTTCTTCAGGGAGTACATATTCAGGGCCACCAGCCTCTCTTCATATGTTTTACCCTGCTAACCTACAGTCATCTTTGTTGCCCTCTTCTGGACTGTCTCCAGCAGGCTGATGTCTTTCTTAAGGTGTGAGCACCAGTGTCATACTCGGTGCTCTAGATGGGACCCCACCAATGACTTGTACAAGGACAATATAACCTCCTTTCACCTACTGCTGATTCCTCTGGCTATACAACCCAGCATCTTGTTTGCCCTTGCTGCTGCTTTTTTGCACTGCATGGAGTGCTTTAGGTCACTAGTGGTCATGACTCCCAGATCCTTCTCCTCTGTTGCTGCTACCTGGACCGCTCCCAGGTAGTACTCCACCCTTGGATTTCTGGCTTCAATGTGCATAAGTTTGCATCTCTTGGCACTGAAGCCAAGCTGCAAATCTCGGACCATCTCTCAAGTTTTCTCAGGTCTTCCTGTAGGTCCTGTATCCCTTCTACTGTTTCCACCCTCCCACAGAATTTGGTGTCATCTGCATATAGGCATGCTTTGCCCCTAATGCCATCCCCAATATAATTGATGAAGACATTGAAGAACACCAGCCCCAGCATCAAACCCTGCAGGACCCCACCGGTGACTTCCCTGGTGCTAGATAACTCTCCCCCACCACCACCTTCTTGGTCCTGTCCCTCAGCTAGCTTTCTACCCACCTGGTCATCTCCTCCCCAATCCCGAGATCCAGCACCTTCATGATCAACCTCTTGTGGGGTACAGAGACAAAGACCTTGCTGAAGTCCAGATAAATGATGTCCACTGCTTGGCACCTGTCTACTGATTTAGTGACCCAGTCAAAGAAGTCAGAGAGATTCGTTTGATATGATCTCCCTCCCAGCACACCTGTGTGTGTGTGTGGGAAGCACACCTGGGAGACCACACAGCCCATGAGTTCTGATCAGCCTGGGAGTCCAGTCATCACAATGCAGTGCATCTGACTCTGACAGAGTTTGCTCCATTGATCCAGGGTCAGGTCTTGTAGGTCCAGATGGACAACACAACGACTATGTTCTACCTGAACAGGCAGGGTGGGACACACTCCCTTCCATTGTGACAGGAGGCTTGCCACACCTGGATATTTGTGCAGGGTGCAGATCTCCTGGTGATCCATGCTGAGAGAGAGAACAATCAGCTGGCAGATGCTCTCATCCAGGTTGAAGAGATGCCACACAAGTGGTTCCTACATCAGGACGTGGTAGACCACCTGTTTTCCCTGTGGGGCACCCCTCTTGTGGACCTGCTTGCCTCATGGGAGAACATAAAACTGTGGCTGTTTTGTGCTGGTCCTCCACAGTCCAGGACATTGTCGGGGGATGCCTTTGCAAAGCTTTGGACACCAGGCCTACTGTATGCCTTCCCTCCCTTCCCCTTGGTCCATGAGATCATGTTCAAAACCTGGAAGGAGAAGACAGAGATAATACTGATAGCACCAGGCTGGCCCAGGCAGTCCTAGTATCTGGATCTCCTCAGCCTCAGCAGCAAGCTCCCATGAAGGTTGCCACTCCACCCAGATCTGCTGACTAGAGAACAGGGGAAGGTACTGCACCTGGACCTTCAATCCCTGCACCTCTCAGCCTGGTTCCTGAGGGACTAGAGTTCCAGGCTGTGAGCCTTTCAGAAGACGTCCTCCACACAGTGGAGGCATCCCATATGGAGTCGACTCATAAATGCTATGCATTTAAGTGAAAGAGGTTCTCAATCTGGTGCCAAGTTAAGGAGCTTGATCCCCTTACCTACCCCATGGCAATCATCCTTGTCTACCTATGGTCCTTCTCTCAGACAGAACTGCGAGCAACACTCTTAAGATGCACCTGGCAGCCATCCCATCTCTGCATAGTGGGTGTGAGCTGGTATGCCAATGGTGGCCCAGGAGAAGGTGGTTGGGTGCCTTTTTAAAGGTCTGGATCTTTTGTCCCCTCCAGTGCATGACCCTCTGTCTTCACTGGACCTACTGCTGGTGTTGGCAGTGCTCATGGGCAAGCTATTTGAGCCAGTGCACAAGTGTGAGATGTCACATCTGTCACGGAAGACTGCCTTCCTGGTGGTCATCATATCGGCTAAAAGGATCAGTGAGCTCCAGGTGCTCTCAGTGGAGTCTTCTTACCTGGTTTTCCATAAGGAAAAGGTCATCCTTCATCTCTGCCCAAAATTCGTCCTGATGGTCGTATTGGAGTTTCACCATAACCAGATGATCAACCTTCCAGTATACTTTACCAACCCGACCTTGGAGGTTGATTGCAATCTCCATACTCTGGACCTGCAGTGGGCACTTTCATATTACAAAGAGCACACGGCTGGAGTTCGAGATGAGTCTAACCAGCTGTTCGTAACATACGCAGTGTCTGGCAGACCAGCAGCAAAGCCAATGATCGCCAGGTGGATTACATCCTGCATTGACCTCTGCTATAGGTTGGCTGGTAGGGAGTTGCCCAAGGGGCTTAATGCTCATTGCACCAGACATGCCACAGCATTAGTGGCTGCTTCCAGAGACATTGCGAAGATATGTTGGCTGTAACCTGGAGTAAAGCACATACCTTCATCTCCCATTACAGCATCGACATCCCTCTCCTCCCCTCTGCTACCTGCTACTCGAGTCTAGCCTTTCTGACCTCTACCCTGCCTCCTCCCACTATTCTCCCAGTTTTTTTCCTCAACTGTATCCCCTATGCTACATAATAGCATTACATATCTGTCTGCTTGTCAGTTCTTAAATTTTTTTATTTCCCTGCTGTAATGTTAGTACTGATTTACTGTGTAACTCTCATTCTGTGTGCATTGTACACTGTTTGCAGCAAAACCTGTAACTCCTGCTATGACGAATTATCACCCCTGTTGTAATTAACTGTAAATTGCTCCGTGTGTCTGTACTGTACAATATGACATGGAACCTTTGTAAACAAGCTTCTAGCTTAGAGGTGTTAATCCAAGATTCAAATAAATAAGTAAATAAAGACATTATGAGTCGTTGGGATGCTGCTTCTGGGTCCTTGGTTCCTCCAGCCTCTTTTCACCAAATAGGGCTGCACAAGGAGAGGAGGGAAAGGGGAGACATGATTGAAACCTTCAAGTACCTAAAAGGTATCAACAAGGTGAATACAGGGGACCTCTTCTGTCTCAGTGGGAACAGGACCACAAGGGGGCACTGCTGTATGTTAGCAAGAGGAAGGGTCAAGGAGGAGGTCAGGATACACTTCCTTATGGAAGGCATGGTGAAACTAGGAAACTGAGTATGGTCTGCGGTGGCAGAGTAGGTAGGGAAAATAGGACAGACTAGGTGGGCCATGAGGTCCTTGTCTGCCAACAACATCTGTGTTTCTGTGAAGGGGTGGGACAAACTCCTGGAGGAGGTTGTCTCACTGTAGACAGTGGATGGATTCAAGAGGGGGTGAGACAGGGTGAATGGGAGGATCAGGGTCATGGGGGGGGCAAGAAAAATGTGAATGAAGGGACAGGGTTGAAGCGACGGGGGGTGGAGCCCACAGTAGTTGCTAAGAAGGGGCTCCGCAATTCAGAGACACATCAATTTGTTCTGGACAGTTCGTCGTGCAACAGTGCACTCTATCACATTACCTCCGGTGTCAGTTAGCCCCTATGGCAATTTGTCCCCAGACAAGTCGCTCCGATTAGATGCCTTACTGTACTCAAAATAATATTACAGTACAGCTTTCCCTTCTACTACCCTCAAGTACATCGTCTAATGTGGTGGGTGAAATGTGCCCACCTGGAGTTTATTTTCTATCATTTATATGGGGTGCGAATTGTCAAAGGACAAATTGTCGTAGGGACTGATTGATGCTGGAGCGAATGTGATGGAGAGCGTTATCACACGATGAACTGCCCGGGGTGAATTGATATGTAGCCCTGCAATTCGAGCAGACTAGATAGACCAATGGGTTTTCTTCTGTTGGTTACTTTCGTATGTTTATACGTAAGACTTCTAGTGACTCAGCTATCTCCAGGAAGATTGCCAGAGTGTGGATGTGAACTGTATACCACTAGTAAAACTAGAGTTGCAGGTGAGTAACTGATACTTCCTGACTGATGGAGAAGGTTACTGTAGGTGGTTGAAGGCACTTGGTGCAAGCACCTCATGTCTCACAATGCACCCAGGTGTGCGATTCAGGAATAGTAACCCGCACCGTGTCATATCTTATTTTTGGTGATGGCAGATGAACGCATAATGTAAGCCAGCAGCGTGGAGAGCCCTAAAGTGATTTGGCAGGTTTCTCCCAAAGAAATTCCTGCTGGCATCAACAGGATTCAAATTTCATAACATCCCCACAGATTGGAATTACAGGACATCCTGTTCTTTGTTACTGAGGCTATTTGCTCAAGACCATCTGTTTCTGCTGCTTTTCCTGTTTTGAAGTCAAAATGCTCCGCTTGTGACATCAGAATCATTTCTATGGCAACAGATTATGATGTCAGAAGCAGAGAATTATGATTTCAGGAATACACAGCTGGTACAGATGAAGTCTGAGACAAAAAAAGATCCTGTTTGAATGAAAATGTCTTCAGTAGAAAAGGGTCCTGAAATGTTAATCGGGGGGTTGGGGGTTGTGTAGCTGAGTTCTGTTGATGATTGCAAAATTAAGAATATGAGCAAGACAAAACCTTGAAAAACACCTGTTTTGATCAGACGGAATGGGGAGGTGAAGCCCTCTATATGTGCTGCTCAAGACGATTTGATAGATACAAAGTAGGAACAAACCAGACCACTGACTTTTCTAACAGTCCTGCTTTTATAAGTTTACCTAGGACCAGAAAGAGGAACACAAGGGGTGGTATAGTGAAGATCAGGAGACCAGGAGTTGGGACTGTGCAGAGGAAGACCAAGAAAAAGCCAACATTTTAACAAATGCTTCTGCTCAGTATTCACAGTGAAAAGCGGCGGGGGGGGGTTGGACGGGCCAACATAGATTAACAGGCACCAGGGGGAATAGGAGGAAGAGAGAGCCCACCATAGATTGGAAGCCCTAAAAGAAAACAAGGTGATGGGGCCAGACAGGATCCACCCAAGGGTACATAAGGAACTGAGCACAGTGTTAGCTGCCCCGCTGGCTACCCTATTTAGCACCTCATTGGAAATAGGGGTGATTCCAGAGGAATGGGTGAGGGCCACCGTGGTCCCTCTGCACTAAGAATGACATCAGGGAGGAGGCCAGCAATTACACACCAGTCTCATACCAGTGGGGGAAGTTAATGGAGTCACTGCTGAAGGAGAGACTGATAGAGTACCTGGAGATACATGGGCTACAAGACCATGATCAGCATGGATTCACAGG
Source organism: Neoceratodus forsteri (assembly GCA_016271365.2). Lineage (NCBI taxonomy): Eukaryota > Metazoa > Chordata > Ceratodontiformes > Ceratodontidae > Neoceratodus > Neoceratodus forsteri. The sequence continues at coordinate 950,299,878 of CM028130.1, forward strand.
GAGAAGGTCATGTCAAACAAATCTCATAGATTTCTTTGACTAGATAACTAGGGAGGTGGATCAGGGGAGGGCAGTGGATGAGGCCTATCTGGACATCAGTAAGGCCTTTGACACTGTACCACACATGAGGCTGATAAACTCAGCAGCCTGGGGGTGGGAGAGAAGGTGATATGCTGGGCATCTTACTGATTGAGAGATGAGGCAGATGGTGGTGGTAAACAGCAGAGCAGCCACTCAGAGGATGAGGGAGTGACCAGTGGAGTACCACAGGGATCAGTACTTGACTCTTTTCCTCTTCAATGTCTTCATAAGTGACACTGCTGAGGAACTGGAGGGGAAGGTGTGCTTCTCTGCAGATGACACAAAAATCTACAACAGGATGGACACCCAGGAAGGAGTGAAGAGAACGCAAAGGGATCTGGGGAAATTAGAGGAATGGTATAGGGAGTGGCAGCTGAATTTCAGTGTCAAAAAGTGCAAAGTCATGCACTTTGGGTGGGGTAACCCGGGCTACTGTGTATAAGATGATGGGGAGATACTTACAGTCACCAAACGAGAGAGACCTTGAGGTGATCGTATCTGATGATCTCAAGGTGGCAGGGCAATGCAACAGAGCAGTAGGCAAGATGAACCAGATATTGAGGTGTATAGGAAAGGGGATCTCTAGGAGAAGAAAGGAAGTGGTGTTGCCTCTGTATCCCTCATTGGTGAGACCCCACCTGGAGTACTGCATCCAGTTCTTGAAGCTGCATCTCCGCAGGAACATCAACAGGGTGGAGGCAGTCCAGAGGAGGGCTGCTAAAATGGTGCGGGGTTGCATGAGAAGCCATACAAGGAAAGGGTGTGAGAGAGAGAAAGGATCGGGGTGATCCAAAATGTGTCAGGTGTTAATGGGTCCGGGAATTTCTTTGAGTAGCTTTTAAGATGCTGGTTTTGAACTATTAATAAAATATTTTTTGAACAAGAAACGGAGGATTCCTGTGGCATAATTTATGTGAGGTGAGGAGTGTCCAATTTTTCAGTAAAAGAGCTCACCTCAATCAGTCCATGGTGGTCAAGACTTTATTTCAAGATCTGGAAATACAAACATTTATACAATTAATTGACAGTATGACACACAAAAGAAAGATAGGAAAAAACAGGGTCTAGATAGGAGATAATTAGAAAGTAGAAAAGCTGAATTCAGGAAGGAGGTTGAAAAAGAGAAAGAAGGTCAAAGAAAGCATTTGTCAGGATTCATACAGATGCTTGATTTATCTCTAAAGACAAACTAATCTCATGTAGCTGACGAGGACACCTGGAGAGTTACTTTTTTTTTTTAAACTATTGTTTATGTTCTTCTGCCCATTGGTTAGGACCTCCTTCAGCTACCTCAAAGCGAGCTGCTCTCCCTAACGAGATCCTGCTGCAACTACTTCTGGTCCATACACTCACACGTGACACACCTTTGTGCTGCCTCCCCCAGCTTACCTCCTGGGGCTCGATATGCCTTCAGCTGCTTCAGCATTTTTTTCCCCCGCAGTCATCTGGCCACCTGAGGCGGAAGTGAAGATGTGGATCTGCTCCATAAATGCCACAGCTAGGGTCTGGTGTGGGAGTAGGTCGCTGGTGGAGCTTCATCTGCCTGGTGCTGTACGCACTGTTTTCCGTCTTCTCCCTCCCACACCAGGAATGCACGTTGGGATTGGCTGCCAGCAAGGTGATATGCAGTCAACCTGTGGGCACATTCCAATCTTTCTGCCTTCCATCCACTTCTCCCCTGCACCATCACCTATGGTCACCCAGGTGGTGGCAGAGCAGTGGGAAATTATGCCCTCCCTCTCCAGAGAAGGAGAGTGTCCTCTGGGGTGCTCTATCCCCCCCCCCAAGTCAGTCCTACAGTGGCCTAAGCTCACTCCCAAACCCGGGTTAACAGCATCTCGAGTGGTAGTGCTGCTGCTGCATGAGCAGCCTGGCATGGAAACCAGGTGATTTACTAATAAGGTTGTTGTACAGCTTGGCTTCGCTTCACAGTCTTCTCGCCCCAATTAGCACAAGTGACCTTTCTTGCATCGTAAGAGACAGTTCCTACTAGTGCCATATAGATATAACATTAAGGAGCTCAGAACTGCATTCAGTGGCCTAGGTGAGACCTGATCAGGGCCTTGTACAGAAGCATGGTAACTTCCTCTATCCTGCTGTTCACCCATCTTTTGATGAAGCTTACCTTGACCAGCTAGTTTAGGTGCCTTGACATGTCCGCCCTTCTAGATGACTTTGTAATACTGACTGGTCCACTCTGTCTCTAGATCTTCTGTTATAGACAACACTCTATCCCTTTCTCAGTCCAAATTCATCACAGTCTGGTATAAACATACTCCACTCAGAATGTCCTGTGTCCGCGGGTCCCACCTTCCCCGGACACCTGCAGAGCTTATTGACCAGATCAAAGCTCATGACTCTACCTGACATCTCCATAAGGCCTCTGGCTCTTCAGAGGGCTTATTGTAATATAAACAACTCTGTAGCACCAGCAAAAAAGCCACCTGGGAGTCCAAGGCAAAGTACTTCTTTACTAACCACTGGAATAACCTTAGTACCTCTGACATACTTTCTTTCATCTGCCAACCAAGTCTGCTACCCAAATCCTTAAAGTGGATTCTTCTGTCTTTAATCTTCCTGGTGTAGCCACATCCTTTTATGATTTCATTTCCTGTACTCTCCACCCCCTTCCCCTGCTCTCCACCTTTCCCTTCCACCCGCCGTGCACCCTTCTCTTTCTCAAGCATCTACCCTGTCACTGTCCTAGCTGCTTTACTCTCTCAATCTCTTCAGTGGTTGCAGCCCTGATGTGTTGGATACCAAAATCCTGCCCCCACATAAGTGATAAGTGTTACATATGGTGAGTCAGGCCATTGTGTACACAATTTATACAATTTATTTTAAACTGTAAAGCTTTTAAATTAGTTATTTTTATGAAGATTTAACTGTTACTGTTTGAGTTCATTGCTTTGTTTTGAGTGCAGCAAAGTGTTAGCCACCCACTTGTCTATGATACCAGTAGATTAGAGCTGAGGTATTGGTGACTAATTACACTTCGAGGCCATGCAGATTATTCAAGTTGCATTCCCATTGGTTAAGGGTATCTTTGTGGCCTGTTCTAGGTGGAGATACATGCTCCAAATGAAGGTAAATGATTTATCTGCATTTAGAATGCTTCAGTGGCCAGAATAAATAATGTATCTATAGTAAAAGGTGTAAGACCTAGCACTCGGCTCGCTGGTACATAAGAAGGACCACATCTTAGTGCATTCTGCCAAGCTGCATTTTTATTCCAGTTCTGAAGTTTCAGCTGAGAACAGCACACCACAATTGCACTATCGCAGGTCTTGGGAGAGAGAGGATCCACTAACACCAACATTTCGCACCCACGTCACAGGTGCATTGTCAAGGTGGCTAGTTCCCCCTTAAGGACCTCTGTTATAGTCCTAAATTAAAGGGGCAGCATTGCCAATAAGTTAGTACTACCATGTGAATATATACAACACATACATATGCTTCAAATAATGCAACAGAGGTATGTACAATGCACACAAACTGTGACTCATAATGAATCACTTGTATAGTCCATTATATATGGCTATAAGTCATATCTTTTCACTAGCCAACAATATATTTCTGGCCAATCAAATCTTTTGAAATTTATTCCATCATAATTCTTTATAGTGAAATGATTTACCAGACAGATTGCATACTTCTTTTTATAATAGCTTTGCTAATTCCACCTGATCATTTAAACTAGGCCAGGAGAGATCCTCTAGCTGGTATGTCAAATGTGCTTCTCTCCTGGCCAGGTTTTTCCCACTTTCACCCCTCTGTCTGGCACAGAGTGATATGCTCAGTGTCTATAGAAACATACAAACAAAGAACGTGACAGCAGATAAGGACCGCTTGGCCCATGCAGTCTGCCCATTTCTCCCTACCTACGTTATTACCACAGACCATACTTGATCTACAGCTCTTTCTCCCTCCCCACTTTCCATTCCACTATGGTTCCCTTGCACTTATACCATGCATTCTTGAACCTCACCACTGTTTTTGCCCCTCCACTGGAAGGCTGTTCCAGGAATTTACCACTCTTTCTCTGAAGAAGTACTTCCACACATCTCTCCTGAATCTACCCCCTCCAGCTTCATAGTATGTGCCCCTGTTCTTGACAACCATTTCTTCTGAAAAATTCTTCCTTCCTCTATCTTGTTTAGCCCGTGAAGCATAAATATAGGACTGTGTGTGTCACCATCTCCAATACCATTTATATGTTGGGCTAATGCATACTTTTCCTTCTTCTGTAAGACTGCCCTCATATGTTCCCAGACTTACTCTTTTAACCTCCATTTGGTGCGCCCCACATAAAAAACACCACATATACACAATGCTAAATACACTACATTTGTGGTGTCACACGTAATCAATCCTTTGATTGCATAAGTGTTACCATCCTTGGGACTCAAAAGCAGCAGTACTACTTAATCAGAAAGTGATCAGTTTCTAGTTTTGTAGCGCCACAGTAAATATGGCAGCTGCTGTCTAGTACTGCTGCTTTCAACATGGCGGGTGGCAGAAATGTAAACAAAAACAAAGGACAACTGAGCAAATTACAGGGTGATAGAACAATGCCGGCGAGAAAGATTACCAGGTACATGCTCAACAAAGTACAGGGAATAAACTGTTGAAAAAGCACAGATTTTTTTTTTATCTTGCACTGCTGCTTTAAAGAAGTTTTTGATCATTTATCTGTAAGGTTAGACTTTCACCTATAATACATAAATTCCAGTATTAATATTTAACAAGGAATATTTTCAGTGCAGCATCTTTTAAATGTACATACAACCACCAGGTGTAAGGCTAAGTCAGGGGATACTTACATCATAGGTATTGTCAGCCAGTAGTTTTGGGTGGAGACTCCCAGAACTGATCAGGTTACTATAAGCCACAAGTGTGTAGCAGATTCACACAGAAAGGCTCACCTCTGAAGATGGAAGTTATTGAAACAACTGGGAGCTGCCTGGAAAGAAGACACAGTATTGAACTGGGACTCTGCAGGAAAGCACAATCTTGCTCCAGTCTGAGGGAGATGTAACTTACTTTACATTTTAAACTTGTTATTGCTTTTTTTTTTTAATCAAGAAGGGTTTTGCAATACTGCTTATGTACTTCTAGATTGGGAGTTTAAATCCAGAGGAATTGAAATACTGCAGATTTTTTTGTTCCTGTGGACTGCTGGCTTGTTGTTTACTAGTATGTTGATGACATTTTGCATTAAAATATTTTTGGTACAATGAAGTATCCACTGGTGGCTGAGGATTTTTCATTGTAAGTCCTGCAGTTTAGTAGAGTTGTGTATTTGACCCAGACAGTGCCTGAGGTGGTTGAAACTGGTTTGCTTTGATTGCCTTCAGAGCACAAACTAGGTCAGGGGATGCTTATATCACCGGTATTGGGCTCAACTGCTTTCTTGTTCTCTGATTGAAATTGTTTTTATCAGGATATATTTTCTGTTAAAGAGATCCACTAAGATAAATGGATCAGCCACTGCACCCAACAGTCATGTATCTTACCATCACAGAAGTCCAGCAGTGTGCAAATATCTCAATTTGATGCAGAATTAAAAAAAATTATTTGCTCCGTAAAATTAATAAAACCAGGTCCCATGGACTTCCCGGTTATGAGTACCGCCCCTGCTCCACCCCCGCTCTCACTTATGTGATGATGAGATGCCAGTGAGAGTGTGGGGGTGCACTCCATTATAAGCAATGGGTGGTGGATTTTGCTTAAAGTTTTTATCTTATCATGGGCACTTGGTAATAAAACGTGGGCACTGGTCAACTACGAAGGGCCTTCTTAGTTGACTGGTGCCTGATTTATACAGCTGCCAGATAAGATAAAAACATTATGCAAAGTCACGCCCATTGCTTATAATGGAGCATGCCCACACTCTCACTGGCATCTCATCATCACGCAGTGAAGTGTGGGGTGGAGCAGTGGTGGCACTCATAACCAGGAAGTCCATGGGACTCGGTTTTATTAATTTTACAGAGCAAATAATTTTTTTGAATTCTGCATCAAATTGGGATATTTGCACACTGCTGGACTTCTGAGGTGGTAAGGCACATAACTGTTGGGTGTAGTGCCTTTTCTTTGTGAATCTCTTTAAATTACTGTGCAGGTTGTCTTGCTGAAAGGAAGGACAGCACTCACCAGGGTGGTGGGTCAGAGCTGTAGCTGATTGTTTCTGGAGGGCACAGGCTTGATCCCACCTGCCCTGCCTCTCACCCCACCCACCCCAATGGAATCATTTCCTTTATACCGGGGTTCTGACATCACTTCCTCAAAAGGGCAAGGGACATACATCTGTCATATCCCTAACAGTCCAGCATGCTGCCTTGAGGGTAAACACATGCACACACTAACAAAAAAGACAAAATAAATCTAAACAGGAAGGGAGAGAGATGTGGGGAGTGGTGCAATGCACTGGCTGAGAGGCAGCATTCTTCTAGGAGACATTCTGGAGAGTGCAATGCTGCCCTATTTGCAGGCACCTTTCTGGTCTGTGGGAGGAGCTTGCCCATCTCCAGGCCAACCTGGCAAGGATTCAGGAAACTTCCTCCCCCACCCAGGGACCACCAGGGCCACTACCACTGTCTCAGAGGTTGCCAAGAAAGAGGAGCAGTTGGACCATGTTGGGCTCAAGGAGGGTGAGGGTGGTGGAACAGAAGTGCATCCCTCCAGTTGTACTGCTCAACAATTCATATGCCATTCTGGTGGAGCATGGTTCCCTCTATTGGGGAACCTACAGTGGAGACCAAGGAGGATGTTGTGAACCTCCACAAAGGAGACCCACAGGAGGGTGGCACAGGACACCACAGGGGAAAGAAACAACTCCTGGTGGGGGACTCAATCATTGGGTGGGTAGAACAGGGGGAGGGAGGGGGAGAAAGAGGTAAGGTGCCTGCCCAGCACCATGGCTTGGAGGGACAGGAAGCAAATCCTCAGGCTTGCAGGAGCAGCTGCACAGGAGAGGGAGCTGGACATCATTGTCCACCTCGGGACAAATGACCTGGCTGGGAATGGGATCAGAGCAGTGCAGTAGGAGTTTGAGGAGTTGGGGAAGGGCCTTAGATAAATAGCACTCATGGCTACCTTCTTGGAGGTGCTGCCTGTCTATGGCATGGGTGAGGCTAGAGTACTCTGTACCATGGGATTCAATGAATGCTTGAAAAACTGATGTGGAGCTCAGGGTTTTGGCTTCTTTGCGGACTGGGGGTCCACCTGGAGGGATACAGGCCTATACTGGCACAATAGAAACATAGAAACATAGAATTTGACGGCAGATAAGGACCGCTTGGCCCACCCAGTCTGCCCATTTCCCTACCTACTGGATAAGCTGCAGATCCTAGTTAACCAGCAGCCTACTTCTTTCTACCCCCACCCCCCAGAATTGCCTTATGACTATCCCATGCATGCTTGAATTCCACCACTGATTTTGACTCCACAACCTCCTCCGGAAGGCATTCCATGCATCCACAACCCTCTCTGTGAAAAAATACTTCCTTAAATTACCTCTGAGCCGCCCCCTCTATCTTCAAATTGTGCCCTCTTGTTCTTGCACACCTCTTTTTTTGAAAGATGCTACCCTCTTGGACTTTGTTGATTCCCTTGAGGTACTTGAAAGTTTCTATCATGTCCCCCCTCTCCCTCCTTTCCTCGAGGCTATACATATTAAGCTCCTTAAGTCTCTCTTCATATGTCCTCCGGTGCAGACCCTGCACCATTTTAGTGCCCTCCTCTGGACAGCTTCCATCCTGTCTATGTCTTTGCAGATTGGGTCTCCAGAACTGCACACAGTACTCCAGATGGGGTCTCACCAGCTGTCTGTACAGAGGGATAATAACTTCCTGTTTTCTACTGGTGATGCCTCTCTATGCATCCCAGTATCCCCCAACCCTCCTTGCTGCCTTCTCACATTGCTTGCCCACCTTTAGGTCATCTGATATGACTACCCCAGGTCCTTTCCATTTTTGTTGTTGTTAGTATCTCACCCCCATTGTGTACTCTTCCCTGGGTTTTGTTTCCCAGGTGCATTACCTTGCACTTCTTAGCATTGAATCTAAGCTGCCATACATTTGACCATTCCTCTAACCTTGCCAAGTCCCTTCTCATCCTTTCCACCCCACCCTGTGCATCAACTCTGTTGCAGATCTTAGTGTCATCTGCAAAGAGACATACTTTTCCTTCCAGTCCTTCTGCAATGTCGCTTATAAAGACATTGAAGAGGACTGGTCCTAATACTGAACCCTGCGGTAGCCCCATCCAATGGTCTACATCTGTCCAGGACAGGAACCAGGATCCTAGGTGATAGGTTTAAATGCTTCATTGGCAAGCATTTAAACTAGCCAAGGGGGGAGGCACTAAAAAGGAGCAGGGAAATCCCAGCCTCCCCCCAGAAAACAGGGTAGTTAGCGAGGTGAACACCAAGGTAGAGAAGTCAATAGGGAGCAGGACAAGGGTAAATAGAGAAAAAGGCAAAGGCAGAAAGGACAAGGATGGGGCTAAAAGTGGTAAGGCCATGAAAAAATGAAGGGCGATGAATACCAATGCCCGTAGTCTGGGTAACAAGTTCCCTGAACTAGTGGCCTCAATATCCCATTATAATAGCGCAACCAGGATAGCGCAAGTGAAAATAGCACTGACAACAATAGTGCGGGTGCAAAACCCCACAGAACCGTGTTGTTCAATAGCACATATCCGCCATCTAGCGGTCGGCTTAATAAAATGCAGGTAACCTGTAGTAACTTGTACCAAGGGTGCCATCAATTACTGTAATTCATTAATTACCAGTAGTATTTTACACAGCCATTGTATCTAATTTGTAGGTATGCGTAATGGCTGTAAGATTTGTGAGGAGTCAGAAAGGAGGAGACCTTGCACTTTTAAATGGGTTTCTATACCATTGGGAATGAGTTACTCCATCAAAACCACACTACAGGTGCCTTGAATATGATAAGAGGCACTGCATTGGTAGACTGCATCTTAATGGGGAGGCTGTGCTGAAAAAGTCTGGAGAGCACAATCATGTCCCCAATCCAGCAGTCATTGCAGTCAAAGAAGCTGTTACAGGGATGAAAGAATATGCAGCCACCAGTTGTGAGTAGTGTTACTCAGATAGTATCCTAGAAAGGAGGATACCAACAGATACCTCCTATTTGGCCAGATAGTTGCTATGGTAGGATAGTAGTACTATTTAACCACGGATCCTACCATCTAGGATCCAGCTCAGATCCTAACTATCTGATATAGGATCCCTGGATTCTAACTAGGATCCAACACTATCTGGCCTCAGATCCTAACTATCTGACCTAGGATCCCTGGATCCTAACTAGGATACCTGAATCCTGAGTAGGATCAATCACTATCTAGCCCCTGATCCTAACTATCTGCCCTAGGATTCGTGGATCCTAACTAGGATACTTGGATCCTGAGTAGGATCCATCACTATTTGACCCTGGATCCTACATCTGTCTTTGTTGGATTTCTGGTAGGATCCAAGTTAGGATACCAGCACTATTTGACAGATAGTGGTAGGATCCACAAAAGCACTATCTGAGCAACACTAGTTGTGAGAGTATGCACCAGATTGTGGTGATGTAGCAGAACCGTGCCCCTCAGTGTCATCCCAGCTGCCTGCAATGTTACTGCTGAAATGCACTGTGTATAGAAATTGAACGGCTGCTGCTTGCCCTTCCCCTGAGCCAGCTGATGCTGCCTTGCTAGTGTTACCTGAGGACTTGTGCTTTATGGTCAAAAACAAGAAATTTCTTCTGTATGATTCAGGGCCCTGTCAAGATCGTTTACTCATATTTTCAACCATACAGGACTTGGAGCACTTAAAGTCTAGTAATCACTGGTTTGCAGATGACATGTTTAAATGCTGTCCCACAATATTCCAGCAACTATATACCACACATGCCATTCGCAATAACATTGTAGTCCCTCTTGTTTTTATTCTAATGGCAAACCGAACTGCAACAACATATGCCAAAATATTAAGTGAGCTGCACAACCTTTGTAGTAATCTGCGGCCTGAAACAATAATGCTTGATTATGAATTGGCTGCCATAAAAGCTTTTAAACAAGCATTTCCTGCTGCTCAGATTTGTAGATGTTTTTTCCATATGTGTCAGGAGCTCTGGAAAAAGATACAAGAGCTACCTGATGTCTGTTCCCGGTACATATCGGGTCAAACTTTGCATTGCATTTGCACTTACTACCTGCCCTGGTATACATGCCAGTAAATGATGTGATCCCAGCTTTTGAAGAGTTAAAGGAGAACTACGGGGTAACTGGAAGCCCCGATCGATGCACAGATCGGGGCTTTGGTACCCAGATTCTCCCTGCAGGCACAGTATAAAATAAACAGTTTACATACCATATTACTTGTAAAACTATAAAATCCCTATTTATTTTATATTGTGCCAGCAGGGAGAGTTGGGGTACTGAAGCCCCAATCTGTGCATTGGTTGGGGCTTCCAGTTACCCCATAGTTCTTCTTTGATGAATTCTGAATTTTTCCAAACAGTGACATGCTATCTCACCTTGTCGACTATTTCGAAGACACTTGTTTGGGTTGGCCCTTAGCTAGAGGTGGACGAAGGTGACCCATGTTTGGCATCCCCCTTTGGAATTGTTTTGATGCTGTGCAGCAAAATTTATCTCGAACCACAAATTCTGTCACGGCATGGCACCAAAAGTTCAATCATTTCAGTGGAGCCCACCACCCCTCCATATAGTGATTTCTACATTTCCTGAAAGAGAAGCAACATTAAAGTACCGTGCTTATGGAGCAGATGATTGCTGGTACAGCGGTTGCTGAGACAAGAAAAAAATACAAGGACACGGCTAAGCGCATTGCCACTATAGTAACCAAATATGAAGTGCATCTGAAGGCGGAGTATCTCCTTGGCATTGCTTATAATTTTCAACTTCAGGCATAATGGGGATAGCTAATGCCATGAGCACCCTGTTACATCCCACCCTTCAGCCACAATACCACAACAGTCGACATTTGCATTTTAATAGCTTTCAGAATAAAGATTAATTTGTTTCTTTTTTGTCACTGCAAATGTCAAAATGTGTCCCGAAGCTGTAAATCTTGTATCAATATTACTAAATAAAATTTACCTCAGATTGCTGAACTCACTGCACATCCAGTGTCTCTTCTTTATTTTGATAGGAACTAATGTTTGGGTTAGGTTTTTGGTAGGGAAACATTATTCTGGAGGACTGTACTGTGCACAGGAATATGTGGCCCCACCCCAGTTGTCACTAGTGGTGTACATATCATCAAGGCCCAAGCCATACCACAATGATTTGAAGCAGGGAAGTAAGTAAAATAACTTCTCACTATTTTGTACAATGCTATGGTTTTGCCACACTAAAGTGAGTACATGCTAATATGTAGATGCTGTTATGACTCACGCTAATCTAGCTGCGTGATTTTTACATTGAACCAGTGGTCTTGATGGAAGAGGGATGCCTGGATATCGTGACAGTCACAGAAACATGGTACAGTACATGGAGAACCATGACTGGGATGTCAACATGCACAATCTGCAGGAGGACAGGGAGGGTAGAAGAGGAGGAGGAGGAGTAGTTCTGCATGTAAGGGAAGGGATCAAAGCAACAGAACTAAAGGGTAAACAGGGAGAAGAGGAGGCACTGTGGGTCACCCTGGAGACAGAAAATGGCACCACAATCTGCATGGGGGTTGTATATGGATCCCCTTCTCAGGAGAAGGAAATGGACAAGGAAATAATAGAAGGCATCCTTAGGATGGCAGAAAAAGGAGATATATTATTGATGGGGGACCTGAATATGCCAGATGTTAACTGGAGCACCTTTGCTTACAGCCACATCCAAGAGCAGGGTCATTCTCGATGCCCTACAGTGGGCATGCCTCAGACAGCTAGTGTTGGAACCCACTCAGAAGGGAGCAGTCTTAGTCCTGGTACTCTCAAATGGGGATGGAGAGAGGATCTCAGATTTAGAAGTGGGTAGCCATCTGGGAACAAGCAACCACCAAATAGTGTGGTTCACGATAAACACAGTCATAGAGTCAAGCCATACAAAAGCGAGGATACTAGACTTCAGGAGGGCTGACCTTGGCAAAATGGGAGAGTGCTTCAGGAAGGTGCTAGCAAATGGGCAAGAAGGAGGGTGGAGGAACAATGGGGAAAAATCATAATTGCCATCACCAAGGCAACAAGCCTTTGTATGAAGCAAATAAACAAAACAAATCTAAGGAAAAAAACACTGTGGTTCTCAAAAGAGGTGGCGATGAAGGTTAGGGAGAAAAAGATAGCATTCAAAAAGAATAAGTAAACACAGAAGGGGCAGGACAGAGAACTGTATCAGTTAAAGCAGAAGGAAGCGGGGAAGGCAGTCAGAATAGCAAAAGCCCAAACCAAGGAAAAGATAGCCAGCCCATTTGAGAAGGAGGATAAAACCTTTTATAGGTACATTAGAGAGTGAAGAAAGACAAAGGGAGGGATAGTGAGGCTTAATGAAGGGGAGGGGGTGAGCAGAGAGTGACAGTGAAAAAGCAGGGATACTGAACGAATACTTCTGCTCAGTATTCACAAAAGAAGAGGAGGGGGAGGTACCTAAACCAAACAATAAAAGCACTCTGCATAGGGGGTCAATACCAGTCCATTCATGGAAGAAAGGGTCCTGAAAGAACTCCTAAAACTGAAGATGGACAAAGCAATGGGGCCTGATGGGATTCACCCCAGAATTCTAAAAGAACTAAGGGGAGAACTAGTGACACCACTGACTACCTGTTTTAACAAATCATGGGAGGATGATGTGAACCTGAGGACTGGAGGAGGGTGGATGTGATTCCCTTCACAAAAGTGGGAGCAAGGCAGAGGCAGGAAACTAAAGACCTGTTAGTTTGACCTCAGTGGTAGGGAAAATGATTGACTCACTTCTGAAAGTAAGAATTGTTGAGTACCTAGAGGCCAGTGGGGCACAGGACCCAAGGTAGCATGGATTCACAGTGGGAAGGTCATGTTAGACAAATCTAATAGATTTCTTTGACTGGGTGACCAAAGTAGTAGACCAGGGAGGGGCTGTGGACGTAGCCTACCTAGACTTTAGCAAGGCATTTGACACAGTCCCACACAAAAGATTAATAAGTTAGCCAGCCTGGGAGTGGGTCACAGGGTGGTAGCCTGGGTAACAAATTGGCTGGACAACAGGACGCAGAGGGTAATAGTAAATGGAGTCCACTCCGATGAAAGGGGGGTTATTTATAGGCTACCACAGGGTTCAGTACTGGAATCGGTCCTCTTTAATGTCTTTATAGGTGACATTGCAGAGGGACTGAAAGGAAAAAAATTCCTCTTTGCAGATGACACAAAGATCTGCAACAGGGTTGATACACAAGGGGGGGGGTAGAAAGGATGAGAAGGGACTTGGCAAGGTTGGAGGAATGGTCAAAAGTATGGCAGCTTAGATTCAAGGCAAAGAAGTACAAAGTAATGCAACTGGGAAACAAAAGCCCTGGGAAGAGTACACAATGGGGGGGGGGGTACTAACAACAACAAAAATGGAAAAGAACCTGGGGGTAGTCATATCAGATGACCTAAAGGTAGGCAGGCAATGTGAGAAGGCAGTAAGGAGGGCTGGGGGGAAACTGGGATGAGTTGGGAGAGGCATCACCAGCAGAAAACAGGAAGTTGTTATCCCTCTGTACAGACAGTTGGTAAGACCCCATCTGGAGTGCTGCGTGCAGTTCTGGAGACCCCATCTCCACAAGGGCATAGACAGGATGGAGGCAGTCCAGAGGAGGGCAACTAAAATGATGCAGATTCTGCACCAGAAGCCATACGAAGAGAGACTCAATGAGCTTAATATGTATACCCTTGAGGAAAGGAGGGAGAGGGGGAACATGATAGAAACTTTCAAGTACCTCAAGAGAATCAACAAAGTCCAAGAGGGTAGCATATTTCAGAAAAAGAGATGTGCAAGAACAAGGGGGCACAATTTGAAGATAGAGGATGGGCAACGTGAGGAAGTATTTTTTCACAGAGAGGGTGGTGGACGTATGGAACGGCCTTCCTGAGGAGGTCGTGGGGTCAAAAACAGTGAGGGAATCCAAGAATGCATGTGACAGACATAAGGCAGTTCTATGGGGGGGGTAGCAGGAAATAGGCTGTTGGTTCTAGGATCTGCAGCTAATCCAGTAGGTAGGAAAACTGGCAGACTGGGTGGGCCAAGGGGTCCTTATTTGCCATCAAAGTCTATGTTTCTATATTTTGTGTTGTATTTTGGGGGTGGGGCACTCTGTATTTTGGAGAGTTCCTCGGAGTTTTTCAGAGACTCTTCTGTGGGGATATTCTGTATTTTTTGTGGGTACTGGGTATTGTTCAGGAGTTCTCTGTATTTTTGGTCTGTATAATTTATTGCCAATTGCTTCTCCCCTTGTCCCGCCCTTCCTCCCCAGGTAGCACCAGGAGGCTGGTCACCAAATTTGAAATAAATAAATGAATAATAAATAATTCACGTGGATCTGCAATAACCATGGCAGGCACCAGCATGTGTGGCATGAATTAATGAACTAATGAATAGTTTACCCAGGGAGGAAGCTGAAGCCAGTTCTGCGGCGGGGTTCAAACATGGTTAGAACAGACATAAGGGAACAATGAGGGACATGGAGTGGGGCAGGGTGGACAGTCTGGGGTTGGTGCACCAAGACACTGTCAGAGCGATTGGCTCAGTAAATCTGGTTCAGTTTTAGGTCGGACATGGAGACAGACTGATGCACAGGCAGACTGAATGGACCACTCGGTCATTATTTGCCAGCAAGTTCTATGTATTTATGTAACACAGTTTGTGTGGACTGCGGGAGAGAGGGGACTTGCACACTTGATCTGTCTGTCTAGATTTCAGGGAAGTCCCTTATTTCTTATAATAATCTCCTTCTATTGTCTTTGCTCTCTAACCCCGGTACTTTAGCTTAAAGTGTATGCTGTGGATTTGGATGGGAAGCCCTTGGAGGATCCCACGGACCTGGAGATCATTGTGATAGATCAAAATGACAACAAGCCTTCCTTCATTCAGCAAATTTTCACTGGACACATCCCGGAAGGTTCTACTCCAGGTAGGTAACAAACAAGACTGAGAGTTTACAAAAAGCAGGTGAAAGGCATTGCAGAGGCAAGTATCTACCATTTCAAGAAGAAAAAAAAAACACTCAAAGACAGATTTGTGTGCTACTATCAATTTAATGTGCAAAGTGCTTACAGAGTAACACAGCAGCAGCTGACCCACCATTAACAAGCCTCAATGTTTCACACAAACGCACTTTCTGCTTGTGCAAAATGTTGAGGCTTCTTACGGGTGGATCAGCTGCTGCTGTGTTACTCTGTAAGCACTTTACACGTTAAATAGATTGTAGCACACAAGTCCATCTTTAAGTGTGTTGTTTTTGTTTTTTCTTGTCTCAGTTAAAAACTACACACCATGGCTCTGGAGCTGCCTTTGTTGTCTTCTGGAGTCTATCTGCCATGTCAGCTGGTGAAGCCAGGGGAGGCAGGAAATGTTGTTCCATGCTGTATTATAGGTTGCATTAGAGCATTCCCAATCAATCATGGCGCTTCCTTCAGTTGCGCATAAGGTACTCTTATATGAGTGCTTCATGCGCTGAGCCACAATAATAGGCTTCTCGCTGACAGTGCGCACCATCAGCATTCTGAATTTAAAAAAAATAATTTTTTTAAAGTTAGTGATCAATTTATTTTATTTCTTTAGTTTTTGTTAACCAGGTAAGCGCTCTAGGCAAAACGTTGCCTAATTTCAGGCACAACCGGGAGAGTTACACAAGCAGGTACAGTATGGAGAAAAATACATACAATTGTCAGCACATTGACCAGATCAGGTAATGATACATACAGTTACTAATGATTGGGCCTAAGGGGAGTATGCAATAACCAACAGTGAAAATATCACCAAGGCTGAAAAGGATGTGATGAAGGGGAAGTGAGCAGTATCGATCAACAGATAGTGATAACCACCCGGTTAAAGTAGTATCAGCAGTTTAACCCATACAAGCGAAGGATGCAAAAACAATTACAGTTGTTGGCATTTGAACCAGCAAGGAGAAAATGGAAGACAGAGAAAGTGAATATACATAAGCATGTTGCAGGTCGAGTAGAAATTCCGAGATAGGGTAAGGAAAACAAGAGAGCTAAGAGTGACCTGGAGCAAGAGTCATCAACCATAAAACCACCTATAATAAGTTTATGGGTCCAGTTGGAGGGCCTCTTATGTAAGCGATAAAACACAATGGGGTGCACATTGAACAGATATTACCACTCGCTCGGGACGTAGTGAGGCAGCAGGCCACAAGATGAGTGCCTTCAGCCTCTGGAAGTGTGGTAATATCCATTCACTGTACACCCCGAAGTGTCTGATTGCACATATAAAATGGGCTACTGTTTTTTTTTTACTATTTAGTTTAAAAAGAAACTAGTTTATATATATGTATATATATATATATATATATATATATATATATATATATTAACAAGAATTTCTGATAAAGTAGTCCTTCCACCAGGTATAATATGACATCATTGTCAGCTCATTTGATTACATCATTGGCAGTGAGGAACCTTCCCCCATTCTCACAACACATTCACACACACATACACTGTAAAGAGGGTGCTGTAAGTGTAAAAGCATTTTTGTTTTGCTTTGTTTTATTTTTTTTAAAGGATGCAGGTTTGCTCCAAGGACACACACAAGAGTGAGCAGCCCCTCACCTTCCCGTAACGGAGTCAGTGCCTTTACCAACCTAGCTGAAGCACTTGCTTCTCACAAGCACCTTCCGTAACATAACTGAGCAGGTGAAAAATGTGGAAATAAATATATGTGTGTGTATATATATATATATATATATATATATATATATATATATATACACATATGAAAAAATAGAAGAAATAGATTTTCTGTTTGAGCAGGGGTGGCAGCCACCAGACTGCTGCTGGAGACAGAGAGAGCAGGCACAGACATGCTATGGGACTGGCAGCGGGATCGGAAGTACAGACCATGGGAAGAGTTAATAGTCTTATTTTTAAATCACATTTAGGTTGTTTTGGTGCTGAAAGGGGAAAGAATTGAAGAGGCAGCAGCACCTGAGTTTCCCTGATCATCTGGCAAATACGGGATAAGCCATTCTACTGAAAGAGAAAAAAATGGCGGCATTTGAAATACGAGTTTTCCAACGACTCATGAATTTTCTTTTTTTTTTTTCAAAGCAGGCCTGCTTTTCAGTACTTGTTTTTAACTTTGCATCGAACGGATTTGATACACAGATAAAAAGCTATCAAAACACAGGATTTTCTTTCCCCATTTTATAAGTATCTAAGATTTGTGCCTCTTGCGTCCTTAGGACCACAGAAGTCCTCACCTATGGTTTGCAGTCCTCTGGTCCTAAGAATGCATGAGGCGATAATAATATCTATAAGAGGCCCTCCAAGTGGACCCATAAATGAAACAGCATTACAGAAAGGAAACTAACCAAAATGGATCAGGTACTAAGGTGGGGAGCCTAATAAGGATAAAGTGCACTGAGTGCTGTTTGTATCATATTACTGAGAAAGAATTCATAAATGAATTATATATCTGTGTCAGGTGTCTGTGTCAGGTGTCTGTTTGTTAAATACCTAGAGTGTGAGGTGGCTGGGCTGATTTAAAGCACAGAATGGAGGGGCTTTAGCAGTTAAAGACTCAATTTTTCAACCAAGCTGCCTTGAGGATTGCTGTTCAAAGCTCCATCATCTCAGTCATAGACTAGGGTTGTCAGAACTAGTTCTAGAAAGATTAGAACCCTTTTAGAACCCATGGGTTCGAGTTCTAATTTAGAACTAGAACACCCATGGGTTCTAAGTGTTAAGGGTTCTAACCGTTAAAAAAAGCCTTTTTTCTTCATACATTTTAAAAACAGGGAATGCCAGCCTGGAAAACAAACTAAGTGTTGGGAATTACATGCTAAAAATGTTTTAGAGGGAGAAAATGAGAGAATGTGCTGCTCATATGCAGATGTGCTAAAGGCATGGAATTGTGATACTTGGCATTTGCACTTTGAGAGGCTCAATGTGTTTCTCTTTTCTGCATGTGCAGTGAACCGATATTATGACTGTGCTGAGAGTGAAGCTCTTTTTATTGTAACCCCCCTGCAAATGGGGGTTCCCAAAAGACTTCCAGGAGCTTGCTTGAATGCTCCAAGCCTGAATGGTGTTTGGCATTTAAGCCATTTATCAGTGAGTGTTTTTAGAGCCTCTGGTACTGTCTCTTTAAGAGTTGTCTGCTTGCAGACATAATTAGTTTGTATGGGGGGACTGTGTGCTTCTCTGAGTACCACTCGAGCTGCTGCCAATTCACTTCATTTTGCAGTCACTAGGGTGCAAAGGAACCTATCTGAAAGATGTAACTGTTTGCCAGAAATTATTTAGAGTAATAATGAAATTACAGTTTGTCTAACCTGCTTTCTTTGCAGTCAGAACTGTGTCTGCTAGTTCCCCATTCTAGTTTTGAACTGCTGAACTGGACCAATCAGTGTGGGGTAAGCTAGCTCTAAATGGTGCCTTGGACGAATCAGAACTTGGACTCATAATCTGAGCCAGCCACAAGAGGATTGTATGGGCAGTGACTCTGGGAGATGTAGTTTAGACTTCAGTGCCTTTTTGGACCAACAGCAGCAGTCTATTGAGTGACAGCCAATCCAGTCAAGAACTGGGAAGAACTCAAGAAGTGCCCGGTTTTGTCGGTTGGAGCTTCAGTTGAGCTTTGGCAGTGAAGGAAGGAGCCCTGTGCTTTTTCAGTGTGCAGTTTTAGTCAAAAAGCGTGTGTAAGGCCCAGAGTTCCGGTCTGCAGCTTGTGTAACAGCTTGTTAGGACTGAATCCGTCCTGTGAAAAGAATCAAAGGATCTCTGAAGAGTAGAAACCAGGCTCACCCTGTAGAAGACTGGAGGAATTGCTGAAAATTGCACTCGGTCTGTCAGGAACTGAATCTGCTGTGTGTTCTCCCGGTATTGTGCAGTAATTACGATCGGGATACAGATGCAGCCTGCCTGGTATAGTGCTTTCTTTATATGGATGTGTGAAGAGGTTTGTGTACCTCAAGTGAGCCCTGCTGACATTGAAGGACCCTATCTTATTTGGAGGTCGTGAGTACTAATTCAGGGTCGCTCCCTGTTGAATTGCCACATTAAATCCAAATGGAATTACTGTACTGCTGACTGTTTAATTCTCCTTTCTCTGTGTGAAAGGGCCCCTACCAGCTGCCACGGTTTGGACTAGCCACTAGGCTTGGGTACCCAGGGACAGTAACTGATAGGGATAGGCCTGTGCACAGAGCCATAGTGAATTATTAGAGTGATAAGCTAATTAACCTGATTTCCCCCTGTCCTTGTTATATCCCCTAAATAAATCAGAGCTGCTTGTTTCAGCAAAGTTATACTGCCTGAGGTATTTTCTATGTTAAAGTACTGTACTGTGATTGTTGCACTGTATCTCATTTCACAGGAGGTCCCAGTGCCGGAACCAGACCTGGGGTAAGTGTATACTGTGAAGGTAATTCTGATATATGTGTGGGCCACTAGTGGGAAGAAAGGGGTTGCAGTGTCCCAGAGGGCTGTGACCAAGTTAGTTTAACTATTGCAAACCCTGACCTCTGGGTGGAGGCACCGCCATTGGATCCAGGCCCCTCAACCTGTTAGTGGCAAATCAGGCAGGGGTAGTAGCCCTGGGATAGCGCCATCTAGGGGTTACATCTTGGAGGCTCACCGCTGGGATTGTGTGTCCTCTAGTGGCCATATTTAGAACCACTGTTAAGAAAAAATGGGTACCCGACAGAAGTGGCTGTGCACCGCTGGTGGAGTGGTGTACTGGGAGGAGATCGACCCTCAAATGCTATACTTATCCTGGATATCCCCCTGGTATCAATACGGACACTGTGCAGGAGTACTTTCCAAGGTGGAAGGTTTACAAAACCCTGTGGTGGTGGGTGGCATGCTAATCTGCTCACCCACACTTCCTGGCCCTAGTAGAGTTTAAGGATCCCATAGATAGCTCCAAAGTGCCACAGACCATTACCCCAGAGGAGCCCTCACTGCTTGGAGAGTGATAACTAAGGACAGTAAAGACCGGGAATCAGCCCCCACCACTATCTGAAACTTTTGAGGAGAAATTTGCTGAATGGTTGCTGGGAGGGGAAAACTGTGGAGGACTTGAAGAAACTATTCTTGCCACCTGGGGTGTTCTCCCAACACCCTCTCCTGCTCCAGTGCCCGTAATGGTGGCTGAACCAATGCAGACTCCTATTTCTGCACCTGCCATTAGTCACGACTCTTACCGAAGGTTGAGGATCTTCTCTGGCACCCTCCCCACCCCCCAAGGGGAGGATGACTGGGAGACCTGGATAGACTATGTTGCCCCCCAAGTGCTAGAATGGCAATGCTCGGAAGGTGAAAAGCGAAAGAGGGTTAGTGAGAGCCTCCGAGGTCCTGCCCTGGCTACCATCCGTGCTAAACGGGCCAGTAACCCTGAAGCGACTGCACAGGCCTATCTTGAGGCCTTGGAGAATGTGTATGGGAGCCCAGATTCTGATGAGGACCTATGGTGGGGAGTAAGAAATGCACAACAGTACCAAGGGGAGTTGTTGTCTGTGTATGTCTCTCGGCTGGAAAAATTGTTGCAAGAATGCCTCAGAAAGGGTAGTTTGCCAGCGATTGAACTGGACCGAACCAGACTGGACAGAATCCTTAAGTCTGCCCCTTCTCAGAACTGCTGTTGCTTCAGTTACGCCTGGCAAATCGACTGGAATCCCCACCCTCCTATGATGAGTTAATGAGAGAAATTTGAGGAGTTGAGAAAGGCGACCTTGGGAGGTACCTGCACCAACAGCTGTGGCTACGACCAGTGACTGAGGGTGACCCATCAAGTGAAGTTCAGGGGCAGAAGTTGACAGTCAATGAGTGCTCTGACAAGGAAAAGATATGCCACAATGGGGCGAACTGTTGAGAGAGATCCGAATTCAAAAACAGTCCTTTATGAAGGCCACGCCTGCAAGTACGGGCCCTGACCTATATCCGACTGCATCTGCTATGGGGTGGGGTACCCACCCATGTATCTCCTGCTGATAACAGCTCCAAACTCAATTCCTTGACCATGGAAGTGGAGAAACTGCAGATGTCTCCAAATGCTTATCACGCCGCAGACAGAGATGGCACCCAGGTTTCCAGTTAGTAATACCCCCGCCCCTGGCTCCCAGTGTGGCGCCTGCCACCAAACTCCAGAAAGTATGTTTTGGCTATAATTGTGGAAAAGATGGGCACATGAAAGGGAATGCCAGTCCCCAAAAGACACTGACAAAGTTGCATATAGGCTACAAGGAGAGCTCGGAGAAGAAATCAGTGGTTAAGAGGTGCACGACATGATACCAGTGAGGGCACCAAAAATGCTAATTCACGCCCTTTGTGGCAAGGTCAGTTGCCCAGGCCCCACTACCGCCTCTCAGACTGGTCCAGAATAGTGGGTCCCTCCATGGAGACCACTGTAAAGGTGAATGGAGTGTCTACAAGAGCTGTATTAGACAGTGGCTCCCAAGTGACAATTATGTTCCAGGATTGGTATCAGAAGCATTTGTCAGACGTACCCTTACAACCATTAGAAGGACTGCATGTATGGGGGTTAAGTGAGAAGGCCTACCCCTATTCCGGTATATCCGAATTTGGCTGTCTTTCCCCACCTCCGTGGCTGGAGTGGCTGAACAAGTAGAGAACCTAGCCTTAGTGTGTCCCCCACTGGACTGTATGATGGTGTCCCTTTGTTGATTGGAACAAATGCTCATATGTTCGGAAGGCTGGCACAGTTGTGTTATGAAAACAGGGTCAAAGACTAGTAGAGCTTTAAGAGTTCCGGCTTTAATTAAGAAGGCCTATGAGGCACAGAGAGATGCTGAAAAACAGAACCAGAGGAACCGGTCGGAATTGTATGGAAGAAGGATCCTGAGTCTCTGATCCTGGCGCCTAAATGCCCAGTGTACCTTACAGGAGAGGTCCATATCAGAAAGGATGTTAAGAATAAAATATTAATGTTGGATGCCAGGCGATGGAAAAGTACCCAGAGGGACTGCTGGTCAAGCCTAGTATTTTGCCCGCTAGAGCCCATGCTTATGCCAGAAGGGTAATGGTCCAAGTTCATAATGTGTCTGAAAGAGACATTCGAGTAAACAGAGGTTGCATCCTGGCTAATGTGCATTGTGCAGACACTGCAGTGCTACCCAGCAAGAGTTCAAGGAAGAATGACAGAGTACACGCATGACTTGTTTGATTTGCGACTCCCGCTGCCAGCTGAATGGAAAGTGAGGATCAGTGAGAAGCTTGCCCAGAAGACCAGGTGTTTTCTTTAAAGGAATGGGATGTAGGATGCGGCAAGGAGCTGAGCACAATATCCGCTGCATGACTAAAGACCAT
Organism: Neoceratodus forsteri; assembly: GCA_016271365.2. Lineage (NCBI taxonomy): Eukaryota > Metazoa > Chordata > Ceratodontiformes > Ceratodontidae > Neoceratodus > Neoceratodus forsteri. The sequence goes on from CM028130.1 coordinate 950,322,458, forward strand.
TTCGTGAGAGGTCTCGACGCCTGGCACCTGCTGACATAGATGATGTGAGACGGCATCTGCAAGAGATGTTAGCTGCTGGTGTAATACAAGAATCCAGAAGCCCTTATGCTTCCCCATTGTGGTAGTGAGGAAAAAGAATGGAACAGTAAGGATGTGTGTGGATTATCGCACCTTAAACCGCGTGGACTATCCTGATCAGTACACAATGCCCGCATTCAGGATGCTTTGGACTGCCTAAACGGGAGCAAGTGGTTCTCTGTGCTGGATCTCCGTGGGTACTACCAGATCCCGATGGCCCCAGAGGACCGTGAGAAGACGGCCTTTATCTGTCCGCTTGGCTTCTATGAATTCATGAGGATGCCTCAAGGATTTCAGGTGCCCCAGCCACTTTTCAACGATTGATGGAGCGTGCAGTGGGGACATGAACTCTACAGTGCCTGGTATACCTAGATGATGTTATTGTGTTTGGCAGCTCACTGGAGGAACATGAGAGCAGATTATTTAAGGTATTGGACCGACTGGAGGACTTTGGCCTTAAACTGTCCATTGATAAGTGTCAATTCTTTCAAACATCAGTAAGTATGTGGGACACATAGTATCCACCGAGGAATAGAGACCGACCCAAGTAAAGTTGAGGCCTTGACCACCTGGCCACAGCCAAAAATCTAAAGAACTGCAAAGATTCCTGGGATTCTGTGGTTATTATAGCCTCATCAAGGACTATTCAAGAGTGATCCGCCTTTACTTAACCTTACTCAAGGGTATCCCCAACCCACAAAAATACCAAAAGTCAGCGTCCCTCAAGACTGAAAGAGTGTATTTTCATCCGGGAAGTATTTGGGGCCCGCTGGACTCCTGATTGTGAGACTGCTTTCATGAGATCATATATCAACCACCCATGCTCCAGTGCTGGCCTATGCCGATCCAAGAAAACCTTGGCCCACACTGATGCTAGCTTGCAAGGGTTGGGGGCTGTGTTGTACCAAGAGCACGAATGGCCTGAGACTAGGGTGGCCTTTGCCAGTAGAAGCCTGACCCCATCCGAAAAGAACTATCCTGTACATAAGTTAGAGTTCCTAGCTTTGAAGTGGGCTATTGTTGACCAATTCCATGAGTACTTGTATGGGGCTAAAATACTAGTAAAAACTGACAATAATCCTTTGACCTATGTGCAGACCTCAGCTAAGTTGGATGCCACTGGCCATAGGTGGCTTCTGCATTATCTACATATGACTATGCTCTCGAATACCGAGCAGGTCTGAACCACATAGATGCTGATGCTCTCTCCGGAGGCCTGTTCCCCAGAATGATTGGGTCCATTGGCAGAACCTGACATTCGGCACTCTGCCCGAAGTTTGACAGGAGGAACAATGTCCACGGATGCAGTGGACTGCATGGTGGATTGCTTGGGAGCTCTCTGAGAATTGCATACCTGCTGCTTATTGCCACTTTTCTGCAATAGACATTGGTGCACTGCCTCAGCTGGACAATGACAGTATTCGTGGGCTCAATCCCGCGATCCCATGATCAAAGCAGCTTTAGAAGCCCTCTATGCAGGAAAAGATGTGTCCAAATTACCTCCACTGATTTGAGAACTGCACTGTTATACAAAGAAGGTCCTAAGTTGAAACTGATCAATAAACTGTTATACAGAGAAACAGTAGACAGAGGGGACAAGTAGACAAACAACAACTAGTGCTGCCCACTGCCTTCGAGACTCAGTACTGAGGTCCTTGCACAACCACATGGGGCACCTTGGTATAGACAGAACACTTGACTTGGTGAGATCCAGATTCTATTGGCCTAAGATGGGGGCTGATGTGGAGCAACACATCTGAATCCTGTAGTCGCTGCTTACAGAGGAAAGCTTTTGTTCCAGAGGCTGCCCCTTGTTAACATCACCACCAGTGCACCCATGGAGCTGGTCTGTATTGATTTTCTGAGTTTGGAGTCAGATCAAAGAAATATCAGTAATGTGCTGCTGGTGGTCACTGACCATTTCACGAGATATGCCCAAGCTTTCCCCACCAAAGACCAGAAAGCATCCACTGTGGCCAAAGTACTTGTAGAAAACTTTTTGTTCACTATGGGGCTCCACAAAGAATCCATTCTGATCAAGGGAGAGACTTTGAGAGTCGTCTGATCAAAGAGATGCTTTCTCTGTGGGAGTCAAAGTCCAGAACCACTCCTTACCACCCCAGGGGACCCACAGCCTGAACGTTTCAACCGGACTTTCATAGATATGCTAGGCACCCTGCACCCAAAGGACAAGCTCTAGATGGAGCCAACAAATTAGCACCCTGGTACATGCTTATAACTGCACCAAAGTGATGCCACTGATTCTCCCTACCGCTTCTGATGTTTGGAAGAGAAGCTCGACTACCAGTAGATGTGTTTTTGGGTCTCTCTGATGGGGTTCAAGCTGACAACTATTTACAGTATGTGCAAAAGTTAAAGGCCCAGCTAACTCATGCGTACCAACTGGCTCAAACCATGGCTGCCAAAAGAAATCTGGCCAACAAAGAAAGGTATGATAAAAGGTGAACACAGGAACTCCAGGAGGGAGATCGGTATGCTAAGAAATCTGGGACTGCATGGCAAGCACAAGATTGCTGACAGATGGCACCATCTCCCTCACATTGTAGTGGGCAAACTAGATGATCTGCCAGTGTACAAAGTAAGGCCTGAGAATAATTCAAAAGATGTAAAAACAATGCATAGAAATCATTTACTGCCCATTGGACAAATCTTAATTGAGTCTGAGCCCCTAGAAGATGCCCCTCTGGACCAGTGACTAGAGCTGCTGCTAAGAAAAGATCAAGAAAGTCTGCACCTACAGAAGCAAAGTTAAAGTGTTCCCTCCACAAGTCCCAGTTGAGCATGACTGTCAGTCCATATCGGAAGAAAGTGAGAGTGACTTTGAATACTATCCTTCTTACTGAACTGAGTCAATTGTTTCGGGCAATCCCTAGTCAATACTGGAGATGAAGCTGGGCCTTCTGGACTGTCTAAGCCCAGCTTCATCCCTGGAGCCAATGCTCCCAGAAAGTGAAGTGCAAAGCATCAGATCAGATGAAATGGAATCATTGTGCATGGTTGAACTGTTTGAGCTTTCAGGGAGAAAATGATAGATTGGGTCAGACTGGTGATACACCTGAACAAGAAAAGTATTTTGAGTGCCCTGACAGTCCACTGCCAGTGTCCGAAAGCTCTCACATGGAGCCAAATGTTGTGGACTCAGAAACTGTAACTCCTGGAGCTGAAAGTGCCCCAAGTTCTAGCCTCTCTACCCCCATGGAGACTCCCTGACAAGTGAGGACAATGCTGAAAATGAGGCTCAGAGTGCAGAGACTATAACAGTTCCCCTAGAAAGACTGGTCGAGCTGTAAAGCCTGTGGTGCTCCTCAGTTATGATTCACTTGGGAGGCCTGTGGACTTGCCTCTCAATGTTGTCCATAAAGGAGTGTATGTGTCCCGAGCTCATTGCCCAAACTGAGCATCAGTGCTAACTCCAAGTTACTTGTGTTGCCCTCTAAGTATGGTGCCCTTGCCCATCCAGCCCCAAGGTAACTGATAGGAAGGCCCCCTCTTCAGGTTTCATGTACAAGAGGTAATAACGAGTTATGGTACAATGTGTATGTAATACTGTGTAAAGAGGACGTACTGCAATGTTTCAGAAATGTGTTCCTGGTAAAATGATATATTGACTGATGATTACATATGCGAGCCTAATGCAAATGTATATGGTTGCAGTTGAAACTTATGGGTATTGCCTTGGCCTTGGACGTCAAGCTTTCCCAGGCCAGGAAGGGTGTAACCCCCTGCAAATGGGGTTCCCAAAAGACTTCCAGGAGCTTGCTTGAATGCTCCAAGCCTGAATGGTGTTTGGCATTTAAGCCATTTATCAGTGAGTGTTTTAGAGCCTCTGGTACTGTCTCTTTAAGAGTTGTCTGCTTGCAGACATAATTAGTTTGTATGGGGACTGTGTGCTTCTCTGAGTACCACTCGAGCTGCTGCCAATTCACTTCATTTTGCAGTCACTAGAGTGCAAAGGGAACCTATCTGAAAGATGTAACTGTTTGCCAGAAATTATTTAGAGTAATAATGAAATTACAGTTTGTCTAACCTGCTTTCTTTGCAGTCAGAACTGTGTCTGCTAGTTCCCATTCTAGTTTTGAACTGCTGAACTGGACCAATCAGTGTGGGGTAAGCTAGCTCTAAAATGGTGCCTTGGACGAATCAGAACTTGGACTCATAATCTGAGCCAGCCACAAGAGGATTGTATGGGCAGTGACTCTGGGAGATGTAGTTTAGACTTCAGTGCCTTTTTGGACCAACAGCAGCAGTCTATTGTGAGTGACAGCCAATCCAGTCAAGAACTGGGAAGAACTCAAAGGAAGTGCCCGGTTTTGTCGGTTGGAGCTTCAGTTGAGCTTTGGCAGTGAAGAAGGAAGGAGCCCTGTGCTTTTTCATTGTGCAGTTTTAGTCAAAAAACGTGTGTAAGGCCCAGAGTTCCGGTCTGCAGCTTGTGTAACAGCTGTTAGGACTGAATCCGTCTGTGAAAAGAATCAAAGGATCTCTGAAGAGTAGAAACCAGGCTCACCCTGTAGAAGACTGGAGAAATTGCTGAAAATTGCACTCGGTCTGTCAGGAACTGAATCTGCTGTGTGTTCTCCGGGTATTGTGCAGTAATTGCGATCGGGATACAGATGCAGCCTGCCTGGTATAGTGCTTTCTTTTATATGGATGTGTGAAGAGGTTTGTGTACCTCAAGTGAGCCCTGCTGACATTGAAGGACCCTATCTTATTTGGAGGTCGTGAGTACTAATTCAGGGTCGCTCCCTGTTGAATTGCCACATTAAATCCAAATGGAATTACTGTACTGCTGACTGTTTAATTCTCCTTTTCTCTGTGTGAAAGGGCCCCTACCAGCTGCCACAGTTTGGACTAGCCACTAGGGCTTGGGTACCCAGGGACAGTAACTGATAGGGATAGGCCTGTGCACAGAGCCATAAATGAATTATTAGAGTGATAAGCTAATTAACCTGATTTCCCCTGTCCTTGTTATATCCCCTAAATAAATCAGAGCTGCTTGTTTCAGCAAAGTTATACTGCCTGAGGTATTTGTCTATGTTAAAGTACTGTACTGTGATTGTTGCACTGTATCTCATTTCACAGGAGGTCCCAGTGCGGAACCAGACCTGGGGTAAGTGTATACTGTGAAGGTAATTCTGATATATTGTGTGGGCCACTAGTGGGAAGAAAGGGGGGTTGCAGTGTCCCAGAGGGCTGTGACCAAGTTAGTTTAACTATTGCAAACCCTGACCTCTGGGTGGAGGCACCCGCCATTGGATCCAGGCCCCTCAACCTGTTAGTGGCAAATCAGGCAGGGGTAGTAGCCCCTGGGATAGCGCCATCTAGGGGTTACATTATGTATGTTTTTTCTCCTCTCAGTATATTTATCAGTTCTTTCTCTCCAATCCTACACACAAAAGAGTTCGAGTTCTAAAGAAGATTAGAATCCTAGAACTATTTGCAAAGTTCTAGCCCAGAACCAGAACCCAGAACTTCAGTAGGTTCTGACAACCCTATCATAGACTATGGTCTAATTGTCTATGGCTCAGCTACTACCACTGCACTAAAGCGCATCTCAACAGCACTAAACAAAACCTGTCGACTCTTCATTGGAGCACAGAGATGGACCCACACTTGTGACCTCTACATGGAAACTGGTTGGTTGCATCTTTCCAATCGCCTCATGTATCTCACCTGCGTGATGGCAAAAAAATCAATCTTGGGACTCACTTCTCCTTGTATCCGGGACCTGCTCTGCCTGAACAATGGCACTCGTACCACCAGAAGATCTGACCACCAACCTTTCCTTGTCCCTAGATGCCAGACTGCTCAGGGACAAAGATCTTTTACATACCGTGCCCCTACCTGGTACAATGCCCTTAACCTGCCCTCCCTATCCTCCATGAAATTGGGAGCTTTCAAATCCATACTTTATGCTCACCTCACAGCCTCCAGCTCCTGTGACTGCTTTGACTAAAGTCTCATCCCACTGAGTGCACTTACATTTGTTTCATTCAACCACCATGGTCTCCTCTTTGACAAAGACAACCTGAGTACCACTAATCTGGTTCTGTCTGCTCCTAAACTTCTTATTTCTCCCTCTCTTCCCTCTCAAGCTCTCCAATCCTTATTCCTTGCCCTTGACACTGCCTCTGAGTTCGTTTTTCTTTTCTGTACATAAATGTTACTGTTTAAGTTGTGGCCTTGTTAAACGGCTTACTGGTTGTTTGTAACACTGTCTACTATGTTTTTGTACTTAATGACTTGGAACCTTTGTAAAAGAGCCTTGGCTCAAAGGTATTAATTCCTAGAACAATAAACTTCAAACTTCAAGACTCTGAGGAGATGCTGAACAAGATATGGGCAAAGTCACAACAAAATCAACAAATACCCAGCACTCACTGTGACATGCAAGAGGGGCAGGGAAAAAGAAAATGAGATGTAGAGGAAGGGGAGCTGGAAGATAACTGGCACACACACACTGAACAGGGGAAAGCACCCTTGACCACTCCTTCATAAATAGGGGTGAGAAAGGTGGGAGCTTGATGGACTCCCCTTCCACTCACACTACTCCAGAGACTTTGGTGACTGGACAAGGAAGTCCTGGTCACGTGACTCCCCTCTCACCTGATAATGAGGCAGTAGGGAAGGACGGAAAGTGGTCCCTCAGAAGGAAAGTCTGACTGTTGATTGTTACTCCCATGGCTTTTGGTGCCATTCTAAGAGGCATGCCATTGAGCAAGCAAGGGGTCGTGAGAGGTAGGAGCTTGCTGGTGCTCCCCCCCCTTCCACTCATTCCTCTTTGGTGACTGTTTTGTGAGGTCCTTATTATGTGAGCCCACCTGCCCTGTAGCAGAGAAGGACAGGAAAGGCAGACCCTCCCCCAGGACTTTAAAAGGACAGTCCCATCTAGTGAGCCTCTGTCCAGCAGGCTGGAGTGCAAGGGTTTGAAATGGCAATAGGCAGGAGATGCTGCTTCCCAGGTGCAAGCCCTGTAATGTTTCTTGCCCCCCATATCTTCTGCTCCATTGTAAGTAATGCACAAGTACTTTCCTTCTGTAACCCCCTCCCCCAGGATGCACTTGGAGACAAGCAATTCCAATTGTTCAGTGTGCCTTCCTGGTAAAACTATTCAATAAATAAAATAAAGTAATGACATGCAAGGAGTTTTTTTTTAATGAATGTAATTGCATTGTTGCGATACCTGGTGTACTAATGTGGTAGCCTGCCTTACTTTACTGTATCTGTTTTTTACATACACACAAGTGACTACTGCTGTCTAATTCAGCTAATTAAATTACGTGAAAATGTTACAGTCATACTAGGGATACCATATTATGCTATTATCCTGCCTACCTAGCCTCAGTCATCATTATGGTTTTTGTGTCTTCTTATGATCTACTGCTTCTGGGGTATTGAGATATTGTGTGTTTTTTACTGGGTGTTTGCATAAAGCTACCAACCATCCTGATTTTCCCAGGGCAGTCCTGATTTTAGGTAACATGTCCCGGTGTCCCCACAAGTTTAGCAAAATCTCACTTTTGTCCTGGCTTTCGCTGGCTGTCCTGTTTCTGTCCCTTTTTTTTGTCTGTGCTTGTTTGCGCCCAATGACATTCACATGTCAGCACCACCATGGTGCTGCACAAGTTGGACAGCAATTACTGCTTGCACCTACCTGCACTGTGCCACCGTGAAAGACGCCTCTGCGGTAGTCAGATGGCAAGGTGGGAGCACTGTAAGCACCTTTCCTTCTGTGTTAGACTGACTGGGTAGTGGGAGCATGCGTGGCAGCTGTCTGCCTGCCAGCAGCTGAGGGACTCAAGAGTCAGAGCAGTGATACGTAGATACATAGAAACTGTCAGTAGATAAGGACCATCTAGTCTGTCCCGTTGTACTACCTGCTTGAGTGGCTTGTGACCCTACCTGGTCACCTGCTATAGCTACTCCTTCCCATCTCTAAGATTCCCTTATTCCTGTCCCATGTGTAACACCCCTACAAATAGGGGTTCCCAAAAGTCTTCCTTGGGCTTGCCTAAATGCCCACTGTCAGGCTGGCGTTGTGTCCTAGCAATTTAAAAGTGTTTGCATGTGAGTGCCCTGTTAGCCTCTGTGCCTGTCTCTAAGAGCTGCCTATATCGTAGTGTGTAATTAATCTGGGTAGGGGCTGAGTATTTTCAGGCTCGAATCCCACCCGGGCTGCAGTGTTTTTGCTTCGTTCTGCCATCACTAATTGCGCAGAGGGAGCTTTATCAGAACTGTGATTGTTTGCTGGTTATCTGCTGTAGTAATAATAATAGTGCAGTTTGTTTAATCTGCCTTCTTTTGCAGCATGGACTTTCTGTTGATCACCACCATCTTAGTTCTGGACTGTCAGTTTGGACCAATCAGTACCTTTGGGGACCCTAAAATGGAGTCTGTCCTCAGAGGTCTTGTGAGAGTGAATTTCTGTAGGAATTGTAGTTTTCGACTTTCCGCGCCTAAATGGACCTGGAGGGGGAAGCCCTTGCTTTGACAGACAGATGGATCAACCAACCAAACCCTTTTGGATCAGAAGGAAGTCCCGGTGCTGCCTGCAGCAGAGGGTCAGTCTGGAGTTAGAGCTGAAAGAGTGAACAGCTCAAGTGATTCGAGCAGCTGCTCCTGCGTGGTGTGCAGGGGAAATTGGCAGGAAGGCTGTGTTTTGCCTGCCTGGTTCCATCTTCATAAGTGAAGAGACCTTGAGCCTGATAACGGACTTCTTCCGAATTTGCAGCTTTTGCGATCGGATCCTGATTTGTGACAGACTTGAATTCTCCTGAAGTGGACCGAAGATTTGCCTCAGTGAGATCAGCCTGTCAGGGCTTGAGACTGCCACAGAGCATACAGTATGTGCAGAGACACTGTGAATTGCAACTGGACTGTCATCAGAGCTGTGGTATTTACCTTGCTTTTACTGTAAGTGTGCTGAATGCTGATAGTGGGTCTCGATTTGGTTCTCCACTGCTTGAATGTGTCACACTTGCTGGAAGCTGTATCCAGCACTTACTGGACTGTCTCTGAACTGTTCACCCAGTCTGGGCCTTGCCACCTCAGCCCACACAGCCACTCATGCCACAGAAAGACAACCGACGAGAGACCCGCCTGGGGATTTGGCTCCCTGCGCAACACCAACGAACAGGATCGGCACCACAGTGCTTCATGTGGGCCCTGCTTCTCCTGACAATCCAGCTCTTCATTCTGAGGTCTCCATTTCATCCATCCTGCATCCTGTACTGGATAGTGTGAGTAAACACCAGGATAGCTCCCTGCAACAAAGCTCAAATCAGAGTGTGTCAAGTGATTTAATTGTTGTTGCTAATCATTTTGGGACCGAGCCATCTGGCTCTGGATTACGAATAGAGGGTTAAAGTGCATGCATGTTTTCTTTCCATCACAAGGCCCCAACCAGCTGCAATGCTGGCCTACCCAGGGCAACTCTTCAGGCTAGCCGTAGTTTCAACTGGGTACCCAGAGTGTGTGTGACTGTGTTACAGGGACCTATGAGTGCATGCCTTATAACCTGACTTATTCTGATCTTGAATCACCCGCTAGATTTTGCCCCCTTCCTTGTTACTGCCCCGTGAATAAATCAGATCTAAATCTTTTTGCATTTAAACTGGTTGTGGTGTACCTCTGTATGAACAGCATTGAAATACTGTTGGTTGTTGTTCTAAACCTTATTTTAGAGGGGGGTCTCCAGGGCCAAGCCAGCTGAACCAGCCCTGGTGGTAAGTGCAACAAGTGTGCGGTTAAAATTGCTGTCAGGAATTAATTGCAGCTGTGTATTCTGTAAACCATTTAGGCCACTAGAGGGAAAAGAGGGGGTAACAGTGTCCTGGAGGTCTGTACTGAGGTCAGCTACGCTACCACAATCCCTGTCCTCCGGGTGGAGGCACCCATTTCTAGTACCCAGGCCCCTCAACCTGCACTTGGTCACGCAGGCAGGGGTAGTACCCCGTGGGATAGCTCCACCTAGGGCCTTCACCTTGGAGCCACTGCTAGGATTAGCGCCCCCTAGTGGTCAGAAGTTAGAATTATTGTTGCCGGAATATGGCCACACCAGTAGAAGTCGCTGTGCACCAGTTGGTGTGGTGGTATACGGGGCAGGAGATTGACTCCCACCATGCCTTGCTTATACTAGACATTCCCTTGAGTATTAGTAAGGATGCCATAGAAAGGGTCCTCTCCAAAGTCGAATATTTGAAAAACGCTGTGGTGGTGGGTCAACAGGCTGATTTAACGGCCCAAACCCTCATGGCCTTGGTGGAGCATAGTGACCCCGTAGACGGCACTAAGGTGCCAATGACTATTACCCCCGAAGGGTCCCCAGCTGCTTGGAAGGTAATAAGTAAGGACAGCAAAGACCCCAGGGAGGATGAGTCCTCACCCTTATCTGAAACCCTTGAGGAAAAGATTATCAAACTGCTGCTGGAGGAGAGTAAAACAACTGAGGATTTTAAAAGGTTATTCCTGCCGCCCGGAGGTGTTCCTTCCCCAACACCCCTGCCCACTCCAGCTCCTGTGCCTGCACCAGTGCCAACGCCCACATCAGCGCCTGCAGTTAGTCACGATTCATACCGCAAACTGAGAATGTTCTCAGGCACCCTTCCCACCCCCCAGGGGGGAGGATGACTGGGAGACCTGGATAGATTATGTTGCCCCTTTGGTACCAGAGTGGCAGTGTGCAGAGGCAAAAAAACAGAAAAGGATTATGGAGAGCTTGAGGGGTCTGGTCCTGGAATCAATCAGGTTCCTGAGGTACACCAACCCTGATGTGCCTGCTCAAAGGTATCTGTCTGCCCTTGAAGGCCTATTTGGCAGCACTGAGTCTGGGAAGACTTTGATGGTGCAATTCAAAGGCACTAAACAGTGGAAGGGGGGAGTGTTTATCCACATATGTCACTCATCTGGAGAGGGCCCTACAGAGAGCTTACTGAAAGGGTAGTGTACCAGCTAGCAACTTGAACTGTGTGAGGTTGGACCACATACTGCAATATGCCAAACATTCTAAATTGCTAATCTTTCAGTTAAGGCTCCAGGATAGGAAGGATAATCCCCCTGACTATTGCGACCTGATGAAAGAGCTCAGAGAAGATGAAGGTGAGGAAGGAGATGGGAGTTCCAGCGCAGGTACAGCCAGAGTAGCCTCGGCACAGGGGAACCCCTTGAAACCAGAGGCTGCTGGGGACACTTCGCAGTGTGCTGAGCTACTGAAAGAGTTCAGAGAAATGAAAGCCACCCTTCTCCCCCAGCCTCTTCCCAAAGGCACAAGAGATCCTAGCCCCTCTCAGAGTGCGTCTGCTATGGGGGTGGGGACACACACTTTGGCATCCCCAGCAGATAGCAGCCAGAAAACTGAAACAAAGGAACTAATGTTGGCAATAAGAGAATTGTTGAGACGTCTCCCACCACCTTCAACACCCCAAGGGGAGGTCAAGCCCAGATTGCCCATTGTTGGTACCCCAGCTCCAGCACAAACTATGTACCCCTCCTAACCTCCTAGCTGTAAATGGAGACCAGCTCCCAATGTGATGTGTCAGCCACGTCAGACCCCGGAAAGCATGTTTTGTCATAATTGTGGGAAGGAGGGGCATATGAAGAGAGAATGCCGGTCTCCGAAGGAGCTAGATAAAGTTGTATACAGAGTTCAGGGGGAGCTTCGGAAAGCAGAACAATGGCTGAGGGGTAGCGACAACGACTGCAGTGAAGGTTCAGGAAATCCTAACTCAAACTTCATTGTGGCCAAGTTGTCTGTCCAGGCCCCTGCTACTGTCCCTCCAGACTGGTCCAAAATGGTAGGCCCTTCGATGGAGACTACTGTGACTGTCAATGGTATCCATGCTCGAGCTGTGCATGACAGCAGGTCGCAAGTGACTATTGTATTTCAGGACTGGCATGACAAACACTTATCTGATGTGCCATTACAATATCTGGAAGGCCTACATGTGTGGGGCCTGAGCTACAAGTCTTATCCCTACCTAGGATATGTCCGGCTCTGGCTGTCTTTTCCTGTGGCTGTAACTGGTGTAGATGAATAAGTAGAGACACTAGCCCTGGTGTGCCCTCCTATGGGATTGTATGATGGGGTTCCCTTGCTCATTGGAACCAATGCCCACATGTTTGGAGGACTAGCATGGCTGTGTCAAGAGAAACAAGAGCAACAGACTGGGCGGGCCCTGAGAATTCCAGTCTTGATAAAGAGAGCCTATGACTTGCAAAAAGAGACTACAGAAGTGGACAGAGATGAGCCGGTGGGAATAGAGTGGAAGAAAGATCCCGATTCTGTGGTACTACCACCCAATGCTCAGTATACCATTCATGGAGAAGTTTGCCTTAGAAAGGATGTGAAAAATAAAATATTGATGCAGGATGCACCTGTTAAAGGGAAGTTGCCAGAGGGGTTATTAGTTAAACTAGTATCTTACCTGCCCGTGCCCATGCCTATCCCCGGTGAGTGATGGTCCAAATCCGGAATGTGTCTGATCGAGAAATTCGAGTGAATAGGGGGTTACGTTGGCTACAGCACACTGTGTGGACACTGCAGTACTGCCCAACAACAAGTATTCCAGTGAAAAGGAGGAGGTGACCCCCAACCTATTCGACTTTGGTGATTCCCCATTGTCTGCTGAATGGAAGACTCGAGTCAGTAGGAAACTTGTCCAGAGGGACCAAGTGTTTTCCCTGAAGGAATTGGATGTGGGGTGAGTCCATGGTGCTGAGCACACTATCAGGCTTCACAACAACAGACCTTTTAGAGAGCGGTCCCGCCACCTTGTCCCAGCTGATATAAGTGATTTTCGGAGACACCTACAGGAGATACTAGCTGCCGGCATTATTCAAGAGTCAAGAAGCCCCTATGCATCTCCCATCGTAGTCGTGCACAAGAAGAATGGGTCAGTGAGGATGTGTGTAGATTATCAAACCCTAAACCAACGGACTGTACCAGATCAATACACCATGCCCCGCATACAGGATGCCCTGGATTGCCTGAATGGGAGTCAGTGGTTTCCAGTACTTGATCTACGAAGCGGGTATTATCAAATCCCTATGGCCCCGGAGGACCATGAGAAAACAGCTTGGGGTTCTACGAATTTCTGAGAATGCCTCGGGGGATCTCGGGTGTCCTCGCTACTTTCCAGAGGTTGATGGAACATGCAGTAGGAGACATGAATCTGTTAGAATGCAGTATACTTGGATGATGTGATCGTCTTTGGACGCACCCTAGAAGAACATGAGACCAGATTATTCAAAGTTCTTGACCGCCTGGAAGAATTCGGCCTTAAATTATCTATAGACAAGTGTCAGTTTTTCCAAACAACTGTAAGATATGTGGGACATATAGTGTCAGCTGAGGGAATACAGACAGACCCCAGTAAAGTAGAGTCCCTGACCACCTGGCCCCAGCCAACTAACTTAAAAGAACTGCAGCATTTCTTGGGCTTTTGTGGCTATTATCGACGGTTCATTAAAGACTATTCAAAGGTAATCCGGCCACTTCTCAATCTCAGTCAAGGCTATCCTCCTACCAACCACAGGTACAAGAAGGGATCCCTCAAGGAAGAAGAAAAGGTGTATTTCTGAACAGGTGAATCATTTGGAGCCCGTTGGACCCTTGAGTGTGAGAGGCGGCATTCTTTGAGATCCTCTGTCAGCTTACTCATGCCCCAGTACTTGCCTATGCGGACCCTAGCAAGCCATATGTTCTGCATACAGATGCTAGCCTGAAGGGACTCGGGGCCGTGTTGTATCAAGATTATGAAGATGGTCTGAGACCTGTGGCCTTCGTCAGTCAAAACTTGACACCATCTGAGCAAAATTATCCTGTTCACAAGTTGGAGTTTCTCGCTGTAAAGTGGGCCATAGTCAGCCAATTTCATGAGTACCTCTATGGGGCCAAAATATTGGTAAGAACTGATAACAACCCCCTAACATATGTACAGACCTCAGCCAAGCTGGACGCCACTGGGCACTGATGGCTTTCTGCCCTGTCGACTTACGATTATACGGTTGTATACCGGCCTGGACTGAACCATATTGATGCTGACGCTCTCTCACGGTGGCCAACCCTCAAGACAATTGGGTGAGGCTGTCAGAACAATCTATTAAAGCATTGTGCCAAAAATTTAACAAAGATGAGAGAACAATCTATTAAAGCATTGTGCCAAAAATTTAACAAAGATGAGCAGCCATCCGCAGATACAGTGAACCTATAAGGCCCTACGCGACCAGGGACCTAGTTACCTGCAAGATTTCCTTCATCTCTACTGTCCCTCCCACTCTCTCTGATCCACCGACAAGGGATTGCTAGAGATTCCCATGGTACATTTAAAGATATCTGGGGCCAGGTCATTTAGCTTTATGGCCCGACCCTGTGGAATTCTCTACCTCGTTGGGTGTGAGATTGCCTGACCGTCCAAAGTTTTAAAGCTGCTCTTAAAACCTTCCTATTTAACCTAGCCTATTCTGATTTTTAATGCCGCTGTGGTATTTTTTTTAATCTGCTGTGTTTATTTATTGATGTATTTTTATTTATTGTGTTGTTCAAATGCCTTGAGGTCAATATGGCGGCCACACTGGGCCAGCCTTCATAATAGCTCCTGTATAAGTAGAGTTTTAAATTTGTTTTAAAATTGTTTTGTGTCACCGTCTTTAAGTAAAATCTTACTTTTATTTTGTGGAGTGTGGCAGGAGATCGTGGCTAGTACTCGGGGAGCAAGAAATTGAATTGTATATTTGCATAGAAAACTGAATATCGGCAGTTCGCTATTATCGTGGTTTGGTCCATGTATAATTTGTGAAAGACACTGGGGGAGCAGCGCTATCTTAACTTACTCAAGTATTTTCAACTACCGGTCTGTTTTGCTGGTTCTATTGTTACCTGACTGGATTACCCTTTTTATTCTGAAAGGGGTTTCTCGGTTTTGTGTTTGACGCTAATTGCCGAACGTATGGAACGTGTGGAAATGGAGTAATCTGTTGGAAGATCTTTTGCAGAACAACAGTTTGGAAACAAAAGCTTCGACTTCGAGCAGGCAGTGTCCGGGTGGGGAAGCTCCCTGTATTTCCACTGTCACCAGGGTTATACCCGATCCAAGGGACTGAGCGGGAACTGATTAGATCTTTGCTCCAGGGAGCTGGAGCCATTATCGGTAGTTGCTCCTAAGAGGCTGTGAGACTGTTTCCGATGGCCTAGTCTCAGAGCTTCTGCAGCTGCTGGTCTCAGGAGTGATCGGGGCCTGTTTGTGGCAGTGGGGAAGGGGTCCCTCCCTTTCTTTTGTCCCGGCGCCTGGTTTGGATTGCGTTCATTTCTTGATGTGAATTGGAATTTGAACTTGAGCTTGTGGTCTTCTGTTTAAAGAGAGATTGAAGGGATGTGGCCTAGTGGAGTGAGGGAACTGTGAGAAATCTTGTTACTAATGATCTCATTTGAATATATTTTCTCTGCCCTGGACTGGATCATGGATTAGTTGCACTTTATGGATACGGAGAACGGACTACATCCTCCATATGGTTTTATCTATTTTATGGATCCCTGGTGGTAAGAGGACCGGGTGTCCACATTTTTTCATTGACTTACTTTAATGTGTTTTCTTTTGAATTTTGTATTATGTTCTTTCTACAGAATTTGGCCTCCAAATTTGGGCAGTGAGAGTGCCTAAATTCTCACCCTCCTGGTCGTGAGAGAACTTGGGGGGAAGGGGTACAGTTACTTAACGCCAAGAAAACAAAAGCAATGCTCTTTTAGCCCTCTGCCCAAATGATAAATTCAGCCCTATCAGATCCTGTGCCGCAGATTACTACAATTCTTGGTGAGAAGTTGGAATTTGTCCCTAAATTCAAATACCTGGGAGTATGGCTGGACCATAGGCTCTACTTTATAGAGCACGTTGAAGAATTACTCAAAAAATTACGACAGAGACTTGGCCTGTTCTTTGGGATAGCCCGCTTCTTAACTAGAGATGCCAAACTACAGCTGATACAATCAACCTTTCTATCCTTGATAGATTATGTTGACATCCTCTACAGTTACTGTCCCATTTCCTACCTCACCAAACTTGACACATTATATCATAGAGCTTTGAGGTTCATCACAGGCCTACCTTATTCCACTCACCACTGCTCCCTATATCAGTCATCACAGGCCTACCTTATTCCACTCACCACTGCTCCCTATATCAATCAGTGGGGTGGAGTTCTCTTCAATTCAGGCGTGATAAAAATGCAGCCTTATGGACCCTGAGAGCCATCTCCAAAAAACTGCCCCAATATATTACAGACTGTCTTCCTATAAAACCAATAGGCAATTACGCCCTGAGAAGTTGCAGATCTCTCCTACTGATGGTCCCCAAAGTTAACTCTCGCTTTGGCAGGGCTGCTATAAGCTTTACACTGTCCTCCTTGTGGAATAAATTGCAAAAAAAATACTGAAACTGTGGTCACCCATCGGCATCTCATCTTTCAAGCTCTTATATTCACGTCTCAGAAATGATCAGTGCAATTGTTTCCCATGACCATGAATTGTCATCAAGCTAACCTGTACCATTTAACCATGAATGAATTACTTCTAGTGCTTGTCTCCTCCTGGCCCTGGTCTGTCATCATGCTTTCATGTTAACACCTTGATGCCTCTGTCCTCCCTTTGATACTGGTCTATCTTCCGCTTTCTCAGCCTTCTTTTCACAACTCTATACTGCACTCATCCACAATCTACATGCAATCATACTATAAAATCCTAACTCCCTTTCCCTCTCCCCATAGACCCCACGCCGCATCAGTTCTACCGACCTATCCTTGGGACTTCACTTCTCACAATGTTTATCCTTACACATATTACATACCCTCCTGGTACCCGTCTGCCATTAGTTGATGGTTCTCCAAGCCATTTCATGGCTAATACTAGTGACTGCCCTGGTAAATGAACTAACTGGTACTTCTACACAGAGAACATGGTTTATATACAGTTGCATGGTTCAATGATGGACCTGCCCCCTTGTATTTGAATCCTCCTCTGTTATGGCTTGCCTTGTCTTCCTTTTATCATTTGACTCCCCTATTACTGCACCATTGTGTTTGTGTTTATATACTTATTTACATGTATTTATATATTTTTATGATGAATGTTACCCGACCCTGTTCTAACCAGGTCCATCTTGTAAAAGAGCTCTGCTCAATGATGTTCGCCTGGATAAATAAAGATTTTGATTGACTGATTGATTGAGAAGGGACTGGTTATCTTCAGTATTTTTGTGGACTTGGATTCTATCAGGCAGTGAGAGTGCTGTTTTTCTTTTCTTTTCTTTTCTTTTCTTTTTTCTGTTTCTTTTAGAATATTATTTTACTGTTATACATGTTATTTTGTGAGGGAGGATTGTAATGTCCATATAATATTTAATGCAGGGGAGACTGATCCAGTACATGTGGGGTAGGGCAACATATATTTTTAAGTGGTATTTTATTGTAATAGGGTGAGTTATTTGAGTTATTTTGGGTTTGTTTAGTGTATTCATTAATTCATTATTGTAGTTTATAGTTACATTTTGGGATAATTGTTTTAGTCTGGGTGGGACTGGGGGGACTTTATTAGTTTTATTAGTTTTGTTTATTTGTGCTGCAGAATGTGTTGGATGCCAGCCCCCACAGTTGTGTGCTATTCATCCTCTGCTCTTTGTGCCCTTCACCCCTTCTCTGTTCCTCCTCTTCTCCAGTTTGTGAACTACCAGTGCTGTAGAGCACTGGGTATAATGCATAGGAGGAGGAGGAGTGCAGGGGGTCATGAACAGTGGAGGATGAACGAGGGGGGTCACGAGTTGGGGTGGTAGGATCCAGAAGATGCCCTGGGGTGAAATGGAATCCAGATCATGGTCTGCCATGTCTGGTGCCCATACCCAAGGGCACTACGGATTGTGGTAGGCAGATGGCCTGGGCAGCCCGGGAGGTTCGTCCAACTCAGGTGGTGTTGTGCAATGCCAGGTTCATTAAGAACAAGACTGCAATTATTTGCAGATCTTGTTGAAACGGTGGACCTGGCATGCATTACCGAGACCTGGCTGGATGAAAATTCTGGCCCCATTTTGGAGGCTATGATTCCTGCTGGGTACTCGGTGATACACCGCCCGAGAATGGATCGCAGGGGAGGTTGAGGTCTGTTTCAAGACCAAACTGAACCTCACTAGGGTACTTGTTGAGGAGGTTGAGTCTTTTGAGTGTATTGTTGTAGCAGGTGTAGGCTATCGAATCGCTCTCATCTACCATCCACCCGACGATGAGAAGCAATTCCTTCAGGAAGTGGCGGACTTCATCATCGACTTGGCGTTTGAGTCACCCAGATTGATGGTTCTGGGTGACTTCAACGCCTGGGTCAATGATGAACTCTCACAATTTGGTCAACACTTCCTCCAGTTAATGATATCTCTGGGCTTACACAGATGGTTTCCACTGCTACTCATAAACACGGACACTCTCTCGACTTAATCTTTCTCCTAGGGATCAAATCATCTGACTTGGGGGTGGAACCAGTTGGATGGTCTAATCATTACACCGTGGGGTTTAGTTTTAGCACCCCCCCATAGGCCTACCCCTGTGGAGCTGGTTAGGTACTGCCTTTCATGGGATATAAGTTCCCATGGTCTAGCGGCGGCACTTGACCTCTCGTCCCTCTCGTAGGCAAACAATGATCCAGAGACCCTCATGTCGGCTTATAATTCAGCCATCTCAGCAGCTCAGGATTCCATTGCTCCAGTCCATGTTCGCCCTCTCTCCCTTCGCCCCAGGTCCCCTTGGTTTGATGGGACTTTGAGGGAGATGTGGAGACTAGGGCAAAGGTTAGAGCATTGCTGGCGAAAGTATGTCCTTGATGCCGACCACCTTAGATTGATGGACCATTATTTAGTCTATCAATCTGCAATCACCTGTAAGAAGGCAGAATTCCTATCCGGGGAGATTGCGGCTGCTCAGAATTGACCAGCTCAGCTATTTCGAACTGTGGACAGACTGTGCAACCCAGTCTGTCAACAAGTTCGGAAAGCTTTTTTTTCGCAATTAGAGTGCAATGAGCTTGCTTGATTCTTTGCAAATAAGGTGGCTGACATCAGGGCAGTACTTCAGCCAGCACACTCTATGGGGGTTGTTTGTGATCAGTACGGGGTCACCGTACCTCAGTTTTCCTGGAGTACCTTCAGTCGACCGGAGTTCATGGATATCTGAAGGATTATCCAGAGCGTGCGCCCTATGTGCTGTAGTTTGGACCCTGGACCGACTTTCCTAATTTTGGGTTGTAATGACATCATTGGTCCGGCCCTTGTGCAGATAGTCTGGTGCTCCTTGGAATCTGGAGAGTTTCCTAGCTCCCTGAAAGAGGCGGTGGTGACACCACTCTTGAAGAAAGCTACCTTGGACACCGACTGCCACGCGAACTGCAGACCTATCTCTAACCTTCCCTTTGTAGGGAAGGTGATTGAGAAAGTAGTGGCAGCACAACTGGAAGACTGTTTGGCCATCCATGACATCTATGAACCACTCCAGTCTGGTTTTCATAAGAGACATAGCACCAATCCAGCGCTGGTACGGGTGCTCAGTGATCTCCTGATGGCGAGGGATCGGAAGAACCCTACCATCTTGGTTCCTCTGGATCTCTCTTCAGCTTTTGACATTGTGGACCACATGATGTTGATAGGACGCCTGAGGCATATCTGTGGAATGTCGAGGACAGTCCTCAGATGGTTTACATCATTCCTCACGGGTAGAACACAAACAGTTGTGTCTAGGTTTTTTTCTTCAGGCCCAATTGCTTTGTCTTGTGGGGTGCCTCAGGGTTCAGTGCTGTCACCCATGTTGTTTGCGGTGTATATGCTACCCCTCAGAGACATTGTAAGAAGGCCTGGGCTGAGGTTTCACTGTTTCGCAGATGATACCCAGCTCTACCTTTCTTTTGAACCCGACCAGGATGGAGCTCTCTTGGTTTTTAACAACTGTCTCAAAGAAATCCAGGAGTGAATGGATTCCAGTGGGCTGAAGTTGAACTCAGAAAAGACTGAGGTATTGGTTATGGACCCGGGTCGTCAGATAGGGGGATCGGGTGTTGGGGCGCCCGCTGGAATTTTTCTTGGCGGCATCCCACTCCCGACCTCTGAACAGGTGCATAACCTGGGGGTAGTTTTTGATGATAGACTAACCCTACATTCTCAGGTGTCAGCTGTCGTCAAAGCCTCCTTTTATCATTTTAGGAATATCACCAGGATTAAGGATATGGTTCTGTCTGATGACCTTTCTACCTTGGTACATGCCTTTGTGTCCTTGCGCTTGGATTACTGCAACTCCCTTTATCTAGGGCTTTCTGGGGTTGCAATCTGTCGCTTGCAGCTGGTGCAGAACGTGGCAACCCGGATTTTGACAGGATCTACTCGATCCTGCCATATTACTGTGGTGCTGCGCGAACTGCACTGGCTGCCAGTTCAGTGGCGGATCGCCTTTAAAGTCGATTAACTGACTTTTAAAGCCCTACATGAACTGGGCCCGGACTATCTGAAAGAGCTGCTGGTTCCCTACTGCCCTAGACGATCACTCCGCTTGGCCGACGAGGGGTTGTTAGAGATTCCAAGGGTGAATTTGAAGTCATCTGGTTCAAGAGCTTTTGCTTATGCAGCCCCCACCCTTTGGAATTCTCTACCTCGTCGGTTACGGGAATGTGCAACTGTGGAGGAATTTAAGAAGGGCTTAAAAACATATCTGTGGCAAAATGCTTTTTCAGTCAACTAAAGTGTGTAACCGTTTTAACTGTTGTTTTAATTGTTTGTGTGATTTTAACTGTATTGATTTGTTATTTGATGTTGTATGATCTGTTTTTATTACTAGGCACCTTGGCAATGGAAAGGTGCCACATAAATAAATGTATTATTATTATTATTATTATTTTAGAAAGGTGCTTTTTACAAATAAAAATTGATTGATTGATTGATTGACTGACTGTATGGTGGACTGTTTGGGACCCCCTGATACTTGCATACCTGAAGCCTATTGTCATTTTTCTGCATTGGATCTCAGTGCCTTGCCCCAGTTTGATAATGATAGCATTCAGAGGGCTCAGTCCCAAGACCCTATGATCCAGTCCGCACTTGGTGCCCTTCGTGAGGGGAGAGATGTGTCTACACTACGTTCTAACGACTCACGGACTGCATTATTACTCAAGGAAGACCCTTGACTAAAGTTGCGAGACCAGTTACTCTATCAAGAGACAGTAGATTGGCAGGGTCAGTTGGACAAGCAGCAATTGGTACTACCCACAGCCTTCAAGCAGCTGGTACTGAGGTCCTTACACAATCACATGGGACACCTCGGTATTGACTGGACCCTTGACTTGGTGCGGTCTAAGTTCTACTGGCCAAAGATGGGGGCTGATGTTGAAAACCATGACAAAACCTGCAGTAGGTGCCTTCAGAGAAAAGCTTTGCCCCAGAAAGCTGCTCCTCTTGTTAACATTTCAACCAGTGCCCCCATGGAACTGGTTTGTATAGACTTTCTGTGTCTGGGGCCTGATCAAAAGAACATTGGCAATGTACTGGGAGTAACCGATCACTTTTCCTGATATACACAAGCTTGCCCGACCAAGTATCAGAAGGCCTCTACGGTGGCCAAGGTGCTAGTAGAAAGGTTCTTTGTCCATTATGGTGCGCCCCAACATATCCATTCTGATCAAGGAAAGGACTTTATAAGCAGACTGATCAAAGAGATGCTCTCCCTGTGGGGGGTGCAAAAGTCTAGAACCACTCCTTACCACCACCCCCAGGGGGACACCCAGCCGGAACACTTTAACAGAACTCTCCTGGATATGTTGGGCACTCCTCATCCTAAAGACAAGTCTAAATGGAGCCAGCAGATTAGAACCTTGTCCTTGGTACATACTTACAATTGCACCAAAAGTGATGCTACTGGGTTTTCCCCCTATCGCCTCATGTTCAGGAGGGAAGCCTGGTTGCCTGTGGATGTCTGTTTTGGAGTCTCTCCAGATGGGGTCAGAGCTGAGAACTGTTTACAATATGTACAGAAGCTGAAAGCTCAATTGAACCATGCGTACCAACTGGCTCAAACAATAGTTACCAAACAAAACCTTGGTAACAAAGAGAGACATGATCGATAGGTGAAGGCCCAAGAGTTGTTGCCTGGGGATTGAGTGCTATTGCGTAACTTGGGATTGCATGGCAAACATAAAATTGCTGATAGGTGGCACTATCATCCACATTTAACAGTCAGCAAGTTGGATGATTTACCTGTGTACAAAGTGCAACCTAAGAATGATTCTAAAGCTGTCAAGACCATGCACAGGAACCATCTACTGCCCATTGGCCAAGTGATCATCCTGCTCCAGTTGTTCCAGACCCAAGGCCCCCCCCCCCCAGTGGGCCCAAAACAACAGTGACTGTCAGTCCACCTCTGATGATAGTGAGTGTGACAATTCTTATTACCCATCCTATGAACTGAGACAATTGTTTTGAGGTAACCCTATGTATAATTGTGGGGATGAAGCTGGGCCTTCAGGACTGCATAACCCCCCAGCTTCCTCCTTAGTGCCAATGCCCTCTGAAAGTGAGGAGCAAAGTATTACATCTGAGGTAGCAGATTCTTTGTGTCTAGTAGAACTGTTTGAATTACCTGAGGAGGAATCTGATGTGGTAAATCTCTCTGGTGACATACTAGCCCTTGAAGAGCCCTATAAAAGTGTTGACATCACCCCTCCAGTGCCACAAAGTCCAATTGTGTCAGAGCATCCTCAGGATGAGCAACCTGTGCCCTCTTCAGAAGATGACAATGAACAAAGTAATGTGGAAACAGAATCTACAGTGCAAGGAGCTGATAGTGTTCCCAATCTGGACATTTCAACCAGTGCAGAGACACCCCTCACTAGAGGAGAAGAAACCAATGCCAGTGTTGACCGCCAGGGCCTGTGCCTGTTTCCCCCAGAAAGTCTGGGCGAGCTGTCAAACCAGTGATGTGCCTTAACTATGACTCCCCTGGGAGGCCTGTGGATTTTCCTCTCAATGTTGTTCACAAGGGTGTTTACATTTCAAAGAGCTCTCGGCCCAAACTGAGCCTGTCTGCCACTTCTAGGTTAATTGTTCTTACCTCAGAACATGGTGCCCTTGCGCTATCTAGCCCTAAGTTAACTGATAGGAGTGGGTCCCCATCTGTATTGTTCAAAGTGCAAGAAACTGTTACGTGAATAAGTATAGTAATACCATTGCATAGATCATAGTAGAATCAGTACTGAATGTATGAAAGATGCAAACCTGTTGTCATTATGAATATAGTATATGTATAGAGAATACTAAATAAGTATAGTAATGTGATAAGTTTATGTTTTATGGATGCATCAGTCAGTATCCTGTCTTGAGTAATAATGTCACGTATATATCGTACAATATATTGTCTTTTCTATGCTATTGTGGTATAGACTTGATGCGGACACGAAATTCTTTCCAGGCGGGGAAGGGTGTAACCCCCGTACAAATTGGGGTTCCCAAAAGTCTTCCTTGGGCTTGTCTAAATGCCCACTGCCAGGCTGGCGTTATGTGTCCTAGCAATTTAAAAGTGTTTGCATGTGAGTGCACTGTTAGCCTCCATGCCTGTCTCTTTAAGAGCTGCCTATTTCGTAGTGTGTAATGAATCTGGGTAGAGGCCGAGTATTTTCAGGCTTCAGTCCTGCCTATGCTGCAGTGCTTTTGCTTCGTTCTGCTGTAATCCCTAGGTGGCGCTATCCCTAGGGCTACTACCCCTTAACCTGCTTGGCTAGTAGCAGGTTAAGGGGCCTGGGTACTGAAACAGGTGCCTCCACCCAGAGGTCAGGGTTGTTAGTGGTCAAGCTAACCTGGGTACAGCCCTCTGGGACACTGTAACCCCCCTTTCCCTTCTAGTGGCCTGAACAATATACAGTAATCACTTTTGCAATGACCCTTATTCACCATGCAAGTGCACTTACCACCAGGGCTGGTTCCACCAGTTCGACCCTGGAGACCCCCTGTAAAACAAGGCTAGGTGCAGCAAACAACAACAGTACAGTGCTTTCGATACAAACTGGAACCACAGTCAGGTTAAGTGCAAAAAGAGTTAGATCTGATTTATTCAGGGGACTTGAACAAGGAAGGGGTGTAATCAGGTTGATTGGCTTAAAGGCTAAATCAATCAGACAGTCATGCATGCTCCTCAGAGTCCCTACACAGTCACACACTCTGGGTACCCAGGTAGGAAAAAGGTGGGCTAGCCAGGAACATTGCCCGGGGTAGGCCAGCGTCGCAGCTGGTTGGGGCCCTGTGATGGAAGAACGCAACATGCACAACACACACTATTTGTAACCCAGAGCCAGAGGACTCAGTTCATGAAGGAAAAGACAACAAGGCAATCAGATGACAACACTTTAGATTTATCTGTTGTTGCAGGGAGCTACCCTGATGTTTACTCATGATACCCAATACTGGACACAGGCAGGATGAAATCGAGACTGCGGGTTGTTGAGCTGGAGTGCCAGGAGGAGCAGGGCCCACACGAATCACCGAGGCGTCGTTCCTGCTCAAGGCATTGAGCAGGGGGCTGATCCCCAGGCAGGTTTCTCATTGATGGCTTTCTCTGTGATGTGAGTAATCTGGCTGGCCCAGTATGGCAAGGCACAGGTCGTGGGACAGTTCAGAGGTGAGTCCGAGAGCACTGGATGCAGCTTCCAGCAAGCAGAACACAGTTCAACACACAGTGGGGAACCAAATTGCGACACACTAGCAGCACACAGCAAATTTACATGTAAAGAAATTCTACTGTACCAGGCAGATTGCTATCCAGTCACAATTACAGAGTCTCTGCACAAACTGGGAGTTCAGAGGTGGCTGGAGGTCCTGACAGGCCGATCGCATTCAGCAAATCTTTGGTCTTCTTCAGGTTTTAAGCCTGGTCACAATTCAGTGGCTTTAATCATTCTCACAAATCGGATTCAGTCCTATAGGTTCCCTCAGGGACAGCAGACAAGCAAGCAGGCCAAACTTAACCCTTCCACAGTTCTCCTGCATGAAACTACGCAGAACTGCTGCTCGACTATCTCGAGCTGTTTACTCCTTTACTTCCAAACTCAGACTGACTCTAGCTGCAAGCAGCCTGGGACTTTCCCCGGGATCCAAAAGGTTTGGTTGGCTGGTCTGTCTGTCAGTCACAACAAGGGCTCCCCCTCTAGGTCCATTTGGGTGCCAAAGTTCCAAAACTACAATTACTACAGAATTTTGCTCCCACAAGACCCCTGGGGACAGGCTCCATTTTAGAGTCCCCAAAGGTACTGACTGGCCCATTCTGGCAGTCCAGGACCAAGATGGTGGTGATAAACAAAAACTGTCCAGGCTGCAAAGAAGGCAGGTTAGACAACCTACAATATCATTACCATTCTAATAGATAATCAGCAAATAAGTACATCTTCTCTCAGAGCTCCCTCTGCGCAAATAGCGATGGCAGAACAGAGCGACCATCCGGCAGACCGGGCAGGACGCGAGCATAGAAACACTCAGCCCCCTCCCAGATTAAATAAGCACCATGTTATAAGCAGCTCTTAAAGAGACAGAGTACAGAGGCGTTAAGGCACTCTCATGCAAATACTTTTAATACGTTAAGACACAGGATACCAGCCTGGCAGTGGGCATTTAGGCATATCCAAGGAAGATTTTCGGGAACCCACATTTGTAGGGGGTTACACTGCCATCGCTAATTGTGCAGAGGGAGCTTTATCAGAACTGTGATTGTTTGATGGTTATCTGCTGTAGTAATAATAATAGTGCAGTTTGTTTAACCTGTCTTCTTTTGCAGCATGGACTTTCTGTTGATCACCACCATCTTAGTTCTGGACTGTCAGTTTGGACCAATCAGTACCTTTGGGGACCCTAAAATGGAGTCTATCCTCAGAGGTCTTGTGGGAGTGAATTTCTGTAGGAACTGTAGTTTTTGACTTTGCACCTAAATGGACCTGAAGACACTATATGACAGACAGATGGATCAACCAACCGAACCCTTTTGGATCAGAAGGAAGTCCCAGTGCTGCCTGCAGCACAGGGTCAGTCTGGAGTTAGAGTTGAAACAGTGAACAGCTCAAGTGATTCAAGCAACTGCTCCTGCGTGGTGCGCAGGGGAAATCGGCGGGAAGGCTGTGTTTGGCCCGCCTTCTCCCATCTTCATAAGTGAAGAGACCTTGAGACTAATAACAGAGACTTCTTCTGAATTTGCAGCTTTTGCGATCGGATCCTGATTTGTGACAAATTGAATCCTCCTGAAGTGGACCGAAGATTCGCCTTGGTGAGATCGGCCTGTCAGGACTTGAGACTGCCATAGACCGTATGGTTTGTGCAGAGACACAGTGAATTGCAACCGGACTGTTATCCGAGCTGTGTTATTTACCTTGCTTTTACTATGTGTGCTGAATGCCGATAGTGGGTCGCTATTTGGTTCCCCACTGCTTGAATGTGTCACGCTTGCTGGAAGCTGTATCCAGCATTTACCGGACTGTCTCCGAACTGTTCACCTGGTCTGGGCCTTGCCACCTCAGCCCAGACAGCCGCTCATGCCACAGAAAGACAACTGGCAAGAGACCCACCTGGGGATTCAGCTCCCTGCTCAATACCAACGAACAGGATCAGCACCACGGTGCTTCGTGTGGGCCCTGCTTCTCCTGGCAATCCAGCACTTCATCCTGAGGTCTCCATTTCGTCTATCCTGCATCCTGTACTGAATAGCGTGAGTAAACACCAGGGTAGCTCCCTGCAACAAATCAGAGTATGTCAACTGATTTAATTGTTGTTGCTAATCATTTTGGGACTGAGCCATCCAGTTCCAGATTACAAATGGCGGGTTAAAGTGCATGCATGTTTTCTTTCCATCACAGGGCCCCAACCAGCTGCAATGCCGGCCTACCCAGGGCAACGCTTCAGGCTAGCCGTAGTTCCAACTGGGTACCCAGGGTGTGTGTGACTGTGTTACAGGGACCTTTGAGTGCATGCCTTATAACCTAACTTATTCCAATTTTGAATCAACCACTAGATTTTGCCCCCTTCCTTGTTACTGCCCCTTGAATAAATCAGATCTAAATCTTTTTGCATTTAAACTGGTTGTGGCGTACCTCTGTATGAACAGCATTAAAATACTGTTGGTTGTTATTCTAAACCTTATTTTACAGGGGGTCTTCAGGGCCAAGCCAGCTGAACCAGCCCTGGTGATAAGTGCAACAAGTGTGGGGTTAAAACTGCTGTAAATTGCAATTGAGTATTCTGTGAACCAGTTAGGCCACTAGAGGGAAAAGAGGGGGGTAACAGTATCCCGGAGAGCTGTACCCAGGTCAGCTATGCTACCACAAATCCTGTCCTCCAGGTGGAGGAACCCATTTCTATTACCCAGGCCCCTCAACCTGCACTTGGTCATGCAGGCTGGGGTAGTACCCCCTGGGATAGCGCCACCTAGGGGTTACACATGCATGCTTGAATCATGTTACTGTGGCATTTGTTTGTTGCCATTGTGAAGAAGGTACAAGGAAAGGTACTGTATGGTGATTCAGAAAGTTGCTCCGGTGCTGGAAGAGAGTGAAAAGTTAAGTGTTGACCTTTTTTGAATGTTAATGTTACTGTGAGTGTGCAGGGCTGGAGCAAAGCGGCAATGAATGAATGTGCAGCCTGGCCCTTGTCCACCCAATCGAGAGCGACTAACGGGGGGGAGTCATGGACAGGATGGACACAGAAAATAAGGTTTCTTTTTTTAACTTTTCAGCTCCATACTTTTTTGTAATATTCAGCGCAGCCTTTTCCACCCAGTGAAAGAGCAAGTGAGATGGAGTGGTGGGTCACGGTCAATTTGGATCATTAGGCGCAGAGGTTTCTAGGGCACTTGGGAATATGATGTGGCTCTCCTCTGGTTTTGAGAGAGGTTTATGTTTTTTGGAAATAATATTAGAAACAATTCAGCAGCCATGTTTGGAAGGCGCACGGCATTCGACTTTGACTGGCTGAGTCTGTCTGACAGTCACATTTCACTAAGAACTGAAATCTTCCGTGCTGTGTATGAAAATGTGCTTACCAGTGTTGTGCGTAGGGACACATTAGCAGTTACAGTTAGGGGTTTCTCTAACAAAAAAAAAGGAATTATTTCCAGATTATGATATGTCCCAGTTTTAGGCTTTGAAAAGTTGGTAGCTTTATGTTTGCACCTCTCTGCTGGGTCATTGGTGCTCATCATGGCCCTTATCCCATCCCTTGCAGTCCACAGGCTTGCCCTACCCAGTACACTACTGTTATGTGATTCCTTCCCCCTGTAAAACCCTCACACCCTGGGAAGAGTCACACTACCCTCCAGTAACATATTCCCTTTCCAATGTGCTAGTTGACTATTGCACCCTGCCTGACACCATTGCCCTACTCAAAACTGAAAAACATTTCTTCTGCCTGGTTGCCACCTCCTGCTGCTGCGGTGGTTCCCCCCAAACCCCCTTTGGGTTCCTGTCACTACCATTTGCACTCTCGTTCCTTTTGCCTTATTAATGATATCAGGGGACATTGAGTTAAATCCAGATCCTCCTCCCCCGACCTGGTTCTCCACAAGGGACCTAAAAATAGACCACATGAATATCACAAGTGTCATGGTGAACAAGAATGATCTGGAGGCCTGTTGGGCTTCTACCTACCTGACATTCTAGGTCTATCAGAAGCCTGGTTAAAATTGTCCATACCTGACCCTCCTGCCATAGCCCTGGATACGGTTTTATCCAGATGGACAAGGCTCCCCCCTAGAGGGGTGGTGGTGTTCTGATCTATT
Source organism: Neoceratodus forsteri (assembly GCA_016271365.2). Classification (NCBI taxonomy): domain Eukaryota; kingdom Metazoa; phylum Chordata; order Ceratodontiformes; family Ceratodontidae; genus Neoceratodus; species Neoceratodus forsteri. The sequence goes on from CM028130.1 coordinate 950,351,360, forward strand.
TCAGGGACCATCTAGACATCTCTTGGCATCCTACTGCTTTCCTCCCTCCCCCTCCTTGTGAACTCCTCCACTTGATGATCATGCTTGGGAAAGTAAAGAAGCTATACAGAGGGGCACAGGACCCAAGGCAGCATGGATTCACAGCGGGAAGGTCATGCCAGACAAATCTGATAGATTTCTTTGACTGGGTGACCAAAGTAGTTGATCAGGGAGGGGCTGTGGACATGGCCTACCTAGACTTTAGCAAGGCATTTGACACAGTCCCACACAAAAGATTAATATACAAGTTAGCCAGCCTGGGAGTGGGTCCCAAGATGACAGCCTGGGTAAAGAATTGGCTGGAGAATAGGACACAGAGAGTAATAGTAAATGAGTCCACTCTGAAAAAGGGGGTTAGTAGTGGGGTACGCAGGAGTTCAGTATTAGGACGGTCCTCTTCAATGTCTTTATAAGCGACATTGCAGAGGGACTGGAAGGAAAAGTATATTCGCTTTGCAGATGACACAAAGATCTGCAACAGAGTTGATGCACAAGGTGGAGTGGAAAGGATGAGAAGGACTTGGCAAGGTTAGAGGAATGGTCAAATGTATGGCAGCTTAGATTCAATGCTAAGAAGTGCAAGGTAATGCACCTGGGAAACAAAAACCCAGGGAAGAGTACACAATGGGGTGAGATACTAACAACAACAAAATGGAAAGGGACCTGGGGGTAGTCATATCAGATGACCTAAAGGTGGGAAAGCAATGTGAGAGGGCAGCAAGGAGGGCTGGGGGGATACTTGGATGCATAGGAAGAGGCATCACCAGTAGAAAACAGGAAGTTATTATTCTTCTGTACAGACAGCTAGTGAGACCCCATCTGGAGTACTGCGTGCAGTTCTGGAGACCCAATCTCTGCAAAGACACAGACAGGATGGAAGCTGTCCAGAGGAGGGCAACTAAAATGGTGCAGGGTCTGCACCAGAAGACATATGAAGAGAGACTTAAGGAGCTTAATATGTATAGCCTCGAGGAAAGGAGGAGAGGAGACATGATAGAAACTTTCAAGTACCTCAAGGGAATCAACAACGTCAAGAGGTAGCATCTTTCAAAAAAGGTGTGCAAGAACAAGGGGCACAATTTGAAGATAGAAGAGGTGACTCAGAGGTAATTTAAGGAGTATTTTTCACAGAGGGTTGTGGATGTATGGAGCCTTCCAGAGGAGGTTGTGGAGTCAAAAACAGTGGTGGAATTCAAGCATGCATGGGACAGTCATAAGGCAATTCTAGGGGGTGGGGGTAGGAAGAAGTAGGCTGCTGGTTAACTAGGACCTGCAGCTTATCCATCAGGTAGGGAAATGGGCAGACTGGGTGGGCCAAGCGGTCCTTATCTGCCGTAAATTCTATGTTTCTATGTTTCTATATACCTAGTGTGTGTTTATAAAGGAATGGCCTGTCAGGCCTTACTACCCTGATAAGACTATCTGAACCTCCTCTCCAGCTCAAAGGAGATCATAGCTTTTCGTGATTAAAGACTGGCTAGTTATCAAGTCTAACTCTCCTGATACAGTCATAATAAAGCTGAACCTCTCTCAGCTCATTACTACTCCACCAGGCTTTTGGATATAACTTCTAAACAATCCCTTCTTTACTGGTTCTTCACTAACAGAAACAATAAGATAACCCTGGCTGGCACCCTACTGGATGCCATCTCGGATCACTCCCCCATGTTTGTCCTCTGGCAGTCCCGCCTCCCAAAGGCCCCTCCCAGACTACTCCAGTTCCAAGATTTCTCAAAACGAAACAGAATAAATAAACATGATAGATTTCCAGCATGACCCAGAAGCAGTGGTTTGGTCTTGCCTCAACTCTCTGTCCTGCGTAAACTTTACTCTAACCAATTCCATGCCATCTTCATCAAAATACAGCAAAAACGTGCACCTATCACCATGGGGCTCTCTCTGCCACAGCTTGGCTCTCCAGTGACCTTAAAAGTGACAAACTGTGGGTAAGTTTTAGACTACCTGGTCTGGCTTCTGACTGGGTAGAATATCGTAGATGGCGAAATATTTGTAAGTCAGGAGTGAGATCAAGTAAGAGTGCCTATTGTAAAAATGACTTTTCAGCTGCTGCTGGTGACCCATGCAAATTCTGAACCAGTATAAAAGGCCTCCTGGGTACAAAATCAAAATGCCCCATGTCTGATATGCTCACTGATGGCATAAATTGTATTAACCAGGTCAAAACTGCTGATGCCCTCAACACCAAATTCTCTGACCTCACAGCCTTCGTGGCAAATCTTGGCATTGGCCTAGGCTCAGTCTTGGCCGCTACCTCCCCAAACATCCCTGGCCCCTCCCCACTCCTTTCTACTTCCAGTCAATGAGAGTGGCTGAAGTCAAGAAGCTCCTGCTCTCTGTTACTCCAGATAAAACTTCTAGGTATAATGGCCTTGACCCAAAAATGCTTAAGCTAGCGACCCCTATATAGCACTTCCTATCACTAGAATCCTGAATCTTTCCCTGTCATCTGGTGTTGTCACTTATGTCTGGATGGCTACCAGGGCTACCTGTTTTCAAAGCAGGTGACCTCAAGCTTAAGGAAAACTTGTTGCCCCACAGCCATCCTCTCTGTCCTTTCAAAGATCCTTGAGTGGTTTGTAGCATCCAAACTCTCTGACTACATCTCCAAGTATAAATCTTCTGTCCCCTGCACAGCACAGGTTCAAGAAAAATCATGGCACCTCCACTGCTTTAGTTGAGCTAACAAATGTCATCAGCCTAGGCATGGATACTGGCCTCCGAAGTGGTGCTGCATTCATTGATCTAATAAAGATGTTCAACCTAGTAAATTACTCACTCCTCTGCAGCGAACTGGTGTCCCTGGTGTAGCCCCACCCCCACCATTTCCTGATTTGCCAACTTTTTAACTGGTAGAAAACAAGTCAGATTGCCCTCAGCTACCTTCAGCCTTGCAGACATAACTGCTGGTGTACCACAAGGATCTACTCTGGGCCCGCTTCTTTTCTCCATCTATATAAATAGCCTCCCGGATGTTGCCTCCTGTTGCAGCTCTCTACTGTATGCAGATGACCTTGTCTTCTACCGTAGTGCTGCTACTGTCCCCAACATCCACACATCCCTCTCTGATTTCTTTGCTCAAGTTCAGTTTTGGTTAATAACAAACAAGTTGATCTTATATGGCAAAAAGACAAAAGCCATGCAGCCACCTCCAGCCTCTTCCTTACCTGTGCTAATGGGTCCCCACTGAAGGAGGTGAGCAGTTTTAAGTACCTGGGAGTCTTACTAGACCCTTCCCTTGAGTTCCCCCTCATGTTACTTCAGTGTGAAAATTGGTGAATGCTAAACTGGGCATGGCTTTCAGGGTCAGATGCTGCAGATCTCCTGCTGCCCACCTGGCCAAAGCTCTCCTTCCCAGACTCACTTAGGGCCTCCTGGCATTCCCAGAAGCAAATAAAACCATCCTCTCAGAATCAGATGTAACATACAATAGTGTATATTGCTTGGCTTTGGCCACCCATAGACTGCCACCTTCACTCCGGCTTTGGGCTGGCCTTCCCCTACTGGCCAATGTTCTTTTGCATTTGGCTGTTTCATCAACAAACTCCTGAGGACTGGCTCCTCATCTTCCCTTGCCACCTATCTACAGCACCCTCTTCCCTCCTACTCGCTGGGGTCAGCTGACTCTTCACCTCTCCTTGAGCGGAGATGTGCCACGGGCCTTGGCAAACTGACTTGCAGTCTATGCCCCCGGTTTTTGGAATGCCCTTCTTCTTAATGTACACTGCTCCCTCAGTCACTCACTGTTCTGCAAGGCACTAAGGGTCTCTCTATGCTCCATCAGCCCTTGTTCCTGTTCCTTATTCCATCCAAACTATTGGACCCAGCTCATCCTAGCACTGTGCACTTTCTCTCCCCACTGTTGGATAATTTTAGATTGTTGCTAATGTTTAAGCAAGTCATACTGGTTCGGTCTTCTGTTTTTCTCATTTATACTGTATTGTGTTTTTCTGTTTCCATTTTGATGTTCATGCTGCTCTCATTGCATTATTTAATTCTAAATGTTAGTGTAAATTCTGCTTAGCTGTAAAGCTTTGTTGTCTGATCGCGCTTGTTATTACTTTGTTATTTGATAATGTTTTCTGTAGTTCTTTTGCTCATGACAGCTATTGTAAGTCTACCAGGTCATGCCTGAAAATAGGCAAATTTAAGCAATAAGACATGACAGGGGGTGCATTATAATGGGATAACGTCCCTCCTTAGGTGGGCTGAAGTACAAGGCAAAGCTGAGTGCTTCCACCACCTGAGGCAGTGTGCCACGGTCTCCCGCCCCAGTCCAATATCCCGATATATAAATAAAAAACTCCCCAATAGTCTAGCGGACCCCCTTCCCGATCCCCAGTGTCGCCCCTGTAAATACAATATACATTTATCCCCATCTCTGGTAGTCAAATGTCCTCCCACCCCCATCCCCGAAGCTTTAGAACTACCGGGATTGGGAATAAATATATTATGACAACACCAGTGGCATCGGGGATCAGTGCGGAGGGCCACAAGACTACCGGGATTGGGAAATAAATAAATTATAACAACACCGGCGGCATCAGGGATGGGGGGCACTTGACTACCAGGGATGGGGATAAAAGGGTACTACTGGTAATGTCAAGTGTTCTTCGGTTTTGGTATATGTTGTGTAGTGCTGCTCTGCTCCCTGGGAAAAAAGTTACACTGTAGTATGTGTATGTGCCTGTGTCATGTGTATGTTTTACATAATTTATATGTGGCGGCTGACCTTAAAAATTATGTTGTACGTAACAAAGTAACTTCGTGTTGATTTTAAATTACCTTGTTCTAAGTAACGCGCTTGTTGGCGCTTGAATTAAAAAAACTGTGTTGTAAATAATTCACTTGTTTGGCTGTAAAATTATGTGTTGAGTGTTGTATAGTAACTCAATAGCTGTGGTGTGTACCGTACCTGTCTACTAGATGTTCTGCAGCTTGTCACATGTATACATTTAAGTAGGATGCAAGTTCAGCAAAATGAACAAATTACATCCTGCAAACCAGAAAACTCTTTAGCCACCTTTGTTAATATGAAATGAGGTTCGGGACATCGCTAAGCACTGAAATAAGGTGAGGCTGAAGCTCAGCTTACAAAATATGCCAAATAAACATTTTACCTGTGTCCTGGAAAACTGGGGGGAAGGGGAAGGGGCAACTTGTCCCCATCTGATCCAGTCAATGTGTTTTTGCAAGCAGTGTCGTTTACTGGTTTGAACAACTCCTTGGGAATCAGGATATTCCAGGTTCAGACTCTAACAGAATCAAATAATCACTGCATGACCTTGGGCAATTCAGTTAACCTCCCAGTGCTCCTGTCACCTAGCTGTGAAAATGAACAGAAACAGTATCCCACTGGAAATGAGATGTTGCTTCTCAGCAGGGCTATCCTGAGTAAAACAGCATTATACAATGGCATGAAAGAATCTTGGACACTGATTGGTCAATGTTGGACTTGACCTGTGATATTATCCCAGTACAACATCATGGATCTAGTCCCAACACAAATGTGACCGAATGGCAAAAAAAAATCACTGCCGGCTGCCCATTTGATGCCGCCACCCAGACCCTTTCAAACACCAGCACACACCAGCACAATTGTACCCTACCTTGAGCACCATAATGATTCTCCCCTGCCTTCAGCAGCTCACACCATCAATTCACAGTTTACAACCTCCTGCACATATCCAAACCATACACATCCAAACCGCAAGGTTTCACAAAAACAGCAGCTTTTACATTACAGCGCCATTTACCGCAGCATGCAATCAGCTGGCAGTTTCCCTCAAAAGCCGCATACAGTCCCGGTTTGTGTGAAAGCCCTTCGTGAACAGAAACCGTCCTTTTTTCACAACTCCTTTCCTAGCAACCGAAAGGTAAAACACACCTCTCCTTTTCATTGTACGGCAACCTCCTCGCATCCTCCAATCTCGCCGGGTAAGCAGCCACGTCTTTCACACAGCACCAATCAGCAGCAAAAAAACCAGGAAAAAAACAAAACTGATCTTTCTCTCGGTACACATTATTCACACAAACTGTCTGTACCGAGAGAAAGAGTTAACACTGTCAGCACTTACACATGGGGAAAGGACAGCCAACAGAGACTGTAAGTGGGATACGGAGTGTGGGGTAAGTGAGAGAGACCAACTGTCAGCTGATACACATGACGATAAAAACACAAAAGACAGATAACAGGAGACAAGCAGTAAATACCAGATACTACAGCTGGAGAATTACCCACAAGAACCACCAGGCAGACTGAATTTGGAGGGGGGTGGGGTTCAGGGCAACAGAGAGCAACTTCACAGTTGCACAAAAACATAGACTGCCACCTACTGACCAAAGTGGGCACTATTTTTTCTAATAGTATACCTACACACAGAAAAATAATTAAAAAAGAAGCACAAAATGTATTTTAAAACTTATTTAGTCTTTTTTTTCTTCATTGAGCCATTGTACAATAGCAATAGTACGACAGGGTGTGTGTTGTGCTGGGATAACGTCACTTCTGGGGTTGTTAGACGCACTCAGCCTGTGGCCTCATGTCTAACCACCCCAGGTGTGATGTTATCCCAGCACAACACACACCCTGTCATGCATCATTACTTAATTAGTTGGGACAGTCCCTCAGTTTTTATCACAGAAGACCAGGACCACTAAGGGATAAGGGTTGCTAACATGGCTGCTGTAAACGCAGCTTCTATGCAGTGCCCAGCAAAGTCCCAACTTTCAAGATCTGGTGCAGCCAAAGTACACAGTCTTATAGTTTATTTCCCCCACTGTCCTTTTAGCCACCCCTGCGCCCTGCTATCTGACTGCAGAGATTAACATTCTAAAACAATTCCCCGACTGTCACTGCTGCCAATAACTGCCATCCCCAGGCAGCAGATGGGCTCATTAATATTTATCTTGCCCTCATTAATATTCATGAACCAGTTCTCCCAAATTCTCACTGGCGCTCTTAAAATAAACAATTGTAGTGCTTCTCCTGTGCCTCCTCTGTGTCTTTGGACCCTGTTTTGCCCATCCAGGTGTCCAGGAGCACCACAGAGGCTTTCGTCTTGCCACAGCGGTGGTGGGGAAACAAACATGTGCTACTGCGCATGCGAAGACCACTGACTCTCACATTCATGCAGCTGCAGTGCAGTGGTTCTGCGGCTTTGCTCTTCCAGCCCCAAAACTGACCTGGAACATGGAGGGGCTGGATGGAGAGCCTTCAAACACCAGGAAGCTCAGGCCAGGTGATGGTGAGGATGCAGGGGCAGTGGGAGCAAACCCAGGTAAGCTGAACAGAGTTGGGGGGCTTACCAGTAATAAAAGGCAAAGTTACCCACTGTAGTAATGACTTTTCTTCTAATGGATTAGAACAGCTGGTAAAGTTACACTTCCCTTCCTACCCTCTTTAGGGTAAGTTAATTTGGTTCTTCATAATCAGTTATTGTTATTTATAGCTTGAGTTTTTAATAATTGCTGTAACTAGTTTGGCTTTTATAAAAAAAAAATGTTTTAAAGATTTTGTGTTTTTTCTGTGTGTGAATTTTAGTGCTCATGAAAGGTACTGGATTGACAGCACTGGAACCTGAAGTCCTTTGCTTATCCACATGGCAGGTATAGCACAGGTGATCCCAGTGCAAGCTTTCCTACACTGCCCCACCACTGTGCCTCAACCCTGCCATGGAGAGACTAACACATAGGTGAGAGGTTAGTTCAGACGTAATGCTCATTCAGTCCTTGGCCTCTCATGTGAGAATGCCAACGAGGTGCCAATTAGTACCAATCATGTTGGTTGTTTTGTGATGTGGACACCTGCCCACTGGGAACTGGACTAAGACCACCACAACTCATTTCTCTTAGGCCACTGAACAGACCCCAGGTGATAATGGTTTCTGGACACTACCTACCTGTGCAGGATTTGAACCAGTAACGTGGAGGTGAAAGGGTTTGCAACCCCACTACTAATCTACTGAGTCATGTAGTTCTCCTTATTAAAACATTATTATTATAATTGGGAAATGTTTCACATTAGGTCTTAAAACTCTTGGCCTGTTCAGTTCAAAGATCTAACATTGGAATACTGGGAGGCTTAATACAAAAGCAGCACAGTAGGAGACATTGGGCTTAATTCAGAAAGGTTGACGCAGGACTTGCATCAAACCCTGTGTCAAACTCGCAGCTGTGCCAAACACATTGACACAGCTTGCACCTAATTCAGAAAGGTTGCTCACATTTGCAACAACTATTAGGCACAATCCCCGTAAAAAGGTCCCCCGTTTGACACAAAGTTAGACCAGCAAAAAGCTGGTCTAACTCATGGCAATGGCGCACGGGATAGTGAATCCCGATTGCCAGCCAGGGAATGCGCAGGCCCCATGCGCCATATGTTCAGCACATCTCTGAATCGAGCCCAGTATCTGTGAAAAAGATTCTAAGTTCTTGGGTACCGTTCCTCATGCAGAAGGTTTACTAGCTCTTCTGATCCATTAGAAGAAAAAACAGTGAATAACTTTTCCATTTCTCCTAATAAAAAGCACATATTAAAAAATACCCCATGTTCACAAACGTCAAAGAAGAAGCAGAATTTACATTCACTGTATATAGTGCTTTTCATACACATTGTATCCGAATGTGCTTTACAAGCATGAGACAGACTGGTAGTGAAGTGACTCCAAAAGGTACGTATATAACAGGACTTCCCGGTTTGAGCACCTCCTGAATGGTGGCTTAGCTCCTGAGCTCACAACCGACCATCAGCAATCTGCTCCCACCGTACAGCCTAGACCTTCATCCTGTCTTCTAACAGGTCAATAACTGCCTACCTGATGGCACCGGAGCAGCGCTTCAAAGAAAATCCGCCGATTGGAGGCAGCAAGCATCCAAAAAATATCCCGGAGAGCTACCGGCAAGTAGAGGCCTGTGGATCACAGGAGCCACCGACCGGTAGCACAGCCCGAGACATCCTAGAGGAAGAGACTGAGTGCACAATTACTTTGCGGCAACTGTGTATAATGTTGAAGCAAATGACCAAGACCTTACAAAGACTAGAATCTAAGGTCTCAGATCACCGCAAAGACATTGAGGACCTTTTACACCAAACGAGGAACCTTGGAAATTCAATAAATGATTACACTCAGACAACGGACATCCATAACACCGCATTGCTGGAATTGTATCGCCGCACTGCCTCTCTAGAACAACGGCTCGAGGAGCTCAAGAACCGCAACTGGAGAAATAATATATGGATCCATGGGTTGACGGAGGGAACAGAATCAGGCAACATGATCACATTTATTGACTCATTCCTCCATGAAATACTGAATTCCCCTCCTGGAAAAACCCTTAACATAATCAGACCCCATAGCTCGCTTGTCCCCAGACCTCGGAACCCGAAGGCCAGGCCAAGATCAGTAGTGTTAGCTTTCTTGGACTCCTGAGTAAAAGAGGAGATCTTAACTTTGGCCTGGTCAAAGAAAAATGTGGAATTTGGAGATGTCAGATTGTATTTTGATCACGACTTTACCCCCCAGTTGCTGGCAAAGAGGCGGCAGGTATTAACCATAGTAAAATTAATACAGCAAAAAGGGCTTAAGGCGTTTGTTGAATACCCAGCCCGACTTAAAATCCTTACTGAAAAGGGCCTAGTTCATTTCCAGATCGGAGAGGCCATGGAGTTTCTTGATCAAGATGGGATATCTATCCTGGAACAGATAGTAGACCAGAACCAGCAGCAGCAGTTACGGAAGAGAGCTTGGATGCCAGGAGGACCGAAAAGGCAGGGAACGAGACCCAACACGAACACTTCCAGTTTGTGGGACTCAGTGAGAGCTAAGAGACACGTATCATGCAATGAAGAGGAACAGGAGGCCCAGCATGTGAAGAACAAGACCAGGAAGCAGGACGAGCCAAAGGATAGAGAAAGAACCCCAACTTGAACTGAGGAATTTTGCAAGTATACCCGGGGGGCTTTACTGTTACAGCAAAGTCTGTGTGTGTGTCTGGGCACGATAGGCAGTAATTTTAGAGACTTGAGGTAGCTTCTTTGAACTGTGGGGCAAGAGCATAAATACCTATATATACCTTGCGAAACAAAAGCTGATGGAAGGGGGAAAATTAACAAATGTGTTCTACCAGAGAGTGGAATTGGGTTAAAGGTTGAGTGGGTGGAGCGGACGGGGATGGTGGGAGTTGGGGGAGTACCCTCTTGGGGGACACTCGGGCCTGGAAGCAGGGGGAGAGATGGCCCGAAGTTTCTCATTGCGACCGGGACTGCGAGTTCCCTGCTGCTGATGGGGGGAAGGGGCCGACCTATAGAACCCTTCAGAAAATTGAGTACAGAACCTAAATACAGAGCTTTAGAGACTCTAAAGGTGGCCTAAACAGGAGAGAAAGTGGAGCGTGGGTGCCGGGGTGCTGTCCCTCTGAGCAGCCCTTACAGGTCATTTAGCTGAAGATGCCCCTAAAGATATAGAGGGTTGGCTCTTTTTTTATTTTTTTTTAAAGTAAGGGTCTGGCCTGGCTTGCTTCCCAGTGACTGGGGTCGTGGTTAAATGTGCAACTGCAGGGGTACTCGACTACCTTTCAATACACAGATGCACTAAACTGAACAGTCAGTTTATAGAAAGGAACTCAAGCCCTGTAAAGGATCTGGCCTCTGCTCTCCTTGGTTGCCCGGAGAGGTGTTCACCCTGAGGGGAAGGCTCCTGCCCATCAGATAAGGCTTCAGCAACCCGCTCAACCTTAAGGAAATAAGTAGCCTATAAAATATGATGGTTGGAGAACAGTGAGTCCAGGCGAGGCTACAGCTGCTTATTAATGTGAGTTCTTAAGTAAATAAGGGTACTTAGGTGCTCATTTTTGGTGTCACCCTGAACAGGGTCTAAATAGGCTTCTGGGACTGACAGAGCTATAATTCACACACACAGAAGCTCACGGAGAGGGTCTCTCAGTGGAGACAAAGCGCACCCCTCTTTACTCACTTATCCCTTAATAGGGAGTGAGTGAGGAAAGGGACCTGTTGGTACGGGCCCTCAGCCTTGGAGGTCGAAGATGTTTAAACTGTTACAGGCCCAGTTGGCCTTTAATAATTGTTATACTGTTTTTTTCTAGAGTTGATTATGTTTGTATATACCAGGAATGTTTAATAAATGGATTATTGGTCAAAGCCACAGAAACAGATGCGAATGAGAAAGGAAGGGGGAAGGGGACCCCCTCTCAAAGAATTGTCACTATATCCAGCTCACTAGACAGTGGATAGCAAGGGTACGATTATATGCTCCTACAACGTCAATGGTCTCACTAGCCCGATCAAAAGAAGCAAAATCATAAGTCAGGTGAAAAGAGCCTCGATGGACTTTTTATTGTTACAGGAGACACATTTGTCAAGGTGGGAGCATGAAAAGTTGTTAAAGTTGGGTTTTGGGGAAATAGCAGCTTCCTCTTATAAAAAGAGTAGAAGGGGGAACCACAGTTCTGGTTCCTTCTAGGACCCAGTTTGAAAACAAATCGAGTCGAAGGTGGATGAGGAGGGGCGTTTTGCGCTATTAAAAGGGAAATACAGGGGCAATGTTATTACCCTGGCATCGGTGTATTTTTCCCCGGGTTCCACCTTCCAAGAGTACCGCACCTGTTACAGGGATGGGGGGAGGGCATATTAATATGTGGGGTAGACCTGAACATGACCTTTAACCCTCAACTAAACTCCTCATCCCAGGTTCCAAGAAAAATGCACCAAACGGCTAGAAAAGTGAGCAAACTAATAGAGGAATTGGGCCTAGTCGATTTCTGGGAGGCATCAACATGGTTGACAGAGAGACTATACTTTCTCCTTCGTTGCCCATAACATATACTCCAGATTAGACTGTTATTTGCTACCTAAGGATGAAATACAAAGAGTATATGACACATGGGTTGGGGATTATTTATTGTTGGATCACACGCCCCTTTTCATGAAAATGGACTTAGGAGAGATACGTAGAAATACTTTTTGGTGCCTTAACATTTCATTGTTGAGAGATAAGGAGGTCAGGAATGCTGTCTCTCAGGCATACAAAACTTTTTTAGAAGAGAACATGGGTCAGAACAACTCGTAATCAATCCTATGGGACACTGCTAAGGCGGTGCTGAGAGGTAAATTGATACAGATGGCATCAAAGAAAAAAAAAAGAGAGGGAGACCCATAGGGAAGAATTAACCAAGAGTATCCAAGAATTAGAGGGGCAGCAAAAGCAAAAGACAGATGAAGGGCATGCAGGCCAGCTCCTGGAGCTTGTGAGGGAATTAACGGGGATCTTAGATTATCAGGTGGAGCAGAAGCTCCTTTTTTTGCGCCAAAAGTATTATGAAGGTGGCCCCCACTCCTTGAGGCAGCTAGCCAGCAGGCTGCATGCACAGAGGGACAAAGCCACAATCACAAGTGTCTGGCACCCTTGGCTGGGAAAAGTGGTGCAGGGAGTCTGTGAGGTTGCAGATGCCTTTTAGACATATTATGCTAAGTTATATACAGAGGAGATAAACCCAGGAAAGGAGAGTATCCAAAACTACTTAGAGAAGTTAAAGTTACCAGGGTTCTCTAAAGAACAGGGAGTGAAGTTAATGGCCTCTATAAGTGAGGAAGAGATAAAGGTAGAGGTTAGAAGGGGGTATTGCTAAGCTCAAAGGAGAAAAGGGGGCATGTGAGGAGGAGGACCCTGTAAAAGCATCTATCCTAAATAGATACTTTTGCTCAGTATTTACTGAAGAGAAGGTAGGGCAGGGTCCACAGCTCAGCACCATGGACACAGGGGGGAGGGAGGTGAGCACTACTCCCTTCACAAAAGAAAGGGTCCTACAAGAGCTCGCTAAGCTCAGGGTGGACAAGGCAATGGGACCTGATGGCATACATCCCAGGGTACTTAAGGAACTAAGGGTGGAACTAGCAGAGCCATTAGCAAAACTGTTTAGTGAGTCTCTGAGCACAGGAGAGGTCCCAGAAGACTGGAGAAGGGCTCATGTGATCCCGCTCCACAAGAGTGGTAGCAGGGAGGAGGCAGGGAACTACAGACCAGTCAGTCTTACCTCAGTAGTGGGCAAGATTATGGAGGCACTCCTTAAGGAAAGGATAGTGCAACACCTGGAATCCATAGGGGCACAGGATCCAAGACATCATGGGTTTACAAAAGGAAGGTTCTGTCAAACTAATCTCATAGATTTCTTTGACTGGGTAACCAGAGTGGTGGACCAAGGGAGAGCAGTTGATGTTGCCTACCTTGACTTCAGCAAAGCTTTCGACACTGTTCCACATAGAAGATTGATAAATAAGCTGGGTGAGCTCGGGGTGGGTCAGAAGTAGGTCAACTGGGTGGCAAACTGGTTGACAGGCAGAAAACAGAGAGTGGTGGTAAATGGTATACAGTCAGAGGAGATGCAAGTCACAAGTGGGATACCTCAGGGATCAGTCCTGGGGCCAGTCCTCTTCAATATCTTCATTAGTGACATTGCAGATAGACTAGAGGGTAAGGCTTGTCTGTTTGCAGATGACACCAAGATCTGCAACAGAGTAGATGATCCAGATGGGGTGGGCAGAATGAGAAGAGATCTGGATAAACTAGTAAAATGGTCAGAAGAGTGGCAACTGGGATTTAATGCAAAGAAGTGCAAGATCATGCACATAGGGAAGAGAAACCCTGAAGCCACCTATAGGCTGGGAGGGGAGTTGCTGGCAGTCACAAAGGAAGAAAGAGACCTGGGCATCATCATCACCGATGACTGAAATCATCCAAGCAGACCTCTAAAGCAGTAGGTAAGGCTAGGGGGATGTTAGGGTGTATTAGTAGGGGTATCACAAGTCGTAAGAGGGAGGTAATAATCCCTCTTTACAAGACACTAGTTAGGCCCCATCTGAGTACTGCATGCAGTACTGGAGGCCCACCTTCACAAGGACATTAACCAAATTGAGCAGTCCAGAGAGGGCAACAAAATGGTGCAGGGACTGCATCAGAAGACATATGAGGACAGATTAGCGGAGCTCAATATGTATACCCTTGAGCAAAGGAGGAGAGAGGTGATGTGATTGAAACATTCAAACACCTTAAGGGCATTAACGAGGTGAAAGAGTCTAACATGTTTAAATATAAGAAAAATAGCAGGACAAGAGGACACAGCATGAGATTAGAGGAGGCCAATTAAGGGGAATGTGAGGAAATTCTTTTCACAGAAAGAGTGGTGGATGCATGGAACGGCCTACCTCAGGAAGTGGTGGCTATGAATACAGTGCAGGGCTTCAGACAGGCATGGGATAGGCATAAGGGAGCAATACAGATGAGTATGAATAGATAGGCCACTGACAGAGCAAAGGCCGATGGCACATTTATAAGGTAGAAAAAGAAATGGGCAGACTGGATGGGCCTTGCGGTCTTTATCTGCCGTCAACCTCTATGTTTCTATGTTTCTATTGACCAGACCGGGTTTATACCTGGAAGACAGGCCCAAGATAATTTGAGAAGAACAACCCATATTATTGACTGCATTAATACTCAGAAAATCCCATCTTTGGTTATGAGCCTGGATGCAGAAAATCCCTTTGATAGGGTGTCATGGCCCTTTTTGGAGCATGTCCTGTCCCGATTTGGGTTCCTGCAGCAGTTCACCAGGGCCCTGTATAGACTATATGAGTTCCCACAGGCTTTTGTTAGGGCAAATGACCATATTTAGGAAGCACTGGCACTGGGACGAGGCACCAGGCAAGGGTGCCCCCCTCCCCCCGTTACTGTTTGCCCTTTACATTGAGTCTTTGGCTCAGAGCATCAGGCAGAACCCTGGGGTGAGGGGAGTTGACCTGGGGGGATGACCTATAAATTAACATTGTATGCTGATGATGTACTTCTATATTTGGCCGACCCTGCAGCCTCCCTGCCGGTGGTATTCCACCAGATTGAGGAATTTTCGGCTGTGGCAGGCTATAAATTAAACAAAAGTAATACAGAGATATCATGCTTACACTATAACCTGACCAGAGGAACAAAATTGCAGTTCCCTATGAAATGGGACCTGAAAACCTTAAAATATTTAGGAGTCAGGATAGGGGTTGATAATGCCCAATTGTGGGAACAGAATTACCCACCTATAATAAAACAATTAAAGAGAGACTTTCAAAGATGGGCGTTATTCCCATTAACATTATATGCCAAAGTACAGGCACTTAAAATGAATGCACTGCCACACTTACTGTAACTATTCCAATGTGTACCGTGTAAAGTGGCTCGAAGGGTTTTGGAGGCTTGGCAGGGACTGTTCTTTTCTTTTCTCTGGGGAAGTAAGAAGCCTAGAGTATGGAAAACTTTGCTGTACCTCCCAAAATCGGAGGGAGGGTTAGCATTCCCTAACTTGCAGGGCTATTGGGTGGCAGTACAGATGCGGGTTGTCCTCCTCTGGGGCAACCCAGCATATGATGCACATTGGAAAAGAATAGATCTTAAGGAACAGAGTAATCCCCCTATGCAGGCAGAATTATTCAAGGAAGGAGGGCCATCAGAAGTGCAGGGATTTTCAGGCACAAGGGTAGTACTAGAAGGGTGGAAACATGGAACGAGCAGGGGCCCCACACATAGACAACTTTGGAAGTTTAGATGGTGGGTGTATGACCCACAGTTTACACTGGCCAAGTTTGACAACTGGTTCCTGAGACAGGCTAAGAGAGGTTTCAGTTCCCCGTGCCAATTGCTGTCTGGCCATACAGTCCTCTCTTTTGAAACATTGCAGCAGAAGTATGGATTCTCCCCAGCAGATAGGTTCAGATATTACCAACTGAGAGATTCCCTAAATAAGCAGATACAGAAATTAGTTATGGAGCCAAAGGCTCTGGCTGATGTCTCCCTATTCCAGAGGATTTGGAGCCTACAAGGTACAGGTCATGCAATATCATTAATAAACGCGAACTACATTACTGACTTGGAGCTTACCTCCCAATATATGAAGGCCAAGTGGGAACAGGACCTAGATATTTCTATTACGGGCCAACAGTGGCCTTTAATCTGGAGAAGCACTTGGTCCACTGCTGGGTCATTGACTTGGATGGTCTTTTGTTGGAAACTGAGGACAAGGTACTTTTTGGTACCAGCCTAGGTGGGCCATTATACCCTGGGAGCTGTGCCAACCTGTTGGCGGGGCGGCAGGGAGGTTCGCACCACACAGGCCCACATTTTTGGGACATGCACAAAGGTTGTAACATTTTGGGAAGAAATAATTAGTCATTTAACCTAGATCTTTCTGGTGCAGACACTGTTGGGACCAGAACATATGGTGTTGGGAATCGTTCCTAGGGAACTAAAGGGTAAAGATGAGAGGTACTTATGGACAATAATGGTGGCTGCAGCACTAAAATCCATCACCAGATGGTGGCTCCAGAATTCAGACCCGGTGCTGACAGACTGGGTTGAGTTGATAGACTCCATACATCGTATGGAAAAAATAACATTTGGTCTCAGGCAACAGTTCCAGCTCTATCAGAATAGATGGACTCGGCGGCTGCTGTATGAAAGGATACAACACCTTGATTGATTGACTGATATAGTAAAAGTTAATTAGGGAGTGTTGAGGTAACCACAAATTTCTTGGAAGCAGGGAATGAAATGTAGAGAGTGAAAGTAAGGGGCCCTTCCCTGGATGTAAAAGGTGCTTTCCATTAGTGCTATACGATTCAACTGTGACAATGACCAGCATATTATTGTTGTGTATATTTATTTAAGTATCCTGGTATGAGACAGTTTAATTCTGTTCTCTGTTATATATAAATTCTTGTTTTTCCTTAGATTAATCTAGTGTGGTTAGAAATGAGGAGAGTGCTGTTTAACTCTCTGAAATAAAGGCCCAAGATATAAATTGATAAAACAAGAGACTTAAAATTAGCGCTTTAAGAGGAAACTCAACAGAAGAAAATGGACTGGAGGTTGTTTCTCTACAAATTTTAAGCTGTGTAGGAGGAATAATTGTCTAGTTTACAATACTGGTGTTACGCTATGCAGTGAGTGTACTTGGTGATTTTGTACTGTGTATATTGATTTCATTTTGTAAGTTACATAAAATGACTGTTCAAGTGAATAACCTTTTAAGTACAAAAGGTACGTATATAACAGAAGGCATATAAATTTATTTTTCAGAGGGCACCATTTTCCCCTACCCGCTGATGTTATTTTATGATGTTCATACTTTGAGCCAAACACAGGGAAGGAGAAAAGGAATTTGGATTTATGTAGTGCGTTTCCAACACACATTATCCCAAAGTGCTTTACAAGTCGAGAACAGTTACACGAGCAATGAGACATACAGAGGGAGGTCAAAAGAGGTTGAGAGGAACCAACCGGGTGGTGCTGAGGGTTGAGGCGCTGGACACCACACCTCACTCCATGCCAGTGACCCATGCTCAGGAGCAGGCACAGGTTGCTGGGGGTCAGCTGGGGGGATTGAGCATCCAAGGGACTGCTCTCCTCTCCTGGAGAGGGAGGACTGCCAACTCTGCCGAATGATTGACACCAGGTGGGGGCCTGGTGGTAGTGCGGGTGGAGGAGTGGCAGAAAGTGGATGATGTTGCCAGACTCCACAGCGTGTGCATGTCTTTACATGCACACGTTGACAAGCGTACCTCAGCATGGGGAAGGGCGGAAAACTGGTGGAAAATTGGTGGTGGACAGGCTTACATAATGCCCTGCCCACAGGTCCATCATTCGCCTCACCTACAAGACTCCAGGGGGGCCAAGCTGGATGTGTGTACTTCGGGAGGAGTTACGGCCCTCCCCTCCTGAACCCACCATGATCAGAAATCCATGGTGGCATCTGGCTACCTGGTAAGTTCTGGGAGGTAGGGGATGGTGGGGATTGGCAGCGCATGGCTGAAGGGAGCCCGGAGTGTCCTGGTCACAAGGAGGATAAAATTATTATGGAAAAAAGAGATTGAGAGCAGTGGCATAGCTAGGAAAATAAAATCTGTAAACATCTGGTTCCTTTTTGTTGCCCCACTCCATTGTAGACATACCCATATTTGTTACCCAGACCTGTTGTGCATTATACATTACTTAGCTTTATTCATTCAGGATTATGTTTAATTTAAATTGAGCACGGCAGTCATATAACACCAGTAGGAGTGGATATCAGAAAGTAGGACTAATCAAAATCAATGGTCAGGGCCCAGAATGCCACCCCTTCTTCAATCAACTTCTAAGCTATGGCTTACATGGCGTATGTGCTCCTACACCAAAATTTTGAGAGAAGTTAGGAAAAGCTCAGAGAAGTTATGCAAGGGCACACAAGGAATACATGGCAATGGTGGGATTCAAACCTTGGTCTCCAGTTTCACAGATATGCAGCCTCACCAGAGGATATACCGTGTAGTTGTTTGAAGCCACAGACACCTCAACCGCCTCCCACTGCAAGCCCGGAGAGAGATCGTCCAAAAGATGATTCTCCATATCTTTGACTTCAGAGATATAGTCTATAACTCTGCCTCCAAATCCACCCTATCCAAACTGGACACCCTTTTCAGCTCCTTCTGCTGCTTTGCTCTCAGCTGCCCACCTCGTACTCACCACTGTGACCTTTACACTTCGCTCTCCTTCCCTCCCCTCAGTGCTAGACTCCTTTCACATAGCGCTACTTTAATTGGAAAGTACTGGTTTGGCTGTCTGCTACCCTACTTACAATCGTTCATCTCTGTCCCTCCCACCCCTCTGTACACCCTCCATAAGCCTGCCCACAGGGCTCTTGACCTCCACCCCACACACACACCCCTGTTGTACCACTTCAGGACGAGCCACCTTCTCTTATCAATTCCCAAGTATCTGGAACTCCCTCCCATTAGAAATCTGCTCTGCCCAGTCCCCCCACTCCCTATCCCTCCTCCTCTGACAACATATAGCTCCCTCTTGCAACTGCGCCTAATCCCCTCTACACCCCTAGTTCTTCTCTTCACACCTCTACTAAGCCCAGCTATCTTGATCAATCTAATCCTTTCCCTCATGCCAATTCTCTGTCCCCTTGCGGGGTTCATAGCATCCTGAAGGGGTGAATGGCCTCTGGCTGACCTAGTTCTACTCTCCGCTCTTCTACTAAGCCCAGCCAATTTGATCATTCCTTTCCCCCATGCCAATTCTCTGCCCCCTTGTGGGATTCTTAGCATCCCGAAGGGGTGAAGACCTTTGGCTGACCTATCTCCCCCCCCCTTCCCCCATTCCTCTTGTTGTCTTATTCTCATACACCAGCGACTGTACAACTACATATTAACTGGTAGCTATAGCACTTTCCCTGTTAAGTATTCGTCATGGAAATGTATAATTTAGCACTTTACGTGTATTATGATTTGATTTCACTGTAAATCAAGTGTATATGTCAATGCCTAAGATTGTACTTTACTGTATATCTGGAATTGTATACTGTAGCTTTCTCTATGACTGTATATGTGATTTGACTCTCGGTAAAACAACTGTATATGTAATTAGTTTATATATAGCAGTGTCAGTGGCTCAGTAGGTAGCACACTCACCTCTGAGACCGGGAGATCAGAGGGCTGTGGGTTCAGTTCCCACATCTGGCACTTGGGTTAATATCCCAGTACTGACACTGTAATGCAGCATGAGAGGGGTGCTGCATTTCTGAAGTGCCGTCTTTCGGATGAGACGTTAAACCGAGGTCCCATCTGCCTGAATTGGTGGTAGTTCAGGTGGATGTTAAAGATCCCATGGCACTTATCGAAAAGAGCAAGGGAATTTCCCCGGTGTCCTGGCCAAATTTCCCTCATTCACTAAAAATATCACCAACAGCTTAATCTGGTTCAAGGTCAGTTAGCATTCATCTGCATCCCCCTCCCCCGGGTCGTGCCTGAAAATAGGCAGGATTTGTCTAGTGCACTTACCCGGTCAACAAAAGCTACATAAATAAATATTGTAAGCCACTGTATTCTCTGACCTGTTTCCCAGCTGGTTGGAGTGTACTGTATTTCACTTTCTATGTTATGCTATTTTTTGCATCCTCCTATGTAACCCTCCTCCCCCCAGAACGCATCTGGAAATGAGCTGTTGCATCTCAGTATGTCCTTCCTGGTGAAACTTTTTCAAATAAATAAATACATGAAGCCACTGAGTTCAGCTGGCCTGTCGGCACAGCAGCATTATTGCTGTTTGTGGCCCTAATGACCCAGCTGCAACATGAGCCAGGTTCATCAAGGGTTGACAGTGGGATGAGGACTGAGCATTTCCAGAGGACACTGTCCTCATCCTCCATGATAGGGGGGCCCTGCCTCTGCTGTGGTACTGCCACTTGTGTGGCCACTGGTAGCAGTGCAGCTGGTTGGCAGCAGTTGGGTAGGAGGATGTCGACAGGATTTGGCCAATATGCTTTGATCCCATACCCCTCTGCACTAGTACACTCTGCCCCAGCACACTCTGCACCAGTATGGTCTGTGCCAGTATGCTCTGCAACAGTATGTTTTGTGCCAGTACATTCTGTGCTAGTACGCTCTGCACCAGTATGCTCAGTGGTAGTGCACTGTGCACCAGTACACTCTGCGCCAGTATGCTCTGTGCCAGCACACTCTGTACTAGTATGCTCTGCACTAGTACCCTTTGCACCAGTACCCGCTGCACCAGACACTCTGCACCAGTATGCTTTGTGCACCCTTATGCTCTGCACCAGTATGCTCTGAGCCAGTACACTCTGCACCAGTATGCTCTGTGCCAGTACACTCTGTGCCAGTATGCTCTGCACCAGTATGCTCTGTGCCAGTACTCTCTGCACCAGTACACTCTGCTCCAGTATGCTCTGTGCCAGTACACTTTGCGTCAGCATGCTCTGCATTAGTACTCTTTGACCAGTACCCTCTGCACCAGTATGCTCAGTGCCAGTACACTGTGTGCCAGTATGCTCTGCACCAGTACGCTCTGCACCAGTACGCTCTGCGCTAGTACACTCTGCACCAGTATGCTCTGTGCCAGTATGCTCACTCCTTGTACACTGTGTATCAGTACACTCTGTGCCAGTATGCTCACTCCTAGTACACTGTGCACCAGTACACTCTGTGCCAGTATATTTTGCGTCAGCATGCTCTGCACTAGTACCCTTTGCACCAGTACCCTCTGCACCAGTATGCTCTGTGCCAGTACACTGTGTGCCAGTATGCTCTGCACCAGTACACTCCGCACCAGTATGCTCTGCGCTAGTACACTCTGCACCAGTATGCTCTGTGCCAGCACACTCTGTGCCAGTATGCTCTGCACCAGTATGCTCTGTGCCAGTACACTCTGCACCAGTATGCTCACTCCTAGTACACTGTGCACCAGTACACTCTGCGCCAGTATGCTCTGTGCCAGTACACTCTGCTTCAGTACCCTCTGCACCAGTACACTCTGCTCCAGTATGCTCTATGCCAGTACACTGTCTGCCAGTATGCTCTGCACCAGTACCCTCTGCACAGTACACTGTACACCAGTATGCTCCATGCCAGTACACTCTTTGCCAGTATACTCTTTGCCAGTACAGTCTGCATCAGTACACTCTATGCCAGGATGCTCTGTGCCAATACTCTCTGCATCAGTATGTTCTGTGCCAATACTCTCTGCATTAGCATGCTCTGTGCCAATACTCTCTGCATCAGTATGCTCTGTGCCAGTACTCTCTGCATCAGTATGCTCTGTGCCAGTACTCTCTGCATTAGCATGCTCTGTGCCAATACTCTCTGCATCAGTATGCTCTGTGCCAATACTCTCTGCATTAGCATGCTTTGTGCCAGCAGGCTCTGCACCAGGATGCTGTGTGCCAGTGCACCCAGTGCCAGTATACTCTGCGCCAGTATGCTCTGTGCCAGCAGGCTCTGCACCAGTATGTCGTTTGCCAGTACACTCTGCGTCAGTATACTCTGTGCCACTGTACTCTGCGCCAGTATGCTCTCTGCCAGTACCCTCTGCATCAGTATGGTCTGTGCTAGTCTGCTGTTTGCTCTGCACCAGTGTGTTCTGTGCCAGTACACTCTACCCCAGTTTGCTCTGCCTCAGTTCACTCTGCATGCAGCAAAGGATTTTGAATGAAGGACCTGCTACTTCTTGACTCTTGGAGAAGACTCCTATTTTTTTCTTGAATTTCTATGTATTCCTGTAATCTCTGACCTGTACCCGTCTCAGCGATCCCCCAAGTTGCATCACTTGGCTTTTCCTGTGGTTTCCTGCTCCATTGGTTGCTCCAGAGGTAACCCTCCCTGGTTACGCTGCAGGAAGGTGGTCAAGCTCCCTCCCTGTGGAAATAAAACTCAGGTGTACCATAGGGAGCCAGGACAATGGTATGGAGCCTGCAGGGGAACTGCCAGTCGTCCTGTAATCAGTTGAGCCATTTTCCAGCTTTTACAGTCCTATTCCCACAGGACACCATCATCAGTGATGCACATGCACATGCAAGCTTGCCGCTTGGCACCAGTGGATGTTCTTCCTCACAAGCAGGTCGTGCTTTCATAGTGGCTGCTGCTACCCACCCTCCCCAGAGGAGGAGAGCATCCACTGTGATGCTCAATCCAACCCCCCCTCCATCAGCCCCTGACAACCCAGGCTCATTCCTGAACTCAGGTCCCCAGCATCATGAGTGGTAGCACTATCACTGTGCCAACAGGCCAGTCTGGAGGAGAATCTCATTTTGAGATCGCCATATAAAAGACTGGTTGGGTAAGCAGCCCGCCCATGCAGTGGTAGGATGCAGCCCACCGCCTACTGTAGGTCCTGCACCGCCAACTGGGCTCCCACTCCAGAACAGAAACTTCAACTGCACCAGAGGAGTTGGGCTGGCCTCTGATGGTCCTTTCTCCTTTGGCTCATCCAGGTGGGGAAAATGAAGTAGTGGGTAAGTCCAGGGTATGCCAGGCGACGGGTCTGGGTGGAGCGGTAGAGCTAGTGGAGGGGCTACTGCGAGGGGAGAATAGAGCATACTAAAAAAAAAAAAAGAATAAAAAGATGGGATGGCTGTTGGCAGAAGACTGCCGAGGTGGCTGGGATATAGTCTCACTTGAACTTTGGCATATAAATTGTAACTTTTTAGTATTTTATACCTGACAGGGGTGAGCCAAACCATACAAGCTGTGTTAGTAATTTAGAAATGTATGAGACACACAGATAGGCTGTCTCCTTGTTATTGCTTTGAACGTGACTGCTTTTTTGCTTCAAGTCTGGCCAGATCTGGCTTTAATTTCACACAGACTTGAAACATCTGTGAATCAATGACTCATTTTCGTATAGAAGACCCCCTGTTTTTCTGATTCGGTCACCCTTGATGAAGTGATGTAAAATCTCAAATGCCAGGGGGATCAGCCTGCCGCTTCTGCACTATACCTCCTCAGATCGCTTGTCTACCAGCATTCGTAACTGTCTATATATGAATTGACCATTGGTGGAAAGCTTTTGGACATTGTCATGTAACTTCTTTGAAAGTGAGTGCTGAATGAAATGTCCTATGAAATGACCTGTCCTAATGCCTTACCTATACTGTTTTTTTATGGACGTTCTGATACTGTACTTTAAGCCATGACAAGTGGGCTTTGAGTTTGTACAATAAATTTAAAACTCAAGTTTTTTCTGCGTCTGTTAGTGTTGTGTCATGCTCCATTTTTTGGGGATGGCATAGATGGGACATATACCATGTAGGCATTTATAAATCAGCATAGGCAACCTCAGCTCTTGCATCCTGTATGAAACGAAGAGACCAAAGTTATTCTCCCATATGTAGGATAGTACTGGGGCATATAAACAGAGCTATGTATATATAAGGGAGAGGGGGAACAAACAGCCTAATAGGGTACAGATTGGTGTACAATGTTTTTTCTAAGCTATACCCATGAGGTAGGCACAGCTCATTAGGAAAGGCATCTACCATGAATATTACCCATGAAATGCTGCATTTCCTGTATGCTATAGGGACGGTAGTGATCATGGACACGAAGATAGAAGCCAAGGATGATGACGACCCCACCACAGAGAATGCCATACTGAAGTACACAGTCATCGACCATGGAAATGGTGCCCAGATATTCAGCATCAATGAGGACACAGGGGAGATCCGAACGATCAGTGTAGGGCTTGATCGAGAGGTAAGATAAAGGAATACACTATCGTTTTATAAGTGCATGGGCAAGTTATTTTTTTTTCCCTTTGATTTATCCTCCTTTACTCTCTTACTAGCCCTCATCTTGGTGACTTTCCCCAGCCCAGTCACCCACCATTTCCAGGTCTTATCCCCTTGTGCCCCCATGAATTACCCCTTGCAGTAGGAATGGGGAGACTTGCCCATGTACCCGAAGCAGGATCCAGTGAGGTTGCCTGGTCAGTGGGGCCAGGCCTGCAGGAGGGCTGTCTTCATCCTGCTCGACTGGAGTGATTTTCCTGTCACTTTTTTTCCTTTCCTGTTACTGTGCAATAATGGTCCATATCTTGACGATGTTTCCCCCACCCTGGTGGACTTTCTGATTGCTTTGACACCCAGCCTCTGCAGGGCATCAGGCATGCTGCAGAAAGCACAATTCACCCTCCCTGGGAGAGGAGAGCAGTCCTCTGGATGTTTAATCCCCCCCCCCCGACTGACGTTTGCTCCTGAACCTAGGTAACCAGCATTGCAGGTTGTAGCATTACCACTGTGTCACCAGGCTGGAATTTTAACAAAATCCAATGGCCGTGGACAATGACCACTTATACATTCTTAGTGGGCCAGCTCCATAGTACTGAGTGGAGGGGCGCCACTGTGGCACATTGACAACCTCGGTTCACACCCCCTAATCCCAAGACTTCAGAGGCCAGTGGGGAGAGCTCAGAGCATCCAGCAAGAACCTTTGACGCAGTGCCCTCATAGCGATACCTGGGGTGGCATGCCAGATGTGCCATTGACAGCATGGGTGACCCCATGCCATTAAGAACCCACCCATGCCAACTACTAGCATGTATGGGTGTTTAGATTAAGGCAGAGGGAGGTAGGGAGTACAATGGAAAGTACAGCGCCCACTGCTTTTAACGGGCATGTTTGTGCATCACAGTTTTGCCCGCTATAGCGGATGGCTGCTATGACCATTTCCGAAATTACGGCCAACCGAGTCTCCCTAATTAGTCCCGTACAAAAGTTAAACTTAGATGAACCACGGTAAAAACCTTTAACACATTTACAATGCAGTACTGTACTGTAGTGCATACAAATAGAGTACTTGAAACATGTAGTTGCAATCAAAATCAAAACGTTATTGTTTATACAATTCAAATGTTTAAAAAAAAAATACTTCAAGTGCATTAAGTGCTTTATTGTAATCAGCATCAACACTCCTACTTCTGTTTGGTGAAGTACTCTGTGATGTAGGTTTGAATCCTCTCATGCTGGCAGTATGGTCCCCAAGTTTCTTCAACCCGCTGTAGCATACTCCAATCTGGTTGCAGGTTGGTGCTTTGCTGCATTGCTCACTGCAGCGGTAGAAGGGCATCACCTGGTGCGATGATCACTTCCTCTGTTTCCACCATGTTTTCATCCTGCTCACCCTCTCCATGTTCATCCTAGTTGATGTCAGTGGTCATAGCTCCAGTCACCTCCCCGATGTCATCCTGGTCAGTTTCGGGGGGTGGGTCGTTGTCACCTAGGTGACACAGTTCACTGAACTCTTCTGTGGAAAGCCCAGCTGGTACAGGCACTGAATCATTTTGGGTGGCAGTTCTGGCCACCAGTTCATCACCCTCAACAACAGCAAGCCCTGCCTTTTTAAAACAACGTTCTATAGTTTGCTGCCCCACCACATCCCATGAGTGCCTCAGCAATTGAACAGCATCTAAAATTGTGATTTTTTTTTTTTTACATATTCAGAAGCACTAAGCTGCTCATTGCCATCAAGTTCCTCAAGCACTCTATATCACATTGCTCGTATATGGTGCTGCTTAGAACACTAAATGATGTCCAGTCTAGGGGCTGGATTAGGCATGTGGTGTTTGCTTTCCTGCCATGTCTCTCCTGCTACTGTAGAGTTCTGTATCTGCTGCTGTCTACTGTCCTTGAATTAGAAAACAAAGATGCCATCTACAGCAGCATGAAGGCAGCAGGTTTTTAATGGGAGACATTAATGATCAAGCAGGTGTGAATGAGTGTTAACGACCTGTGACAAATGCCAACACTTGTCAAAAGGGACCTCAATCTGCCCGAAAATGCCAGATGGCTCAGGACCGCTATAACCATTGTATTTTACATTGGGAGCAATTACCGCCGCAAGTGGTTTTCATATTTTGCCCGATGTAAGCGGCCGGCCTTTGTAACCATGGTCAATATAAGTGGAGTAATCTGTACCACCCCAGCACAGTCGATGATGGTCACCAATCCCCCCAAAACTACTCAAACACCCAGTGCACTCCTATGGTCCCTTCAGCTAGCACTTAAGGGACATGTGCTTCTTCTCTTGCTAGCCACAGGAGGGGGGACAGGCAGTGTTAAACCAGACCCTCAGGATAACTGAGGGACTGGAGATCTAGGCAACCATGGTGGCAGTAAAGGGTGAGTCTGGGAGGCAGAGTGGCAGTGGGGTCTGAGGGAGTGGGGTTCCAGGTGGAGCAAGAGAGGTAAAAAAAAACATGTGAGTGGAGGGACACTACTATGGCACACTAGCAACCTGGGTTTGTGCCCCCTGAGAAACATAGAAACATAGAATTTGACGGCAGATAAGGACCGCTTGGCCCACCCAGTCTGCCCATTTCCCTACCTACTGGATAAGCTGCAGATCCTAGTTAACCAGCAGCCTACTTCTTCCTACCCCCAACCCCCAGAATTGCCTTATGACTATCCCATGCATGCTTGAATTCCACCACTGATTTTGACTCCACAACCTCCTCCGGAAGGCCATTCCATGCATCCACAACCCTCTCTGTGAAAAAATACTTCCTTAAATTACCTCTGAGCCGCCCCCCCCATCTTCAAATTGTGCCCTCTTGTTCTTGCACACCTCTTTTTTTGAAAGATGCTACCCTCTTGGACTTTGTTGATTCGCTTGAGGTACTTGAAAGTTTCTATCATGCCCCCCCCTTTCCTCGCCTGAGCCTGGGATATCGGGAGCGGAGGCCAGCAGGGAGAGCTCAGAGCATCCGGCCAGGAACTTTCCTCCCGAGAAGAAGGAGCTTGAGGCATTGCCCTCTTAGAGATGCCTGGGGTGGCATGACAAAGGTGGCAAAGAAGCAACTGAAGGCGATCATTCTGCCTCCCCAAGCCTGTGGACCTGTTTTAGCCACCAGTAGGGGTAATATGGGGTAAAATCTCTTCTCCACATTAGCAGAAATGGGAGGCAATGGTATGCTTGGTATGTCCACCCTCCTATAAGACTTTATTGGGTAAGTTTCTGTTATATTTGAGGTTGGCTGACAGGTTTCTTAGGCAGTATATAGTGTCATAGGTAGAGAAGCCACGGGGTCTTGGGGGGGGGGTCAGCAGACACCTCCCTTTTGTAATTAGGGGGCAAGCCAATGCATTCTGATCACCCAAATTAAGTAAGTGGGGCAGCATCAATTTGAGAATAATGAGGCAAATATGAGGACAACAGACAACCGGCTTTTTTGTACTTCATGTACAAAACGAATCCAGACAATAAAGTATATTTTTGAGAAACAAAATCTGTTTTAGAGCTTGTTTAACTATTGAGTAGGTTCCCAGGAGTAGGTTGCACTGTATAGCTATTTGGGCCTTCTTTTCCCTCTCAAAACTGTCTATAAATTCCATGTCCTGACCTTGCTGTGCTATGATAATCATAAATAATCCATACATTTCTGTGAACGAGCCATGGATTATTCTTAAATATATGTGGATTATTCAGGATATAAAAAATTAAGCCAGTTAGGTTGACTAAAGCATAATCAGGAAGGCAGTTATTTGTATTCAGCAATGGGCTGAGGTGTACCATTGATTCATCTCCTGGCCTATACAGTTCTGACCCCCAGCATTTTGGTATGCTTCAACACCACTTATAGTGTTGAGGCCTAGCAGGTGAACATGCAGGCCCTGAGATTAACAGGGGATTCAGTGCATTGTATTAGAGTGTATCTCCAAGAGCTGGTATTGTCTGTGTCACTTCGGCCTGATTAAAATCACAGGATGTAAGACATGTACAATACTGCTATGAAATCTCGTTAAAGAGAACACCTATAGCTGCCCCAAAGGCTTAGCAGCAGTGCAGATGACCCAAGTTCAAGAGTGAGCCTTAGTCACCACATTGGAAGGCAGGCCAGGCCGAGGCAGCTGCCATGCAGCAGTGCACTGTGTCCAAAGAGGGTCATCGGCAAGTTCCGGCACCTCAGTAACTCCTGCAGTTGAACCAGAGAGCTTGCTGCTGCTGCAGGGTAAGCTGTGAGGCCACAAAGAAGGCAGTGCTCATGCAGGAGAGAACAATAATGGCAGAAAAAAGAAAAAAATGCTTCTGTCTACATGATGGTCTGGGCCCTTCAGATTCCTCTGGGTCCTAGAGCTTGCCCTTCCTGGATTCTGGTCCACATAGTGAACTGCTTCGGGGGGAAGGTTGTCCCTCCCCCTAGAGCCCATACTATGGAGGGTAAAGCTATGGGGGTTAACTGATAGACTGGCGAGGCATGAGGGGTTGATGGTTGTAGGTCTAAATGGGTATATCCCTGGGATCAGGATATACGCCTGTGAATGAAGTATATCCCTGAGATCGGGGTTTATCCCTGGGATCAGGGTATAGCCATGGAATCGGAGCTTATCCCTGGGATCAGGGTTTATCTCTGAGAGCAGGGTATACCCTTAGGATTAGAGTTAATCCCTGGGATTGTGATTTATCCCTGGGATTGGGGTATATCCCTGGGATTGTAATTTATCACTGGGATTGGAGTATGTCCCTAGGATCAGGGTAGATCCCTGGGATCAGGGTTTATCCCTGGGAGCAAGGTATACCCTGGGATCAAAGTTTATCTCTGGGATGGGGTATATCCCTGGGATCAGAGTTTATCACTGGGATCAGGGTATATCCCTGAGATCAGGGAATATTCCCTGGGATCAGGGTTTATCTCTGGATTTGGAGTTTATCCCTGGAATTGAGATTTATCCCTGGGATCGCGGTATATTCCTGGGACTGGAGTTTATCACTGGGATTGGAGTATATCCCTCGGATTAGTCAAGAAAAAAGCTGTTTCACTGTAATTGTGGGGTGTGGGGAAACTGTTTACTGAAGAATAGAAGCAATCACTGTGATATCAGCCCTTCCTGTGAGTTGTTTTGCTGTACCAGATGCTTCGGCGCCTATGCTCCTTCCCTAGCTATTCACTTGCTAATTTAGGCCCCCTGCTGCACTGCTGATGCTTGTCTCCTGCACAGCATTTAAATTCTAGTGCCTCTCTCCTTTTTCCTCAGCCGAGGACCGCCTAGAAGCACCCCCAAACCGAGCGCCGGGGCCAGAGTCCGCCAGTGGGCGGTCAGCATCCTCAGCCGACACTCGGACCCACCAGCCCGGATTAGCTGCCCAGGAGAGGTACGGCAAAGCCGCAATTTTTATGCCCACTCACCCTTCCCCCACCTCTACCATTTCTTATATAGACACTTTCCCGCCACTACTAAAAATCATGCCCCTTGCGTCTCGCTGCCCTATGGCCTGCACTCCATCCCTTTGCTAGCAACCAATCAGCAGTTCTATATACTGCTTTTTTACTCTGCCCATACTCTTCTTTATGAACCTGGCCATTGTTAGCACTTAAGCATTTGATTGATAAATAACTATACTAGGCACCTCCTTACAGCACTATTCTAACTTTTCTCACTCGAAGCACAGTTCCACACTAATTTAAGATCTACTCTCCCTGGCGTTATCTACATAGGACAATTACTGTGGACACTTATTGTGGTCACTCCGAAACACACTTTTTTAAAAACACATTATTGTGCTCCAGACAGCACAGCCCTAAGCCTTAGATCTTATATTACCATCCTCACATCACTCATAATGGGGGGAATCCTCTGGATCCTCCTTGTACTCCTGCTATATCCTGATCTCTGCAGAAATTGCTATCAATCGCAGGATGATATACAGGGGGGCAGGATGTTGCCCTTGATCTACCGCAATACCTCAACAGTATCAAGAGACTGGGTATGTGCATATAACCTCCCACTACTGCAACATTACCCATGGACAAGCTGCAATGGAGGGACACAGTCGGTCTTACTATTGCCTGACACACATCTCCATCTCTACACAGTAAAGTGTTCTATGCTCCTATCTGCCAGAGTATTAATCATCACTCCTCCAGGAGGGCAAAGCTTCGCATCTGGATTTCATAGAATGCTGTACCAGAATAAAAAAGCAGGCAAAAGCAAGAATATATAAACTATCTCTTGCTGCAATCATGAAACTACTGATTTTATTATTAATATGTTCAGGAAATGTGGAACTTAATCCAGGGCCCCCAGAGGTTATTACTGCACCATCAGATCTAGCCAAGATTAAAGGATTAAGCTTCCTCCATGTTAATGTTTGCAGCCTACTGAAAAAGACCACGATGATCCAAGCTTGGGTTAACCACACCATACCAGATAGATTGGTAGTTTCCAAGACATGTCTCAGGCCTGCCACAGCCGACAGAGATATAAATTTACCCAACTATCAACTATTCAGAGCTGACCGACAAACTAGAGGAGGGGGTGTAGCTATATATGTAAAGGACAACCTAACTGCAACCTGCCTCCCCTCATCTTCTATGGCAAAAGAATTTGAATGCCTATCCCTTAAAGTGGCTCTTTCCCATACTGCATCGTTGCAGTTAATTGGCTGCTACAGGCCTCCTTCTGCTGGTCTCAAGCTACTATCCCATCTGGGTGACTTAATCAAAAAGGGGACTGAAGAAATTATAGTTATTGGAGACTTAAACCTAAACTGGCTCTCCAAGGCAGCTATCCCATTAATATCATTCTGTGACACATATGGGCTTACATAGCTCATCAATGAGCCTACCAGAATCAACAAAAAGACACCAAGCAACAGCACACTTTTAGATGTTATTCTGGTGAGCAAACCTCACCTATTCTCCCGCGCTGGTGTCCTGTTCAATGAAATCAGTGACCACTGCCTTATTGCTGGCGTAAGAACATCCTATAAACCCACATCCCCCACTAAGTTCACAGTGAGGAGATCAAAACAAAATTTTAACATTAATGCATATCTGAAAGGGATAAAGTACTCCACACGATGGCAAGAATTTTACTTAGCAGACACAGTGGAGATAGCATATGATGTTCTGAATGGCATTATCACAGGAGCCCTTAACATACATGCACCAGAATCTAAAGTGCGTATCAAAAACAAAACCTGTCGTTGGTTCACATCAGACGTTAAATCTGCCCTCCAAGACAGAGACAAGCTATGGAAAAAGGCACGTAAAACTAAGACGACATCAGACTAGGGGCAGTTCAAAAAAGCCAGAAATATCTGTACTATGAAAGTAAGGGATGCTAAGGCTGCTTACTATAGGGCTGAACTAGACTCCTCTTGCCACAACCCCGACAAATTCTGGAACACTATAAAAGACATAGCAGGACATGACCCAAGTAATTCACTCCCAGCCAAGATACACATTGGAATGAAAATCATCAATGATAGACTGGAAGTCTTGGAGTCCTTTAACAATCACTTTACAACCGCAGGGCTAGCATTTGACACCTCTCCCGCTAACCAAATGTGCTCCCAACTAGGTATACAGAACACTGAAGCACTGGTAACTGACTCTATCTACTCCTTCATACCAGCCACTTTGAAGCAAGTGAAAGAATTAATATCTCAACTGGACATCAAGAAAAGTGCAGGTGCAGACTCTCTCGACCCCTTCTTCTTAAAGATTGCCGTACAAGTATTAGCAGTACCAATAACACTCTTGTTTAACCTTTCATTACAACTAGGAACTATCCCATCAATCTGGAAAACCGCTCAAGTCATTCCACTACTGAAAGCAGGGGACCCCTCGGACCTCAACAACCACAGACCGATTTCCATTCTCCCTGTGCTATCCAAACTCCTGGAAAAAATCGTGAGCACCCAACTAAGAGGATACCTTGAAGCGGCTAACCTTTTAAACCCAGCACAATCTGGATTTAGAGCCAAACATAGTACCATTACAGCTCTTGCAAAAGTAACCAATGACTGGCAACTCGAACTGGATAAAAAAAATTGTGTCTGCGCTGTATTTTTAGACCTGAGTAAGGCATTTGATACGGTCGACCACGAATTGCTCCTTTCCTCCCTGAAATCTATAGGACTCGATTCAAACTCCCTTAGATGGTTCAACAACTACCTTACGGGAAGAACACAGCAGGTGAAGGCCGAACGAGATCTATCCCCACTCAAACCACTTTAAAGAGGAGTACCCCAAGGATCTATCCTCAATCCAATCCTCTTTGCCATCTATATCAATAGTATCGACAATAACCTCACCAAAGCCACTGTACACCTGTTTGCCGATGATACGGTACTGTATGTCAGCCACCCCTCTCCTGAGACAGCATGCACAGAACTACAAGCGGAATTCAACCTACTCCAACACCAACTACTGGAAAAAAAACTTCTGCTCAATGCAAAAAAAATTAAGGCAATGTTTTTCTCTCCCCAAACACAGAAAGGATATTCCATTCCAAGCAATCTCCCTCACATATCCACTGTTCTTGGTGAAAACCTTGAATATGTCACAAAATTCAAATACCTGGGTGTCTGGCTAGACAGCAGACTCGACTACATAGAACATTTGGAAGAATTACTAAAAAAACTTCGACAGAGACTTGGACTCTATTACAGAATAAAGTATTTCCTCACAAGCGAATCAAAAAAAGATGGTCCAGGCCACATTTCTTTCAGTAATCGACTACGCTGACTTCTTATATGGATGTTGCCCCATCTCATACCTGGATAAACTGGATACACTCTACCATAGAGCCCTGAGGTTTATTACAGAACTCCCTTTCAACACTCACCATTGTTCACTCTATGCCGCAGTCGGATGGACCTCGCTCCACTTTAGAAGGGACAGAAATGCTACGCTATGGATTTACAGAGCCATAACCCAGAACTTACCAAAATATGTCTCAGACTGCTTCATACAAGCCTCGTCAAGCAAAGATGCCCTAAAAAGTTATAATTTCATCATGCTTAAAGTGCCCAAATTCAGTTCTCGCTATGGTATATCTGCCATTAGTTATGTGTTATCCTCCTTATGGAACACTATGCAGAAGTTACTGAAAGTGACCAAACCATAACCATTGCATCCTTCAAATCTCTGTACTCTAGGATTATCAAAGAAAAATGTAACCGTTTCCGACAGCTGTAGAGAAAATCTTACGCCTCTCCCTCACCTCCTAGCCACCCATCCGATGAAGCTATTCGCCACTCCCAAGACTCATCATCCTTACATCCCCCATATTCTTCCTTCCTTCTTCTTCTCTTTCTTCTTTCACTATGTGCTTATATTACCGCTCTATTCCCCCTGTTATACTCCTCACCCCATCACCGGCTTCCTTCCTCCTTCACTGCCCACTGGCACCCCTCCCCTCTCTCCTTCTCTTCACCCCTGTCTATAGCCTCTGATAAGGCCATAAATACAGTCTATCTCTCCTGCCACCCGTCCCTCCTTGTAATAACCCTCCAACTTACCTCTCCCCGTAGAACCACCTTCTCATCTGCCCAGACCTCGCACCATGCATTCCCAAACCTCTGTCAAATTCCCTTGTACCTCATACTTTAAACCTTAATCCCCACATATTCTCTCTTCAACCAAACATGAGCCTATTCCCTAATCCATGTAAATATGTAAATGGTGTTAATAGTTTTTTTTTGGCTCAATTTGTTATATATCTATGTACTGTTACCCTTGATGCTTTTATATATCCTGTATATTCTGTTCCTCAGTGTGAGTGTACATTGAATCGTACTATATCTTTATGTAAATTGAACCTTGACCTTACCAGGTCCATCTTGCAAATGAGCTCTGCTCAACAATGTTCACCTGGATAAATAAAGATTTGATTGATTGATTGATTGATTGAGGTTTATCCCTGAGATCAAGGTTTACCCCTGGGATTAGGGTAAATCCCTGGGATTAGGGTATATTCCTGGGATTGGTGCACATCTCTGGGATTGTAGTTTATCTATGGGATTGGCGTATATCCCTGGGATATGGGTTTATCCCTGGGGTCAGGCTATATCCCTGGGATAAGGGTATATCTCCGGAATGAGGGTATATCCATAGGATCAGAGTGTATCCACTCAGGGTATATCTCTGGGATTGGGGTTTATCCCAGGGATCAGGGTATATTCCTGGGATTGGGGTTTATCCCTGGAATCAGGATATATCCCAGGAATCAGGGTTTATCCATGGTATCAGGGTAAATCCCTGGGATTACGGTATATCCCTAGGATTGGAGTATATGCCTGGGATCTGGTTTTTTCCCACAGGATTGGGGTATTTCCCCTGGGATCAGAGTATATTCCTGGGATAAAGTTATATATCTGGAATCTGGATATTTCCCTAGGATTGGGGTATATCTGATCATGGTATATCCCTGGGATCGGGGTTTATCCTTGGGATCATGGTATATTCCTGGGATTGGGGTTTATCCTGGAGATCGGGGTGTATCCCTGTGATTGGGGTTTATCCCTGGGATCAGGGCATGTCAGCAGGATAAGGTTTATCCCTGGGATTGGGGCATATCCCTGGGATCAAGGTCTATCCCTGGGATCAGGGCCTCTCCCTGAGATCAGGGTACATTCTTGGGATCAGGGCATATCCCTGGGATCGGGGTTTATCCATGGGATCGGGGTATATCCCTGGGATCAGGATAAATTCCTAGGATTAGGACATATCTGATTTGGGTATATCCCTGGGATCTGAGTTTATCCCTGGGATCGGGGTAGATCCCTGGGATTGTGTTGTTGAGGCACAGGTCAGAAAGCATAGGGAAAACCAGGAGCAGTTGTAGAATTCACCAAAATATTTGTTTAAACCCGACAAATGGTGATTGGATTTCCGCTTGCGGCGCCCGGCAACCCAAGTTCGGGAATGGACTCGGGTCACTGGAGAGCCAGGCCGGGGAGAGGCTTGAGCGGCCCTGCAACTGCTCGCCTTCTCCAAGGGAGGAGGAGGGAGGGCGGGCTCGCTGTCTGCTGCCTCCTGGCGGAGGCCGGAGAGCAGCAGTTGCGAGCCCCACTGCATCAAGGCATGGTGAACGCCGACTTGGCCCAGATGTTCGTGGCACACCACGCCCCCTTGGGAGAAAAGCGGAAATCCTGGCCTTCTGGTCTGCCGGATGATGGCTGCCAGCTCCTGCCGACTCGAGATGCCCTGATGCCCCGGAATCCACCTCAGCAGCACCCGGGGACCGAGTGCCTAGTGTGCTGGCTGCCCCTCCTGGCGCCTTCCCCCTTGGAGGAGAGGGACCCACCCGGCAAAGGGATATGCTGGGCCACCCCTGGGTCGGCTGCGATCTGAGGTGAGAGGAATGGGGTCAGGGCGAGGGGGTCGGGGGAGTCATGAGCAGCTGGAAGGAGAGGCAGGCCAGGGGGCAAATAAGGCGCAAAAAAATATATATATTTATTTACAGTAGCAGTAACATAAAAATAAACTTGTTCATAATAACTATGTACAGAGGAGAAAAAAAACAGTAGTTTTCCTTGAGTCTCTGTGTCCCTTTTTCTTCTCATCTTTCTTGCAGTTGCAGCTTCACTCTTATAAGTCCTTTCAACCCCCATCCTCGGCAAGCATCCTGTTTTTTGTAAATATCAGACAGAAGCTGCTAGAACACAGTGTGCTTCTTGAGTTGAGGCCCCCCTTTGCACAGCATTTGCAAAAGGCTTAAAATTTGAACTCTGGTAACCTCTAGCTTCCAACAGCTTTTTGCAGTCATCTCAAACTATAATTACATATATTTCAACAGTAACACTATATAATTTTCAAGCAAAAGAGATCCCAACATCAGTTACATTTTCACAATGATTTGCACATATTTTTATACCAGCAGATCTAGATATGCAAGGGAAAAAAACAGCAAGAGAAAACTGAGAGACAGTGAGAGGCAAAGAACTGCGAGATTGTCGGGTTGATCAAGTCCGAA